>CM030358.1:439871143-440471143 GCA_017893485.1 Hemerocallis citrina | reverse complement strand
GTTGGCTTCGATGCAGCTGGAGAAAGATGCTGGTGTATGGTGGGAGTCATTGAAGAGGAACTTGGGAGATCAGCAGCTGACATGGGAAGGTTTTCTGGAGGAGTTCAGAGATCGCTTCTTTCCTCTTGATGTTCAGGAGAAGAAGGCGACTGAGTTCATGAACCTTCAGCAGGGGAGCATGACTGTTCGGGAGTATGAGACGAAGTTCGCTCAACTTTCGAGGTATGCACCAGAATTGGTCATGGATGAAGCAAAGAAGGCCAAAAAGTTTGAGCAGGGCTTGAGGCCGAACTTGAGGTCAAGGATGGTTCCGTTGGGCATCCGAAGATTCGAGAAGCTGGTCAGAAGAGCAGCGATGACTGAAGAGGATATGGACTTGTTTCAGAAGAAGCAGGATTCTTGGAACCGGAACAAGAGGCCAGCATCAGGCCAGAGTGGGAAGGGATTCCCCGCGAAGCAGGCGAAGTTCAGTGGACCGGTGCAGAAGGCATCTGGAGCTCAGGGGGTGACCTGTTACTACTGCAAGGAAGTAGGGCATTACAGGTCAGCATGTCCGAAGTTGGCAGAGCATGTTTGTTCTCAGTGTGGGCAGACTGGACACTCAAAGCCCCATTGTCCACAACTGAAGAAAGATGGTTCGGGTGGAAGCAAAGTCCCGAAGAGGCAAGGGCGAGTATTTGCATTGACCGAGGAGGATGCGAAGAACTCGGAAGATGTAATTCAGGGTATGCAGGAATTTTGATTTCTTTCATTTTTGAGTCAGTGTAATGAATAAAAGCTTTTCTTTCAGAATAATTTAAGATTGAGTATCATTCTTATTGTAACAGGAGTTGTTTTAATAAATGGAATAAAAGCAAAGGTTTTGTTTGACACTGGTTCATCGCATACATTTGTATCGCCAAGTTTTGCAAAGGGCTTAGGTTTGGAACCTAAATTGTTTCCAGGCAGAGTTTTGTCGGTGGCAACGCCGTCAGGCGAGGAGCTGGTAGCGGATCGATATTACGAGGGCTGTGATATCGAGATTGGTGGAAGGATGTTCGGCATCGACTTGATCGAGCTACAAGTGTTGGGAGTGGATGTCATAGTGGGCATCGATTGGATGGCTATTTATGATGCCACGATTGATTGCAAGCAGAAGGAGGTGTTGGTGAAAGCACCAGGTGGACCTGCAGTGACTTTCCAAGGGAAGAAGAAGATTCCGCAGGTGGCTGCAATGGTATCTGAGAAGTCTATTGCAGATGAAGTCAAGGGCATTCCGGTTGTTCGAAATTTTCCTCAGGTGTTCTTGGATGACTTTCCAGGATTACCGCCACCGAGAGATGTAGAGTTTTGCATCAATGTTCAGCCGGGGAGTGCGCCGATTTCCAAGGCTCCGTACAGGATGGCACCTGTAGAGCAGGATGAAGTGAAGAAGCAGATTGAGGAACTTTTGGGCAAAGGGCTTATCAGACCGAGTTCATCTCCGTGGGGAGCGCCAGTGTTGTTGGTCAAGAAGAAGGATGGGTCGATGAGGATGTGCATTGACTACAGGGAGTTGAATAGGGTGACTATTCAGAACAAGTACCCACTGCCGCGGATAGATGATTTGTTCGACAGACTTCGAGGAGCAGCAGTATTTTCGAAGATTGATCTGAGGTCAGGGTATCATCAGGTTCGAGTCAAGGAGGAAGATGTGAGCAAGACAGCATTCAGGACTCGTCATGGGTTGTATGAATTTTTGGTGATGCCATTCGGGTTGACGAATGCGCCAGCAGTGTTCATGGATATGATGAATCGGGTGTTGAGGCCATTCATTGATTCCTTCGTGGTGGTCTTCATCGACGATATCTTGGTGTATTCGAAGTCGGAGGAGGATCATTCTAAGCACTTGACAGCGGTATTACAGACATTGCAGGAGCACAGCTTGTATGCCAAATTATCGAAGTGTGAATTCTGGAAGTCTGAGGTAGCTTTCCTTGGTCATATTCTTTCTAAGGAGGGAGTGGCTACTGACCCTCAGAAAGTGGAAGCAGTGAAGGATTGGCCCAGGCCGACGTCAGTGAAGGAAGTCAGAAGCTTCTTGGGATTAGCTGGTTACTACAGGAGGTTTATTCAGGGGTATTCTCAGATTGCAGTGCCATTGACAGGTTTGACCCGGAAGAGTGTGGCATTTGTGTGGACAGATAAGTGCGAGGAGAGTTTCCTAGAGTTAAAGGAAAGGTTGACTACTGCACCTATATTAGCACTGCCGCAAGCAGGGAAAGATTATGACATCTACAGCGATGCATCTCTCAGAGGGTTGGGATGTGTCTTGATGCAGGAAGGCAAGGTCATTGCTTATGGTTCGAGGCAGTTGCGTCCGCATGAGAAGAATTATCCGACGCACGACTTGGAGTTAGCAGCTATCATTTATGCCTTGAAGCTGTGGAGGCATTATGTTTATGGTGAGAAGGTCAATATGTACACTGACCACAAGAGTCTGAAGTATATCTATCAGCAGAGGGATTTGAATCTTCGTCAGAGAAGATGGTTGGAGGTATTGGAAGACATTCGTCCTGAGATCAAGTATCATCCGGGCAAGGCGAATGTAGTGGCTGATGGACTTAGCAGGAAGAGTAGCTTATCGAGATTGATCACTACCCGAAGAGAGTTGGCCGCTGAGATCGATCAGGCAGGTATCGAGGTGGTACTGCGAGGTTTGGGGGCATCTTTGGCTCAGTTGAGACTGCAGCCGTCCTTGAGAGAGAAGATTGTGGAAGGTCAGAGATCAGATTCAGAGATCCAGAAGATGTTGCAGCAGGTTTCAGAAGGCAAGTTATCAGAGTTTCGTGTCCAAGATGGAGTTCTTTGGTTGGGTGAGAGGTTGTGTGTTCCAGATGATGCAGAGTTGAGAGAGAGTATCTTGCAGGAGGCACACAGCACATTGTTATCAGTTCATCCAGGAGGTACGAAGATGTACAGGGACATCAAACCACATTTTTGGTGGTCTGGCATGAAGCGAGATGTAGCAGATTTTGTGGCAAGGTGTCTGACTTGTCAGCAGATCAAGGCAGAGAATCAGAGACCTGGAGGTTTGTTACAGCCATTACCCATTCCGGAGTGGAAGTGGGAGAATATCAGCATGGACTTTATCACGGGTTTGCCGAGGAGTTCGAAGGGAAATGACTCGATTTGGGTTGTTGTGGACCGATTGACTAAGTCGGCACATTTTCTAGCCATGAAGATTTCTTGGTCGATGGAGAAATTGGCTGAGTTGTACATTGGAGAGATTGTGAGACTTCATGGAGTTCCTGTTTCAATTGTGTCTGACAGAGATCCGAGGTTTACATCAAGGTTTTGGAGAAGTTTACAGGCAGCTTTGGGCACCAGAACTGATTTCAGTACAGCATTTCATCCGCAGACAGATGGTCAAACGGAGAGGGTGAATCGAGTACTGGAAGATATGTTGAGAGCTTGCGTTATGGACTTTGGTGGTAGTTGGGAGAGATACTTGGCATTGGTTGAGTTTGCCTATAACAATAGTTACTATGCAAGTATTGGGATGGCACCGTATGAGGCTTTGTACGGCAGGAGGTGCAGGACACCTGTATGTTGGTATGAGGTTGGCGAGAGGCAGATGTATGGTCCTGAGATCGTACAGCAGACGTCAGAGCAGATTGAGCAGATTCGCAAGAGGTTGGTTGAAGCTCAGAGTCGGCAGAAGAGTTATGCTGACACTCGACGGAGAGATTTGGAATTTGAGGTTGGGGATGCAGTTTTTCTCAAGGTTTCTCCGACCAAAGGAGTAATCAGATTTGGTAAGGGTGGCAAGTTGGCGCCGAGGTACATTGGTCCGTACAAGATCGTGGAGCGGATTGGCAAGACCGCATACAGACTGAAACTTCCAGAGGAGTTGGCTCAGGTGCATGATGTGTTTCATGTATCATTGTTGAGGAAGTATGTGGCCGATCAGAAGCATCAGTTGGTGGAAGTTCCCGAAGATCTACAGGTGAACCTGAGTTACAAGGAACAGCCTGTTGAGATCGTTGATCGTAGGGAGAAAGTCCTTAGGAGCAAGGTGATACCCATGGTCAAGGTATTGTGGAGGAATCAGCAGTTCGAGGAGGCTACTTGGGAGCCAGAGGATCGCATGCTGAAGGATTTTCCTGAATTGTTTGTATGAATGTACTTCTTGTATGTGAATGGAATTCTTTGGATGATTGTATTGTTGATTGACAAATAATGTATTCCTTTATTTTGATTGTGATGTTATATGAAATTGTTTGGGTGATGATCTATTTATGAAGTATTGTTTCTTTTTGTTGGTATGTGTTTGAACTCATTAGTAGTAGTTCTGAGGACAGAACTCTTCTAAGGAGGGAGTGATGTAGAACCCCGTATTTTCAAATATTATTTTAATTATTTGAAAATGAATTTAAATGATTTTTGAGGATTTAATAAATGTTTTCTAAGAAATTTATTCTTTGGTACACGTGCAAAACACGTGCAAATGACCTTTCAGAAGTTTGAAAAGTTAAGTTTTCTTTATGAAAAATCACTATTTATTATTTGAGAATTATTTAGTATTTTTCCAGATTTTTCTGAAATTAAATGTGCGTATTTGCAATTTTTGAGAAAAGAAGGACTTATTTGCAAAATTGACAATTTTAAGGGTTGAAGTGCAAAAGATGTTTTCTGGACATTCCGATCAGTACTTTTGAGGTTTAGAAATATATTTTCTATTAGATCCTAATTTAAAGGATATTTGATTTAGTTTTCAAGAAAGGAATTATATATGCAAGATGTATTTTGAAAAGGAGTATTTTGCAAATTGGGTGAAAACCCTAATATTTTAATTCGGCATATATAAGGGAAATCCCTTTCCCAGCCGTCATTCACAATATTTAGAATATTGAGATTTCTTTGAGGAACAAGAGGAGAATTCTTGGATCTAGCAAGGAGGAAGTTTGTGGATCTTTTCTTCAAATCAAAGTGAGTTGGTTTGTTTGTTTTGCTTTGTTTTGTTTGTTTTGATTGGTAGATGACGTGAGATCTTTGTTATGTTTGTTTGTGATCATTATACCATTCTTTGTTAGTCCCATTGTATGTAGGACATGGATCTTTAATTCAATATGGATGATGAGAACTTTTATTTGATATTTGGACTATGATGAGAAAAGATTTAGATTTGTTGAGGATATGTTGATTTATGAGATCATGTTGTTAGAAAGCAAATTTAGAACTGATTATGTTAAGCTTGGATATTAAACATCTGGATCTAGTGATTGCAAACCAATTTTGATTATGTGTTGAGGAAGACATTTAATTAGGTTGAGAAAACCCTAATGGGAGAATTGAGAATTTAGATCATGAGAATATGAGATTGGAGAAATTGATTAATTGAGAAATGTACCCATGATGGAGATTATCGAGAGTTGTTTAATTGCCTGGATACAAGTTAATTTTGTGATCAGTAAATCTCTAGAAAACTCTAGTTTTGATTTGTGTGCAGATCTATTTCTGTTTGGAAATCTGTAGCCGACAGTCGACTGGCCTACAGAGCAGTCGACTGGTACGGGCCTACTGTGTATTTTTGAGTCTTGAGATTTGTTCGGGACAGTCGACCTAGACTGAGGTCAGTCGACTGGTCCTCTGTTTGTGACTTTGTTCGGTTCTTTCGGGGCAGTCGACTGACTACTTGGGTAAGTCGACTGGTCATGCCTTAGATCATTTTCGTAAAATGTTGGGATATGTCCTCTGGACAGTCGACTGGTCCATTGTACAGTCGACTGGTCCTGTGGGATCTTTGTATTTGATTTGAGATATTTTGTTTAGTGTTTGATTTTGAGACATTTGTTTAGTACTTGATTCTGAGATATTGTTCAGTATTTGATGTTGAGATATTTGTTCAGTGTTTGATTTTAAGATGTTCAGTTAAGCATTGGTTTTGAGATGTTCAATTAAGAACATGATTTTGGAAATATTTTGTTGAGCCACTTGTTAAGTGGAATTTGTTCAGATATTTGTTTTGAGTCTCTAGAGGTACGTGGCCCTAGTATACCGGTATTTGTTCAGTCATTTGTTGAGGCCCTTTGAGGCGAATTTTCAGTTATTCAGATTTTTAGTCCGGTAGGGTACACTACTCTAGGAGATTTGTTCAGCAACCCAAACTAATAAGGACAGGCATTAGTAGTGTCATGACGAATGAGAACATGAGTTATGCACCTCAGTATGGCTTTTGATGTAGGATTTAATCTCCTGAATTATCCAAGTAGTTAACTTGAGATGTGTGATTTATCTCCGGAATTATCCAGGTAGTTAACCTGAGATGTGAGGTATTTCTCCGGAATTATCCAAGTAATTATCTTGAGATGTGGGATTGAACTACGGAATGATCGGAGTCGAGGCGACGCTTTTGGGGTATTATTGTGGTTATGAGTCTATGTTTAGATGTGGGATGATCTCCTGAATTATCCAGGGAAAATACCTGTGATGTGGGATCAATCTCCGGAATGATCAAGCATGGGCAAATTATCATAGTTTATCTTCATCTCTGAGTAGTCATCGTTGTCAGCATGTAGTCATGATGTTTTCTTGAATCACTTTTATGCATTTGGATTTCCTGTTCTCGGCACACACTTGGCTTTTGGTTTTGGTATCACCCCATATTCTTTGTTGTTACTTCATGCTTTAGGGTTGATTATTATTTGTTGGATATTATGTTTTATGTTCATTTATGTTATTTGTTTGATTAGTTGCCACTCACACCATTTTATGGCTGACCCCTTTAGTTTGGGGGTTAGGGTTCAACTCTAGCCTCACTTGTTGCAGGTTACTGCTTAGAGTGGGAGGTTGGATGCTTAATGTTGCATTTGAGACTATTTGGACTATTTAGTTTTGTGTAAAATTTGTAAAGACATATTGTGTGGTTATTGAGTTGTAAATGTAAAGAAATATTTGGGTTGAGATGTTTAGACTTCCGCTGTAATTGTAATAATTGTTGTAATAAAGAAGAAAATGTTAGTGGTGTTGTTGGTGTTTATTGTTCTATTGAAGTGGATTGCTGGGATTTCGCCACTTATTTTCTAAGCTCTCATATTAGAAATTTGGGGCGCTACACAACATCTGTAGAATTAGCGTTTCTTGTATTTATGGAGGTGTTTTCTTGTCAGGACAGTGGATTTGGTTGTGAAGGTTGAGCGGGGTTAGACCTCATCTGCTGTGTAGGTACTACCCTTATGAAGCTTGAACTGGGAATATCATATGGCTGAGCATCCAAATTTTGAATTTGCTGAATATATAACTCTAATGCAGACCAAGCACAATTGGGATCAAATGTCCTAGCAATCAATGACTTCAGCGCATTATCAGTAGGTATGGGCACTGTCATAAAATACTGACCATCTCCTCTACCAGCTGCGTATCGAGCTAAAATTTTCACCTTCCATTGATTCCTATCCCAATTAGTAACTTCATAAATTTTCTCAACTAGTTCTGCAAATGTTATGGTACGAGGTACCCAAACTATTTCCGGATCCAACACACTGTAACAACTACCAATCTTTGGATCACGAATTATTTCACCACCAAAGTATAACCAAATAGGAATCTCAAGATCCATACCTACGTATATTTATACGAATATGTGAGTTATTATCTAACCACAAACAAAAACTATAAAAAAAGATATAAAATTAAAGACCAATATTCATCATACCTTCACAAACGTCAAGGATAGAGCCGTAAATATTTGGGTAAAAGAGTTGAAGTTGCTATCCTCTTCAAATTTAGCAAAAATCCGAAATAGGGATCTTTCAAAAGATGGGTTTAGGGTTTTTATAGTGGAGATGCTTAGAGGGTTAGGAAGAAATTGATAAATATATTTAGATTAAGATGAGATTTTGTGGGTAGGAGGTCGCCCTAGATTTAGGAAGATGGGTTAGAGAAATAGAATAGGTTAAAGTAGAGAGAGAGAAGAAGAAGAAGGGGATCTGCGTTATTAAAAACGCCAAAGTCCAAAAGACCGAGTCTAGTACAAATAAGCTCGGTCTTTGAAAGACCGAGTCTTGCTCTTTGATTTTTCAAAGCGCAAGACTTGGTCTTTGAAAGACCGACCTTATTTGTACTAAACTCGGTCTTTCAAAGACCGAGTGGGGCGCTTTGGGAAATTAAAAAAAAAAGAAGGGCGGTTTGGGAAAAACTTTACAAAAAAGAATCGTTTTGGGAAAAAATTCCCTGAATTGACTATTGACGTTGAGAGACAAAAATAAATAGTATACGTAACAGGGGGAGACTAGCACCCAGTGATTTTTTTTTGCCATACTGAACTTTTTGGAAATTTTGACACATGTGACCTACTTTTGAAAATATTTGATCTGACTTAGATTTGTACACCTTAGCATAAACTGTTATTGGAAACAACAACATTTGTTATTTAAATGTCGTTGTTTTCAATAGCATATCTTTTTTAAAAAAAACTCTCGTGCCGCTATTTGGAGTAACGACATCACTTGCAATTTTTCTCATTTGCGGAAAAAATTGCAAGTATGAAAAAACCTATAATAGATGCCGCTATTTCTAACGACAACATTCTCATAACGAAGTACGTTGTTTGGAATAACGGCATCAATTATAAGATTTTTTGGCACTCATTTCTTCTACACGAGGTTCACTTATAAATTTCTCTGTCGTGGACTTCTATTACGCCGAGCGAGTTGTAGAAGAAATGAGCGTCAGCGCCAAATATCAACGTCAACGGAGATAGGAGGGACTCACAATTAGGGTTTATGGATGAGTATTTAATGATTTTGTTTGGGATGTAAAAGAGCCTCTCCAATAATTGGGATTTTGGGTTTTAGGACACTAGGGTTTTTGGGTCCCTGTGAATGAGAGAGAGAGAAAGCAGATCTAAAGTGAAAGAGGAAGAAAAAGAGGGGACCACTATTTATATATGAGAATGCCGTTGTTGAAAATAACGGCATCTATTATATGCTTTTTTCACACTTTTAATTTTTTTTCCACAAGTTAGAGAGCAAGCGATTGAGAATAAAAATTAACTGATACTGTTACTCCAGATAGCGGCACGAGGTTTTTTAAAAAAAAGATATCACTATTAAAAATAACGGTATCTAAATATCCTATACCGTTGTTCTCAATATACCGTTGTTCTCAATAAAGATTTATGTTGAGGTATCCAAAACTGACTCACATCGTTAAATATCTCCAAAAGTGGGTCAGCCTCAATATTTTCAAAAGGTGGTGGTCGGTACGGCAAAAAATTCGCACCCAGTCCTGAAGGCAGAGAGAATCTTAATGGCACTTTGATGCAACTTGCAAAGGGGAAGGAAGTAGTTGTTCATCGATCAGGTAATGCATTCTTTCTCCTACTTGAAGATCTTGTAAAAATTAAAAAAAGAAAAAGCAAAAAAATCTGAGTCTTGTTTCTGTTCCAATATGGCTGGTATCGGTATGATAGGAGTTTTGTGTGGATCCAACTGAGCGTGGACCTAGACTTGCTGCAATTTGCAAGGGGGAGGAAGTAGTTCTGCATCAGGTACACTCTTAAGCTGTTGTCTAAAAAAACTAAAGAAAAATAAAAATAAAAGTCTGAATCTTGTCTCTGTTCCAGAATGGAGGGTTACTTGGGTATGATCGGAGGCTCATTTGCTTCTGCTGTAATTGGTAAGGTGGTCGACATGGGGTTCTCTCACTTGGTCGACAATTACTGGAAGCAAACAGGTGCGGAGGATGAGCTCAATAAGCTCAAGAGTTCTCTTCCGCGCATTCAAGCTGCTGTGGAGGAGGCTGATAGAGGGCATCTGCCTATTGAGGGCCCACTAAAGGCTTGGTGGTGGCAGCTCAAAGATGCACTTTATGCTGCGGATGATTATCTTGATGGCTTTGAGTATTTGCGATTAGAACAACAAGTGCTCTCTGAAAACACACCATTAACCAGCAAGGTGCGTCCTACTTTTTCTCTTTCCAAGAAGGAAATTGTCATAACCGAGAAGCCTATTGTCCTGCAAAATCATCTCCTTAAGGAATTGAGAAGGGTTGTGAAGATGTTGCACCAAGTTTGCGTTGATCTGGATGCTTTTGCTGAGCTAACTTCTAGAGAGCACCGACGACAGGAGAAGCGGCACATCGATTTCATGAAAAACCGTGAATCAAGTTCCTGGTTAACTGAAAGTGTGATCGGCCGAACTGAGGTGAAGAACAACATACTAAGATGGTTGCTCGAATCTGGTGGCAAGCCAACTACTACAAATAATATCTCTATTCTTTCAATAGTGGGCCTTGGAGGAATAGGCAAGACTACGCTTGCCCAGAGCATTTTCAATGATGAGAGTGTGAAGAGGTCCTTCAAACACAAGTCTTGGGTTTGTGTCTCCACAGACTTCGATGTCAATAAACTTACGAGAAGGATTCTGCAGTCTGCAGGGGGAGTAGCACCAGAAGTTGATAGCTTGGAAGATCTTCAAAAGGCTCTCAAGGAAAAGTTAATGTCTTTTGGCAAGTTTCTGTTAGTTCTCGATTATGTTTGGAATGATAAGAACAGCTCTGATGTTTGGGATAAATTATTTGCCCCTCTTATAGATGTGAACAATGGAAGCAAAATCTTGTTAACAACGAGAATGTCAAAGGTTGCAGAAGTGGCTGATAAAGCACTGGGAGGAAATATTGATCCGAAAGCAGTGATCCATTTGAAAGGCTTGCCAAATGATGAGTTTATGTCGCTCTTCTACCAACATGCATTTGCTGGTAAAAACCCAGGCAGCTTTAAAACGTTGCAATTGATTGGTGAGAAGATAGCAGGAAAGCTCGGAGGATCTCCATTGGCTGCAAAGGTTGTCGGAGGAATGTTAAACTCCAAACTGGATATTCAGCACTGGGAGGAAATTCTAGACTCTGCCATTTCAAACGATATCTTGTACAACTTGAGGTTAAGTTATCTTCATTTACCAGAATACTTAAGGCCTTGCTTTACTTATTGTAGTATGTTTCCACAAGATTATGTGTTCTCTAAAGATGATCCAGTCCAAATGTGGATGGCTGTGGGATTGATTCAACAATCTGCTCAAAATCGATGGGAATCACTCGAGGATATAGGGGACAGATACTTCGATGAATTAGTAAAAAAGTCCTTCCTTGAAATCTTTCAATCCGTCAATGAGTTAGGGTACAGACACTTCAAATTCTTTGAGGGCGACTTGGAGAGTTACAAAATGCATGATCTTTTGCATGAGGTGGCACAATCATCATCTAATTGTGAATGTTATGCATTTACGGATGATAAATCTCTGAATAGCATTCCAAAGACTGTACGTCATTTATCACTTGAAACTCATGATCCAGAAATGTTGAAAGGGGTGGACATTTGGAGAAACTTGCGCTCTCTTTGCTTGGTTTCGGTCAGCCATTCGTCCGATGAGAGGGTTAATATTTTTAAAGAAATCTTTGAATCATTAGAAAGCATTCGTGTTTTGATTGTTCATTGTGTGGACGGGGGTGAACTCCCTGAAGCCTTTGGTGATCTAAAGCATCTGAAGTATCTGGAAATGTACTCCTGTTGGCAATTTTGTTTTTCTTTGTGCAACCTCTACCAAATTCAAGTTATCAAACTCAATGAAATCTCTCCACCTGAAAACATGAATAATCTTGTGAGCTTGAGGCACCTAATTCCAGAGAGCTGTCATTCAAAAATATCTGGGATTGGAAAACTAACTTCCCTTCAGAAGTTAGATTTCACTGTCAAGAAAGAAAATATTGGATACAGTATCAAGGAACTGAATAATTTAAACGAGCTGCGTAAGTTAAAGATTAGTGGCCTTGAGAATATTGGAAGCAGTGAGGAGGCTAGAGACGCCGAGTTATGTTCCAAAGAGCACCTCAAGACATTGCATTTGTCATGGTACTGCCGTGATAGTTCAACAGATGGTGATAGTTCAACAGGTGGTGATAATTCTCAGTTAAATGAGCAGTTACTCAATTGCCTTCAACCACATTCAAATCTCAGGAGTCTGACAATTGAAGGATACATGGGTTTTTCGTCTCCAAGTTGGTTTGAACATGATATTATGGAAAATCTAGAGTATATTAGACTTTCTGAATGTTTTAAATTGTCTTACCTCTCTTGTCTTAGTGAGCTTCCCTACCTCAAATATTTGTATCTAGAAGGTTTACCTGAAGTGAAGCAACTTGATTGTAAAGGAGATTTCAAGCGACTGGAGGTCCTCCACATCTTGCTGTTGGAGAAGCTGGAAAATTGGTCTTCCAGATCAGGTGTTGAGATTGGTCAAAGGTGCTTTCCTCTACTCCAAGAACTCATAATTGGATAGTCCCAGAGTGAAGGTACTTCCCTCGCTGCCCCTCAGCCTCAGAGTTTTACGGTTATCGAATGTTGGATGGACTATTCTTCCAACAATATGTCTCGGTGGAAACAATGGCAGCAGTAATTGCAGCACTAGCACTTTAACATCTTCCTCCTCCCTTACTAAATTGGAGATATGTGATGGTGAAGAGATGACATCACTGGGGTGTTAAAGGTTCCTCCCCCACCTTACTTCATTAAGAATTCAAGGATGCCCTAAGCTTGTGCAAGCTTCAATTGAGAAGGAGGAAGATTTCCCAGTACCTGTTGAACAACTCGAAATTGATGACCCCTCATTGCTGCTTATGAAACCATTGAAGGACTTTACTGTTGGAATTAATTTTTGCAGTTTTCCGGGCCGGTTTCCGGCAAGCTCCGGCCACCGGCGGCACCGGAAAATGAGTGGATTGCGATCCTCTCGACGAATACTATTCCGTAGTATACTCACTTGCCAAAAACGAATTTCGTATGAATGAGAAATGTTGATCCAAAGTTGAGTACTTTAAATGTACTAACTTGGCAACTGGGAGAAAATAGATAGTCCCATATCGAAAATCGGAAATGATTTTGTCTAGTATATATACTAGAAAACTGGACTAAAGGGTGTGGCCCGGGGGTTACCACTAACGTGTAGTGAAGAGAGGACTTAGCCAAAATGACAAACACACACCCCGACTCGGCTCGGCTCGGCTTGGTCTGGCTTAAATTTTTTATTTTATTTTTGCCCAGACAAACTCTTCCCCTACTGAACTGAAAAAGGTTTTTCAGATTCAGTAACTGGTGCCTATTACTCTGTAACAGCAGAGTAATGGCTCACCAGTTATGAATCTGAAGAGTCCCCATTACTCTGCTATTACAGAGTAATGGCAGCTGCTGAACAGTCTCCAGTCCAACTCTTCTCTATAAATCCAGACATCAACTCCTATACAGAGATAGAAAATTTTTTACATTTTGGTCTTCCTTTTCTTCTCCTATGCGTCAGTTACTGTCACTGAGAGTACACCACAGACAGAAGTTCGTTGGCTCTGAAGCAAGAGTGCTGCATTCTTCAGAGAAGGTACAGTTGTATCCTGGGAAGCAATTCGCCGGTAACCGTCACACTACGGGGCGAATTCTGCTTTATGGACAGAGATTCTAAAATCTCGACTCTGTACAAGTTCATTGCTTACTGTTTTTTCTTCCTGTATTTGATTTCTTCACAACTTTGTTGGAATTTCTTATTATTTTATATTCAAGTTCTAACAATCTTAAAGCAGAATTTTTCCTCACAGATTCTAACAATTTTTGTAAAGTTTGTTTACAGGTTCTGTTCGGAAAAAATAAGAACTAACAATCGCTGTTTCAACCAATTTCAGAAGAAACAAATCAGATCATGGAGAACACACCCACTGAAGTTGCTACTGGGCTTCTCAGTACCCAGACACCGGTGATCCAAAATGTGACTGCACAATCGGTTGCGGCACATTCGGTCGTTCTGCCCACGCACATAAGCGTGGGAGAAAAACCGGAGAAGTTCAATGGAACTGGGTTCAAAAAGTGGCAGGGAAAGATGCAGTTCTACCTGACCACATTGAAGCTGGACAGATTCCTCAATGAATCTGCCCCGATGCTGGCGCCAATGGAAGCACACTCCATTGCTGCAGTTGACGCGTGGACTCAGGGCGACTACCTCTGCAGGAATTACATCTTGAATGGCTTGGTAGACTCTCTCTACAACGTGTACTGTGTCTTCAAGACATCCAAACTCCTGTGGGAGTCCCTGGAAAAGAAGTACAAAACAGAAGACGCCGGGTCCAAGAAATTTGTTGTCGGCAAATTTTTGGACTACAGGATGATTGACTCCAAAACAGTGGTGAGTCAAGTCCAAGAACTGCAGGTTATAATGCATGACATTGCTGCAGAGAATATGACGCTGTGCGAACCATTCCAGGTTGCAGCGTTCATTGAAAAACTTCCACCTGGGTGGAAAGACTTCAAGAACTATCTCAAACACAAACGAAAGGAGATGTCTCTTGAAGATCTAATTATCAGGTTGCGGATCGAAGAAGAGAATCGCAAGGCTAAGAGGTCCTATGGAAATCAGTCCATAGAAAAGGCCAATGTGGTGGAGCATGAACAGAAGGGCAAGAAGATGAAGTTTCTGCCACAGGCCTCCAACAAAAAACCTCTTGCAAAGAGGTTTGCTGGGAAATGCCACAAGTGTGGTAAGTTGGGGCACAAAATTTCTGAGTGCCGCAGTAAGGACAGTAATTATTCAAAAACAGGACATGTAAAAGGGAATGAAAAATTCCACGCACACATAGCTGAGAACTTGTCCACTGGTATCTCTGACCTGGACCTCTGTGCTGTTGTGTCAGAGGTCAATCTTGTGGGGAGCAATCCTCGTGAATGGTGGTACGATACTGGGGCCACCAAGCATATCTGCTCGGACAAGGAAATGTTTACCTCCTACCAGAAGTGCAACAAAGATGAACAGCTGTTCATGGGAAACTCTTCCACCTCCAAAATTGAAGGAACAGGGAAGATAGTGCTGAAAATGACTTCAGGCAAAGAGCTAACACTCACAAATGTGCTGCATGTCCCAGACATTAGAAAGAACTTGATATCAGGTTCTTTGCTAAGTAAGAATGGGTTTAAAGTTGTACTTGTTTCTGATAATTTTGTACTGTCCAAGAATGGGGTATATTTGGGTAAAGGATATGTAAAGGATGGACTGTTCAAATTTAATGTAATAACAGTCATTCCTAAAACTATTGTTCCTGTTGTTCCCAAAGTTAATGAAATAACTCCTATTGCCTATGTTGTTGAGTCTTCCTCTGTTTGGCATGAAAGACTAGGCCATGTTAATGTAAATTCTATGCATAGATTAGTTAACATGAATTTGCTACCAAAATTTAAGGTAGATAACTCAGAAAAATGTGAAGTTTGCACGGAGGCCAAACTCACTAAAACTCCATCGCGTTCTGTAGAAAGAAACACAGAAACTCTAGGTCTAATTCACATGGATCTGTGTGACTTAAAATATGTGCAGACCAGAGGTGGCAAAAAGTACTTTGTGACTTTCATAGACGATTGCACAAAATTCTGTTATGTATATTTGTTACATAGCAAAAATGAGGCTTTGGATAAATTCAAAGAATATAAACTTGAGGTTGAGAATCAACTTGGCAAAACAATTAAAATCGTTAGAAGTGATAGAGGAGGAGAATATGATGCACCATTTAACATGTTCTGCTCGAAACATGGAATAGTTCATCAGACAACTGCTCCCTGCTCACCCGAATCAAACGGTACTGCCGAGCGCAAAAACCGAACTCTAAAGGAGATGATGAATGCCTTGTTGTTGAATTCTGGCTTACCCCAAAACATGTGGGGGGAAGCGTTGCTGACTGCCAACTACATTCTCAACAAAATACCTCACAAGAAAACCGGCAAGACACCATATGAACTATGGAAAAGTAATTTACCTTCGTATAAATACCTCAAAGTGTGGGGGTGTCTAGCAAAAGTGGCAGTACCTAACCCAAAATAGGTCACCATCGGACCTAAGACGATCGATTGCATATTCATAGGCTATGCACACAACAGTAGTGCATATCGGTTCGTGGTATACAAATCGGATATACCGGATATCCATGTAAATACAATAATGGAATCAAGAAATGCTTCATTCTTTGAACACGTGTTTCCGTGCAAAGATACTACGTACCCCAAACGTACACGTGAACAAGGGAATGCAAGCACTTCAGTTGATGAACCAGAACATGATACTGATGAGCCTAGATGAAGTAAACGGGCTAGAACATCAAAATCATTTGGTCCTGACTTTGTGACGGCCTTTCTGTTAGAGAATGAGCCCAGAAAGTTCAAGGAAACCATGTCTATGCCTGATGCTCCTATGTGGAAGGAAGCAATCAAAAGTGAAATAGACTCTATTATGCAAAATCATACATGGGAGTTAGTCGATTTGCCTTCTGGATGTAAAGCTCTAGGATGCAAATAGATTTTCAAACAAAAATTGAAACCAGATGGTTCAATAGAGAAGCATAAGGCTAGACTTGTGGTACAAGGATTTAGGCAAAAAGAAGGCCTAGATTTCTTCGATACATATTCCCCAGTTACAAGAATAACATCCATAAGAATGTTGATAGCTATTGCAGCTCTACGTAACCTGGAAATACATCAAATGGATGTTAAAAATGCATTTCTAAATGGGGACTTAGAAGAAGAAATATACATGAAACAACCTGAGGGTTACGTAGTTCCTGGACAGGAAAATAAGGTGTGCAGACTTGTAAAATCATTGTACGGCCTGAAACAAGCTTCAAAGCAGTGACATGCAAAATTTGACAATGTTATGATGTCAAATGGTTTCAAAATAAATGAATGTGATAAATGTATCTACATCAAAGATACTCCAAATGGATACATTCTGGTCTGTCTATACGTAGACGACATGCTCATTATTGGAAGCAATAACGACATTATCAAACAAACTAAGAGCATGCTTAGTGGCAAGTTTGACATGAAAGACTTGGGAGTTGCAGATGTCATACTAGGAATCAAAGTTTGCAGGACATCTGAGGGGATTACTTTGTCTCAAGCTCATTATGCTGAGAAAGTACTTGAAAGATTCAAGAATTATTCCAATGGGACAGCAAAAAGTCCCGTCGATCCCAGTCTTCACCTGTTCAAAAATACAGGAGAAAGCATATCACAATTGGAATATGCACGTGTAATTGGTAGTCTGATGTACCTAACAAATTGTACAAGACCGGACCTAGCACATTCGGTAAATGTACTGAGCCGATACATGAGTAATCCAGGACGAAGTCACTGGAAAGGAATAACTAGAGTATTGAACTACTTGCGACATACTCAGAGTTATGCGTTGCATTACACCAGATATCCAGCAGTACTGGAAGGCTACAGTGATGCCAACTGGATATCGGACTCAAAGAACTCAAAATCCACAAGTGGATATGTTTTCACACTTGGTGGTGCAGCTGTATCATGGAAATCCTCTAAACAAATGCTATTGGCCAGATCCACCATGGAATCTGAGTTTATTGCTTTAGACAAAGCGGCAGAGGAAGCAGAATGGCTTCGAAACTTCTTAGAAGATATTCCAATGTGGGAAAAACTAGTGCCTGCCTTATGTGTACACTGTGACAGCCAATCGGCTATAGCACGGGCACTGAGTTGTATGTATAATGGTAAGTCTCGCCATATCAAAAGGCGACACAAAACCATTAGACAACTGCTCTCAAATGAAGTAATCTCTATAGAATATATAAAATCGGCCGACAACCTAGCGGATCCATTTACTAAAGGTCTGTCGCGAGAGCAGGTTGTGAGATCATCAAGAGGAATGGGTTTAAAGCCTATGACGAAAGAGGATACTTGATGGAAACCCTACCTAGGAATTGGAGATCCCAAGATCTAGGTTTAAAGGGACAACTAAATCTTGTTGAATCGACGAAAGCACTGAGAGATTAACATCTCATACCCATTCTTAGGATGATAAAATAAGTGCTGCCTGCAAATAGTTAGGATAAGCTTGGCTTTTAATGATTCACATAGCTTTGAAATAAAAGTGGGGTATAGCAGGATACTCTTTATGGGCAATCACCTTGTGAGTGTGAAATGGGGCCGTTTCTAGGAGAATGAAGAGAGGCTACATTCTCCAAGTTCACTCATGATTAACTAGGGATGTTCAAGGCCAAAATGAACACAACAAGAGAACTTAGTTCTGTGAGGAGATGAAATTGTGTGATAGTTATTGTCTAGGTTCACATGAACGCTCGGGTAGTTCAAGACATCATGATCACTACCTGGTTAAGTGAATCCGATAGCTAATTACTAAGGGTGGTTCAAAGTTGAAAAATTACTACCATTCCTGATGCAGTGATTTTCCGATTGTACTCTCACAGTCTTTCTGTCATGTTTTTTGTTTTTCTATCGTGTCTGGATTACATGGTCTGGTAATTTCCATTCATGTGGGGGATTGTTGGAATTAATTTTTGCAGTTTTTCGGGCCGGATTCCGGCAAGCTCCGGCCACCGGCGGCACCGGAAAATGAGTGGATTGCGATCCTCTCGACGAGTACTATTCCGTAGTATACTCACTTGCCAAAAACAAATTCCGTATGAATGAGAAATGTTGATCCAAAGTTGAGTACTTTAAATGTACTAACTTGGCAACTGGGAGAAAATAGATAGTCCCATATCGGAAATCGGAAATGATTTTGTCTAGTATATATACTAGAAAACTGGACTAAAGGGCGTGGCCCGGGGGTTACCACTAACGTGTAGTGGCGAGAGGACTTAGCCAAAATGACAAACACACACGCGCGCACGCGAGCGCCCCGCCCGGCCCGGCTCCGGCCCCGGCCCCGGTTCGGTTCGGCTCGGCTCGGCTTGGTCTGGTCTGGATTAAATTTTTTATTTTATTTTTGCCCAGACAAACTCTTCCCCTACTGAACTGAAAAAGGCTTTTCAGATTCAGTAACTGGTGCCCATTACTCTGTAGGCTCACCAGTTATGAATCTGAAGAGTCCCCATTACTCTGTTGGCAGCTGCTGAACAGTCTCCAGTCCAACTCTTCTCTATAAATCCAGACATCAACTCCTATACAGAGATAGAAATTTTTTTGCATTTTGGTCTTCCTCTTCTTCTCCTCTGCGTCAGTCACTGTCACTGAGAGTACACCACAGACAGAAGTTCGTTGGCTCTGAAGCAAGAGTGCTGCATTCTTCAGAGAAGGTACAGTTGTATCCTGGGAAGCAATTCGCCGGTAACCGTCACACTACGGGGCGAATTCTGCTTTAAGGACAGAGATTCTAAAATCTCGACTCTGTAAAAGTTCATTGCTTATTGTTTTTTCTTCCTGTATTTGATTTCTTCACAACTTTGTTGGAATTTCTTATTATTTTATATTCAAGTTCTAACATTTACCATGGTTAAGCATCTGATTATGAAGAATTGCAGTCAGCTACGGTCGCTGACTGGTGAGATAGAGCGCTGGTTGTTGCAAAACAGCAGAAATCTGAACTCACTTAATCTGTGGGAAGCATCCTCCCTGCAGTCAATTCCAGACAGCTTCCAACATCTCTCTTTCTTCAACCGTTTAACCATCTATGAAGCTCATGAGCTCAAGTCACTCCCACGGCTCCCTTTCAGAATGAAATACCTAAGAATTGGAGGCTGCAACAGCACATTGAAGGAGAGGTGCCAGAAGGAAGGCGTTGACTGGCCTAATATAGCTCATATCCCGAAAATTGATATCTATTAAAAAGGTTCTAACCGTCTCCTCACGATCAGAGTATAAACACACATCCTTATCGTTTTAATTTGTCTTTCCTTTCCATATAATATTTCTTCATTTTCTTCTTTGTTTTCAATCATTTGTTAGAAATCCTAATTTCTCGAACTGATCGTGGATCATATACTTATCCAAAGCGGTTCTTGATAAACAGTATTGTAAGTTCCTGACAATTTATAAAATAATGTGCTATGAAGCTGGATGTAATTTAACTCATAGAGCATTTGTAGTCGTGGGCTAAAAACCCAAAATTTGGAAAAATTTAGAAAAGGAGAGCTGCAGTCGTCATCCAAATACCCAAATTTTGGATATACGATAATAGTACATTGCCAAATATAGCAGACGATTTGGCAAAATGCAAAATATAGCATTCGGGAAATTTTCTTTCGTCCCTTAAAAATGACGAAGGATAATTTCCCGTCGCTTTAAAAAAAAAATTTCCCAGGCGATTAACAAAGTCCTGTCCGTTATTAAAAAAATAATAAAAAAAAAAAGGTGTCGGACGGTGTATTATAACCGTCCCGTCCCATTTTGAATAAGACAAAAGTCACCATCAGATAATAAGACAAAAAGGTAATTAACGGTGTATAATGTACTGTCCCTGCCTTTTTTTTTTTTTTTTGGTCTTCTAGTGACCAGAATTTTTTTTTTTTTTCTGACAACAGTATCAGACGAGATATAATCGTTCGTCCGGCCATATTTTAACTTTCAACGACTGCAGCGCGCACCCTTATTTTCTATTTCCAAAAGCCAAATACCCAAAATTTAGCATACAACGACTACAGATGCTCTTATATCTTCCGTCACGATGCTCTTGTGCATAACCTATTTTCTACATAGCTCTCACGCTATTTGTACATCGTAGCTTAACTTAAATAGTATGGGGTACAAATACCCTTCTATTTTAACCTAACAGCTGCACCAGTGACAAAACCCCTTCGTCTTTTTTTCCTCTTTTATCATGTTTTCTTAAAACTAAGACATTCAATCTTTGTGAGGACTCCAATTTTTTCAAGTAGTGGGGAGGATTGTAATCTCCAGCAACAACTATATATCTGTTACTAGTGAATTTCTCAGTGTTTCTTTCCTTTCTTTGATTTTGTTTTATTCCAGCTAGCAACCTAACTATTATGGTTTCTTTTTTTTTTCCTCCCTTTTCCGATTCTTCATTTCAATTTCTTAGTTATAAATTTTGGATTTTTGAAATTTGAATTAGGGGTATTGTTAGGATTGTGTCTTGAATACTCGTTGTTCCGATTAAAAGAAGGTAATATGAAGCACGAAGGTCGAAGCATCGAAGTGAGTAGATGGAGAAACAGCAGCAGCAAGGGTGCAGGCTAGTTGCAGTCGACCGGTCTTGGTGGCAGTCGACCGCACCCCTGACCGCGCCCCCCGACCGCTCATTGTACATGGATTTTCCGAGAGAGGTACGGTCGACCGGTCTTGTTGGACGGTCGACCGACCGCGGTGCTGAATCTATTTTGGGCCCCGATTTGTTAGCTCGCTCTAGCCCAATCTTCAACTCCAAGTTAGATCGTGCGGCTCTTATTCAGTTACTTCTTTTTCAGGTTTTATCAGATGACTGAGGATCAAGATTAGATCTAGGTTTTCTCTCTATTCTTCTATATATATTGTAAACTCCTCTAATATGAGAGGGAGTACTTTATAGATTTTTTCTCCATTGCAAAGAGAGACTCGAGAGAGAGATAGTTCTTGGTGGGTGAGTTTAATTCCTTGTGTCAAGTGAATCAGTAACTCCTTGTAATCTCTTCTAGTTAAATATCAGATTTCCCTATATTTTCTCCTGGATTAAGCAAAAGCTAACTGGGATAAGTCATCGTTGTTGTGTTTGTGTTAGTTTGGTGGATCTACTTGCTTGCTCAATTTATTTGCCTCGTCTACTTCGACTTCCTCAATGCTCTAATTAGTTCCGCTGCGACCAGAGGGTGTTTGTTGACGCCCTAATCCCAACAACAGGTATCAGAGCTTCAGGTTGCTGAGTCCCTTAGTTAAGATGAAAGGCCATAGTATTTTGAAGATCAAGCAGTTCGATGGGAAGATCAATTTCAATCTTTAGAAGACTGACATATATGATGTTCTTGTTCAAGAATGGTTGCAATCAGCAGTTAAGAAGAAAGAAAAGCCAACTGATATGAAGGATGACATTGGGGAAAATATTCGTGAAAGAGCCATAAGTCTAATCTGACTATCCTTTGCAGATGAGGTCAAGCACAGATTTCTTGAAGAAACTGATGCGGCGATTTTGTGGGAAAGACTCATAGCTGACTACTTTGGTTCATCGTTATTAGATCGGATGCATTGGAAGAGGAAGTTACTCCTTTTATCTATGAAGGAAGGAACCGATCTCCAAGACCACATTACAGAGTTCAATACGGTATTATCTGAACTTAAGGCGATCAACGCAGATGTGTCTGAGGAAGATAAAGCTTTCAACCTGATATATTCACTGTCGGATTCGTACGAGCCTTTGATCATGACCATGCTACACGGTAGATCTGCCAAGGAGAGTATTTCGGTAGATAGTGTAATCAAAGCATTGAAAGAAAATCAACTTAGAAAGGAGACTCATAAATCATCATCGTCTATTCCTACAAGTTGTTTAGCAGTGGATGGTCCTTCGGGGGGAAGACAAAGTGCTTTGCAACACGATTCGATCCGTTGCCGATATTGCAAGAGGCCATGGTATATCAAGAAAGACTGTTGGAAATTACAGAATCGGGAAAGCACAAAGAATGGATGTTCAGCCGCTAATGTGATTAGTGTCTTTGATTCAGGTGGTTCGTGTCTTCTTGTTTCAAATTCTTTAGAAGTGGATTCTAGTTGGTTTCTAGACTTAAGAAGTTCTTCTCATATTTGCTCCGAGAGTGAGTTTTTTTCTACTTATAAGTCGACTACAGGGCATCGTGTGACAACGGGAACTGGGGAGATTTGTGAAGTAGTGGGTGAGGGGACAGTTGAGTTAAAGATACCAGGTCTAAATATGTTCACTTGAAGGGATGTTTTGCATATTCCTCTGCTGAAACAGAATCTGATTTCCTTGGGAACTCTTGATATACGGGGCTGCAGGTACACAGCTCGAGGTGGAGTTCTGTATGTTTTTCAAGATCGTCGTGAAGTGATTAAAGATATGAGAGTGGTTGGGCCAAGCCAACACAATCTCTACAAGCTTTGGGGAATTCGAAAATCCTGCACAGGGGTTGATAGTTCTTTTCCCATTATTCCCGCAAGCTCAGCTACTTTGCCGCAACTAGAATCATCGAGACGAGACCACGACGTTCGAATATCGTCGAGAGGTGAAGAATGCCTAAGGGTAAGTGGAGTTCGTGCGGAGTTTGACAATAACTTCGTGAATACATCTACGGAGGTGTACCCTTGAAGGGGTATACTGGATTTGGTGAGATTGGGTAGAGATCATTTCAATTAGAAGAAGAAGCTATTGTTCTAAGTTATCTTTGCAAGTGGAATTTGTTAGAGTTTGGAGATGAGTAACACATCATGTGATGCACTCGTATGCAATCCAAGGTGGAGTTTGTTAGGATTGTGTCTTGAATACTCGTTGTTTCGATTAAAAGAAGGTAATATGAGGCACGAAGGTCGAAGTGTCGAAGTGAGTAGATGGAGAAACAGCAGCAACAAGGGTGCAGGCTAGTTGTGGTCGACCGGTCTTGGTGATAGTCGACTGCACACCCGACCGCGCCCCCCGACCGCTCGTTGTACATGGATTGTCCGAGAGAGGTACGGTCGACCGGTCTTGTTGGACGGTCGACCGATCGCGGTGCTGAATCTATTTTGGGCTCCGATTTGTTAGGTCGCTTTAGCCCAATCTTCAACTCCAAGTTAGATCGTGCGGCTCTTATTCAGTTACTTCTTTTCCAGGTTTTATCAGATGACTGAGGATCAAGATTAGATCTAGGTTTTCTCTCTATTCTTCTATATATATTGTAAACTCCTCTAATATGAGAGGGAGTGCTTTATAGATTCTTTTCTCCATTGCAAAGAGAGACTCGAGAGAGAGATAGTTCTTAGTGGGTGAGTTTAATTCCTTGTGTCAAGTGAATCAGTAACTCCTTGTAATCTCTTCTAGTTAAATATCAGATCTCCCTATATTTTCCCCTGGATTAAGCAAAAGCTAACCGGGATAAGTCATCGTTGTTGTGTCTGTGTTAGTTTGGTGGATCTACTTGCTTGCTCGATTTATTCGCCTCGTCTACTTCGACTTCCTCAATGCTCTAATTAATTCCGCTGCGACCAGAGGGTGTTTGTTGACGCCCCAATCCCAACAACTGGAATCAGAGCTTCAGGTTGCCGAGTCCCTTGGTTAAGATGACAGGCCACAGTATTTTGAAGATCAAGCAGTTCGATGGTAAGATCAATTTCAATCTTTAGAAGACTGACATGTATGATGTTCTTATTCAAGAATGGTTGCAATCAGCAGTTAAGAAGAAGAAAAAGCCAGCTGATATGAAGGATGACGTTGGAAAAGATATTCGTGAAAGAGCCATAAGTCTAATCTGACTATCCTTTGCGGATGAGGTCAAGCACAGATTTCTTAAAGAAACTGACGCGGCGAGTTTGTGGGAAAGATTCATAGCTGACTACTTCGGTTCGTTGTTATTAGATCGGATGCATTGGAAGAGGAAGTTTTTCCTTTTATCTATGAAGGAAGGTACCGATCTCCAAGACCACATTACAGTGTTCAATAAGGTATTATCTGAACTTAAGGTGATCAACGCAGATGTGTCTGAGGAAGATAAAGCTTTCAACCTGATATATTCACTGTTGGATTCGTACGAGCCTTTGATCATGACCATGCTACACGGTAGATCTGCCAAGGAGAGTATTTCGGTAGATGGTGTAATCAAAGCATTGAAAGAAAATCAACTTAGAAAGGAGACCCATAAATCATCATCGTCTATTCCTACAAGTTGTTTAGCAGTGGATGGTCCTTCGGGGGGAAGACAAAGTGCTTTGCAAAAGGATTCGATCCGTTGCCGATATTGCAAGAGGCCATGGCATATCAAGAAAGACTATTGGAAATTACAGAATCAGGAGAGCACAAAGAATGGGAGTTCAGCTGCTAATGTGGTTAGTGTCTGATTCAGGTGGTTCGTGTCTTTTTGTTTCAAATTCTTCAGAAGTGGATTCTAGTTGGTTTCTTGACTCAGGAAGTTCTTCTCATATTTGCTCCGAGAGTGAGTTGTTTTCTACTTATAAGTCGATTACAGGACGTTGTGTGACAACAGGAACTGGGAAGATTTGTGAAGTAGTGGGTGAGAGGACAGTTGAGTTAAAGATGCCAGGTCTAAATATGTTCACTTGAAGGGAAGTTTTGCATATTCCTCTGCTGAAACGGAATCTGATTTCCTTGGGAACTCTTGATATACGGGGCTGTAGGTACACAGCTCGAGGTGGAGTTCTGTATGTTTTTCAAGGTCGTCGTGAAGTGATTAAAGGTATGAGAGTGGTTGGGCCAAGCCAACACAATCTCTACAAGTTTTGGGGAATTCGAAAATCCTGCACAGGGGTTGATAGTTCTTTTCCCATTATTCCCGCAAGCTCAGCTACTTTGCCGCAACTAGAATCATCGAGACGAGGCCACGACGTTCGAATATCATCGAGAGGTGGAGAATGCCTAAGGGTAAGTGGAGTTCGTTCGGAGTTTGACAACTTCGTGAATACATCTACGGAGGTGTACCCTTGAAGGGGTATACTGGATTTGGTGAGATTGGGTAGAGATCATTTCAATTAGAAGAAGAAGTTATTGTTCTAAGTTATCTTTGCAAGTGGAATTTGTTAGAGTTTGGAGATGAGTAACACATCATGTGATGCACTCGTATGCAATCCAAGGTGGAGTTTGTTAGGATTTTGTCTTGAATACTTGTTATTCCGATTAAAAGAAGGTAATATGAGGCACGGAGATCGAAGCGTTGAAGTGAGTAGAAGGAGAAACAGCAGCAACAAGGGTGCAGGATAGTTGCGGTCGACCAGTCTTGGTGACAGTCGACCGCACCCCCCGACTGCGCCCCCTGACCGCTCGTTGTACATGGATTTTCCGAGATAGGTATGGTCGACCGGTCTTGTTGGACGGTCGACCGACTGCGGCACTGAATCTGTTTTGGGCCCCGATTTGTTAGGTCGCTTTAGCCCAATCTTCAACTCCAAGTTAGATCGTGCTGCTCCTATTCAGTTACTTCTTTTTCAGGTTTTATCGGACGACCGAGGATCAAGATTAGACCTAGTTTTTCTCTCTATTCTTCTATATATATTGTAAACTCTCCCAATATGAGAGGGAGTACTTCATAGATTCTTTTCTCCATTGCAAAGAGAGGCTCGAGAGAGAGATAGTTCTTGGTGGGTGAGTTTAATTCCTTGTGTCAAGTGAATCAGTAACTCCTTGTAATCTCTTCTAGTTGAATATCAGATCTCCCTATATTTTTCCCTAGATTAAGCAAAAGCTAACCGGGATAAGTCATCGCTGTTGTGTTTGTGTTAGTTTGGTGGATCTACTTGCTTGCTCAATTTATTCGCCTCGTCTACTTCGACTTCCTCAATGCTCTAATTAGTTCTGCTGCGACCAGAGGACGTTTGTTGATGCCCCAATCCCAACAGGTATTTGATTAGAGTCAATAAAACTAATCTACTTCATTCACTTAGCTGTTTCTTTTACATTCATGTTTATATGTGTTCTTAGGTCTTGTAACTTAAGTCATTGGTTCTTCAACATTAAAGTCTCATTTTGATGAATATTTAGCATTTTTTAGGCTTCAAATTTATTTCAGTTAATTTAATGAAATTATTTTAAATTTTAAAATTTTTTTAGCTAAATAATTTAAAAATTTTAAATAAAAAAAAAGAATTGCGCTATCGGTGTCTTGAGCGCTATAATTGTGCTATCACTAGGGTTGCAATCGAGCCTATAATTGTGCTATCTTTTACCGAGGGCATTTGGTACAAGAATTTTTTTTTGTTTCCTGGAAATCTTAACTTGGAAATTTAGTTTTCTAAGTTTGATATGCTAATTTTTAGATTCAAATTGTTAGTAAACTAACATTCCTAGGAAAAATCGAGCGCTATCACTAGGGTTGTAATCGAGCGCTATAATTGTGCTATCTTTTACCGAGGGCATTTGGTACAAGAATTTTTTTTTGTTTCCTGGAAATCTTAACTTGGAAATTTAGTTTTCTAAGTTTGATATGCTAATTTTTAAATTCAAATTGTTAGTAAACTAACATTCCTAGGAAAAATTTTTGCCACAATTTCCATAAAAATTTTCCCATGGGAGGATGAGATTCTTAGATTCCCAAGTGTTTGGGAAAATGTTATTTCTTTAAAATTATAATTTTGCCCCTAAAATAAAAAAACCCTAAACGTGGCTCTTCATATTTCTTCTTCTTTTTCCTCCCCAACAAACCCATCTCCTCTTTCTCCCCCAAAAATCCGAGCACCCAACTTGGTCACCGTCGATCAAATTGTCGCACCGTCGTATGGCCGTTGACGAGTAGGTTGCTGTTTAGGGGGTTCATATGGCCAGTTGCTGCTTACAGAGAGTTCCTTAATGGGGAGCTTGTTGTTCCTGATAAGGATGTCAGTGTTTGGTAAACAACAGCAAGGTAAGGGATTAATCATCTGTAATTTCAACTAAGTGATCTTTCATAAGAATTAATTGGGTATCTATTATCAATTTCGAACACTCTGGTTGTTACAAAGCTTTTGTATCAATTTGAAAGAGGCATGACACAGAGCTGATTAAGAAATTATTTTAGAACATTTCGACTACTCAGATTACACCTAGGGGGCGTTTTGTGGCCCAGATTTACATCATTTTTTTTACTGAGGCATTTCATCAAATAGTTTGTTTTGTTATTTGATGATGAGAGAGCTTTTCTGGACAATAAGATTAAGATTCCTAAGACCAAACATAGGAAATTAAGTTTCTAACTAACATTCTCAGAGATGTTTAAGACCTACAAAACATGTTTTATGATTCCTAGGAATCGTAAATTCCAGAAATCATAAATCCCAGAATTTATGATTCTTGGGAACAAAAAAAAATCCTTGTACCAAACGCCCCCTAAGAGGCAAGACATATACGAACTAAAATATAATAGCAGTCTATCCGTATGTAAATACAACAACGCTACACCCACAACTTTTCCTATAATTTTTCTATTTACAATCTTAGGTGGCACAATACTATTAGAGGTGTCTACAACTTACTCTACAATAACCTTTAATAGTATTGTGGCACTTAAGATTGTAAGGAAAAATGTTATTTTTTAAGGAAAAAGTGGAATCTGGCCACCCTGTTTCATTAATAAGAAATTAAAGAAACAAACCCAGAGTACTGGGCCAAGTTACAACCTACAGACAGAAAATAGAACATACATGAAGCAACATAACTCGTACAAACAACAAATCCCTCCAACAACCCTGGAGGGTGGGCCGACAACCAAGCTCGGTCCAGCAAAATTGTATGTACGTCAGTTTAGCTTCGTACACTGCCTCCACGGTACATGCACACTCACCTGAAACTAGTCTGGCAGGATTTTATCACCCGCCGAGCCCTGCCTTACGGTCCCATGCCCCGCAGCCGTGCGATGGGGGGACACCTTCTACGGGCCCAAGCCCATAGCCGTGCTAGAGCAAATAAAATCTTCTTTCTCCTACAGGCAGAATTTTGACACCCGCCAAACCTAAAAACAACACACATCCACCGCACCCTCCCACAATCTCCTCCACTCATCCTACAAACGCGCAAACAACTCCCACAACCGCTACCAAAGAGAGAGCCATGAAGAGGATACCTTTACCTCTCTCGCGTTTGTGCTTTCTCAGACGATTTCTCACTAAACAATTATCTCGCTCCCCCCACCAAAAAAACCATGCTCCAAGAGAGAGCTGTGGAGATGATACCTTCACCTCTCTCACGGTGTCACGCCCCACTTCCCAAAAGTACGAAATACGCGAGCATAATGAAACCCAGTGAATGATTTTCATCATTCATACGCTGTAGGATAGACTCAGCATCATAACAAGAAATATAATAAGATATACACAACCACGCATACATGAATAATTATTAATCAACAGAAATAATTGAAACAAAATAATAGTATCCCAAATAGTTTTCAAATCTGGATTAAAAGATAAAACTCGAGACTATAAGTCCGTTACAAGATTCAAGTAGCAAAAGAAATAAATAACTGAAAAAAAGAAAAACAAAATATTTAAAGCAAGTATTTTCTCCAAGCGAAGCCTAGAACGCCTGCTCACCAATTCCAGCAGGCAATTCGTCTCCAAAGTCTGTATATATAAATATAAAAAGAAAAAATAGAAAAAATAAGATAAACGCCCTTAGTGCAAGTTAGGACCGCAAGTAGTACAAGCCAGGGTATGAAAACAAGTGCAAGAAATATGGAACAAGATTTGGAATCAAAGATAATAGGGATGCAATAAGTAGTGAGATTCAAGAAACTAGCTAGCAAGAAAAACAACTTAAGTGACAAGATTGGTTAACAAGTACTAGTAGTAGAACAAGTGGCAAGTGAACAAGTAATGGTATCAAGCATCAAGTAACAAGTATCACGTACCAGTGTCAAGTAACAAGTAACAAGTCTCAAGTAGCGAGCATCAAGTAGGGTATCAAGTGTGTACAAGTGACTAGTTAATCTTAAGTCTAATATTTAATTCTATCTTGGTAGTACTTCATGCATCCATACTTTTACTACATGGTTGCTACATACAATCAGTTACGTTTCAGCCTAGTGGTGGATTTTATAGGGCGGTATACTCAGGTATCAAGTATCAAGCAAGCATGGTTCATGAATATAAAAATGATGTAACAAGTTCACGAACCAAGTTCGTGAATGCACTAACAAGTTCAAGAATTAACCGTGGGTTCATGAATGCTCTGACGATACAACAAGTTCATGAGCCAAGTAATGGGCTCATGAATACACTCAAGATACAACAAGTTCATGAACCAAGTACTGGGAAACACGGAGCCCCTTCCGAGTACACTTACCTATATTGTCCACTACTATAGTTTTTCTCTTAAACCCCGGCATATTATTTATTATTATCATCAAACAAGCATAAAAGTGTGCGAAATAGGTCAAGTAAACATGATCAAGAACATGGAACAAGTTTAAGATAATTATAAAGCATATTCGAGGGTCAACACAAATTAAGATTATCAAGAACTACGAGAATTGTAGGTCTGGACAGCATGACGTTGCTGCACCAAAATTGCAATTCCCGTTTCTACAAGATAGCAAATGTGTATCCTTAGAAACTAGACTCCTGCTCGGTTCCAATGCATATAATTAAGACACATAAAAGTTATAGAATCAAGTGTCAAAACAGCAAACTATACAGGATTTGTGTTCAGCCAGAATTTGTAAAACTGAGTTTATACATATAAAACAGGTTTGAAACTTCATTAATTAATTATAAGAAAATTAGAAAATGTTCTCTAGGGTGTCTAATATCTGTATGCAAAATTTCAAGTCATTTACTTACATGTAGCATAGTTAAAATAATTGTAAACTAAAGTGATACAGCAGTTTTTATAAATCTGCAATTACAGACACAACAGTAGCAAAACTGCAATATCTTCTAAACCGTAACTTGGAATTCAATTCCTTCGAAAGGGTGGTAAACCAGACATACGGGGCTAAGGTTCATATTTAGGACTCAAGTTCAGATTCTGGTGTTATCGGGGTCGAAACAGTAAGCCAAGATAGGATAGAAACCAAATAAGACCTTTTCTGCATGAAATGTATCAAAATTATACTAGTTGTGAACAAGTGTATCAACGAAGGGTTTTGACTCTTAGATCATGTAATAGATAAGGAGAAACATGAGATCATCAACGATAAACAAAGAGGAGTCATATTTACAATCTACTTGCAGTATTTTCAAGAAAAAGCTTGTACTAGAAATAAAATGTACAAGAAGATACTTGCCTTGAGGTGTAGATGATGAATCCGATGAAAGAATAACGGGAACGGATCCCAACACGAATCTTGATGGTGATTAAGATTAGACCAACGGACGGCTCAGATCGGATCTGATCAGATCTGCTGATGGAGGGCTGAAATGCAATCAGATGGTGATGATCAATATCTGGCTCAGATCTCGATGAGATCGGGTGGCCCAGGTTTGAAAACAGCTTAATCTTCTACATTCTCTTCTGATCAATTCAGCGATGGCAGGAGCTTGATTATGGGCGACTGCGGCGACCCACGGTGATTGCAGCGATGCTCGCGGTGACTGGCAGCAGCCCTGCAGTCGGGAAGCCCTACAGAGTGATCTCATTGAGCAGATGAGGAGTTTGGAGTTGGATATTGTGTTGCCGAGTTCTGGTCGGAGTTGTTTGGTGCTCCAGCTGCAGTCGTCTCTTGTTGAGTAGATTAAAGAGGCGCAGGCTAATGATGCACAGTTGCAGAGTTTTCGAGCTGAGGTTGAGTCTGGTTCCAGGACGGACATGGTTAATCATGCTAATGGATTGCTTCGTTTTGGTTCCCGGTTGTGTGTCCCTAAGGGTGAAGTTCGTCAGAGGTTGCTTGAAGAAGCTCATCAGTCTTCGTATTCTATCCATCCTGGTGGTACTAAGATGTATCGGAATTTGAAGCTTCATTTCTGGTGGCATGGTATGAAGAGGGTTGTGGCTCGGTTTGTTTCTCAGTTTTGATCTGCCAGCAGGTTAAGGCAGAGCATCAGAGAACCGCTGGACTTCTTCAACTGCTTCCTATTCCTGAGTGGAAGTGGGAAATATCACTATGGATTTTGTGACCGCTTTGCCGAGGAGTCCTAAGGGTCATAATGCTATTTGGGTGATTGTCGACCGTTTGACGAACAGTGCTCACTTCATTCCTTTTCGTGTCGGTCAGTCTACTGAGAGCCTAGCTGAGAGGTATATGCAAGAGATTATTAGACTTCATGGGGTTCTAGTCAGTATTGTATCCGACAGGGATACGAGATTCAGATCTCAGTTCTGGGAGAGTCTTCAGAACAGTTTGGGGAGCAAATTAAAGTACAGTACAACTTTTCATCCCCAGACTGATGGACAGTCAGAGCGGACTATTCAGATTCTTGAGGACATGTTGAGGTCCTGTATGCTTCAGTTTGGTGGGTCTTGGGAGGATCATTTGCATCTCGTAGAGTTCTCGTACAATAACAGCTTTCAAACCAGTATTAAAGCTGCTCCGTTCGAGGCACTCTATAGATGGAAGTGCAGATCACCGGTGTGCTGGGATGACATTGGTGAGAGGAAGTTATTGGGTCCGGAGTTGATCACCAAGATAGTGGACATTGTGGTTCAGATCAGGAAGCATTTGCAGGTAGCTCAGGACGGGCAGAGGTGGTGGGCTGATGTCCATCGTAGGGCTTTGTTGTTGGTGACCATGTTTTCCTTAAGGTATCGCCGTGGCGCGGTGTCATTCGGTTCGGTGGCAGGGGCAAGCTTAGCCGAGGTTTATTGGACCGTTTGAGATTTTGGAGCGAGTAGGCAAGGTGTCCTATCGTCTTGCATTGCCGCCAGCTTTATCAGGAGTGCACGATGTTTTCCATGTATCACAACTCAGGAGATATATCCGAGATGATAGCCACGTGATCGACTACTCTGAGTTGACCATTCAGTCAGATTTAACTTGTGAGATTCCAGTTGCTATTGTGGATCGGCGGGAGAAAGTGCTTAAGAACAATGTCATCAAGTTGGTTTGTGTTGCTTGGAATCCTCACTCGCCTGGTGAGTCGACTTTGGAGCTGGAGGAGAAAATTCAGCAGAAGTTTCCTCATTTGTTTGAGTAGTTTTTGTTTTGTTCTTTTTGTTGTTTTGGGGTTACCCTATGTATCTTCTTTTGAATTTCGAGGACGAAATTTTATTGTTAGGCTGGTAGGATTGTAACCCTTATTTTTTATTTTGTGTATTTTTTACTGTATTTTTTGTTTTTGTGTATTTTTCCTCTCTTGTATTTTTTCTGAACCGTATATTGGATTTGTTTTCAATATATATTGGTTTTATTTCATTTTGAGCTCCTTGTGTTTGATTGATTGTCTCTTTTGTTCGTTTTTTGTGATTTTGATCTTTCCTCCATTTTTCGGTCTTGTTATCTTTATTTTTATTATTCCGTGGTGTTGTGGTGGTGTTTTGGTTGCCTTTTCCCTTTCCCATTATTTTTGATCCCTAATAAGGCTTTTAAATCCAAAGAATTCCCTATCCTATTTGCATTCCTATTTGTATTTGACCCAAAATCTAAAACCCATTTGTGTACCTATTACTAACTACTAATACCCATTATCCATTAGCCCACATCTAAACCCTATATATATACATAACCCTAGCCCTAACCCTATCTCTCTCTCCCTCTCCTTGTCCGGCTGCACACCCAGGTCGAGCCCATCCCGGCCATCTACACCCCCAGGCCGACCACCCCTTGCCGGCCATCTCTCCCCTACTCCACCCGGCCACCCATCAAAACCTGAACTCCTCCCTTGCTTGCCGATCACCACACCACCATCAACAACATCAAATCTTTGCACCATCAATCCCTACTTTTCTTCGTGGTGTTCTTAAAGTGGTCGCTTGCCACTTTGATCATCGTCGCTTCAAGGAGGTTCGTTTGTGTGGAGATTTGTTCGTGATTGCTTGGATTCGCGGATTTAGCAGATTTCGTTTGTGGGTTTTGCTTCTAGGCTTGATTGCATCGTTCTTCATCCCCAAATTAAGGCAAGTAATTGTACTCCAATTTATTTGTTTGATACAAGTCCAAAAGTTCACCTATAGTGTAGTTGGGTCTAGAGACAACTCTTGATTTTGTTTTCCTTGATGGGTTTTGTCTTTATTGTGATAATTTGTCCATAGATGACTCACGACACCATATGGACATGAATTAACCTAGGGTTCGCTCGATTCTTGATTGTTGAACATGTATGTGAGACTTGTGTGCAAACTCGTATTTTGGTTGAGACCCATGTGAAATTCTTGGCGTGGACATGTTAATAACCCTAAATCATGATGTTTAGACACTTGGTAGACTATATTTCAAGTTTGAGTGTGTTTGGATCAATATTCTTGAATCTATGTTGTTTTTGCTTTGAAAGGTGAAATCTGTATTTTCTTGCTGTTCTGTTTTGTTTGATGTTTTCGACCGTGCTACAGTCAGTATATTGATTTCGGTATAAAACATGAGTTTTAGATAATTTTGTTTGTTTTCAAACCCCTTTGACCTTGCTTGATTTTGATTTCGTCTGACGGAGTTATGACTGTTTTAGTACAGAGGTGTCGATCTTTTCCAGATTCTGTTTTGGGTAATTTTGATAACAAACTATTTTCAAGAACCATGCTATACATATTATTTTGAATTGAAACTTTGGTCAGTTTTTCTTTATCTGGTTAGGGATTACCCAGAATTTTGGTGAATTTTATTGATAAGTTTTATGTGATGTTTCATGCTCGTTTCTAAAATCTATACATGATGTATTTTGCTCGCTGTTCTGCAAAGAACCTTATTTTCACTATGATTCCTTTTACTATATGAAATTTTTTTGTGAAATGTGGAAGTTATTAAATTCTATCTATTTTCATATCCCTTTGGCGGAATTGGATTTCGTTTCACTGGTTGCGAGATATCTTAGTTTTCGTACAGCAGTGTTGGGAATTTCAGATTCGCCAAACTATGTTTTCTCGATGCTTTCGTATTTTTGATGACTGAACTATTGTTACTGGAAAATTCTGAAACTTTATATTTTGGTACTGGACATATAGGGAAATACCCCAGATTTTTCGTGGATTTATTTATTGGGTTTTCATGCTGTTTTCCTGTTCTTGAATTCGTTTTCTTGATTTCTGGCTGAACCTAATTTATGTATTCAAATCAGTTTTGAGCTGTGTTTTTGTGAAATAATATATGACTTAATTATACTCGCTGGATTTGTGTAAGAGTATTTTCCAGATCCTTCGACGGATCCTGATTTGTTTGTTTGTAACACTGGGAATCACTATTTTACTATAGTGGGGTCTTGCTGTCTTGAACTTGAGATTTGACAATTTTATTCTTTTATTAGATATCTTGCAATCGTACATGTTTAGTTTGCTACTTGCACTTTCCACATGATCATGCCATGATATTCTTGATATGTTTTGCATATCTACATACTTGTTTGACATTAATAATAAAATTAAACAAGTCAGGGTTAAGAAAAAGAACTAGTAGTGGATAGTGCAGAAACGTGTACTCAGAAGAACCTAGTGGTTATTGGAGCTTATTTACATGTGGAGCTTGATACGATATACATAATACGTACACACATGACACTGGAGCTTGTTTGGGTTTTGTAGCTTGTTTACATGATACATGATTACATGATACTTGGAGCTTGTCCCTGAGTACACTGCTCTGTATGGTCCCCTACAAAATCTAAAGCGAAACTGTTTGTTGTAGCAACCATGTAGTAAAAATCGGGATGCATGAAGTGCTACATAGATAGTAAATCACTACAAGACTTGATACATGCTACTTGAACATGATACTCGAACACGATACATGCCTGCTTGATACTTGACTACATGATACATGAGACTTGTTTACATGACACGTGATACATAATTACATGACACTTGACACTTGATGCATGTTTACATAATACTTGATTTCTTGACACTTGATTTAAGCCATTTACACTTGTTCACTTTTGCCATGTTAGTTGTTTATTTTGGACATCATGATTATACCATGCTAGGTTTGTTACTTAGATTCACCTATTTCCATGTACTTGTATCCTACATTATATGTGACCCGTAACTTGCAATTGACGGGTACTTGTTTCTCATTTTTCTTCTCCTACAAATTTACTAATTGCAGATCAGGATGGACGGCTACCAGATGGTATTGGCGAGATGATGTATTAGTGCTAGAGTTTCTGCTTTATGATTTTATTATTATTATTTGCTGTTTGAACTTGAATAAGATGTACTTGATGACTTGGATATTTATCTTGTATTTGGGCGATGTGACCCAGAATATTTGACTTGTTCAGAACATGATTATTTGAGATTAATGTAATTGGTTTCAAGATATTTCTGTTGTATCTTGTTTCAAAAATGCATGCTTGGTTGTGCCTTTTCCTTCCGACTCTGAATTTTCTTATGAAATTTTGTAAAGATTCTTGAATAGCTTATGGATGATGAAAATCATTCGCTGGGCTTTTGTTACGTATCCGTATTCTGTATTTCTTTTGGGAAGCGGGGCGTGACACCTAGCCTCCGCCCCCACGAACTCAGATCTAGGGTTCTTTATTTTGGGTTTTTTGGGGGGAGAATTTCTTTCTCTTGATCTTCTAGAGTGAGGATTGTAAAGAAAAATGTTGTAAAAAATGTTGTGGATGTAGCATGATTGATATAAATAAGACTATACTTAAGTCCATCTATAACCCCTGTTCCCGTTAATACGTATTTTCATGTATTTTTCTGTATTTCAAATTTTTCGTATCTTGTAACTAATTATTCTTAAATGATTATCGATTTTCAACCTAAATTATATTTCATTCTAGTGATTTTGATATGAAACCCATATGTTGAATCTTTTAATTTGATCAATTATTTTAAACCAATTTATTTATTCGATTACTTTTCTATAATTATATATATATATATCCTTTCATTTAATTAGTACTTGAAGTCTAAACCCAATTGTCTAATTATTTAGTATAAGCCCAATTCTATAATTAAATTATTAGATTGTTCTGAGTCCAGCCCAAGCCCATCTCTTATTAGATCTCAAACTCAAACCCATTAACCCAATTTCTCCTTAATCTATGTTGACCAGATGAATTCTACTCCACATTCAAATCCCCAAAATCTCTCCTAATCACTCCCCACATCCGGTAACCCCCCAAAAATTTGAAAATTGAATCTTAAGTTTTAGGCCTATTATCCCTCCTCATTAATATGGTTGTTATAACAATTTCATTACCTTTTTGTTGATTCTTGATTTTGATGATCACTACACAGTGCAACATGTGTCTATGTTATACAGCTAACATTGCAGGTTGTACTACAAAAGACTATTTTAGCTGAACAAATGCACAAGCTCAAAGGATACAGATAAAGACTTCACTCAGACAAGATTCAAGACTTCACTCAAGACAAGACTCAAGACTCAAGACTTTAGCTCAATTGTGTCAAAATTGTAGTGTCTTGTAAAAAACATTGTATCTTATTTTTTGTTGAGTCTTAGTCTGATGTAAAGCCTTGTCACACACACACACACTCAAAATTTCATAATGTGTGTCTCTTAAACCCCCCCCCCCCCCCAAAAAAAAGAGTCAAAACAGTTTGAAGAAATTTAACTTTTGAGTACCAGTCGACTTAAGCCTCTGCCAGTCGACTGATAGTACAAAACTATTTAAATTTATTCAAACTCTGATCAGTCGACTCATATGGCAACCCAGTCGACTGTTCGAGAGCTTTTGACCGTTTTCTGTTTTTCAAAATTGAATTTTTCAAAATCAAAAGCTTAGATCCGTTGGTTGACAGTTGGAGTAACTGTCTCCCAACGTCTAGGAGATCAAACTCTTTAAGTAGAGTTCAGATCTCACTGAAAAGATCCACAGAACTTTCTTTGAAATCCGAGCATTCCTTGAGAAAAAGTCTAAGTGATATTTTTGAGAAATAAATCTTTCAAGTTCATACTCTTTGGTTCTCTACATTCAGTCCAGTATAGCAACGAATTCGCTCTGGACTGAGTATAGAAGTCAACCTTATTTTTAGCCACGTGCATCAACACAAAACACCAACAAGGCTATAGGTTGACTGTAAAGTTTTTTCTTACTCTTTTGCTCTCGGTTGGAGAGTGTTTTTGACTCTAGGTTGTAGAGTCGGTTTTGTTTGACTCTTGGTAGTATAGTGGGTTTGCTTTCTCTGGTTGAGAGAAAGGACTACGGGTTAGACAAGGTTGTTGTCGTAACGTCGTAGGGTATTCTTGTAATCTTTTCAAGAATAGTGGAAATCTCAAGTGGGTTGCCTGGGGACTGGATGTAGGTTGGGAGGACCGAACCAGGATATATCTTGTGTACTCTGTGATTGGTTGTCTTGATTTTGCATTTACTCTTGTTTATTTAAGTTCTGCAAAAAGTGTCTGGACAGTCGACTCCTTGCACTATCAGTCGACTGGTCAGTGTCGTTTTAGTTATAGTTTCATTGTGTCTTCAGTCGCCTATCTTATCTATCAGTCGACTGCACAGAGTTATTGTTTTTGCTTTATTTTGGTTATACCAGTCGACTGGTTCATAGCCAAGTCGACTGCACCGAGAAAAATTTCCGCAGTTTTTTTATTAACACTATTCACCCCCCCTCTAGTGTTTGTTGTCTCGCCTACAGGATCCAACACTTATATCAGAGCAAGGTTACAGGCTATGGCAACTACTTCAAATACAAATCAGTACCATGAAGGCCAATCTACACAACGGCCACCGCTATTTGATGGAACGAACTACAATTATTGGAAGTGCCGAATGAGAATCTACCTCCAATCAATCAACTACGAGATATGGCAAATGACAGAGACGGAATACACTGCCCCTACCATTCCATATGCACAATGGAATGATGATCAAAAGAATCAGACTATGAACAATGCCAAAGCAATGAATGCCTTATTTTGTGCACTCACAAAGGAAGAATTCAACCGTGTATCCAATGCTACAACCGCACATCAAATTTGGCATACACTCGAGGTAACACATGAAGGAACGAATAAAGTAAAAGAGTCTAAAATTTCTGTTCTTGTCCACAGGTTTGAGATGTTCAGAATGAAGGACAATGAGACTGTGTCCGAGATGATTACCAGATTCACAGACATCACAAACTCTCTTGTGGCGCTTGGAAAGACTTACACTCAAGCAGAGATGGTTAGAAAAGTCTTACGTGCACTCACTCCAGAATGGGAGAAGAAGACCACAGCAATAGAGGAAGCGAATGACTTGTCACAACTTTCTCTCGAGAATCTTGTTAGCAATCTCATGGCATATGAGGTCCAACTTGAAGATCGAAAGAAGGATACAGAATCACTCCAAGCAAAGAAGAAATCATTGGCTTTTAAAGCCATGACAGACTCAGAAGATGAGGAAGAAGATGAAGAAGAAATAGCAATGTTCACTCAAAGATTCAAGAAGTTCTTAAAGAAGAGCAAGTTTAATTCTAAAGTTAGAGATTCTAATGACCCTCCTACATGTTTCAGGTGCAATAAAATAGGTCACATGAAGAAGGATTGTCCCTTAGAAAATGCAAAGAACAAGGGAAAATCATCCAACTTCAAGAAGGACAAATATTCAAAGAACAAATTTGCCAAAAACAAGAAGGCCTATCAAGCTACATGGGATGATAGTGATTCATCTTCCGAAGAAGAAACGGATGAAAATAACGAAGTGGCAAATGTGTGTTTCATGGCTGCACAAGAACATGTAAGTAATGATTATGATTCCGAAGATCTTCTTGATGCTTTTAATGAAATATTCCAAGAGTTAAAGAAAGAAAAGATTAGAGTTAAGAATCTTGAGAAAGTGAATCAAACACTTAATCAAGAAAATCTTAACCTTGATAAGGAAGTAAAATCCTTAAATTCTCGCATTGCAAGTTTAGATACTGATCTTGAAACTCTCAAAAAGAATTATGAAGAGATTTCAAAGAACGTATCTAAGTTTAACAAAGGCAAAGAGAATTTAAATGATATGCTTGATCATCAAGTAAAATTTAGTCAAAAATATGGACTTGGGTTTAAAAAATCTTCTGTAAAAGAATCTCCTACTGTAAACACTAGTAAAAATAAATCAGCATCTATTTCTAGTGTTACACACAAGTTATATGATTTCTTTGAAAAGCCTAAGGTTGTTAATTTTAGTGATAAAAGCAAGACTACCGTTTGGTTAAGTCGACTGAACCATACAACCAGTCTTCTGTCCAGAGGAATTGGATCTTATTCAACGAGATCAAAACCTTTTATAAGTCGACCTAGTGTATCAGCCAGTCGACTGATGTACACTAACAGTCTACTGAAGGACACTGTTAAGTCGACTGGACAGAACAAGTTAGTATGGGTTCCAGTCAGTCTAAATCAGAATGATAGAATTGCTTATATTAACTCATATATGTTAAATGTGTGTAATTCTACTTATTATATTCCTGCTTATGGAGGAAGATCAAACTCTTCATGGGTTTGGTTTCCCCCAAACTAATGTGTTTTGGACCCAATAAAAAGGGTACCATATTTACCTTAAACTTTTTATAGGTACCCAAGAAAGAACGCTGGATATTAGACAGCGGATGTTCAAAACACATGACAGGACATGCCAACCTACTATTCACCATTCAAAGCATAGATGGAGGAACCGTCATCTTTGGAGATAACAACAAGGGCAAAGTCATAGGTATTGGCACGGTCGGTAAAACTGCTAACCCAACCATAGAAAATGTGTTATTAGTTAGTGGTTTAAAGCATAATCTTTTAAGCATTAGTCAATTATGTGATAAAGGATATAAAATAATTTTTGAAAAAGATGCATGCTTGATTTATGATTCTACTATGCAAAATGTTATTTTTCAAGGTTTTCATAAAAATAATATTTATGAATTGTGTTTGAATGCAATTGATTTTTCAAATGACTTTTGTTTAATAGCCTCTAACAATGAATCTTGGCTATGGCATAGAAGATTTGGACATGTGAACATGAAAAATCTCTCAAAATTATCTAAATATAACCTAGTTAAAGGACTGCCAAAACTATCCTTTAAAAAGGATAAGTTATGTGATGCATGTCAACTAGGAAAACAAATCAAATCCACTTTTAAAACAAAAGAAGTAATTTCTACTAGTAGGACGCTCGAATTAATTCATATGGATTTATTTGGCCATGCTAGAGTTGCTTCTTTAAATAAAATTAGATATGTATTTGTTTTAGTAGATGATTTTTCAAGATTCACTTGGACATTCTTTTTAAAACATAAAAATGATGCTTTTGATGAATTTGTACTTTTTTGTAAACGCATTCAAAATCAAAGATCTCTAACCAAAGTCACTATTAGAAGTGATCATGGTGGAGAGTTTGAAAATGAAACATTTACAGAATATTGCAACAAGAATGGTATAACACATTCATTTGCATTTCCTAGAGCTTCACCACAAAATGGAGTGGTTGAAAGGAAAAATAGGACTTTGCAAGAATCGCACGTACTATGCTTGTTGAAAGCAATTTACCAAAGCATTTTTGGGTTGAAGCTGTTGCTACAGCTTGTTATGTTTTAAATAGAATTCTTCTAAGACCTACGCTAAAGAAGACTTGTTATGAGTTATTTTTTAACAAAATTCCTAAAGTCTCTTACTTTAAGACATTTGGTTGTAAGTGTTTTATTCTAAACACAAAAGATAATTTAGACAAATTTGATCCTAGATCTAATGAGAGTATCTTTTTAGGATACTCAAATAGGAGTAAAGCATATAGAATTTTCAATAAGTCTACAATGACTATTGAAGAATCAATGCATGTTACATTCGATGAATTTTTACCTTCATCAACCTTAAATAAAGATGATGAAACTGATTCATCACCTTTAGATAATGTGATTAAATCCTTAGAACACACTAATCTGACTGATAAGTCGACTGATAAGGACTACCAGTCGACTGAAGTGAAGCAGTCGACTGAAGAACAAGTCAAGTCGACTGATCCTATTGTGATATCTTCAACTTTACCAAAGTCATTTGTTGAAGTTAAAGATCATCCTCATGACTTAATAATTGGTGACATCTCCCATGGTATTCAGACACGTTTACATGTTAATATGATCTCTCATACAACATTCTTGTCGGATTTTGAACCGAAAAATATACAAGAAGCTTGTGAGAATGAATATTGGATGAATGCCATGCAAGATGAACTAAACCAATTTATAAGGAATGATGTATGAGATTTAGTTCCTCGACCTCCTGATCAGACTATTATTGGTACCAAATGGGTATTTAAAAATAAGTTAGATGAATCAGGACAAGTTGTAAGGAACAAGGCTAGATTAGTTGCTCAAGGATATAATCAAGAAGAAGGTATAGATTTTGATGAAACATATGCTCCTGTTGCTAGACTAGAATCTATTCGTATTTTATTATCTTTTGCTTGTTTCATGAATTTTATACTTTATCAAATGGATGTTAAAAGTGCCTTCCTTAATGAGTTTATTAATGAAAATGTTTATGTTAAACAACCACCAGGTTTTGAACATGAACAATTTCCAGATCATGTTTATAAATTGAAAAAGGCTTTATACGGTCTTAAACAAGCACCTCGTGCTTGGTATGATCGTCTGAAAACTTTTCTTTTAGAAACAGGATTTGAAATAGGTAAAGTAGACACTACTTTGTTTATCAAAAGAGTTAATTAGAATGATATCTTAATCATACAAATATATGTTGATGATATAATTTTTGGTTCTACTAATAATAATCTATGTCAAGAATTTGCTAATACCATGAAAAATGAATTTGAGATGAGTCACATGGGTGAACTCAATTATTTCCTTGGACTTCAAATTAAACAGTCCTCAAATGGCATATTTATCAATCAAGGCAAATATGCAAAGGAACTACTCAAACGTTTTAACATGGATAGCACTAGTAGTAAATCCACACCTATGGCTACTACTACTACTCTTGACAAAGATTTATTAGGTAAGAGTGTTGATCAAAAACTCTATCGAGGTATGATTGGTTCACTCTTATATATTACTGCAAGTAGACCAGATATTATGTTCAGCATATGTTTATGTGCTAGATATCAATCTAGTACTAAAGAGTCTCATTTAAAAGCAGTGAAACGAATTTTAAGATATATTAAAGGCACATCTGAATATGGTTTATTTTATCCACGCACCGATAATTTTCAACTTCTGTCATATAGCGATGCTGATTTTGCTGGAAGCAAAATTGATCGCAAGAGTACTAGTGGTACATGTCACTTTTTGGGACATTCCCTAGTCTCTTGGTGCAGTAAAAAGCAAAATTCCGTATCCCAACCACAGAAGCTGAGTATATCACTGCAAGTTTGGCATGTGCACAAATTTTGTGGATGAAACAAACTTTATTAGATTATGGTATTTCATTTGAGAAACCCTCAATTATGTGTGATAATACCAGTGCAATTAATTTATCTAAAAATCCGATTCAACATTCACGTACAAAATATATTGATATTCGACATCATTTTCTACGTGATCATGTTTTAAAAGGAGATATATCTTTAGACTTTATCTCTACTGATAAACAAGTAGCAGATATATTTACCAAGCCCCTTAAAGAAGATACTTTCATTACTTTAAGAAGAGAACTTGGAATTTGTGATTTTATTGATATTTGTTGAAAATTGTTTCTGTTAAGTCGACTGTGTTCTTGAGTAAGTCGACTGTACTATACTTTATACTTATTTACTTTTAGTTCTCTGACCAGTCGCCTGGTCCTAATGACAGTCGACTGATCAGCAGATATACAAAATATAGTTTTCTTCTTGACTCAGTCGACTGATATACCCTACCAGTCGACTGTCGCGAGCTCAATCGTCTTCAGCGACTATTCATCGCGACTTTTGAGATGCAATTCACCTCTCATTTCACCCGTGATCTCTTATCTCAACCGTCGATTTCTTCCCTCTTTGATCTCAGCCATCTATTCTCAGTTAAAACCCTTTACCAGCCCCTCTTTCTCACCTTTACCGATCTCCACTTTTTCACCCAAAATTCCAAACCCTAATTTGTGAAGAAGAAGGAAGTCGACTCTCACATTGCTGCTGTTGCTTGCCCCTGGTCTGATCTTTCGTCCCTCTCTTTGGTAAAATCATTTCACCTCTCTCTCTTTTCATGGCGCCTAAAAGATCCAAGAGATGTCATGAGGGTAGTTCTTCATCTCAAGACTACACTCAATTTCTCTTAAGTCCCGATCTCATTGAGCAATGGTACCTTATTTGTACCATTACAATCTTCCCTGGAAGATTTGTTAACTTCAATGACCTTGATCGTTTTAATCTTATTCCCTTGTTCCAAAATAGCAGTCTTTATGATTTTCTTTCTTTATCTAATCAACCCAATTATTATCCCCAACTCATCTATTTGTTTTACACAAATATGAGAGTTGTACAAAAACACGATGGGGATGTAGTTATCCGTTCGTCTGTGAAGAATGTCAAAATGACACTCACACCCACTAGAATCAATCAAATATTGGGTATTGATGACGGAGGATTTTATCTTGATGATGTTATTTTAGATGATGCCTCTATTTTATCTAAAATCTTTTTACCCAATCATGGCCCTCCAATGACAAGTAAAAATATTAAACCTATTGCTAAGATTGTAGCTAGAATACTAGCCTATAACATCCTTCCCAAAAAGGGTAGTTATGACCAGTATTCTCTAGAATTACAAAAAGCTGTGTATGCAATATTTGGTAAAATTGCTGTCAATTGGGGTCATGTCATCTTTCTAAACTTAATCAGAACCACACTCACTTTTTATCTTTTGGAGGTCTTCTTACTAGAGTCTTTATAGCTTTTGGTATTGATCTCGATTCCGAGACCAATGTTGTTACTCATTATGAGTGTTTCGATCGTGCTAGTTTGGCACGAATGAAACTTCTTGATCCTCCTTCTAGATCACCCCCTAGGTCTCCTCCACTTTCTCAAGCTCCTTTAGGTTCTACTTCTAGACCCTCTAGACCTTCTACCTCTTCTGATCCACCTATTCTTCAAGCCAACTATGATGATCCTCGTACTCTATATAACTGTGTTTTCTATCTTATGAAGCATTCAGCCACTGTGGATACCCAACTTCATAACCTTGATTCCAAACTAGACCACATTGATACCAAACTTGACCACCTCACTGATCTCTTCAATTCCCAATTTCATCCTCCTTCTCATGGTGACGATGAAGACTCCGATGAAGAAGATTGAAGACTTTTTATTTTATTTTCTATTATGTAATTTTCCTTCTTAATGCACTTATTTTTGTATGAGATTTTATCTTAGTTTCTTTTCTATGCAAAAAATTATTATTTTGTGCTTTTTGATGATAACAAAGGGGGAGAGATATCTGTGTTATGATTGCTTTATTATCTATGTTTGATATGTTTGAGATATCCTCTTGTTTGTTAACTTTGTTCTATTTCTGGGTTATTGAAAAATTCTCTGGTCAGTCGACTGCCCAAAGGCATATAAGTCGACTGCTGCTGCTGCATCTGTACTTATATTTTCTGCTTGTGATTTTTCTATGTATGGTTTCCTGATCAGTCGCCTGCCATTTTGATAAGTCGACTGATACATATTACATTTTTTATGACAATGCATTCTGTGTTTTTAATAGGGGGAGCATGTCTTTACTATGCTTGTATATTATCTGTTATTATCAGCTATTGTGTTGTCATCATCAAAAAGGGGGAGAATGTTGATTCTTGATTTTGATGATCACAACACAGTGCAACATGTGTCTATGTTATACAGCTAACATTGCAGGTTGTACTACAAAAGACTATTTTAGCTGAACAAATGCACAAGCTCAAAGGATACAGATAAAGACTTCACTCAGACAAAATTCAAGACTTCACTCAAGACAAGACTCAAGACTCAAGACTTTAGCTCAATTGTGTCAAAATTGTAGTGTCTTGTAAAAAACATTGTATCTTATTTTTTGTTGAGTCTTAGTCTGATGTAAAGCCTTGTCACACACACACACACTCAAAATTTCATAATGTGTGTCTCTTAAAAATCCCTAAAAAAAGAGTCAAAACAGTTTGAAGAAATTTAACTTTTGAGCACCAGTCGACTTAAGCCTCTGCCAGTCGACTGATAGTACAAAACTGTTTAAATTTATTCAAACTCTGATCAGTCGACTCATATGGCAACCCAGTCGACTGTTCGAGAGCTTTTGACCGTTTTCTGTTTTTCAAAATCGAATTTTTCAAAATCAAAAGCTTAGATCCGTTGGTTGACAGTTGGAGTAACTGTCTCCCAACGTCCAGGAGATCAAACTCTATAATTAGAGTTCAGATCTCACTGAAAAGATCCACAGAACTTTCTTTGAAATCCGAGCATTCCTTGAGAAAAAGTCTAAGTGATATTTTTGAGAAATAAAGCTTTCAATTTCATACTCTTTGGTTCTCTACATTCAGTCCAGTATAGCAACGAATTCGCTCTGGACTGAGTATAGAAGTCAACCTTGTTTTTAGCCACGTGCATCAACACAAAACACCAACAAGGCTATAGGTTGACTGTAAAGTTTTTTCTTACTCTTTTGCTCTCGGTTGGAGAGTGTTTTTGACTCTAGGTTGTAGAGTCGGTTTTGTTTCACTCTTGGTAGTAGAGTGGGTTTGCTTTCTCTGGTTGAGAGAAAGGACTACGGTTTAGACAAAGTTGTTGTCGTAACGCCGTAGGGTATTCTTGTAATCTTTTCAAGAATAGTGGAAATCTCAAGTGGGTTACTTGGGGACTGGATGTAGGTCGGGAGGACCGAACCAGGATATATCTTGTGTACTCTGTGATTGGTTGCCTTGATTTTGCATTTACTCTTGTTTATTTAAGTTCTGCAAAAAGTGTCTGGACAGTCGACTCCTTGCACTATCAATCGACTGGTCAGTGTCGTTTTAGTTATAGTTTCATTGTGTCTTCAGTCGCCTATCTTATCTATCAGTCGACTGCACAGAGTTATTTTTTTTGCTTTATTTTGGTTATACCAGTCGACTGGTTCATAGCCAAGTCGACTGCACCGAGAAAAATTTTCGCAGTTTTTTTATTAACACTATTCACCCCCCCTCTAGTGTTTGTTGTCTCGCCTACAGGATCCAACACTTTTAAATTTCCTCCACACAATCAGCCATTGATTCCCGTAACCCCCTTCTCCCTATAATCTCTTCCTTTTCATTATTATATTATTATTATGCATTATTTGAATATAACCGCTCTCTCCCCGTACTCTCTCTCCCTCTTTCTTTCCTCGGTTTTGAAAAACAAAACAGAGCCATCTCCTTCTCTCTCCTCCACCTTCCCCCAACTCTCTCCCATCACCTACCACCTTCGAACGCCATCCTCCCCATCCTCGCTCGAGCCCTCCGCCAGTCGTCGCCATTCATCTCCCTCCTCGAACCCCGAGACTTCATCTCCCTCCTTCGAGCATTTCCCGCTCGAACTGCCGCTCCAATTCGATCGTCACACTCATCCCTAACCTCGCAACTTCATTGCGGTCGTCACCCCCATCGAGGCGTCGCTATTGCCTCCTCCACAGTTGAGCACCGTCGAGACCTCGAGCAACCCATCGCCATATTCATCCCGAGCGCGCTCCCCCTCATCTCGTCGAGCCCACTGCCGTCGCTTCCCGGCAGCAACAACCACCTCGCCGTCTTCCTCTGCCTCCGAGTCGCAACCCATCGCCCTCAGTCGACCCCGTCGCTGCTCCGCTCCTCCCTCTCCTCTGTTTCCTCCAAAAAAACAGAGCACAGCCGAGGCCATCCCTGTCAAAGTCGTGACCATTCGCCCTCGCTGCCAGCCGCCGTAGTCGCCGTCGAACTCTCCTACACTCTCTCTCCCTCTCTGTCGAAGCGAAGAAGAAGGAACGGGAGTGGGCGTGTTTACTGTTTGCTGTTTTGGGATAAGGGATTAAGTTGTTTTGCTGTATGTTGTTCTGGTGTGGGTTGTTTTGCTGTCCGCTATTGGGTTTTGTGTATGCTGAGTTGCTATTTTGATCTCCTAGCACGTAGAGCGCACGTGCTTGCTTTTCCCCACGTTTGTGCTTCGTTATCCGAGATTCTAATCCCGTTATTCTCTCGTTCACATCGGAATCGTCAAATCAGGCAAGTATCTCTTGTATAAATTCGTTTGTTCCAGTACAAGCTTTCTTTACAAAAATACCGCAAGTATATTTTTTGACTCTAATTCGCATTCATCGGTCGAATTGAAATCTATTGCTATACTTAATCCGTCGATCCCGTATTCGCATATGGTCACGAATACTTTATCGTCATATGTATTACACGAACACGATTATACAAATATATGTACTTTTAGGGTTACAGATGGTGGTGTGAATGATTATTTTACCATGATAATAGTTTGAATGTTATTGTAATATCTTTTTATTCTTGATTAAGTTGTACACATGTCATCGATCACTTTGTAGTTGCAATATTGTTTTATATAACCCAAACATACTGTTGACCCAGACTTGTAATAGAAATTCGACCCAAACATGACATTAAAACGGTAGGCTTCGTATCTCATGACTTAGAACATATTTCATGCGTAATTCCTTGATGTTCCCTATCCATATCTTGACATCGTTCTCATTGCATTATGATCATGTTAAATTGAAATAAAAGTGACAAGCCGGGGTATAAGGGAAAAGATTTAAGTAGTGGGCAATATAGAGGAGCATACTCGGACGGGAACTCGTGGTTTCCCGATGCAAGTTTACAAGTTTCAAGTTTACAAATTACAAGTTTACATATTTCACGTTACAAGTTTACACTCTACATGTTTCACATTGTACGTATCTCGATACAATATTGAATGTACATGTTTTTCCCGAGTACGTGACCTATAGAGTATACCACTAAACGTAACTGATTGTACATAGCAACCATGTAGTAAAAGTATGGATGCATGAAGTGTTACCTAGTTAGAATCAAACATTAGACTTAAGATTAATGCGTGCACTTGCATAATCCAACTACATGTACATGTTCTTGTTGACTTGTTTACTCGCTTACTTGTTTACATGCCACTTGTTCCATAATGCCATGTTCATAATCATGTTTTATATATTGCATTTCCACTATTTCATGATTCTCGTTTCCTTGCTCTTTTTCTGTTTTTTTTTTGTACTTGTCTCCTTAGCTTGTATCACTTGTGGCCCGTGACTTGCATTAACGGGCATCTTCTTATTTTTTTTCTTTTTGTAATAATGTACTTGCAGGCCTAGAAGGAGAGTTACCCGAAGGTGTTGCTGAACAAGTATTTTAGTTTTGTTAATTATCATGTTATCTTAATTCATGTTTTATTCATGCTACTCTTTATTGTATTACGGGCCTGTTTGACCCGTAACTGCTTATATTTCCCAGTTATTGGTTATGTTATGGACTATGTCATGAACTTTCATTATCATATTGTGATTTTACATGCCTGCATGGTTTATTTGCTTATCTTGTTGTTGAGTTACCTGTACAGCTTGTGATGGTATATTCGCATCATTCCCTGGACCTTAGTCATGGACTCGTATTCTCGTATTTTGGAAAGCGGGGTGTGACATGATTTTTAGTGGTATCAGAGCCAGATTAGGCTCTAACTATGTTGGAGTTTAGCCAGGTTAACTCAACAACACGTGCACCACGTCAATCACATGAATAATGAATAACCAACATATAATCTGGATACTAACCCTTTAATTTTATTGCAGTCCATGGCTAGAAAAGGTACTTTTTCTTCTCGTGCTGGAGATGATCAGCCTGATGAGCCCACCATTACACAGATTATGGAAATGCTTAGGAGCGGAGCTTCTTATTCCGGCCAGCCAGAAGGGCCCACTATTGCCCAAGTGATGCAAATGCAGCGTGAGCAGAATGAGCTGCTGATGGAACAATGATGCAGATGCAGCAGGAGCATGCAGAACTAATGAAGATAGCTTTGGAAGCTACCAACAGGGAGCCTAGTGTACCTGCGCCCGAGGTGCTGCCATCGAAACCTTGCAATGTAGCAGAATTTATGAGGCTACGACCAGACAAGTTCTCGGGTACGGAAGGTCCACTTGAAGCCGAGCGATGGCTTATTCGGACTGAAAAGCTATTAATTGCAGCACAGATTGCAGATGTTGATCGTGTAGAGGTCATAAACATCCAGCTGGTTGACCTCGCCCACATCTGGTGGCGAGCTGAGATGGAACAGCTAGGGCGCCCCATCGCCTGGGCCACCTTCAGAGAGGGCTTTCTCACGATGTTCTTTCCCGATGTAACAAGGAATGAAATGGAGTAGCAATTTGTCGCGCTCACTCAGGTTCGTCAGATAGTGTTTAATATGCAATTCTTCGTTGTTATTTCATATATATCAACGTTTAGCCAAAACACTGTCTTGAATCAGGGGAATCGGACTGTAGACGAGTATGCTGTGAAATTCACCCGACTAAGCCGCTTTGCCACTTCCATGGTGGCAAATGATGGGGATAAGGGCCGCCGTTTCATGTTGGGCTTGGACATTGAGATTCATGATCGCCTAGCTGCATTACGATTCCGATCTTATGTTGATATCCTGGAGGCAGCTAGAAGCCAGGAACAGACTAGTACGAGGAAGCGTGTTATGTAGCATTCTGTCTCGCACCTCGTTTCTGCTAGATCCAATGGTGGGCCAATTCGGAGGCCAGACCCCGTTGCTGCAAGTTCAATGCCTTACCCACCTGCTACTCCGAAGAGGGATGTAATCTGTGACTATTGCTAGAAAGCCGGTCACATACGTAAAGACTGCCAGTTGGCAAATCGTCAATGCTTCTCTTGTGGATCTCGTGACCATGTACTCCGGGAATGTCCACAGGCAAGAAATGGTCCAGCCGCCGGAGGGCCGATCCAGCAGAGAGCACCAGTTCGAGGACTACCATTCCTACCATAGCAGTAAGACTATGGTCAGAGGTCCGCTACTCCTGGGAGAGGGCAGACCTACAACTTGATTGCAGAGGAAGCAGAGACAGCTGAAGGCATTGCCGCAGGTATATTGCAGTTTGTTATTTTGTCATTTTCCTGTCTTCTTTTTTCCTTGCATCACTTATTTCTGCATACTTTCTGGTACATGCACATTTACGATTGTATTCATAGACTCAACCTTAGTATTATCTTAGCACACTCACTTTCTACTCATGTCTTATTTGATCCCGATGTCATCACCACTCGTTTCTTTTCATTGTTTCCTGCTTCTCAATCTTTTGGGTGTTACACTTACTCTGTCCTATATACCTCCTAAGCAAATTTTGAGGACGAAATTTTGTTATAAGGTGGGTAGGAATGTAACCCCTATTCCCGTTAATACGTATTTTTCATGTATTTTTCCGTATTTCAAATTCTTAGTATCTTGTAACTAATTATTCTTAAATGATTATCGATTTTCAACCTAAATTATATTTCATTCTAGTGATTTTGATATGAAACCCAAATGTTGAATCTTTTAATTTTGATCAATTATTTTAAACCAATTTATGCATTCGATTACTTTTCTATAATTATATATATATCATTTCATTTAGTTAGTACTTGATGTCTAAGCCCAATTGTCTAATTATTTAGTATAAGCCCAATTCTATAATCAAATTATTAGATTGTTCTGAGCCCAACCCAAGCCCATCTCTTATTAGATCTTAAACCCAAACCCATTAACCCAATTTCTCCTTAATCTATGTTGACCAGATCAATTCTACTCCACATTCAAATCCCCAAAATCTCTCCTAATCACTCCTCACATCCGGTAACCCTCCAAAAATTTGAAAATTGAATCCCAAGTTTTCAGCCCTATTATCCCTCCTCATTAATATGGCTGTTATAACAATTTTAATACCTTTTAAATTTCCTCCACACAATCAGCCATTGATTCCCGAAACCCCCTCCTCCCTATAATCTCTCCCCTCTTTATTATTATATTATTATTATGCATTATTTGAATATAACCTCTCTCTCCCCGTACTCTCTCTCCCTCTTTCTTTCCTCTATTTCGAAAAACAAAACAGAGCCATCTCCTTCTCTTTCCTCCACCTTCCCCCAATTCTTTCCCATCACCTGCCACCTTCGAACGCTATCCTCCCCATCCTCGCTCGAGCCCTCCGCCGGTCGTCACCATTCATCTCCCTCATCGAACCCTGAGCTCCTCGTTTCCCTCCTTCGAGCGTTTCCCGCTCGAACCGCTGCTCCAACTCGATCGTCGCACTCATCCCCAACCTCGCGACTCCGCTGCGGTCGTCACCCCCATCGAGGCACCGCCATTGCCTCTTCCACAGTCGAGCACTGTCGAGACCTTGAGCAACCCATCGCCATCTTCATCCTGAGCGCGCTCCTCCTCATCTCATCGAGCCTACTGCCGTCGCTTCCCGACAGCAGCAACCACCACCTCGCCGTCTTCCTCTGCCTCCGAATCGCAACCCATCGCCCTCAGTCGACCCCATTGCTGCTCCACTCCTCCCTCTCCTTTGTTTTCTCCAAAAAAACAGAGCACAACCGAGGCCATCGCTCTAATCCCTGTTCAAAGTTGCGACCGTTTGCCCTCGCTGCCAGCCACCGTAGTTGCCGTCGAACTCTCCCACACACTCTCCCTCTCTGTCGAAGCGAAGAAGAAGGAACAGGAGTGGGCGTGTTTGCTGTTTGGTGTTTTGGGAAAAGGGATTAAGTTGTTTTGCTGTATGCTATTCTGGTGTGGGTTGTTTTGCTGTCCGCTGTTGGGTTTTGTGTACGCTGAGTTGCTATTTTGGTCTCCTTGCACGTAGAGCGCACGAGCATACTTTTCCACGCGTTTGTGCTTCGTTATCTGGGATTCTAATCCCGTTATTCTCTCGTTCATATCGGAATCGTCAAATCAGGCAAGTATCTCTTGTACAAATTCGTTTGTTCAGGACAAGCTTTCTTTGCAAAAATACCGCAAGTTTATTCTTTGACTCTAATTCGCATTCATTGGTCGAATTGAAATCTATTGCTATACATAATCCATCGATCCCGTATTCGCATATGATCGCGAATACTTTATCGTCATATGCATTACACGAACACGATGATACAAACATATTTACTTTTAGGGTTACACATGATGGTGTGAATGATTATTTTACCATGATAATAGTTTGAATGTTGTTGTAATATCTTTTTATTCTTGATTAAGTTTTATACATGTCATCGATCACTTTTTACTTGCAATATTGTTTTATATAACCCGAAAATACTGTTGACCCAGACTTATAATAGAAATTAGACCCATATATGACATTAAAACTGCAGGCTTCGTATCTCATGACTTAGAACATATTTCATGCATAATTTCTTGATGTTCCCTGTCCATATCTTGACATCGTTCTCATTGCATTATGATCATGTTAAATTGAAATGAAAGTAACAAGCCGGGGTATAAGGGAAAAGATTTAAGTAGTGGGCAATATAGAAGAGCGTACTCGAACGGGAACTCGTGGTTTCCCGATGCAAGTTGCAAGTTTACATGTTGCAAGTTTGCAAATTACAAGTTTACATGTTTCACGTTACAAGTTTACACTCTACATATTTCACATTGCACGTATCTCGATACAATATTGAATGTACATGTTTTTTCCGAGTACGTGACCTATAGAGTCCACCACTAAGTTTAAACGTAACTGATTGTACGTAGCAACCATGTAGTAAAAGTATGGATGCATGAAGGCTACCTAGTTAGAATCAAATATTAGACTTAAGATTAACACGTGCACTTGCATAATCCAACTACATGTACATGTTCCTGTTGACTTGTTTACTCGCTTACTTGTTTACATGCCACTTGTTCCATAATGCCTTGTTCATAATCATATTTTACATATTGCATTTTTCCTATTTCATGATTCCCGATTCCTTACAATTTTTTTTTTTTTTTTTTGTACTTGTCCCCTTAGCTTGTACCACTTGCGGCCCGTGACTTGCATTAACAGGCGTCTTCTTTTTTTTTTCTTTTTGTAATAATGTACTTGCAGGCCTAGAAGGAGAGTTACCCGAAGGTGTTGCTGAACAAGTATTTTAGTTTTGTTAATTATCATGTTATCTTAATTCATGTTTTATTCATGTTACTCTTTATTGTATTCCGGGCTTGTTTGACCCGTAACTACTTGTATTTCCCAGTTGTTGGTTATGTTATGTACTATGTGTAATACCCTGATTTTTCAAATTTATAAAAAAAAAATTATTTATTTTTGCACGTAGTGTGCACGTGTAATATTTTGGTTATTATTTTCAACATGATGAGCAAGAATATTGTTTTCCTAAAGCCCAAATGTTAGTTTACTTATTATTTTCTTTTAAAAAGATTATCTTGGCCCAATTAATTTAAGCCCATGATTTAATCCCTTTTCTTATTTTCCTACAACTTGTAATGTGTAACATTTCTTTTTAAAGACTTGTTATTTGGTGTACAAGTTCTTGTAGGGTGGTTTGTGCATGCACGTGCATGTTGCATACACATGCAAGAGCACCTTTTTCTTGGCCGGTTGGGTAGAGAGTGGTTTTGGAGTGTGGGTAGTTATTTAGAGTGTGGGTGGTTATCACAACTTCCTAGTCCATCCTAGCCTTTGTAACTATAACTATCTACTGAATCCTAGCCCTCCATCTCACTCAAATGGGTGTATAAATACCCCTTCTCATCCATTGTTTCTTTTACAACTAAGATCATTTTGTAAGAGAGCTATATTGTGAGAGAGTTGTGTGTGTTTTCTGTGGAGGCCGAGCATCACTTCTGAAGGTTTCGGTGTGGAGCAAGGAGCAAGGAGCAAGGATTCGTGCATTACATTAAGGGGCTTTTGCTGGATTTCGATTATTTCGTCAATAAGGTGGGTGTTTCTCAGGACTTCTAGTGTAGAAAATATGCCATGATTATGATGATTGTTACTATGCTTATGAGAATTAAATTCAAACGTATTAGAATTGCCTGAGTATGTTTATGATAATAATTGTGAAGGACTTATAGTGTAATAATGACACTTGAACTAAGACTGGAATGGGTCAGTACAGTCGACTGCCGCATGGACAAGTCGACTGGTACGAGGCTACATTTATTCATGAGTTATTGGAAAGTTTAATAATGTACGTGTGTACAATTGAAATGATATAAAGATTGCTAAATTCATATCCCCCATGTTATATATGATGGAGGAGACATGAACAGATGAAAAAGAACTAGTGATAATTAGTAAATTGGGAATAACCTGTACAATCGACTGATGATGTGAACAGCCGACCGATGCATTGATTAAACTATGAATATTCCAGAAATTCCATGAAATGAGATATTTCCATTGTGTTGTCCTAGTGTAATAAATTGATATTAAAGTCTCATCTCTGCAAGAAAGTTATGAACAAGTGTAAATGCATGTTTAACACTTCTTTGAAGAAAAGACAATATTAGTTATTTGAAATTCCATGATTGTGATGTTACTGAACAGTTAAGAAATACGTGTTTATGAAGCATGAAAATATGTATATTGTAATTTGACACCATGATGCATGTGCATGTAAGAACTGATGGAAAGATAAACCCTTAATTTGAAATGCGAACCTGTTCAGTCGACTTAATGTGAGTAGCAAGTCGACTGAGCTGAGCATGAATGTGAACTGTTAAAACTCGGGGCAGACGACTGATTTATTGACAGTCGACTGTCGCGTGAATGACGTTTTGAGCATAGAAAGTTGCGGAGCAGCCGACTGGCCATGTGCACCAGTCGACTCTCTCGAGTGATTATGAAGAACTTGAATTGACTGTACAAGTCGACTGGAATTTTCCAAGTCGGCTGTCCAGAGTTTTTTTTTTTATATGTCAGAGAATCTTATTTCAGTTTATGTTGAAGATTGTGAACCTTATGATTGATGTTAGTCGCTGCATGAATTTTTACATGAAATGAATCATAGTTTTGAATTGAGATTTACATGAAATGAATCATAGATTTGAATTGAGAATTACATGAATATGAAAGTTAAGAACATGATATGCTGAGGCAATGAAATTAAATCCATGAGTTGGAAATGCTCAAATTGAAAGTTGTGAATTGGAAATTGAACAAAAGAGTAGCTAAGTCTCCCCCGGCAATGGAAATGAAATGAAAAAAGGAAGACCAAGGTTGGTCATGTGAGAATGAAATGAATAAGTCCGGTTTAGTGGAGAGGCTAACTCTAGAGCTTTGATTTTTATTCATGATTCTAATAATTAGTACATAGTGGAGATGTGATGAAAGTAAGAGAAAAACATTGAGTATGAGGGCTATTGGGTAGCGGCGAGAGCGTATCCCAGGAATTCCCATGTTGAGTCTGGGTGAGGATGCTGCTCCAGAGTACCGTCCCAGTGGCGATGCTCGTGGGATGTTTGAAGACTACGGGTAGTGTCATGTCTATGGTGAGAGCTGAATTACCACAGGATGTCTGCATGATGAGTCATGTCAGCGATGGGATTCCCTCCAGAGTACCTAGACATGAGTTCGTAGGTCAGAAAATATCTAGGATACTTACCGTAATTACAGTAGTAGATTAAGTCATAACGAGGGGTTGAACCCTATAAAGATGAAGAACGATTAAGAGGCTTGCCCTCGGACCTATGTAGTATGGGATGCATAGAATCCGAACAAGTGTGCATTAGTGTCATGTAAATTAAGTAATTGCATTAAGGATTAAGTGCACAATCACGACACGACATCATTAAGATTTCCCTTTACTTTAATTTGATTGTGAACAAGTTTGTGATCTGTTAAGAAATGAGACTCATTATATTGTTTCTGGCATAGAGAGGATGGCCATGTATAATTATCGTCGGTTGAATAAACTGACGTGCCCACAGTGTTATATGCAGGTAAATGGCTTGATAAAAGAGCAAAGAGGAACAAATGCTTAATGATGATACAATGTTGTTGTATATATGTTTCATTGTTGTAAATTTTTACTTCCGCTGTGCGAATGTAAATGTAATATATGATGTAAACTCTGATGTAAAGTGAAAAGTTTGAATTTCCTTGTAAAATTGTACTAAAGAAAGTGAAAAGATCCTGTAGAACATCTCGAATTCAGTGTATTTGGGATTCGGGGCGTTACACTATGTCATGAACTTTCATTATCATATTGTGATTTTACACGCCTGCGTGGTTTATTTTGTTATCTTGTTGTTGAGTTACCTGTACTGCTTATGAATGGTGTATTCGCATCATTCGCTAGGCCTTAGTCATGGACTGTATTCCCGTATTTTGGGAAGTGGGGTGTGACACCATCAGTACATTGATGGATCTATATCTATATAAATAACACTCAAGGGATCTAACGTAAAATCAAGGTCAAATAATGTGTTACATCACCAAATCTTATCGGGACTTGGTTCGCAGGCGGCGCTTGTGGTGGATCCTTAGAGGATCAACTAATGGCCATGCTTAACAAATGAAACAGAGAAAAAAGAATAGAGGAAGAAGAAGGTGAACGATAACAGTAACAAAATTCTATTAATTCACCAAAATCGTGAAAAAGAACCTAGGTTACAATCTGTATATAAGAACATAGCACTTTCTCTCTTTCTCTCTTCTGGCATCCAATAGGACGCTGCCACACTAACACGTGCAATACCCGTGCTATCAGATTCAGCTGAACCTCAACTAACATCTAATTTCACTGTAGATGGCCCCACCACCTAATCACCCACCACTCTCGGTTACACACATCAGCACGTGCAATTCTATGAGGGCGGCGAGAGGGATTTATTTGCAAATAAACCACATATTTTGTAAAAACAACCTCCTAAGATCTTTATTCCCCCAGGGACTGATACGTCAGTCTAAAGGACTGAAACTCATAGCCCCATGTTAGTTTCTCTCTTCAGCAAATACAGTTCAAGCGAACTGTATCATTCCTTTCCCCTTGAAAAGGAGCTTCCATGGTTGTCTGGAAATGTGGGTAGCGATTAAAAATGTCCCAAAACTCATCCCATGTCGCGTCATCTTCATTTCCCCCTTCCCATTGAATCAACCCTTCGGATACAACGACTCCTCTCTTTGCGACCATCCTACGGCTCAATATCTTTGCAGGTTCCAGTGAGTCTTCATTAAAATAGGTTGGGTGTGTAGTTTGGAGCTTACCAGAGTCCCTTAAGTTCTTCAACTGCGAGATATGAAATACATCGTGGATCCTAGCAGTGAGGGGTAGCAGCAACCTGTAAGCGACTGATCCCACTTTCTCCAATATAGTATAAGGCCCGTAGTACAGGTGAGACAGTTTATGCACCCTCTTGCCTCCAACAGATGTTTGTATATAAGGTTGAAGCTTAAGGTAGACTAAATCACCAATTTCAAAGGTCATGTCCACTCGGCGTTCGTCAGCTGCCTTCTTCATCCTACTTTGTGCTTTAATCAGATTATCTTTGAGTAGCTGCAGGGTGAGATCCCTCTTCTAGTATGCAGTCTTCAACCTCCTGAGATTTTGCGGTGTGAGGCACATAAGCGATGAGGGTGAGAGTTAACTTGCCATCGAGGACTTGGTAGGGTGAGTGATTAGTAGCGCTATGCACATTAGTGTGTGCCAATATTTAGACCAAGGCAACAAATTCACCCAATTTGAGGGTTTATAGGTGCAAAAGCAGCGAGTATGTCTCGAGTACTCTGTTGGTGACTTTGGTCTACCCATTAGATTGGGGATGGAACGAAGTACTTATGCACAGTTGTGTTCCTTGGCTTCGAAAGATTTCATTCCAGAATACACTAGTAAAAATGGCATCTCTATCACTCACAGTAGATCTTAGGACCCCATAAAACTTAATAACATGCTCCACAAAGGCTTCAGCTACTTGCTAGGCTGTGTAGGGGTGAGCGAGAGCTATAAAGTGGTTGTACTTGGATAAACGATCAACTAAAACTATGATGGTTGTTTTTCCCAAGCTCCTTGGTAATTCTTCTAGAAAATCCATGCTCAAATCCTCCCAAACTGATGCAGTATAGGTAATGGCTGCAATAACCCCTGGGGAGATTGAGTTAAGTATTTACTTCTCTAGCAAATTTCACACTCTCTGATGTAGTGCTTGATCTCCTGCTTCATTCCTTGCCAATAAGCGATATGTTTCAACCTATACAAGGTCATTTCATATCCTGAATGCCCCCCCGGCGAAGTGTCATGGTAGAGAGATAGTAAATCTTTGGTGATGAGGGAATTGGGGTTGAGAAGAACCCTGCCTTTGTAATACACTAACCCATGTTGGACACTATACTTAGTATCAGAAAGCTACCCTAATGTAATCTGACTTTTGATGGCTTGATAAAAGGGATCACATATAACTTCCTGCTTGAGCTTGTACAGCCAAAGTGGATGTACAAAAGTAAATTCTTCCAATGTAGACTCTTCAAAAATTCTTGATAAACTATCTGCCCCAACATTTTCCACATCTCTCTTGTACTATACTTTAAATTGATACCCGTATAATTTCCAGAGCCAAGTGTGTTGTGCTTCGGTGTCTAACCTTTGCTCAAGTAGGTGCTTCAATGGCATGTGGTCTGTCTTGATTACGAACTTCCTACCCAACAAATAGTGCCTCCACTTCTTCACTGCCAAGAGAATGGCCAACATCTCTTTTTCATAAGCTAATAGATAGTGATTCTTTCCCTTCAACTCCAAACTCAGATACGGAATGGGATGCTTAAGTTGAGTCCGGATAGCTCCTACCCCGTACCTGCAGCGTTACATTCTAGCACAAAGGTTTCATGATAGTTGGGGAGCTATAGAACTGGTGAAGTAGTCAATGCATGCTTCAGATTTGCAAAAGCTATATCTGCTGCCTCACTCCATTTGAAGGCCCCTTTCTTGGAAAGAGCCACTAGGGGAGCAGCAATTGAGGCATATTTTGCAATAAACTTGCGGAAGTAGCAGCCTGTGTCCAAGGAAGCCCCACAATGCCTTGAGGTTTCTTGGAGTTGGACAATTTTTAACAGCTTCCACCTTACTTGGATTGACAACAACGCCTTTATTTGAGACAATATGCCAAAACTAAACTACTTCTCTCACCCCAAATACACACTTGCTGAGCTTGGCAAAGTGGGAATTCACTTGTAGGAGCTGTAGTACTGCTTTCAAATGCTGAATCTGGTCTGTCTCTGATTTACTGTAGATGAGTATGTAAGTAAGGCTTAAAAATATCATCATCAGGGATTGGAAGGTGGATGGTGTGTTGGTTAAACCAAACGGCATAACCTATACTCATTGTGGCCCTCATGAGTTTTGAATGCAGTTTTGTGCACATCGGATTCAGCCATTCTAATTTGGTGATATCCGCTCCTCAAGTCCAATTTGCTGAAGATCAAGGCTCCATGGAGTTCATCAAGTTACTCATCAATGATCAGAATGGGAAACTTGTCCTTTATAGTCATCTTGTTCAAGGCTCTATAGTCCACACACATTCGCCAAGAACCGCCTTGTTTCTTCACCATCACCACCGGTGATGCAAATGAGCTAGTACTGGGGAGAATAATCCCTGATTGCAACATCTCCTTGACAAGCCTTTCTATTTCATTCTTTTGATGCCAGGGATGCTTGTATGGTCTCAGAATCACAGGTTGGGCATCATGGTAGAGGGGGATTTTGTGATCCTGGGATCTAGCTGGTGGAAGAGTATGTTTGTATTCAAAGACTCCTACATACTCCTTAAGTAATTAAGAAAGAGAGGGTGGGTATGTCGGGGTGGTGATTGCTTCAAAGGAGTTGGATACCTGTAGTAACATTCCCTTCTTAGCTCCCATCATAGCTTTTAGCATAGCCTTGGAAGAAGCTATATTAATGGAATTGCTTTGGATTCCTCAGAGTATCTTAATTTCCCCTTCCTGCTCAAAGCGAAGAGTATAATCCTTGAAGCTAAGCCACAATCCTTAGAGAGTCTTGATCCACTGTACCCCCAAAATTAGTTGATTGGTACTAAGGGAAAGAACATGAAAATCAGACACTATCTTGAATCCTTGGCATGTAAACTCCATGCCTTCACAGATACCCTCACATTGAAGTTTTTCCCCACCAGCTGCAGTTACCTCAAAGGGAAATCCTCTGATAATGGGCAATTTCACTCTCTTAGCTAACTGAGAATCCACAAAGTTGTGGTTTGAGCCTGTTTCAAACAATGCATACACCTCTTTCTTTGAAATAGTGCCTTAGAGTTTGAGTGATTAGGGAGAAGAAGAACCTGTAATAGCGTGGAGGGAAATGGTGGGATCTAAAGTGGATTTCAGATCAGTTTGGACATAATATAAGTCAACTTCGGGTTCAACTGCACGAGGAGTCTCTTTAAGTACCTTTTCATCTACATCAAGCTCTTCTAGATCACCCTCAATCTGCATAAGCGACCTCCCCTTACACTGATGCCCTTTCACCCACTTCTCATCACATCGGAATCATAATCCCTTCGCTCTCTTATCAACAAAATATCTATCAAATTGTGACTCCCTAGGAGTCTCCACAGCTTTCCCGTTAGATGCATTGGGCATTTGCATTGCCATTGGTGGCGTTGCCACTGAGAAGTTGGTCGGTTTTGGGGTTGTAACATGATACTTGACTGCCTTTCACTGACACATGAGTACAGTTTTCCTCTCTTGTGCCTCTCTATAAGCACTAGTAACCGTATAGGGGTGTTTGAGTAATACCTCTTGTTGTATCTCCTCTTTGAGCCCAGACACGAAGTAATCTACTAAAACATGCATAAAAAATGTCTTGCTGAGATGACTGTACTTAATGAATTCCCAATGATAGTCATGCACATTCCCAGTCTGCTGTAGTTTCAAGAGAGTGGCCGTGGAGTTATGGAGCTCGCAGGTCTGAATTGCAAGAGCAACTCCCTTTTGAACTCCTCCCAACATACATCCAAGCCATATTGTCATTTAAACCACCTCCACCACAAGAGGGCATCATCCCTCAGGAAATACACCCCGTAATCCACCTGATGATTAGTTTCAATCTTTTGGGTCTCAAAATGATGCTTCAAATGAAAAACCAGTTCGAAATATCTCCATTGCCATCGAATGTGGGGATTTCTAGCTTATTGTGTTTATGATAGGTGAAGTTATACCTCTCAGAGTCTTCCTCATCGTGTCTCCATCGCCTGTCATCAGATCTACCCCATCAGAAGTTTGGGTTATAGTTTGGAAACAAAGGAGGTGGAGGAGTTTGAGTTCGTTGGGGGTTTTGATTGGATCCAGATCCTTGGCCTCCCTCACGTTCCATAATCTGTGTTAGCCTCTCCAGCAACATCTGAATCATATTTAACTGCGATTGCATCTTCACTCCCTGCGTCTTGACCTCATTAGTGAAGTGACCCATCGAAACCTCTATATCCTCCATTATGCTTTCATGGTTGGTCAATTTGTAAGGATCAACACCACTAGGGGTGGATCCTCGCATCGACTGGCTCAGTGATCCAAGTCCAGAGTTGGTTCCAGACTCAAAGATTGGTGAGCGCTCGACGATTTGATTAGGCGGTGGCGGAGGATCGTTGGGCTCTGATACCATTGTTACAGCACCAAATCTTATTTGGCTTGGTTCGCAGGTGGTGCTTGCAGTGGATCCTTAGAGGATCGAGTAATGGCTATGGTTAACAAAAGAAAACTAAAAAAGAAGAACAGAGGAAGAAGAAGGTGAACGATAACAGTAAAAAAATTCTATTAATTCTCCAAAATCATGAAAAAGAACCCACGTTACAGTCTGTATATAAGAACAGAGCACTCTCTCTCTTTTCTCGCATCTAATAGGATGCTAACACGCGCAACCCATGCTATAAAATTTAGCTGAACTTCAACTAACAACTAATTTCACTGTAGATGGCCCCACCACCTAATCACCCACCACTCTCAGTTAGACACATCAGCACGTGCGATTTCGTGAGGGCGGGGAGAGGGATTTATTTGCAAATAAACCACATCTTTTGTAAAAACAATCTCCTACGATCTTTATTCCCCCAGGGACTGATACGTCAATCTAAAGGACTGAAATGCAAAGCCCCCGTTTGTTTCTCTCTTCAACAGATACAGTTCAAGGGAACTGTATCATAATAGGAACTGTCTAAAATTAAATTTTCCCTGTAACAAAAAATCGTTACTCACTTGTGAAATAGTGTCTGTTTTAATTTTTCTTAAAGAAGAAAAAAAATGAAAAAAATGAAAGAAAAATAAATGAAAGAAATAAAATTTAAAATAGAGTGATGGAGTCAACCATTTGCAATGTTCGAAACTCTACTCTTCTTGATAATCCTCTAATCCCCATTTCCGCCAATAAGTATTTTCCGTGTATTTTCGATAATTTGATTTTTATAAATTTATTTTGTGCCAAATTCTGTTCGGATCTTTTATTAAAGTATTTTCTAAACAAAAATTTTATTCATTTTTATTAGTGGTATATTTGAACTTTATTTTCTATCCCTAATTGATTGAATATTTATATTATAACTAGTTGGATCATTTTGATAAATTTGTTGAACCAAATTCCTATTTTGTTATATAATCTTGTTATTTCTATTATTATTATTATTGTTATCATTATTATTATTTTTTTTTATCATTATTATTATTATTTTATTTTATAAACCCTATAATGCTAATTAGTTTTCCCCTATTGGATTTATACCCACTAATTGATTTTTAACCCAATAACCCACACTTTTCCCTATATATACTATTCTAATCCCCCTAATTAAAACCCTAACTTAAAACCTAACCTCTAACCCTAAACCTACCCTAACCTAACCCTAGCCGCCAACTGTGCAAACACTAGCTCCTGTACATCCTCAATCTTCCTCTCTCTTTCTCTGATCTCCTCTACCGCAACCCAACCTCCACTCTGTTTCCCCTCGACACGAGTCAATCCCCGTGTCGAGCCACCTCCGTCTCCTTCCTCCATCCTCGACCTCATCATCAACCTCCATCCTCCTCCGAGTTTCGAAACCATCATCTTCATCCCGCCTTCGTCTGTCGCATCCATCGACCACCACCTCCTTCATCGTCTTCCACTTCTCCTCCTCATTGTCATCTTCTACCCATCGACCCCTGTCGTCGACCTCCGTTGCCTCACCCCTAAGCTCGCCTCTCGCCATGGCCGTGCCCTTCGCTCTATTTTTCCCGCCCAAAATAGAGCATCCAAGCCCCCCGTCTTCCGTCGACTTCTCATCCCCTGAGTGCCGTCCCAGTGCACCGCCTTGCTTGTGCTACCCCCATCACCGTGCACAGTCGTCGCTGTTGAAGTCGCTGAGCTTCGAACCCCCCTTGTTGCCATTACTGATCGTGCCTTGTTGTTCTGTGTTTGGGGATCGGGATTGGTTGTATGGTGTTTGGTGTTTTGTGAGAAAGTGATTGGAAGTTGCGATGTTTGGTGTTCGGCAGTAGGGGGGATTTGATCCTGTTTGGTGTTTGGGAGTATGCTGTTGCTGTTTGCGGAAGTGAAGAGAAGGGTTTTGGTGTTTTGCTGTTGTGGAGAGATCCCGTGTTTGCTGTTTTGTGTGCGTGTGTATCGCACGTAGTTCGCACGTGTTTACATGTTCGTGGATTCATCACCCAGGATTCTCATCCTGTTATTTTTTTATATTCAAATTTACCGTTTAACAGGCAAGTCACCGTCCTCTTGAATTGCTAATTGTATCAAATTCAAGTTTTATTGAAACTCTTGCAAGTAGATCTCTTTGTTATCATATTATTCTTTGTTCATCTCTTCGTTGGGTCTATTGAGGGTTTACAAGAGCTAACACCAATATTCTTGATATCGTGCCACTTTTGACTCTAAATTTTTGATCTTTCATGAGTGCATATAGAATTGACAATAACCGTTCATATAATTGTCACACAAATAAATTATTGTAGAGACAAATGATAGGTTGTATGTTGTTTGATCGATTGTTGATTGATTGACGATAAATTAATGTATGAGTGTGTTCTAATTTCATTTATCATGTTTTGACACCCATCATGTTGAGTACACAATTTATTGACTAAAGCATTGATACCCATCATGTTTAATTAATTTATTTACATGAAAATACCCTAAAACCTGTATCTTGCTTGCTGCCTGAAATTTTTCTACTGTTTCCAAACTAGTAAACAATCTTAAAATGAAATACTTTCCGAATATGAATTATAGCATTATCTTTCTAGTTTCAAGAACATCTTGAATTTTTGAATTCCGAGTTTTGAAGCAAAAGTTATGCCCATTTTACTACAGCTGTGTTTTTACTTTCAGATTTTCAGATTCTCGTACCTTTCATGTTTAAACAGTAAAAATGCTGATCAAATGATAAAATTTTTATCTGAAAATTTCCTTATTTTTTCTTAACATGTTTAGGAGTCCATAAAGTATTTTTACTGAATTTAATATCGAGTTTTTGCTGTTTCTAAAATTAAATTAACAAGATGTCGAATTTCTGTCTGAACATAAAATCTATAAAGAACCATGTGTTTGACCTAGCTACTATTGTCGGAATTTGAACTTTAAATATGCGTTGGAACCGTGTGGAAGTCTAGTTTCCAGATTTTCTAACGGATTCAACTTTTGATTTTTGAGTCGGCAGGAAAATGCATTTTTGTACAAACTGCGCTTGCTGTTCAGAATTTTAGATTCATCTTTTTAATGAATTAATTATTCCTATATCGTTCTATTGCATGAATTAATATATGTATGTTGCATTTGATGATCCTAATGAGTTATTGTCATCATTCTAATTGTCTCACTTCATGTTATCGTCCTATTGTTCTCTCATTCATACTATTGTCCATCTCATGTCTCCAATTGCATATTGTATTGTTGCATCGATAAATAATTAACAAGCCGGGGTTTAAGGGATTGACTAGAGTAGTTGATGATATGGAAACTTTACTCGGATGATGGTCCGTATTATTATTCTTATCGTTATCGTGTAAGAAATTACACATGGCCTGTGTTATTATTGTTATCGTCATCGTGTAAGAAATTACACATGACCCATGTTATATTGTTATCGTCATCATATCCAGTACATGAACTATAGAATCTACCACTTGAGTCTAAATGAAATTGATTGTATGCATCGAACCTGTATTATGGGATGTAGTAGTACATGCATTAGTTAGGATTAAAATGATTAATAGACATAAGGATTGACACATCACTGACACGGCATATTCTTCATCATTGTTCCTATTGATATCGATTATTGGCTAAGTGTTACCGTTATTGATAATTGATTGTCGTTACCAAATATTGCATCATTGTTTATAGCCATTGTATCGATTATCATGATTATTGTCCCATATTATTGATTCATATTGATCCATTGATTCATTGTTATACCGTTATTCTATTGTTCCCTGCTTTCTCTACTTGCTATCCATGACTTGTTCTAAGGAAAATTTTTCTCCTTTTTTAGATGAAGTGTTTATAGGTAATGAAGGAGAGTTGCCTGCTGGAATTGGAGAAAAAACATTCTGAAGACTACTGCTTTCTAATTGCTTATTGCTTTAATAAACTTAATGTATTGAGATTTATTATTATTTGAGATTGCATTTATTATTGTATTGGGCTTATGTCCCGAATATTATTATTTATTTCCAGACATTGGATTAACATTGTATTTGGATATTTTTATTGCTTCATTTAAAGTATTATTGTTCATGAGATTATTATTATTGCCTACGCAATTGTTCTGTATTGTTTATATTGTTGAGTTAATCGGATAAACAGCTTATGGGTGACGTTAGTTATTTGCTGGGCCAATGTTACGTGCTCGTATTCCATATTTTTGGGAAGCGGGGCATGACAGATCCTAATCTTCATATTGAACATTGATGTTGGCATTTTTTTTGTTTTGCACAAGACATGTTCGATGTTATGTCGCACTGGGAATCTTGGAAGTTTCCACCAATAATATTGGAGTTGGTCTGCAGCTCATCCATCATTGCCTCTCCTTTATTCACCTTCTGTTAACTTCTCACTCTGGTTGATAAATCAATATCCATTTTAGCACTAGTAAGAGCATCTGTAGTCGTGGGCTAAATACCCAAAATTTGGAAAAAATGGGAATAAGATCGCTATAGTCGTCGTCCAAATACCCAAAATTTGGGTGTACGATGAATAGTAGGCTACCAAATATAGCAGACGACATGGCAAAAGCCAAAATATAGCTAACAGTGTATTTTCTTTCGTCCATCAATACAGACGAAAGATAATATTTCGTCGCTTCCAAAAAAATTTTCCCGGACGAGTAATAATGTCCCGTCCTTTATTATAAAAAAAATATTAAAAAAAATATAGCCTCGAACGGTGTTTAATACACCGTCCCACCAATTTTGAATAAGACAAAATTGGTGGGCCGGTGTATAATCCACCGTCCCACCATTTTTCCATTTTTTTTTGTCTTTTAGTGCCCAGAAATTTCTTTTTTATTATTTTTTTTTTAAAAAATTGTGAGACAAGAGATAATTGGTCATCTGGCTATATTTTAACTTTCAACCACTATAGCGCGCAGCTATATTTCCTATTTCCAATCGCCAAATCCCCAAAAAATAGCTTAGAACGACTACAGATGCTCTAACTAGCTAATCTCTCAAACCAAAGGTATGAGGGACTATCAAAGAACCCAAGCTAACAGGATCCCTGTCAACCGTCCGATGGCCAAGCGAGATAGAGAAGAGGAGGGTAAGGGGCTACTGGAGAACAAAGGGGACAAGTTTACAACCACTGGAGATGTGGTCAGTCGTAGAGGGCGCTCCCAGTGAGAGACAGTCGCTCAGACTATAGAGGTACTGAGAAAGAGGAGTTTGTGTTCATCGGGAAAGAAGCCCGATGATGGCTAAGAGGAGAACATCACCTGAGCTTGAAAGAGGGGAGTATAGAACTCTGCCTACTAAGAGGTGTTCCTAAGCTGAGGCTACTTCGAGAGGAAGAGGCGATAGAGCGAACACCGAAGAGAGTGGGAGTTATCGGAGAGGGAAATTGTGAAGAAGAAGATAGATGAGGAAGGTGAATGGGTCCTTTATAAATCAAAGAAGACTAGCAAGGCTGAAAAAAGTGTTCATCTTCTTCATCAACTCTAGCAGCGGCGACCAAGCAAGCACAATGTTACAAATGTGTGGGGAAGGGGCACATGATCCAAGAATGTGTCAACGATTGGTTCTGCTATTCTTGTAAAAAGCATGGGCACAATTCGACTGCCTGCCTGAAGCTCAGGGTGTCGATGCAATCAAAGGTTCAGCCACAGGTGGAGGTTACCAAAGCCAAGGGGAGCAAAGTGGAATTTAGCAAAACAGAGGAAAGCTGCGATGATGGTCGGAAAGTTATTAAAGTTGCAATTAATCCCACTCCGACCATGGCTGAACTTGAGAACAGACTCAAGGTTTGTGTGATGATCAAGATCCACACTGGAAACCCAACTATTGCAATAATCAAGAAGTTATTGCTTATCAACACCAAAGCTCATCCAACTTGGGATTGGGATGTAAAAATGATGAAACAGGACACTTTGATGGTGTACTGTGAAACGGAGGAGAGGGTAGTCAAAGTGCTATCGCTGGGAGGTCTTGATGGTGATGACTTCTATGTTACCTTCAGTAGATGGTCCGTAGCTATGGAGACTTAAAGTTTAACCTCCTTCCGACAGTGTGGATCAGACTGTTCAACTTCCCCTTCAAATGTTAGGTGAGACTGAAGTTCCATAACCTCGTGAATAGCTTCGGATTTGTGGTCGCAATCGAAAAAAACACATATCTCCAAACGAGAAGAGAGTATGCTAGAGTTTAGATTGGATGTGAGAACCTCACGACTATTCCCTCAGTTATTCAAGCCTTTTCTGAAGAAGTTTGCTACGAGGTGAAGGTCATTGTAGAGAGGAAGGAAAGAGTGTTTTTCGGGGGTCGCCATAAGGCTCAGAAACGGCGTCAGATTTACACTACACGAAACCAAAGGTGGATGATGTCTAATAGCCATTGGATATGAATAAGATGAATTTGGATCGTCCATTCAGAAGTGAACAGATCAAAGAAGGAAAGGGTTTGACGCCGTTAGATCATGAGCATCACCATCACAGCCATCCTACCAAAGGAATTGGAAAGCATCAGAGTGTACAAGATCCGCTGTCGCGGGTAGAGGACAATGGGCAAAGGGTTGAAAGAATTGTGATGTGTGATGGGACATGTGTCAGGGATAGGGCATGTGGTGTGGGCATATTCGGCACTACAAAGAAACAGTTGACGATAGGGATGCGCGTATAAAGGTCCTGCACTGAATAGTGACATTCGCTGCATGTCGCCAACGAGGATGGAAGCGATAGCAGGCCCCACTAGCGCGGAAATCGAGCTACTTGCAATTTCAAAACCAGAGTTTGAGGCAGCAGTTCGCATAGCGGTCTTGGCTGTTACTATGCAGCTCAAAAGTTATGGGCATGGTTCTGAGTTCTTGGAGCCCAAAAAGGAATTTATGCATTTGGGCCAATGAGGATGAGGAAGAAAAACATGAAGATGGAGCTTTGGGTGAGGGGGAGGAGCATTGGTCAGGGGATGAAAAGCATGATGTCAGTGAGAGGGTTTTTAGTGAGAAGGGTAAGGGGAGTGACGATGGTAGGCTTGGTGCTATGGTATATATAGAAGAGGTGGAGCGCGATTCAAACAACGAGCATGAAATTTGGGCGAGGAAGGTTCGTTATTTGGCAGGAGGATGGGATAAGAGTATTGAGGAGGAAGAGGCTACATTTAAATCAACGAACAAGGTCGTTAGAGGGGGGAGGCTAAGAGAAAAAGTAAGAGGCAAATTGATAGATGGGGCTCAAACGGACCAAGGGAGGATGATCTCATCAGATCGGCGGCAAAAGCGAAAGAGCTGACATCGGCATGCCGAGGTACGTATCAAGTTAAGAATTCAATTTTGAATTTTATTTCAGATAATATGATACTATACTATGCTAGTATGTTCGAGTTAGCCATGGGGTCCACTAGAGAGGAACAAATTCAAAGGATTAATGCTATTAGGGGAGAGGCTTATAGACTTTGTATTTATAGTTCACCCATTATATTTTAGATTTTAGATGTGTTGGATCCTGTAGGCGAGACAACAAACACTAGAGGGGGGGTGAATAGTGTTTATAAAAATTAAATTGCGGAATACAGATTTTTCTTCTGTGGAGTCGACTTAAAGAGTGAACCAGTCGACTGAAAAGGTAATTCAAACAAATCTGTGAAGTCGACTCAGAGTTAAGACAGTCGACTTAAAAACCAGAAAAACTATCAGAGTATACGAGTCTGACCAGTCGACTTATAAAGTACACAGTCGACTGTCCAGACAGGTTCCACAGAAACAACTCAAAATGAGAAAATATAAATGCAAGTAAGAGAAATACAACCACAGAGTGCACACGATGTATTCTGGTTCAGTCCTCTCGACCTACATCCAGTCCCCAAGCAACCCACTTGAGATTTCCACTATTCTTGAAAAAGTCTACAAGAATACCCTACGGCGTTCAGACAACAACCTCGTCTAACCCGTAGTCCTTTCTCTCAACCAGAGAAAGCAACCCACTCTTCCACCAAGAGTGAAACAACTGACTCTACACCCTAGAGTCCTACTCTCCAACCGAGAGGAAAAGAAAAACAATAAATTTGTTTTACAATCAACCTATAGCCTTATTTGTGATTTGTGATATAGTACGTGGCTAAAAGGTTGACTTCTATCTTCAGTCCAGAACGAAATCAGATGTTATACTGGACTGAAAACGGAGAACCAAAACTTAGTGATTTGAAAGCTTTTATCTCTTGGAAAATATAACACTTAAGATCTCAAAGAAAATGCTTGGAGTATTAGACCTTTTAACAGTGGATTCTAATCTCTATTTATAGAGATAGATTCACTGGACGTTGGTGAATCAGTTCTTCAACTGTCAACCAACGGATCTAAAAACATTTGAATTTGAAAAACGATTTTAAAAACACAAAACTGTCAAACTCACTTGAACAGTCGACTGGGTTGCCATGATGAGTCGACTGGTCAGAGTTTGAATAAGTTTAATCAGTTTTGTACCAACTCAGTCGACTGGTATACGTATCGATCGACTGGTACTCAACAGCTAAACTATTTCAAACTGTTTTGACCTTGTTTGAAGTTTGAAAAACTTGAAAAACACACATTTGTAAAAGAGTGAGTGTATGTGTGTGTGACAAGGCTTTACATCATACTAAGACTCAAGAAATATAAAAGATAACATTTGTTTACAAGACATAACAATATATGACACTTAAAGCATAGGTCTTGACTTGAGTCTTGAGTGAAGTCATTGTCTTTATCCAAAGCGTGTGCTTGTTCATTTGTTCAGCTGTATAGTAATGAGGCCTTTGTGTATACAACCTGCAATTATAACGTGTAGCACAGATACATGTTGCACTGTGTTGTAATCATCAAAATCAAGAATCAACATTCTCCCCCTTTTTGATGATGACAACACAATAGCTGGTAATAATAACATAAAGAATACAAGCATAGAATTGATATGCTCCCCCTCTTAAAAGCACATAATGCATATGATATCAGTCGACTTAAAAAAGAATCAGTCGACTTAACAGAACCTCTTGAAAAGAACAGAACACAAAAAAACATCACAAAACAGCAAAAAAAAAAGTCTCTATCAGTCGACTTACCAAGTTAATCAGTCGACTGAACAGAAAATTTACACATCATATCAACAGGGAGTTTTTTCCCCCTTTGTCATCAACAAAAAACATAAGATAACAAGTAATAAAAATAGGAATGGCTTTATAGAAATAACGAAGTCTTACAAAATTTTAACAGCAGATAAAAAAGAAAAAATACATAGGAAATAAAACTAAAAAAATCATCAATCTTCATCTTTTGTGTCGTCAGCAGCATCTTGAGACGGTGGTGGAAATTGAGTAGTAAAAATATGAGTCAGATGAGAGATTTTGGAGTCAAGGGACTTAATATGAGAATCAAGAGTGTCTTGACGTTCCATTAGATAGTTAACACAATGATATAGACTACGCGGATCATCAAAATCAGCACGAGGACGAGAAGAACTAGAGGCTGAAGATGGTCTAGCAAAAGTGGCTAGAGGAACCTGAGAGAGGGGAGGAGACCTAGGGGAAGTTCTAGACGGAGGATCAAGAATCTTCATACGTGCTAAACTAGCACGATCGAAGCACTCATAATGCTTAATAACACTGGTCTCGGAGTCAAGATCAATACCATAAGCAATGAAGACACGAGTGAGGAGACCACCAAATGGTAAAAAATGGGTATGAGACTTATGGAGTCGAGAAAAAATGACACGACCCCAATTGATATTAATTCTACCAAAAATTGCATAAACTGCTTGTTGCAATTCCAGAGAATACTGATCAAAGCTTCCTGTTTTGGGAAGAATATTATATGACAGTATTCTTGCAACTAGTTTTGCAATAGGTGTGATAGATTTACTAGACATGGGGGGTCCATGATTTGGCAAAAATATTTTTGATAGGATAGATGCATCATCTAAAATGATCTCCCCTAAATCAAGTCCCTCATCATCAATACCCATAATAAGATTAATTCTCTCGGATGTGAGTTTAATCTTCTTATTTTTGACCGAAAAATAAACAACAATTTCTCCATCATCCATTTGAACTACTCTCATATTGGTATAAAAAAGATAGATGAGTTGTGGGTAATAGTCGGGTTGATTTTCTAAGGATAAAAACTCATATAGACTACAATGTTGAAAAAGAGAAATAAGATTGAACCTATCTAAATCATTGAAGTTGACAAATCTACCCGGAAAAATTGCAATGTTACAAATAAGATACCACTTTTCTAACAGTTCAGAACTCCTAAGATATTGAGAATAGTCTTTTGATGAAGAACTATCATCAACATGGGATCTCTTAGATCTTTTCGGAGCCATTAAGGGAATCAAACAAAGAGAAGTGAGATTTAAAAAGATTATACCAACAAGGAGAATGGAATCTAACAGTAAAGAGATTGGAAGACAGCAGCTCCAAACAGATGCGGCAGTCGACTTCCGGATCGATCTCCTTCTCCTTAGGGTTTCAGATTGGGGTAAAAAGTGAAAGTGAGAAATTAAGGCTGGAAAGAGGGTTTTTAACTGAAGCCAACGGCTGAGATCGACTAGAAATGAGATCAACGGCTCACACAGGAGTCACAGGTGAGTAAAAAGATAACAATTTGTCTCAAGAATTGTGTGTTGATTCGACGATGAAGACAGACTGACTCGCGACAGTCGACTGGTTTTAGAAGACAGTCAACTTAGTCGAGAGAAAAATAAGTATTTATAACAACTGATCAGTCGACTTGGTGAAATTTCAGTCGACTGGTCAGAGAGAAAAAAATAAGTATATATAGAAAATACGGGACAGTCGACTTAGGGAAATCTCAGTCGACTTAACAGAAATATTTTCAACAAATATCAAGAAAATTACATATCCCTAGTTCTCTTCTTAAAGTTATAAAAATGTCTTCTTTAAGGGATTTTGTAAAGATATCTGCTACTTGTTTATCAGTAGAGATAAAGTCTAAAGATATGTCTCCTTTTAAAACATGATCCCGTAGAAAATGATGTCGAATATTAATATGTTTCATACGTGAATGTTGAACCGGATTTTTAGATAAATTAATTGCACTGGTATTATCACAAATTATTGAAGGTTTTTCAAAAGAAATACCATAATCTAATAAGGTTTGTTTCATCCACAGAATTTGTGCACATGCCAAACTTGCAGCGATATATTCAGCTTTTGTAGTAGATAGGGACACTGAATTTTGGTTTTTACTGCACCAAGAGACCAGGGAATATCCCAAAAAGTGACTTGTTCCACTACTGCTCTTGCGATCAGTTTTACTACCAGCAAAATCAGCATCACTATACGACAAAAGTTGGAAATTATCGGTGCGTGGATAAAATAAGCCATAATCAGATGTGCCTTTAATATATCTTAAAATTCGTTTCACTGCTTTTAAATGAGACTCTTTAGGACTAGACTGATATCTAGCACACAAACATACACTGAACATAATATCTGGTCTACTAGCGGTAATATATAAGAGTGAACCAATCATAGCTTGATAGAGTTTCTGATCAACACTCTTACCTAATATATCTTTGTCAAGGGTAGTAGTAGTAACCATAGGTGTGGATTTACTACTTGTACTATCCATGTTAAACCGTTTGAGTAATTCCTTTGCATATTTTCCTTGATTAATAAATATGCCATTTGAAATTAATCCAAGGAAATAATTGAGTTCACCCATGTGACTCATCTCAAACTCGTTTTTCATTGTGTTAGCAAACTCTTGACATAGATTATTATTAGTAGAACCAAAAATTATATCATCAACATATATTTGTATGATTAAAATATCATTCTTAATTCTCTTGATAAACAAGGTAGTATCTACTTTACCTATCTCAAACCCTATTTCTAAAAGAAAAGTTTTTAAGCGATCATACCAAGCACGTGGTGCTTGTTTAAGACCGTATAAAGCCTTTTTCAATTTATAAACATGGTTTGGGAATTGTTCATGTTCAAAACCTGGTGGTTGTTTAACATAAACATTCTCTTTAATAAACCCATTAAGAAAAGCCCTTTTAACATCCATTTGATAAAGTATAAAATTCATGAAACAAGCAAAAGATAATAAGATACGAATTGATTCTAATCTAGCAATAGGAGCATATGTTTCATCAAAATCTATGCCTTCTTCTTGATTATATCCTTGAGCAACTAGTCTAGCTTTGTTCCTAACAACTTGTCCTGATTCATCTAACTTATTTTTAAATATCCATTTGATACCAATAATAATGTGATCAGGAGGTCGTGGAACTAAATCCCATACATCATTCCTTATGAATTGGTTTAACTCATCTTGCATGGCATTCATCCAAAATTCATTCTCACATGCTTCTTGTATATTTTTCGGTTCAAAATCCGACAAGAAGGCTGTATGAGATATCATATTAATATGTGATCGTGTCTGAATACCATGGGAGATGTCACCAATTATTAAGTCATGAGGATGATCTCTAACTTCAACAAATGATTTTGGTAAAGTTGGAAATATCACAATAGGATCAGTCGACTTGACAAGTTCCTCAGTCGACTGATTTACATCAGTCGACTTGATGTCCTTATCGGTCGACTTATCTGCGAGACTAGTTTGTTCTAAAGATGTAATTACTTTATTTAAAGGTGATGAATCAGTTTCATCATCTTTAATTAAATTTGATGAAGACAGAGATTCATCGAATGTAACATGCATTGATTCTTCAATAGTCATTGTTGACTTATTGAAAATTCTATATGCTTTACTCCTATTTGAGTATCCTATAAAGATACCCTCATTAGATCTAGGATCAAATTTATCCAAATTATCTTTGGTGTTCAGAATAAAACACTTACAACCAAATGTCTTAAAATAATAGACTTTGAGAATTTTGTTAAAAAATAACTCATAACAAGTCTTCTTTAGCTTAGGTCTTATTAGAATCCTGTTTAAAACATAACAAACTGTAGCAACGGCTTCAGCCCAAAAATACTTAGGTAAATTGCTTTCAACAAGCATGGTACGTGCTCATTCTTGCAAAGTCCTATTTTTCCTTTCAACCACTCCATTTTGTGGTGAAGCTCTAGGAAATGCAAATGAATGTGTTATACCATTCTTGTTGCAATATTCTGTAAACGTTTCATTTTCAAATTCTCCATCATGATCACTTCTAATAGTGACTTTGGTTAGAGATCTTTGATTTTGAATTCGTTTACAAAAATTTGCAAATTCATCAAAAGCATCATTTTTATGTTTTAAAAAGAATGTCCAAGTGAATCGTGAAAAATCATCTACTAAAACAAATACATATCTACTTTTATTTAAAGAAGCAACTCTAGTAGGGCCAAATAAATCCATATGAATTAACTCAAGTGGCCTACTAGTAGAGATTACTTCTTTTGTTTTAAAAGTGGATTTGATTTGTTTTCCTAGTTGACATGCATCACATAACTTATCCTTTTTAAACAATAGTTTTGGCAGTCCTTTAACTAGGTTATACTTGAATATTTTAGAGAGATTTTTCATATTCACATGACCAAATCGTCTATGCCAAAGCCAAGAATCATTATTAGAACCTATTAAACAAAAATCATTTGAAAACTCATTTGTATTCAAACATAATTCATAAATGTTATTTTTGCGAAAACCTTGAAAAATAATGTTTTGCATAGAAGAATCATAAATTAAGCAAGCATCTTTTTCAAATACAATTTTATAACCTTTATCACATAGTTGACTAATACTTAACAAATTATGTTTTAGTCCACTAACTAACAAAACATTTTCTATAGTAGGATTAGTATTTTTACCAACCATGCCGATTCCTATGACTTTTCCTTTGTTGTTATCACCAAAAGTAACTGTTCCTCCATTGATGCTTTGTATGGTGGATAGGAGATTGGCATAACCAGTCATATGCTTTGAACACCCACTGTCAAGTATCCAACGATCTTTCTTTGGTACCTATAAGATATTCAATGTGAATATGGTACCCTTTTCATTGGGTCCAAAACATATTAGTTAGGGGGAAACCAAACCCATAATGAATTTGATTTTCCTCCATAAGCAGGAATAAAATTAACAGAATTACATACATTTAACATATATGAATTGATATATGCAGTTCTATCATTCAAATTCAAGTTAACTGGAACCCATACTAGTTTGTTCTGTCCAGTTGACTTTATAGCATCCTTCAGTCGACTTCTACTGTAAGTCAGTCGACTGGATGATGATGTAGGTCGACTTATATGAGGTTTTGGTCTTGTTGAATAAGACTTAGTTCCTCTGGACAGACAACTGGTCGATGGATTCAGTCGACTTGACTGAACGTTAGACTTGCTTTTATCACTAAAAATTATAAGCTTAGGCTTTTCAAAGAATTCATACAGTTTATTTTTAACACTAGAAATAGATTCAAGTTTATTTCTACTAGTGTTTTTAAAGGAAAGATCTTTTACAGGAGATTTTTTAAAATCAAGACCAAACTTTTGACTAGATTTTACTTGATTTTGAAGAACATCGTTTAAATTCTCTTTTCCTTTATTGAACTTAGATACGTTCTTGGATATCTCTTCATAATTCCTTTTTAGAGATTCAAGATCCATATCTAAACTTGAAATACGAGAATTTAAAGATTTTACTTCTTTATCAAGGTTAAGATTCTCTTGAGAAAGCGTTTGATTAACTTTCTCTAGATTCTTAACTCTAATCTTTTCTTTTTTCAATTCTTGAAAAATTTTATTGAAAGCATCAAGTAAATCTTCTGAATCATAATCATTACTTGATTCTGTGAAGCCATAACACACATGTTCGCAACTTCGTTGGTTTCATCAGTTTCTTATTCTGAGGAAGAATCGCTGTCATCCCAAGTTGCTTGATATGCCTTTTTGTTTTTGGCAAACTTGTTCTTTGTGTACTTATCCTTCTTGAAGTTGGATGTCTTTCCTTTAGACTTTGTATTTTCTAGCGGACAATCCTTCTTCATATGGCCTATTTTATTACACCTGAAACAAGTTGGAGGATCATTAGAATCTCTAAATTTAGAATTGAACTTACCTTTCTTTAAGAATTTTTTGAATCTCCTTGTGAACATGGCTATCTCCTCTTCGTCTTCTTCTTCATCTTCTGAATCTGTCATGGCTTTAAAAGCTAATGATTTCTTCTTAGACTGTTGTGGTTCTGCATCCTTCTTCCGTTCTTCAATTTGAACCTCATAGGCCATTAGATTTTCCACAAGATTCTCAAGAGAAAGTTGTGATAAATTATTTGCCTCTTCTATTGCAGTGGTCTTCTTTTCCCATTCAGGAGTAAGTGCACGAAGAACCTTTCTCACCATCTTTGCTTGAGTGTATATTTTCCCAAGTGCCACAAGTGAGTTTGTAATGTCAGTAAATCTGGTCATCATTTCGGACACGCTTTCATTTTCCTTCATGCGGAACATTTCAAACCTGTGAACAAGAACAGATATTTTAGATTCTTTCACTTTGTTTGTTCCTTCATGAGTTACCTGGAGTGTATGCCAGATTTGATGTGCGGTTGTTGAATTTGACACACGGTTGAATTCTTCTTTTGTAAGAGCACAGAATAATGCATTCATTGCTTTTGCATTATTCATTGTTTGGTTCTTCATGTCATCATTCCATTGTGCATATGGAATAGTAGGAGCAGTGTATTCTGTTTCAGTCATGTTCCATATTTCATAATTGATGGATTGGAGATAGATCTTCATTCGGCACTTCCAATAATTGTAATTTGTTCCATCGAAGAGAGGTGGCCTTTGTGTAGATTGCCCCTCATGGTACTGATTTGCATTTGAAGAAGTTGCCATATCCTTTAACCTCGCTCTGATACCAAGTGTTGGATCCTGTAGGCGAGACAACAAACACTAGAGGGGGGGTGAATAGTATTTATAAAAATTAAATTGCGGAATACATATTTTTCTTCTGTGGAGTCGACTTAAAGAGTGAACCAGTTGACTGAAAAGGTAATTCAAACAAATCTGTGAAGTCGACTCAGAGTTAAGACAGTCGAATTAACAACCAGAAAAACTATCAGAGTATACGAGTCTGACCAGTCGACTTATAAAGTACACAGTTGACTGTCCAGACAGGTTTCACAGAAACAACTCAAACTGAGAAAATATAAATGCAAGTAAGAGAAATACAACCACAGAGTGCACACGATGTATCCTGGTTCAGTCCTCCCGACCTACATGCAGTCCCCAAGCAACCCACTTGAGATTTCCACTATTCTTGAAAAAGTCTACAAGAATACCCTACGGCGTTCAGACAACAACCTCGTCTAACCCGTAGTCATTTCTCTCAACCAGAGAAAGCAACCCACTCTTCCACCAAGAGTGACACAACTGACTCTACACCCTAGAGTCCTACTCTCCAACCGAGAGGAAAAGAAAAATAATAAATTTGTTTTACAATCAACCTATAGCCTTGTTTGTGATTTGTGATATAGTACGTGGCTAAAAAGGTTGACTTCTATCTTCAGTCCAGAACGAAATCAGATGTTATACTGGACTGAAAACGGAGAACCAAGACTTAGTAATTTAAAAGCTTTTGTCTCTTGGAAAATGTAACACTTAAAATCTCAAAGAAAATGCTTGGAGTATTAGACCTTTTAATAGTGGATTCTAATCTCTATTTATAGAGATAGATTCACTGGACGTTGGTGAATCAGTTGTTCAACTATCAACCAACGGATCTAAAAACATTTGAATTTGAAAAACGATTTTAAAAACAAAAAACTGTCAAACGCACTTGAACAGTCGACTGGGTTGCCATGATGAGTCGACTGGTCAGAGTTTGAATAAGTTTAGTCAGTTTTGTACCAACTCAGTCGACTGGTATAGGTATCGGTCGACTGGTACTCAACAGCTAAACTATTTCAAACTGTTTTGACCTTGTTTGAAGTTTGAAAAACTTGAAAAACACACATTTGTAAAAGAGTGAGTGTATGTGTGTGTGACAAGGCTTTACATCATACTAAGACTTAAGAAATATAAAAGATTTACATTTGTTTACAAGACATAACAATATATGACACTTAAAGCATAGGTCTTGACTTGAGTCTTGAGTGAAGCCATTGTCTTTATCCAGAGCATGTGCTTGTTCATTTGTTCAGCTGTATAGTAATGAGGCCTTTGTGTATACAACCTGCAATTATAACGTGTAGCACAGATACATGTTGCACTGTGTTGTAATCATCAAAATCAAGAATCAACAGTTTTTCTAGTTATCAATGTTATACATCTTTTGGAATGTGAGAGAGATGCGTTCGAAAACTAAGGGTTGACTTGTTAATGACACCATAGCTAAGAAGAAACCTATATTATGTGAATTACAAGATACTAGAATCGAAAGCCCGAAGAGTAGTTATTTTGATTGCCTGAGAGTTTTTAGGAATTTTGAGTGGCATTGCCAAACGGATATAGGTTTGTCGGGAGAAATTGCTTTAGGCTTTGACACTAACTTATTTGAGTTAGTAGAGGAGTTCATAGTTACTTTCTCGGTCACTATTAGAATTAGACGTAAAAGTGATGGGTGGGAACATATGGTCTTGTCTGTTTACGGTCCTTTCAACCATGGGCTTAGAGAGGGAATTTGGGAAGAGTTAAGATTCATTAGGACTATGTGGGCTTGTCACTCCCCGCTTCCCAAAAAGGAATACGAAATACGGATGCGCGACTAAGTCTAGCAAATGGCTTTCACCATTCATAAGTTGTTAGGATCTTTTCAACATTTTAAAGAAATAAATAGGGAAATAAACAAGGAGAAATCAACCACGCATGTATGAATGAATCAATATACCAAACGAATTTACTTGAAACAAAATTTAATAATCTCAAATAAATCAGATCTGGAACAAGTCATAAATTTTGGGTCAAACTGCTCAATACAAAATTCATATAGCAAATACATTTATTCAAGAATAGCAGGAAAATAAATATTGTAAGAACTCCAGCAACTAGATTCTTTGATCAACTACTCTATCGGCAGCTGATCACCAAAGTCTGCAATTTAACAAATTGTAGGAAATGAAAAAAAGAAAACAAAATGCCCGTCAATGCAAGTTACGGGCCGCTTGTAGTTTAGGTACAAGTACAGAAAAGATAAACAAATATAGAGTAACAGCGGAAACAAACATAGCATGGAATAGATATGATAGCAAAATAGACTGACTAACATAAATCAGGAAACTGGATCAAGTAATTTGATGTGCTAATAGGGTACAGGTAACATGTAACAGGTGTCAAGTATCATACAAGCAGGTAAACAGGTAATCAGGTAGCATGTACAGGTCAGCATGTAACAGGTGTCATGTTATGTCAAGTCTTGTATTTTAGTTCTATCTAGGTAGAAATTCATGTGTCCCATCTGTTTACCACATGGTTGCTACATTCAAACAAATTTGTGTTTAGATTTCGTAGTGGATTCTATAGGGCCGTGTACTCAGGTATCAGGTAAACAGGTACAGATACAAGTATCATGTAACGGGTAATCATGCATCAGGTAGGACCTACGGTCTCCTCCAAGTACACCCTCTCATAAGGAAGTATGTAGTTGGGTAACTGGTGGGAAACACGAGTCCCCTTCTGAGTACACCTTCTCATAAGGAAGTATATATTCAGGAATCATGTAAACAGATAATCAGAATCACATGTCAGGTAATCATATCACAGGTAACAGATAACAGATAATCAGGTGAGAAGCACGGGCCCCCTTCCAAGTACACATTTCTATATTTTCTACTACTAGATCTTTCCCTTAACCCCAACTTGGTTATTTGTTATTATTATCAAACAGGCGTATACTTGTCACAAAACAGGGCAAGAATAATATGGCATAAACAAGTAACAGGTTCAGGTTGGAAGATAAACAGGTGAAAGATAACTCGTAAAAGATTAGGACAACGAAAATTCTAATTCAGGACAGCAAGACAGTACTGCACCAAATCTGGGATTCCCGTTGCCACAAATATGAAAATCTGGATCTGTCAGAAAATCTGAAAATTAGACTCTCTGTCACGCCCTCTTTCCAAAAATACGGAATACGTGCGCATGACGAAGCCCAGCGAATGATTTTCATCATTCATAAGTTGTAGGATCAACTCAGCATCATAACAAGAAATATAACAGATGTACACAACCACGCATGCATAAATAATTTATTAATCAACAGAAACAATTGAAACAAAATAATAATATCCCAGTTAGTTTTCAAATCTGGATCAAAAGATAAAACTCGGGACTATAATCCCGTTACAAGATTCAAGTAGCAAAAGAAATGAATAACTAAAAAAAATTTTGAAAGCAAGTCTTTTCTCCAAGCGAAGCCTAGAACGTATGCTCACTAATTCCAGTAGGCAATTTGTCTCCAAAGTCTGTATATATAAATATAAAAAAAGAAAAATAAAGACAACAAGACAAACGCCCTTAGTGCAAGTTAGGGCTGCAAGTAGTACAAGCAAGGGTATGAAAACAAGTGCAAGAAATACGGAACAAGATTTGGAATCAAGAATTTATTACATAATATAATAGGGATGCAACAAGTAGTGGGATTCAAGAAACTAGCTAGCAAGAAAGACAACTCAAGTGATAAGATTGGGTAACAAATACTTGAACTAGAACAAGTGGCAAGTGAACATGTAATAGTATCAAGCATCAAGTAACAAGTATCACGTACAAGTGTCATTTAACAAGTAACAAGTCTCAAGTAACAAGTCTCAAGTAGGGTATCAAGTGTGCACAAGTGACTAGTTAATCTTAAGTCGAATATTTAATTCTATCTAGGTAACACTACATGCATCCATACTTTTACTACATGGTTTCTACATACAATCAGTTACGTTTAGGCCTAGTGGTGGATTTTATAGGATGGTGTACTCAGGGATTAAGTATCAAGCAAGCCATGTTCATGAATTGAGTAATCATATAACTAGTTCATGTGTCAAGTCATAACAAGACAAGTCATGAATCAAATATATACTAGTTCATGAATCGGGTAATAACAAGTCCATGAATCGAATAATAATATACTAGTTCATGAATCAAATAGTATACTAGTTCATGAATCGAATAATAATATAACTAGTTCATGAAGAATGTATCAAGTGGAAAACACGGGCTCCCTTCCGAGTACATTATCTATATTGTCAATTACTATAGTCTTTCCCTTAAACCCCAGCTTATTATTTATTATTATCATCAAAAAGCATGAAAGTATGCGAAACAGGTCAAGTAAACGTGATCAAGAACATGGAACAATTTTAATATAATTATAAAGCATATTCGATGGTCAACACAAATTAAGATTATCAAGAACTACGAGAATTCCAATTCTGGACAGCATGACGTTGCTGCACCAAGACTGTGATTCCCATTGCTACAAGATAGCAAATGTGGATCCGTCAGAAGGCCTGGAAACTAGATTCCTGCTCAGTTCCAATGCATATAATTAAGACACATAAAAGTTATAGAATCAGGTGTCAAAACAGCCAACTACACAGGATTTGTGTTCAGCCAGAATTTGTAAAACTGAGTTTATACATATGAAACATGGATGAAACTTCATTAATTAATTCTAAGAAAACTAGAGAATGTTCTCTAGGGTGTCCAGTATTAGCATGTAAAATTTCAAGTCATTTACTTACTGGTAGCATAGATAAAATAATTGTAAACCAAAGTGGTGCAGCAGTTTTTGTGAATCTGCGATTACAGACACAGCAGCAGTAAAATTGCGATATCTCCTAAACCGTAACTTGGAATTCAATTCCGTCAAAAGAGTGGTAAACTAGGCATACGGTGCTAAGGTTCATATCCAGGACTCAAGTTCAGATTCTGGTGTCATCGGGGTCGAAATAGCAAGCCAAGACAGGACAGAAACCAAATTGGACACTTTTGCATGAAATGTATCAAAATTATACTAGTTGTGAACAAGTGTATCAACGAAGGGTTGTGACTCTTAGATCATGTGATAGATAAGGCGAAACATGAGATCAACAACGATAAACAAAGAGGAGTCACATTTGCAATCTACTTGGAGTATTTTTAAGGAAAAGCTTGTATTAGAAGACGAAATGTACAAGAAGATACTTGCCTTGGGGTGTAGATGATGAATCTGACGAAAGAATAATGGGAACGGATCCCAACATAGATCTTGATGGCAATCAAGATCAGACCAACGAACGGCTCAGATCGGATTTGATCAGATCTGCTGATGGAGGGCTGAGATCCAATCAGATGGTGATGATCAAGATCTGGCTCGGATCTTAATGTGATCTGATGGCTGATATTCAAACAGCTCTTTCACCTTCCTTCTTCTTCAGCGACAGAGAGAGGGAGAGAGTTCCGCTGGTGACTGCGAGCGGCGACAGTGGGAGAGTGGTCTTGGCGGTGAATGGTGGCAGGCAGCGACGACGTTGAGGGAAGCTCAACGCAGGAGGCAGTGGCGGCATGGCTCTGTTCTTGGTGGGAAAAACAGAGCAATGGCGGGAGCTTGGGGACTCCGGCTGTCGTGGGCGGTAGGCGACGGGGAGGTCGCGATGGCGAGGCGATAAAGGGGATGAGTAGAGGTAAGGGAAACATCGACGAGGAGCACCAGGGTCGAAGTGATATGGGTTCGGCAAAGGCGATGGGTTCCGATGGAGTGGAGACGATGGGGAAGCAAGGGGGAGGTCGAGACAACGATGAGATGGTGAGGGAGATGAGGGCGAGGGCAACGATGAAAGGGAGGCAAAGAGGTGCGGGAATTGGGTTTTCAAGGCAGAGCGGAGGAAGAAGGAGAAGGAGGAGGCGGCTACTGTGTATTAGGGTAGAACAGTGATTAGGTTATGGTTAGGGTTAATTAGGTTAGGGGGTTAAATAGTAGGGTTTTGGGTTGTGGTTTATTGGATAGCGGGTTTGAGTAGGATCCAGAAGGAGATTGACTCAAAATTCACTCTAATTAGGGAAAATGAAATAAATGAGGTGAGCCAGTCAACTCTTCATGAAGAACGACAAATCAAAGCAGATAAGAACAATGAAATTGCAATAAGTATTGGCACAAAATTGAGTCGAAACAAATGAATGATTTTATTAGAACTATAACAAAAATATAGATCTCAAATTGATGGATAGAGTACAAGGAATGGAAATACAGAAGAAAAATACAAATACAGGAAACAGAAGTTACACCCTCGGCCGAATCCAGCACATATATATAAGTCATATGGTATTTCACAAAAACAGGACTCAAAACAGAATTGTATCCAGAAAATATGTTCAGCCAGAAATCACAAGTTTGTATTCATAAACAGGAAAATGGAATAAAAAATTACTGATTAAATTCAAGAAAAACCTGGGGTATTCCCTAATATGTTTAGTACTAGCAAAGATAATTTCATAATTTTCTAACATAGATAGTATAGTCAAATAAAATCAGAAAACAGCAAGATACAGCAAGTTTGTAAATCTGAAATCATAAACACAGCAGTACTAAAATAGCAATTGATTACAAAATATAAATCGAAATCCAGATCCGTCAAAAGAGTGATAAAATAGATATAGCAGGATACAATTCATATTCACAAAATTTTTATCAACAGCAAGTAGAATCAGGTTGAAATTAAGGTTCTTTACTGAACAACAAGAAAATTCTGCAAGTATAGTAAATGTTTGCAAGTATAGAATAGTTCATAAAAGTCATCAATTAAATTCACAAAAATTAGGAGTTAATCCCAGTTAAGTATAGTTTTACTCAGCAAAATATTGGACCAAAGTATTATCTTTAACATCAGTATAAAAATAATTTACTCTCCAAAATTCACATAAGACCAAATCTGTAATTTTCTACACCTCTGTAGTAAAATAGCCATAACTTGCAACTCACAAATCAAAACTGAGATCTGTCAGAAATTATGGAAAGTAGACAGAATTCTCTATAATTCATATTCATAAATAATTTTTATTTACTGACCTTAATAGGGTCTAAAATACAGAACAAAAATGGGATAACAACAAAACGGAATTCTTCTTCATGCATAAAATCAACTAGTTTATATGAAACACATTCAAATCATAACAAAATGCTAAACATGGTATACTAGATGTCCAAGCAACATGGTATAGGGTGGTTTACAAGTCTACAAAGAGTTATACTACTACTAACACATCAAGCATACAAGATTCTACGATACCTCATAAATCACGAACAACATGCATGTATACATCAAGAATTTAGTATTCCTAAATTATTTCATGTCGTATGTGTAATGAGACAACTACGAATGGTTCAACGCATAGAGACAAGATCTCACAAGGGTTTTCATGAGAATATATCTTGAAGCAACTACACTACAGGCAGTATTTAGTACCTGTATATGCAAACAGAAGTTATACAAGTTACTTTCCTTATAGTCGACGACGAAAATGATGCAAAAAGCGAGAATAACGGGAACAGATTTCCGGGAACGAACTCAATGAACGACTCACGAGCACACGAACACACGAACACAATCAAGCACACGCACATAAGAGAGAGAGAGAGAGGGAACCGGGTGTGCATGGGAGAACGGCTATGGCAGCGGAGTCGGGAGATGGGTTAGAAGGAGGTAGGGGATGAGGTAGAGTAGGGTTGAAGGGGGGATCGGGAGATGTCAAGAGGTATAGAAATAGAGCGGCTAGGGTTTAGGGATATGCACAGTGGGTAAACAGGGGTATATATATATATATATATATATATATATATATATATATATATATATATATATATATATGCAGGTAGATAGGGTTTAGGTGTGGATGCTTAACGGGTTGGGGTAAACGGATCCAATAGTGTTTTGGGTTGGGTATTAGTGGGTTTTTAATAAAAGGGATCCAATAGAATATAGGGTGATCCAATAAATGAGATAGGAAAAAAATGAATAAATAAAATAGGGCATGAAAAATTAAAATAATGAGGATAAAAAATAATAGCTCGATCAACCAAAAATGAATAATAGGTAGACAAATTGAATCAAGAAAATCAAATAAAGACGACAATCAAAGAGATGAATATATAGTTAGAATGAAGATCAAATACATGGTTAAAAAAGTGTCGGAGAATACAATATGAATAAATACTCAAAAGAAAAAAAAATACAGCCAAAAATACAGAAAATAAAAAACAGAGGTTACAAATCCTACCCACCTAACAAGAAAAATTTCGTCCTCGAAATTCAAACAAGAAGTACATAGGGTAACCCCAAAAAGTAAAGAAAGAACAAAACAAAAAGCTACTCAAACAGATAAGGAAACTTCTGCTGAATCTCCTCCCCCAACTCCCAAGTCGACTCACCCAGTGAGTGAGGATTCCAAGAAACACGAACCAGCTTGATGACCTTATTCTTAAGCATTTTCTCCCGCCGATCCAAAATAGCAACTGGTGGAATCTCACAAGTCAAATCTGGCCGAACGGTATACTCAGAATAGTCGATCACATGACTTTCATCGCAGATATATCTCCTGAGTTGTGAGACATGGAAAACATTGTGAACTCCTGATAAAGCCAGTGGCAACGCAAGATGATAGGCCAACTTGCCTACTCATTCCACAATATCAAACGGTCTAATAAACATAGGGCTGAGCTTGCCCCCACCACCAAACCGAATGACACCTTGCCAAGACGATACCTTTAGGAAAACATGGTCACCAACCTCAAACCCCAAAGCTTTTCGTTGGACATCATCCCATCGCTTCTGCCTATCCTGAGCTGCCAGAAGATGCTTCCTGATCTGAGTCACCGCATCAACTGTCCTGGTGATCAACTCTGGACCCAATAACTTTCTCTCACCAATGTCATCCCAACGCACTGGTGATCTGCACTTTGCCCATAAAGTGCCTCGAACGGTGTAGCTTTAAGACTGGCCTGAAAGCTGTTATTGTACGAGAACTCTACGAGATGCAAAATGGTCCTTCCATGATCCACCGAACCGCAACACACATGACCTCAACATGTCCTCAAGATTCTGGATGGTCCTCTCTGACTGTCCATCAGTCTGAGGATGAAAAGTTGTTCTGTACTTCAATTTACTCCCCAAACTACTCTGAAGACTCTCCCAAAACTGAGATCTGAATCTCGTATCCCTATCGGATACAATACTAACTAGAACCTCATGAAGTCTGACGATCTTTTGCATGTACTTCTCAGCTAGGCTCTCAGTAAACTGTCCGACTCGGAAGGGAATGAAGTGAGCACTCTTCGTCAGTCGGTCGAAAATCACCCAAATGGCATTGTAACCCTTAGGACTCCTCGGCAAAGCGGTCACAAAATCCATAGTCATATATTTCCATTTCCACTTCGGAATGGAAAGCGGTTGAAGAAGTTTGGCAGTTCTCTGATGCTCTGCCTTCACCTACTGGTAGATCAAACACTGAGACACAAACTGAGCCACAGCCCTCTTCATACCATGCCAACCAGAAATGAAGCTTCAAGTCCCGGTACATCTTAGTACCTCTAGGATGAATAGAATACGATGACTAGTGGGCTTTCTCAAGCAACCTCTGACGAACTTCACCCTTCGGGACACATAACCTAGACCCAAAACAAAGCAATCCATCTGCATGAATAACCATGTTCGTTCGGGAACCAGCCTCAACTTCAGCTCTGAAACCCTACAACTGCTCATCACCAGCCTGAGCCTCTTTGATCTGATCAACAAGATACGACTGAAGCTGGAGCACCAAACAACTCTGATCAGAACTCAGCAACAACACATCTAACTCCAACCTCTGCATCTGCTCAACCAAATATCTCTACTGAGTTAGGAACATGATCGCATGTCTCTTACTCAAAGCATCTGGCACCAAGTTCACTCTATTCGGATGGTATTGCAAACTGATGTCATAATCGGCCATAAGTTCCAACCAACGCCTTTGCCTCATGTTCAACTCTTTCTGGGTGAAGACGTACTTAAGACTTTTGTGGTCTGTAAAGATCTCCACTCGGTCTCCACAGCTTCAAAGCAAAGATCACTGCCGCTAACTCCAAGTCATGATTCGGATAGTTCTTCTCATGCAGCCTCAACTGCCTCGATGCATAAGCAACGAATTGGCCCTTCTGCATCAGAACTTCTCCAAGACCCTTGCCAGAAGCGTCACAGTGAACTACAAATCCGCCTGAACCATCTGGAATAGTCAATACTGGTGCTGATGTCAACCTGCTCTTCAACTCAGCAAAAGCTTTGCTGCAATCTTCAGACCAACAGAACTTCTGATCCTTTCCTGTCAACTTAGTCAATGGTCCTGATATCTTCGAAAAATCTTGGACAAATTTTCGATAATAGCCAGCTAGACCAAGGAAACTACTCACCTCTGAAACTGACTTGGGAACTGGCCAATCCTTTACAGATGCAACCTTGGATGGATCCACTAAAATATCATCACCCGAGATAATGTGCTCCAAGAAGGTAACTCTGTCGAGCCAAAACTCACACTTGCTGAGTTTTCCATAGAGCTGATTCTCCCTCAAAGTCTGCAGAACCAACCTAAGATGCTCAGCGTGATCCTCTCTGTTTCGAGAATACACCAAAATTTCATCAATGAAGACCACCATAAATCTATCCAGAAACTGGGAAAAGACCCTGTTCATCAGACTCATAAATACAGCTGGCATATTCGTGACCACGAACGGCATCACAAGATACTCATAGTGCCCATATCTGGTCTAAATGTAGTCTTCTACACATCATTCGCCTTCACCATGACTTGATGGTACCCTGAACGAAGATCCAACTTTGAGAAGACAGTTGCTCCGCTCAACTGATCAAATAAGTCATCGATCCTAGGCAGCGGCTACCGGTTCTTCACAGTAACACTGTTTAGTTCCCGATAATCGACACATAGTTGATGACTACCATCCTTTTTGTTGACAAAAAGAACTGGAGCACCTCACGGCGACTGATGAACCTCAAATCAAGCAAACCCTGAATGTGCACCTTAAGCTCTGCTAACTCAACTGGTGCCATCTTGTAAGACTCGTCGATATCGACACCGTACCAGGCTGAACTTCAATACCGAACTCCACATTTCTATCAGGGGGTAAGCCCGACAACTCCTCTAGAAAAATATCTAGGAATTCCTGCACTACTAGAGACGCAGCCTCACAGCCTGAGTGCAACTCCATCGCACAATTCTCCTGATCAACTGCAGTCTTAGCTTGGCCAAGGGGTGTCTCCCCGGTATGGAACTCAAACTCTGCACGACCTACGATCCGGAATACAACTTTCTTGGCATGGCAATCAATGATGGCGTGTGACTCACCTAATCAATCCATACCGAGAATGACATCGAATCCCGAATTCCCAATTACAATCAAGTCAGCCTTGAAATCTGTGCCACTAATAACCATGAGACTCTGCTTATACTCCCGAGAATAAACGACAACACCGTCACCTGTGACAATGTTCCAAGCTTCTGACATGATGTTGCAATCCAACTGATGCTGAGCCATAAAAAAGAAGAGACGAAGGAATGGGTTGCCCCGGAATCAAAGAGAACATGAGCAGGGAAGGAACAAACAAGGATAACACCTAAGATAGAATCAAAAGCAAGGGAAAAAATTTGATGATCAAGGGGTGAGGAAATACAATGCAGAAAGATAATATGAAAGAATAATGCAAGAAAATTGGAAGAAGAAAAGGAAAACAACAAAACAATAAAATACAAAATATACATGAAACAACTCCTTCTGCTGACTCAGCCTCAGCAGCTGTCAGGTTGAAAGCCTAACCTCTCCTGGAAGCAGCGGTACTCCGACCGACGACATGGTGCTGAGGAAGAAGAGGTGGCCTAACAGGACGACGAGCTGGGGCTGCCTGCTGAACTGAACCCCTAGCTGGAAGAGCCATCCTCTACTGCGGGCAATCTCGCACTCAATGGTCAGCAGCACCACATCCAAAGCACCGGCGGTTGGCATGCCTACAGTCCCTGCGATCATGCCCGGCCAGCTGGTAGAAGTCGTAGAAACTAGCTCCCCTGGAGGCAGCAGAAGAGTAGGGAGTCACCCTGACAAAGATGGGCTAGGATAGGTCTCCGAATCGGCCCACCAGAAGGCCTAACAAAACAGCAGAGTGCGGAACAGTCCGCTGTGGAGGAGCCAACCTGCCACGAGCCTGCTCCTGAGCTCGGGCTACCTCAAGAGCCTCAGTGTAAGTATGCAAGCGAAAGGGAGATGAGATGCATCCGAATATCTCACTCAAGTTCCAGAGTGAATCTACGAGCCCTGTCCTCTTTGTTTTCCACAAGAATGGCTGCGAAGAGGCTAAGTCTAGTAAATTCTGCTACATACTCATCTACTGACCTAGAGCTCTGTTCCAAGATAGCATTATGTTACAACATTGCATGAACAATATGCAACAAAAATTCCAAAATACAACAATGACCAACCTGTTTCAGGGCCAGAAACTGTTGCTCCATTTCAACCTGAGTGCTGCTAGGGAAAAACTTCTCCAAGAAGCTCCTAGTGAATGTGGCCCAAGAAATAGGCCGAGCGAGCCTTTCGGACTCAGTCCTCCACCAAATGTGGGCCAGTTCACAGCTGGATGGTCACTACATCCACTCTATCAACATTGGCAACCCTTGCTGCCATAAGCAGCTGATCAGTTTGGATCAACCACTGTTCGGCCTCCAAAGGTATCTCAGTGCCGAAAAATTTGTCAGGGTGCAGCTTCATGAAATCTGTAATTGTATCCGGACGAGGAGGGAGAGCTGCCTGCGTAGGCACAGCAGGAGTTAGAACCCGGGCAGCTACCAAAGCAGCCATCACAAGATTGCTGTGGTTTTGCTGCATGTTGATCAACCGTTCCAACACATTGGTAACAGTATCAAGCCCAGGCTGATCCTCCTGAGAACAGGAAATGGAACCTCTGCGAGCCATGGTCTGCACAAGACCAAAAACAATCAGCATCCAGATCAAAGTTGATTATAATTTATTCATGTAATGCATGGTTAGTGTACCGTTGAGCCAATCCCAGATCAAGACAAACTTGTCTAATATATTAGTCAACTAATACATTAGCTAAACATGGGCTCTGATACCACTAAAAACCTTGTCACCCCCTACTTCCCAAAAGGAATATGGAATACGGATACGCGACTAAGTCCGGCGAATGGCTTTTACCATTCATAAGCTGTCAAGATCTTTTCAACATTTCACAGGATTAAACAGGGAAATAAACAAGGAGAAATCAACCACGCATGCATGAATGAATCAATATACCAACATGATTTACTTGAAACAAAATTTAATAATCTCAATTAAATCAGATCTGGAACAAGTCATAAATTCTGGGTCAAACTGCCCAATATAAAATTCATGTAGCAAATACATTTATTCAAGAATAGAAGGAAAATTAATATAGCAAGAAATCCAACAACTAGAATCTTTGATCACCTACTCCATCGGCAGCAAATCACCAAATTCTACAATTTAATAAATTGCAGGAAAAGGAAAAAAGAAAACAAAATGCCCGTCAATACAAGTTACGGGCCGCTTGTAGTAGAGGCACAAGTACAGAAATGATAAACAAATATAGACTAATAGCGGAAGCAAATATAGCATGGAATAGATATGATAGCAAAATAGACTGACTAACATAAATCAGGAAACTGAATCAAGTAACATGATGTGCTAACAGGGTACAGGTAACATGTAACAGGTATCAAGTATCATACAAGCAGGTGAACAGGTAATCAAGTAGCATGTACAAGTCAGCATGTAACAGGTTTCATATTATGTCAAGTCTTGTATTTTAGTTCTATCTAGGGAGAAATTTATGTGTCCCATCCATTTATCACATAGTTGCTACATTCAAATAAGTTTGCATTTAGATTTCGTAGTGGATTCTATAGGGCCGTGTACTCAGGTATCAGGTAAACAGGTACAAGTATCATGTAACAGGTAATCATGCATCAGATAGGACCTACGGTTCCCTCAAAGTACACCCTCGCATAAGGAAGTATGTAGTTGGGTAACAGGTAGGAAACACGAGTCCCCTTCTGAGTACACATTCTCATAAGGAAGTATATATTCAGGAATCATGTAAATAGATAATCAGAATCACATGTTAGGTAATCATATCACAGGTAACAGATAACAAATAATCAGGTGGGAAACACGGGTCCGCTGCCAAGTACACATTTCTATATTTTCCACTACTAGATCTTTTCCCTAACCCCAACTTGGTTATTTGTTATTATTATCAAACAGGCATATACGTGTCACAAAACAGGGCAAGAATAACATGGCATAAATAAGTAACAGGTTTAGGTTGGAAGATAAACATGTACAGGTAAAAGACAACTCGTAAAGGATTAGGATAACAAAAATTCTAGTTCAGGACAGCAGGACAGTACTGCACCAAATCTGAGATTCCCGTTGCCATAAATATGAAAATCTAGATCCGTCAGAAAACCTAGAAATTAGACTCTTGGCCGAATCCAGCACATACATACAAGTTATATGGTATTTCACAAAAACATGACTCAAAATAGAATTGTATCCAGAAAACTGTTCAGCCAGAAATCGCAAGTTTGTATTCATAAACAGGAAAACAACATAAAAACTTACTGACTAAATCCAAGAAAAATCTGGGGTATTCCTTAGTATGTTTAGTACCAGAAAATATAATTTCATAATTTTCCAACACAGATAGTATAGTCAAATAAAATTAGAAAACAGCAAGATACAACAAGTTTGTAAATCTGAAATCATAAACACAGCAGTACTAAAACAACAATAGATTACAAAATATAAATCGAAATTCAGATCCATCAAAAGGGTGATAAAATAGATACAGCAGGATACAATTCATATTCACAAAGTTTTTATCAACAGCAAGTAGAATCAGTTTGAAATTAAGGTTCTTTACTGAACAGAATGAAAATTCTGCAAGTATAGAATAGTTTATAAAAGACATCAATTAAATCCACAAAAATTAGGGTTTTATCCCAGTTAAGTCTAGTTTCACTCAGTAAAATATTGGACCAGAATATTATCTTTACCATCAGCATAAAAATAATTTACTCTCCAGAATTCACATAAAACCAAATCTATAATTTTCTACACCTCTGTAGTAAAATAGCCATAACTTGTAACTAACAAATCGAAACTGAGATCTATCAGAAATTATGGAAAGTAGACAGAATTTTTTATAATTCATATTCACAAATAATTTTCATTCACTGACCTTAATAGGGTCTAAAATACAGAACAAAAACGGAGTAATAGCAAAAACAGAAATCTTCTTCATGCATAAAATCAACTAGTTTATATGAAACACATTCAAATCATAAAAAAATGCAACACATGGTATACTAGATGTCCAAGCAACATGGTATAGGATGGTTTACAAGTTTACAACGAGTTATACTACTACTAACACATCACGCATACAAGATTCTACGACACCTCATAAATTACGAACAATATGCATGTATACATCAAGAATTTAGTATTTCAAATTTATTTCATGTCGTGTGTATAATAAGATAACTACAGATGGATCAACACATAGAGACAAGATCTAACAAGGGTTTTCATGAGAATAGATCTTGAAGCAACTACACTACAGGCGGTATTTAGTACTTGTATATGCAAACAGAAGTTATACAAGTTACTTGCCTTATAGTCAATGACGAAAACGATGCAAAGAGCGAGAATAATAGGAACCAATTCTCGGGCACGAACTCAACGAATGACTCACGAACACACGAACACACGAATGCAATCAAGCACACGCACACAAGAGAGAGAGGGGGAGCCGAGTGTGCATGGGAGAACGGCGACGACAACGGAGTTGGGAGATGGGTTAGAAGGAGGTAGGGGATGAGGTAAAGTAGGGTTGAAGGGGGGATCGGGAGATGACAGGGGGTATAGAAATAGAGCGGCTAGGGTTTTGGGATATGCACAGTGGGTAAACAGGGGTATATATATGCAGGGAGATAGGGTTTAGGTGTGGATGCTTAACGGGTTGGGGTAAACAGATCCAATAGGGTTTTGGGTTGGGTATTAGTGGGTTTTTAATAGAAGGGGTCCAATAGAATATAGGGTGATCCAATAAATGAGATAGGAACAAAATGAATAAATAAAATAGGGTATGAACAATTTAAATAATGAGGATAAAAAATAATAGCTCGATCAACCAGAAATAGACTAATAGGTAGATGAATTGATTCAAGAAGATCAAATAAAGGCGAAAATCAAAGAGATGGGTATATAGTGAGAATGAAGATCAAATACATGGTTCAAAAAGAGTCGGAGAATACAATATGAATAAATACTCAAAAGAAAAAAAAAATACATCCAAAAATACAGAAAATGAAAAATAGGGGTTACAGGGTTGGACCGTGGGTGTTAGGAGGGGACTTTAACATTACTTGATATCATAACGAACATGGAGGCAGAGGGGCCAGTGATGAGGATAGGATGGAGTTCAATAGTACCGTAGATGAATTGGAACTCATAGAGATCAGAGCAGTTGATAGAAGATTTACGTGGACGAATATGCAAGTAAACCCGACCTTAGCCCAACTTGATGGAATTTTTGTCTCGCCTGAATGGGAAGATAGCTTTCCATTGGTGACAGTTAGATCATCGAATATATTCACATCGGATCACACCCTGTTGTCTTTAGATTGTGGGAACAGTTAGACGGTTAAACAGAGACAGTTCAGATTTGAGAAGGCGTGGACTCTTAGCGAAAAACTTAGACCAATCATAGAAGATTCATGGTCAACACCGATCAACAAGACTAATGCGGTCTCCAACTGGAACAGTAAGATGAGGAGATTAAGAAAAAGACTAAAAAAATGGGCTAAACTGGAGTATGGCAACCTAAAAAGAAGGAAAGAAGAATTGGGGACGTGAGCACAAGAGATAGAAATTGTGGTGGAGGAGAGGAACCTGGGGGAGTGCAAATATGAAGAACTGGTGGCCTGTAGAAGGGGGTTACAACAGATAAGGGAGACGGAAGAGTGTTACTAGAAGCAGAGATCTAGAAGTCAATGGCTTAAGGAAGGGGATGCCAATACAACATTCTTCCACAAGGTGGCGAATGGGAGAAGAAGCCACAAACACATCGCAGGACTGCTTGTGGGAGATACCCAGATAGAGGGTCCCTCACAAATTAGACATCAGGTGGATTTGAACTTTAAAGAAGTACTAGGAAAGAAAAGGAATCTAAGATGTGCGATGGACCCACCGATGTGGAACGACTCGAAAATATAAGAAAGCCAAGGAATGGAGGAAAGCTTCACAGAGGAAGAAATTCTAAAAGCAATCACTAACCTGGGGCAAGACAAGGCTTCAGGGCTGGACGGTTTCCAGATATTCTTTTATAAACTATACTGGAGCATCATCAAGCAAGATCTCATAGATATATTCCAAGAACTTTACCAAGGAATGGCGTAGATTGATAGATTAAATTATGCGAATGTGATTCTTATTCCCAAGAAAGTAGACGTGCTCAGGTTCTCGGATCTTAAACTAATTAGTCTACTGAACGGGAGCTTCAAAATCATCACTAAGGTGCTAGACAGTAGATTATCCCCCTATCTCAAAGATGTAATTCAAGACACGCAAAGTGGGTTTCTTCTAAGGAGAGACATCATGGATAGTATCGGCTCAGCGCACAAAATGGCCTTTAGAGGAAACAAGGAGAAACTGGATGGCGTCCTGCTAAAGCTTGACTTCGAAAAAGCATATGACACTGTAGAATGGGACAGTGTGGAGGAGGTTTGGAGTTATGAGGGTTCAGGGACAAAAGGAGAATGTGGATGAGAAAGTGCATCAAAAATCGAAAACCGTTCATCCAATTGAATGGAGAGTACAGAACGAAATTAGATGTGATAGAGAGCTTAGATAGGGAGATCCCCTATCACCACTTATCTTTACCCTTGTTGCAGATGGACTTGCAGAAATGACAAGGAGAGCGGGGGTAGCAAAGTTGATTAAAGGCGTGACTGTTCGAGGGATTGATTCCCCCATGTCTATTTTGTAATATGCAGATGACACTCTCCTCATTGGAACGACAAGCGTGGGAGAGATAATTGCAATTAGACTGATGTTGAGATGTTTTGAAACATGGTCTGGGCTGGCAGTCAATCTGCACAAGGGTTGTGTGTGCCGCTTAACAATGAGCTATCGGTACCGACCGAGGTGATCACGGCGATCATGGAATGTGAGAAGGGCGAGTATCCCATCAAATACCTGGGAATGCCTATTAGACCAGGTAGACTATATAAGGAAGATTGGATGCCTCTAATTGAAAAAGTGGAAAAGAAGCTCACTGGATGGAAAGAAAAATTCCTATCGCTAGGAGGAAGAATAACACTTATCAATTCGGTTCTTAGCAGTCTACCAACATACTTAATGTCGATGTACGAAGTGCCGATGTGGGTTATACATAGAATAGACAAATGTAGGAGAAGGTTCTTGTGGAAAGAAGCACAAGAGAATAGTAAAGGGTTTCACTTGGTGAGATGGGGGAAAGTATGCAAGAAAAGAGAGTTTGGGGGATTGGGAATAGTCAACCTACGTGATATGAACAGGGTTCTATTAGCAAAATGGTGGTGGAAAATGAGACACCAACAAAAGACGTGGTGGTTTAAATCGTTTGTGAGATATCATTGACAAAAAAAATTTAAATTTGGAGGGAGAAGTATCAGTGGGAAGGTTTCATATCTCTGGAAAGGAATTGCAACTGTAGGGGATGTATTCCATGCAAATACAAGATGTAGGGTTCATACTGGAAAAAATACTAGATTTTGGAAGGACAAATGGTCTGGGGACCATTCCTTGCAAGCCCTATTCCCGCAGTTGGCAAAGGAGATAACAAAGGAGGATGCCCTAGTAGCAGATGTATGGAGAAATGGTAGGCTTCGAATTGAGTTCAATGGCAGCTTATCAGACGAGAACATGAACCATCTACAAGACCTGGCGAGTATGATGACGGAAGCAAGAAGACAAGGGAATGAAGAAGACGAAGAAAGAGAATGGAGGCTTGAACAATCAAACACTTTCTCAGTTCGATCATTTTACAGTTATCTGAATGATGGTGGACTGAGGAACACCGATGCAGACGTAATTTGGCAGTCCAAGGCCCCAACTAAAGTGAAAGCCTTCATGTGGTTGATCATGAACAACGCCATACTATCCAAAGTAAACATTAGGAAGCGAAACATCAGCATAGACACTAGATGCCCCAGATGTCTATCGGATTATGAGGACGTTAATCATATCTTCTTTCATAGTCCTAAAGCGAGGATCTCATGGAAGTTTTGAGCTTAGGTTTTGACATTTGTGAGAGTCCGAATAGTATTGGGGATATTTGGGGGGGGGGGGGGGGGGTGGAGACACAGATGGATTAGGAAGATTATAGGGTAGTATGGGATATCACTATAGCAGCTACCTTGTGGACCCTGTGGCTTGATAGGAATGACACGTGTTTCCGTAATTTGAACTGTATATTTCACGTGATGTTACAAAAAATCTTAGCATTTATTCATGCATGGGAAGGTAATGCAGGGGCTAGGAAGAGGCTTTGCATGGGTGAAGCGGAGTAGACGTGATTGACGGAGATATGAGAACTACTACCTATGCAGGACTGAGCATCGAGTTTTGGGGAGACTGCATATCTTTTGAGTAGCTTTTGTATCTTCTTGTAGTTATTGCTGTTAAATCTCTACTAGTATTTTGAGATTGTCCACCTGTATGGGACTAGTTAGGTTTTAGATATTTCTCTTTGTATCGGTAATATTTCATTAATGGTAACAGTGATTGGGTGTCACTTTTAATCAAAAAAAAAAAACTTCTCACTCTGGTTAAAGTGATTAAACTATGTCTATTAGTACTAGTTGTAGATGTTGTTGACAGAAGACATATCTTGAGATTGAAGCTTGTAGTTGGCATTATTTGGTTTGTGAAGAACATGTTCGATATTATGTCTCACTGGGAAGCTTGGAGTTTCCGCGACGAAGCTTGGAGTTATAGCTTCTTGCTCATTGCATCTTCTTCATTCACCTTCTGGTAACTTCCCATTCCGATTAAACTATTTCCGAGTGGAAGCTACAATCATTATTTATTCTTCTTTCTCTGAATCGTTATCTCTTTTTTATCCATTAACTGTCACAGTGGGAGTCATATGAAGAATTTTCTTGTTTAGTTACTTTCAAATTACGCTACAAAGTATGTTCTTTAGACTGTGCACAATGGAATTGTCTATAAATTTGGAATGATATAAATATTGAGTCAGTTGTTGAAGAATCTACCCCACAACTCGTAGTGCTAATAGCAGAAACACACCACAAGCAATAGAAACTCCCAAGACTTAGATGAACCAAGAACAAGCCACCACAATATATACAAGATCTCACAAGAACACAATCAATATGCAGAGATAACCAATACTTCTTATTTCCCAAGAAATACAAAGATTACAAAAGAGATTACAACTCTCAATCTCTCTCTATCACCTTTGAAACACTCAGCACAATCTCCTCTTGAAGTTGAACAATGATAACGTCTCACCAAATCTCTCTATTTGGATGATCAAAGATATCTAAACCCTAGAGTTTACAGCCATATATATAGCTCCCAAGTAAACCCTAAAAGATAATCACAAATTCAGTAATTGAGCCTTAAACTTGTAAGCCCAAAAACAATCAGTGCCGAAGTCGGTCGACCGCACCCCGAAGGTCGGTCAACCGCAACGTGTAGAGCCAAACCCGAGACTCGACCGATCGAAACGGTCGACCGTCCCCTCCTCTGTTGGACCTGTATACTCGAAGAACATTCAGTAGCTAGTTTCGGTCGACCGCACCCCCAGGTCGGTCGATCGCAACTCTCCAGACTACATTTTTTCTACTTGCTGTTGTCTTCTTTTACTGTCTTTGTCTCTTCATCTTCTTCTCCAACTTCAAGTACTTAATGCCTACGTGTATTTGAGGCCAAAACCCTAACATCAGTCACATTATAATTTGGAACAAGTTGATTCAATTTAAATCGTTTTTATATTGGGAAAACACGTCTGATGTTTAGGATAAATGATTTGACCCATTGTATGTCGGCACAAGGGAAGCAAGCTCTTGTTAACAACTTGATTGTTGGAGGTTTCCAAGTGGCTACAAAACCATCGGTTGTCCTTCTCCGTCCGATAATTTCGAAAAGAAAGCCCTACGACTAGAGCCGCGTGTTAAATACTGGAGAGGAGATGACCCAAAAGAAACCCTAAAATATCGCAGCCAAAACACGAAACCACAACTCAATTGATGGAGGCTTTTAAACTTGATGGTGATGCAGCAAGGAGTTAGTCCACTACACCTACCTTTAACATAAGTAATGTATGCCTGGCTGGAGTCGTTAGACTCTATCCGTTTCATCAAAAAAAAACATAAGTAATGTATACACCTAATATTGCATTAAGCTAAGGTATTCAAATCCAACCATTGGTTGTAGATGCTTGAAAAATATATTGAACCTAGATGAGAAGTTACTCAACTGCCTTCAACCACATTCAAATTTGAGGAGACTGAAATTTTAAAGGATACATCGGTTTTTCCTCACCAAGTTGGCTTGAACATGATAATATGGAAAGTCTAGAGCATATTAAACTTGTCATGTGTTCTAATTTGTCTTACCTTCGCTGCCCCTCAGCATGAGAGATTTACGGTTTATTGAATGTTGGATGGACTATTCTTCCAACAATATGTCTAGGTGGAAACAATGGCAGCGCGCAGTAATTGCAGAACTAGCACTTGAACATCTTCTTCCTCCCTTACTACATTGGAGATATATAAATGTGAAGAGTTGACTAACACGGGGGTGTTTAAGGTTACTCCCCCACCTTACTTCATTAAACTATTCAAGGTTGCCCTAAGCTTGACCCCTCAGTATTGCTTATAAAGCCACTGAAGGACTTTACCATGGTTAACCATTTTTCTATGTGGAAAAGCAGTCAGCTACAGTTGCTGACTGGACAGATAGAACGCTGGTTGTTGCAAAACAGCAAAAATCTGTACTGACTATATTCTGTGAGAAGCATCCTCCCTGCTGTCAATTCCAGACACCTTCCAACACCTCTCTTCCCTAACCATCTATGAAGCTGATGAGCTCAGGTTACTCCCACTGCTCCCCTTCAATTTGGCAGTCCTAGATATTGAAGGCTGCAACAGCACATTGAAGGAGAGGTGCCAGAAGGAAGGTGTTGACTGGCCTAATATAGCTAATCCCAAAAATTATCCTCAAATGACTTTAACGAGATTCTGCTTTTCTCCTCACAATCAGAGTATAAACTCACCTCCTTATCTTTTTTAATTTAACTTTAAAGTTTTGTCATTTTCTTCTTTGTTTTCAATTTTCCATTTTTTTATTAGAAATCTTAATTTCACACACTGATGATGGATTATTACTTTTGCAAAGCAGTTCTTGTATTATTATTATTATTTCTTTTGGAAAATACTGAAGTCTTTTTAAAAAACACAAATCGGTTCTTGCATAACTCCTCACTGCTTAGCTAATCGCAAGTAGTACATTCATATTTTGTCTTGAATTATTCATCTGTTAAGTCATGGAAACTGCTTCCAAGTTATGGTTAGTATTAGAACAAAATTATGAATAATCATTCTTAATTCCTGGAGCTAGAAGTTCACTTGGACCACTGAATATAATTACCAGTACGGATGATTTCGGATATAAATATATCATATCCGGATCTGAATCTCGAAAAGGATGCGAATTAGGATATAATAAATGTCCAGATTCATCCAGATTCCGATACAAATGCCAAAAGTTGATTGTTTTGGGGATTCGGATCTGTCCAAATTTGTCGGATCAGATACGGTTATCTGAAATATTGTAAACTATACATAAAGATAGTTGTAGGCTTGTAGCTTGCAAGTTCTCAACCTAGGCAGAAATTCCCAAGTTCATGGATTCAACTCCTCCCGCGTTCATTGGGATGACCCAGTTTTTTCTTTGGTAGTTTAGACTTTTTAAACTTATTTTAATATATACATATTTTTGATAATATTTAAACTCTTTTATACACCCCTCAAAATTGAAATTAATAATAATGATTAACCTCTTTTATATACCCATAAAGTAGCTTAAAATACTGTAACACAAATGGTTACATAGTTTTCAAATTCAGCATTCCAGCTAAATATCTGTTTTTCCTTTTAAAACAAGAGCTACCAGATGCTATATAATGGCTATGAGGAGCAATAGAAGGCAATAAATAGGGACTTTAAAAGTAAGAACTAGGTGATGACTGAAGATGGCTGAAATCAGGCAGATTAAATACGAAACCCGAAGATTTTTAACATGAGAATTTATTGGACACAATTTTTAGTTCTGATGCAGCATTAATCGTAGCATGTAATATATATTGATTCAACACTTGAGACAATTAGACATGCTTCTTATATACGTTCAAACTTAATAATGCCTCTGTGTTTCTAAAATAACTAAGGGAAAAGGGCGAGAGATTTCTTGGATTGTATGAATTGCAATTTAGAGTTGCAATACTTGAGAAATCATTTGATTTATGAAAGTATCTGACTTAGCTTTATTATCATATTTCCCCCCAATGTGACTGATACTTAAGAGGGGAAGAATGAATCAGGAAAATATTTCTATTAATTACTTTTGAACTAGGCATCAAATTCGGGAAATAAAATTATATTCTTCAAAAAGCAAAGACTATTCCTATCAAGGCATAAATACCATAAAACTGTTGATCGCCACGAGGTTAATCTAATATTGATTCTAGTGGTTGTGGTTTATTTTTATGTGGAGATGTGGCTCTGTTAAGTCTGTTCGGATTTCTACTTTGTATGATCCCTTCTTGTATGAAAACAGATGTGGTATTTTGTTGTACTTCTCATTAATCTCAAGGTCTATATATAGGCTCAAAACAAATCTTGATACAAATCTCAAAATATTCTAAAATCTTAGAAATATTCTAATGCATAAAAGAAAGATTACAAATCGTAAAACTATTACATATGGTTGTAATTGCCAAAACAAAATAAAACATATTTGATGTCCTCATCATTCTCTCCGGGTAGGAGAGGGCTCGACCCAGTCGAGTCAAAACTAGTGATCCTGTCATGGTGCTCTGAAAGATCTGGATCCCACCGCGGGAGCTCCTCACGATCACTCCATGTGTCATTCGACTTCGGCTTGTTCTTCCACCTCACCAATTACCTTTGAATACTACCATCTCTTGTAGAGATTATCTGATCATCTAAAATATTATTCAATTCTTCTGTCGGTGGGTAAATAGTATCAGGTAGAGGGGTAAATGTGGGAATCTCACCATTAGGTTGCAGGATAGGCTCATCTATAAAAAAAATTCTAGGGTTAAATTTTGAGCCTTCATAGAGTACTAGATCCTCAATTTTGAAATTCTTACTTATGCCAAAACTTTCAGGAAGGTCAACGACATAGGTATTATCATTGATTGTATATAGAATCTTAAATGGGCCTGCAGCACGTATGTTCAAGTTCTTAACGGATCTAGCTTGAAACCGTTCCGAACGAATCCGAACCATCTTTTCATCACCAACATCAAGAGTTATAAATTTCCTTCTAGTATCTGCTATTAAACTGTAGTTAAAATTATTCTCATTAATTTTCTTGAAAATTTCTCTATGCAAGTCATGAATGTGATATGCAAATGTGGGTGCAGACTCTATGACTCTAAGATGTTCTAACACATAGATAAAATCTTGCTGCCAAGTTACTTGGGAAAGAATGGGTGACTCAGGTACATTTAATAGATGTGACTGGATAGACTGAATACAGTTGAGGGACTGGTCATTCTCTTCTTCTTCAAAGTCATCACTTAGATGAGGTTCATAGATAAACTCATTGTCGGGCCCATCAGCGATGACAGCGGTACCTTCTACAATGTTGATCCTACTGGGGCTGGGACAGTTGCCAACATTATGGCCGTATCCCTTGCATTTATAGCACTTAGTGAAATGATCAATCTTAGAATAGATATTTTCAGTGTTCTTACCCGTATTGTCATTTCTAAGTGAATAGTGATTTGAAGTGTGCTTGCTTGGGTAAGACTTGTTGGGGGTACTGAGGAGAGGAGTGCTCGGGTCTGAAGGGGTCAGGAGGGTTCATTCTAGAGGAATGATCCATCGAATCGCTGGACTTGCAATGAGAACATTTTTAGGAAATCCATATCAAGGACAAGGGCATAAGCTGCCGCTAATGAGTCTATGTTTCTATAAATTAGCTCATTCCTCAGATCGGCTCGTAATTCAGTCCTGAACCTAGAGAGAGTTTGTTCTTCGCTCTCTTTACCTAAGGCATTGCACCGAATAAGGAAGTCATCAAACTTATCAACATACTCTTGGGTGGATTTGCTTCCTTGATAAAGTTGGTTCCACGAATGTAGCAATCGGGTGTGGAATGATAACGACACATTTCTTTCAGTGAGCTTCTCTTTCATGGCTTCCCAAGTGGCCATGGGTGCCAGGCCTCAGCCTCTGCGGGCGTGTTCAAGATTAGTCCAGTGTTGTTGAGATTTTCCAGTCAATTTTATCGTTGCAAATTTAACTTTCAGGTTTTCACTCATGTCAAACCACACAAAGTAGTGGTCCATCGTACGGATCCAATCGAGACAAGCTTGGGGTTCCATGTGACCTTCAAAGTGGGGAATGTCAGCCTTAACGTTCTTCTTGTATTATTCGTCAGGGTCACGTTCTTGATGTCGATCGTCACGAACATTTCCTTGAGGGATCTGACAATTAGCAAGCTCAAGGGGCATCAGTTTGATTTAGTTCCACTTTCTCAAGCCTCTGATTGATATTAGCAAGAGTTGCTTGAATGACAGCTAGGGTAGCGGAAATATCATAGTTTTCCATCCCAGTTCGGGGAGGGGCTCGCGAAAATCTAGGATTCCTAATTGGGTGGTCTGGGAGGGACAAGAAAAGCTCTTCAGGATCTGTGATGGTGCTGCGAAAACACATTCACCAATGGTGGAAAATTAGTGGTCGTGTGTTAGCTAAAATTTGGAGAAACGTATCCTAAATGCCCCTAGTTTTTTTTAAATAACTGAAATGATCTAAAAATAAAGAAAAATAAAAGACTCTAAACGATCCTAAGTGAATGCAAAATTTTTTGCCTAAATGATGTAAGAACAAGGGTTTTAAGAACCTTCGCTCTGATACCAAAATGATGTAAATCGTAATCCTAAATAGAGAACTTCCAATAATTTTAAAGGATTAGTTTTACCAACATGTAATGCGGATCAAGTTAGAATTTAAAACAGTTAATCGGTTCGATGAATTTTCAAGAATTGAATTAAGTTTAACAAGTCCAATTAACAATTCAGTTCTAACAATCAATAATTATATACGTAAGCGTTCTAGCAAGTAAAAGATGCAATATTGATTTGTATTCTAATTAACCAGTAGAAATGCTTACTCTCAATATTTGTGGACGACAGTGTCACGTCCCGCTTCTCAAAATACTGGAATACGAGTACGTAATAAAGGCCCAGCGAATGATGTAAACACCATCCATAAGCTGTACCAGTCTAACTCAACAATATGAAAAAACAATCACAACCATGCAAGAGAATATAATCACAAAAATAAAGAAAAACTTCAATATAAATGAAATAATTCAAAACACAATATCCAACATAATATCCAGCATCTGGGAAAAAGTAAACTTCGGGACAACAAGGCCCAAAAACAAAGTACAAATACAATAACAATGTTCAATGGAAAGATAGCATAAAAGGTAATTCTAGCAGTCTATTCTTGAGCTCCATCTTCTAAAATTGTTGCTCACCAATTCATTCTGTTAACTCATCTTCGATATCTGTAAACTCGTGATCTAAAAAGAGAGAAAATAATGTCCTTAGAGCAAGTCACGGACAGCAAGTAGTGGAAAACAGGGAACAATAAGAAACATGGTATATCATGAATAAAGGATGGGATCAAAGTCAAGAACAAAATCAAGGATTGGCAATAATGTCAAGGGTCTATGTTTAATCATGCAATAATTAATAATTTCAATTCAAGTTCAATATCGATGGCAGTATACGGAATCAAGCATGAAATGTCAAATGCGGTTTATTATTCATTTTATTAACATATCTAATGAACGTACTACTGCGTTCCATTTCACAGCTTCGGCGCAAGCAAACAACTAAACGTTTAGACTTTAATGGTGAATTCTATAGGGTCATGTACTTGGGTCTTCTCATGACTATAAAACTTGGTCGGTAATCTTGGTCAGTAACTTGGTCAGTAACTTAGTCGGTAACTCGGTTGGTATACTTGGTCGGTAAACATGTAATATGGGAACACGGGCCCCCTTCCGAGTACACTCTCCTATATTGTTCACTACTAGGTCTTTCCCTTAATACCTCGGCTTGTTAATATTTTATTACATCCTAATATGAGCATGCAAGAAGATTTCAAGGTTATGTAATGCAAGGTGTGACCAATTCTATTCATTACACGCAAGGCAAGAAACATTTATACTAAAATAATACAAATCACACAATCTGGACAGCAGGACGTTACTGTACAAAAATAGATATTCTCGGTGCTACAGGAAAGCAAATCTGGATCCATCAGAAGTTCTAGAAACTAGGCTCTCTGCCGGTTCCAGCAAATATACACACAATATATAAAAATCATTCAAATTCCTATTCTTTATAGATTTTATGTTCAGGCAGCAGGTTATGGATCGTGTTCACTATATGTTTCAGGTCTGAATACTCCTCAAATAATTCCACAAATTTTCAGGGTGATACCTACGCATGTCTAGTCTCAGCCAATTTATTTTACATTTTAATTTTAGTGTTAACATGTTATGTTTATTCATAAATAAAGGTGATACACATAATTTTGAATCCGAAAATCCAGACTTAGCAGTACTAAAAGTCAGATATCTAGCTGGTTATAAATCGGAATTCAATTACGTCGACAGTTCTGGAAAATAGACATGGGGCTACAATTTATGTTTACAAAGTTCTTTCATATTACTACAGCAATAGGTTTGAAATTCTGATACAACAAGAAGTAGACAGCAGAACAGAAAATAATTGAACATGAATAGACAATAATTTTATCATACAAGCATGTAATTCATGATAATTAATTAATATAAGTTCAATTTGGTGAACAACATGCAAATTCAAGATTCATGATGCAATTTACAATCATGGAAATTTAATTCAGGAAAAATCAAGTTCAGTCGAGAAGATTCATTTTATCAATCACTTCTATAACATGATTCGATTGTATTTATAATTTACGTGCATATGTAATGTGCAATAGGGACTAGGGTTCGAGTCGAAGATATTGGCACGAAGTCAAGAATATCTTGGGTTAGCTCGTGTAAACCCTTAATATATTCAACGGAAGATGAATAGTATAACAATACGATAATAATCGGGATCTACTTGCGGAGATCAAATGAGTTCTTGAACAAGAAGAATAAACTAGTTCAAGAGAGACTTGCCTGTTAAGCGATAAATTCGAATACGATAGAATAACGAGATGAGAATCCCGATGGCTACACGTGCAATTCATGTACAATGTGCGCACAAAAACACGTGCAAATCCGTGTAAAGAAATACACAGCAACAACAAGAAGTGGCCAACAGCAATTAGCAACTCTGCAACACAGCAAACAGCAACCCGACCAAAACAGCAAACGACAACTTCCAATCCTAAAATAGTGACACAGCAAGATGCGGCTGCAATGGCACAGCGACGATGCGACGACTCCGGCTTAGACAGTGGGCGGCAACTGGCGGGGGCTAGGGCGGTCGACTGGGGGTGATGGTGGTGGTCAACGGCGCTCGGGGGAGGAGTCGACGAGGAACAGTGGAGCTTCGGTGGGAAAACAGGGGAGCCTCAGAGGAAACAAGGGAAGTCGAGGGAGAGGATGGAAGTTATTATTATTATTATTATTATTATTATTATTATTAGTATTATTATTATTAGTATTATTATTATTAGTATTATTATTATTATTATTATTATTATTATTATTATTAGTATTATTATTATTATTATTATTATTATTATTATTATTATTATTATTATTATTATTATTATTATTATTATTATTATTATTATTATTAGTATTATTATTATTAGTATTAGTATTATTAGTATTAGTATTAGTATTAGTATTAGTATTATTATTATTATTATTATTATTATTATTATTATTAGTATTACTATTAGTATTACTATTAGTATTACTATTAGTAGTACTATTATTAGTATTACTATTAGTAGTACTATTAGTAGTATTATTATTAGTAGTACTATTAGTAGTACTATTAGTACTATTATTATTATTATTATTATTATTATTATTATTACTATTATTATTACTATTAGTATTATTATTATTATTATTATTACTATTATTATTATTATTAGTATTATTATTATTACTGTTACTGCTGATTTCGGTGTGGGGGTAAACAGATAAGATTTGTGAGTTCGAGAAAACCTGAACAGCTGATCCAAGCCTTCTTACTCCTGCCGCAACCTGCAAGGAAGTGCGAAACACCGGGGTTGACTCCGGCGACGCACCCTCCGACGCTCTTGTCAGTAACCAGTGGTGATTAAAGAAAGAGCTTAAGGTGGAAAAAGAGTGATTACCTGGTCACAGTGACAAAGGGGAGGTATTTATAGTCGCCAGGGGAGTGATTAGAGGCTTGATTCCCTGTGTAACTGCTAGGAGAAAAATCCTCACAGTTTGTTTAGGAAACTAACCCCTGATTCCCGGTGAGAGCAAATCAGACCCGTTGACTTGGTCAAATCAGTGGTCCTGATTTGTCTCTTGTTGATCTGGGTTCGCCTCGGGTCGGGACCCGTACCCAATTGGTGTGGATCCGTTTGTGGGTTATTGGACCTGTGCGAGGGAGATCTAGTACCCGCTTTGGATCCACTTGAATGCGAAATTACCTTTTTATCCCCGAGCTTCAAGATTCGCGCCCAATCTGGACGGTTCCGATTTAACCCCATTTTTAGTCATATCACGAGCCCCCCACTCCTAAAGACTGAGTGTGATCAGCCTTTGAGGAGTAGTTTGACTGTTTTGGTGGCTAGTGGAGTTGTATCGGAGTCTGAATGGAGGAGTTCAAATCTCGAAGGGGGTAGTGAGGTGTTTTTTGGATGCCGCGTGCTGTTCCCTAGCCATATCGAGTATTTGACAGCTTTTATTTATTCTTTCGAACTATTTATTTAGTTTCGCGACGTGTTTACTAATTGTTCGGGGGCCTTAGCAGTACATTCTAGGCAATAATTGTTCGTCCAGGGGCTCAAAAATATACCCCCGAATTTCTAATTATTTTCTAGAATCTTTAATTAATTTTCCCGAATTTTTAGCAAATTTTTCGCGATTTTTAAATAAATAAAACGATTTAAATAAATAAAAAACGATCTTTAATACCGATTTATGACGTGGTTTGATCTGAGCCGTTGATCATGGACGAGCACGAATTTCTGAGAGATCCGACGATGGTTATCGCTCGGATGCTTTTTTCTCCGTTTGCGAGCTCGGAAAGGTACTTGCTCGGCAGCCGATCGAAGACAGGGGGTCTCGGCAGGTCGAGCGACGTGGCGCAATCTGGGCCATTGGATGACGACGCGCATCTCAAGACGGGCACATTTTTCAAGAAAACACTATCTTGTCGTTTAGTGTCCTCGGCGAGATCTGGGCCGTCTGATCGAGATCTTACACGAAAGTTGAGAAGAAAGTGAGTTTTCTCCGTTTGCAGGGTCGGAAAGGCACTTGCTCGGCAGCCGACCGAAGACAGGGGGTCTCGGCAGATCGAGCGACGTGGCGCGATCTGGGCCATTGGATGACGACGCGCATCTCAAGACGGACACATTCTTCAAGAAAACACTATCTTGTCGTTTAGTGTCCTCGGCAAGATCTGGGCCGTCTGATCGAGATCATGCACGAAAGTTGAGGAGAAAGTGAGTTTTCCCCGTTTGCAGGGTCGGAAAGGCACTTGCTCGGCGGTGGACCGAAGGCATGGGGCTTCGGCGGTCCGGGCGACCCAGCGCAACGAGTTTCGAGATGATCCTGTTCCCAAGGGCATTAATGGTGCCCCGGGGTTTGTGCGGCGATCCACCTTCCGTAGGTCATTAAGGATGATTCCTTCAATTAATGCGCGACGTTTCAACTTCCGAGGGTCATAATGGCCAGATTTTGGAGGAGAGCTTATAAGTACCCCGCTTCCTTTGTTATTTCAATCGCAACAATGTAGATTTTCAAACCTCGGAGGTAATTTGCCTTGGGTAACTTCTCTTTCGAGGTCCGAAGGGGTGGTTGCTCTTTTGTCTTGTTCTTCTCCCGTTCCTGACGGCCCCAAAGTGGATGTCAGGGTCGGGGGAGAATAAGGCAGTAGTGGTGACGACCGTAGTCCGGATCCGAGGGATGAGTTACTTCGGAAGGACGGGTGGTCGTTCTTCCACCATGGTCTTCTCCTGACCCTGACTGCTCCAACGTGGGTGTTAGGGTCGGGGGAGATCATGGTGAAAGAGGTGATGATCCATGTCCGAAGACGAGGGGTGAGCTACTTCGGAAGGACGGGTGGTCGTTCTTCCACCAAGATCTTCTGCCTACTCTGGCTGCTCGGCAGTGGGTGTCAGGGTCGGCGGAGATCATGGTGGAAGAGGTGATGATCCATGTCCGAATCCGAAGGGTGAGTTTGTTCAGAGGGATGGGTGGTCGCCCTTCCACCATGATCATCACCCGATTTTGACTGGCCCGATGGGGGTGTCAAGATCGGGGGTGGTCATGGTAGAAGGGGTGATGACCCTAGTCTGGATCCGACGGAGGGGTTCATTTCGGAAGGACTGGTGGCAGTTCTTCCGCCCAAATCTTCTCCTGACTCTGACGGTCCGGGTGGAGGTGTCAGGGTCAGGAGAGGTTTGGGCCGAAGGGTAGACCACCGAAGTCCGAATCCGAGGGACCGTGTGTTTCGGAAGGACGGGGGGGGTCGCTCTTCCGCCTAGATCTTCTCCTGATTCTGACAGCCTGGGTAGAGGTGTTAGGGTCGGGGGAGATCTCGGCAGAAGGGTTGACCGCCGAACTCCAGATCCGAGGGGCAATATGCCTCGGTAGGACGGGTGGTCGTTCTTCCACCATGATCTTCACCCGATTCTGAGTGCTCCAACGTGGGTGTCAGGGTCGGGGAAGGTCATGGTAGAAGAGGTGATGACCCTAGTCCGGAACCGGGGGACGACTTTTGTCTCGGTAGAATGGGTGGTCGTTCTTCCACTGTGGTCTTCTCCCGATTCTGACGGCCTCCGATGCGGGTGTCAGGGTCGGGGAAGATCACAGTAGAAGAGGTGACGACCCATGTTCGTGTTCGAGGGACTGCAGCAGCTTCAGAATGATGGGTCTCCTCCCATCTCTGTCTTCCTTCCGGGCCGACGGCTTCCGATGGTTGTCGGCCCGGAGTTAGAGATGGGGGGTGTGCCGATCTGTTTTTGACCGGGCCCCGTGGGTCGGCGGAATACCGACCGAGACATGGGGCCTGGGGGGCACGCCGAGGGCGGTGCCTTAAAACTTTGAATTAAATTTTTTTCTGGTTTCTTCAGACAGAGGTGGGATATGGAGGAAGTGTAGGCAATCCGAGCGACTTGACGCAATCTGAACCGTTGGATGGCGACGCGCATCTTGAGACGGGCACATTTCTCGAGAAAACACTATCTTGTCGTCTAGTGTCCTCGGCGAGATCTGGGCCGTTTTATTGAGATTTTACGCGAAGGTTGAGGAGAAAGAGAGTTTTCTCCGTTTGCCAGCTCGGATTGGTACTTGCTCGGTAGCCGACCGGTCTCTTTGCAGGCGCGGTCGGATTGCGTGCAGTTCGGCTCCCGGTCCCGTTATGCCGAGCTAGTTGACTTGGTGAAGAAGACAGTCGTGTTGGGCCTTCGCAACGTTTCGAGAGCAGCCCAAGAGTCGCGCTTCTTCGCTTGGAAGTCCAAGGGACGTTCCTTTTTTACTATAAATCTTCACCCCCCCCCTAATCCAAGTCTCATTATTCACTTTTACTCTCTCTTTCCAGTTTTTACTTTCACCTTCGAAGTTCTCAGCTCTTTGGTGGCGGTGCTAGCTGTCGCGGCAGGCGTTCTTTGTCTCCGGCGAGCTTTTCCGACCGTAGCTGTCACTTCAAGGTCAGTCTCCTTCCTCTTCTCTTTTAGAAAATGGTTAAGATTACATCCTCGGATGAGACCCCCGCCTCGGAGCAAGCAGTAGGCCGAGGGGGTAAAGGGGAGGAGGTGGTGGAGCCGACCGATCAGAACGTTGTACGTCCGGATAGAGAGGGCGAGGTGGCCGAGCCGCCCAAGGAGGTTGCGGCGGCGTCCCAGAAGGGTAAAGCGGTGGTCACGATCGTGGAAACGCCGAAGACAGCGGGAGCGTTCGGTCGGCAGCCCATTGCTCTGTCGAGTGTGGGAGGCGTACGGGACTATGCCGAGGATATCTTGGAGAAAGTGACCCAAGGCACGGCTAAGTCGGTGGAGGAGAATGAACCGAGAGAGCTGTCCGAGGTGGACCATACCATCTCGTCTCTTACGGAGGCCAACCTTCACCTAATCCGAAAGGGCTTTCGGATCCCTGCCGACTACGGGCTGCTCCTCCCCGGGCCGGGTTTCCGAGCCAATATGAAGTCTTCGTCAGATGTGTGTCTTTCCGGTCGACTCCCTCATCGCCGGACTCCGCTTTCCCCTCCACCCGTTCGTTGTTGATGTCTTGATGTGGTACGGTTTGAGCCCCGCCCAGCTGATGCCGAACAAATGGAGGCACGTCATGGCATTCGTCCTCCGGTGCCAAGAGGTTGGTGCCGAGCCGAGTATGTTTCTCTTTCGGAGCCTCTACCGATCTTGTCAGCCAAACCGAAACGAACAAAGGTTCTATCTTTCGCCACGAACGGGCATGAAGTTGATCGAGAATCCGAACTCGATCAAACATTGGAAGGAGAAGTATTTCATCATCCGAGCCCCCGTACCGTGGGTGATACCGATAGTTTGGGCGAAGGATGGCCTGCCTAAGCGAACCAAGAAGGAGCCGGTGCTGAGTGACGAGGAGACAGAGGTCCACAAGAAGCTCCTCGCCCTGCCAGCGCTAAGCTGGAAAGATATTACCGAGGAGGATCTGTTCCGAGGGGGTCTCAGTCCGATCGACCCTAGTACGCTTCTGGTATTTATATTCTTTGTTTAAAGTTCATGAAAATTTTCCTAAGTTTTTTCATTCAGCTTGTGCAGAGACGATGAAGATGGACTACAAACGAAGACCAGGGCGGCGGATCAGGAGACGAAGAAGAAGAGGCCTTCGGCGGGGCCTCAAGGCGGTCGAGCCTCGAAGATACCTTCGGTCGCGAAGGTGCCCGACCAGCCGAAGGTGGTTGCGTCGGAGGCTGGTTCCGAGCAGGGGGAGGTCATGGTCCCCAACCCTCCTGCTTCAGGCGCGCCGACACCGACCTCGAAGGGGGATGCTCCCGGTTCGTCGAGCGGTGCGTTCGGCGTGAAGCAGGTGCTGTCCCTCCAAGTCCGCCCCTCACTACCGAGGCGGAGAAGATCTTGACCGAGCATCATAAGTATATCTTCGTCCCTGACTGGCAGGTGATGAATGTCGACGGCTTCTTGGGCGACGGCAATATCTGCATGGAAGCGGTGAGGCACTTGCCAACCCCAAAGGATCGAGCGACCCTGAAGGCCGGGCTAGCAGGGGACGCCGCGATGCAAATTGCTCGGAACACCATGTCGGTAAGTAGGCCGAGCTCTTCCTCATCTAAATTTTTTCTCGGGTTTTTCTGAGTTCTTGGGTTCGGGTTCTAATGTGTTGTTCTCCTTTCATACCCTCTGCCGCTTCAATTTCCTGCTCGAGGAGTTCGCGAGCAAGGAACAAGAGCATGAGCAGGAAGGGGTGGAGCGTGTCAAGGCCACGAAACTGCTTGATGCCGAGCAGCTCCTCTCGGCAAAGAAGGGTGCCGAAGTGGCAGGGTTGGAGAAGCAGCTGGCCGATGCCATTCAGCTGTCGAAGGACGCTGCAACCATACTTGAGGCCTCGGAGAAGGAGGTTGTCGAGCTGAAGGCGGAGCTGGCCAATGCTCGGTCGGAAGCGGAGAGGGCTCGGAAGAGAGCCGAGAAGATCATGGCCAAACACCGGAGGAAGGTGAAGAAGGTGAAGAAGGCTGTGCAGGAGGAGGCTGCGCAACACATGCTCCAGAACATGGAGGACGCCTACGGTCGAGCCTTGCTCCACGTGCCCGCCAGGAACTCGGGCTTCGACACGTCTTCCTACCATTTTTACGACCCCGTGGAAGGGGAGGAGGAGGTTCCCGAGGGGATGCTCGACCCCGAGGGAGAGACCGAAGGCGTCGAAGGCCCAGGAGAGACCGAGGCCGAGGGTGAAGAGGAAGACGACTCCGAGGAGGAGAGCGGGAGTGAAGACGAAGACGAGGGCGACGGCGAGGATAAGGCCGGGGGGTCGACGGACCCGAACGACAAAAAGGTCGACCCCCGACTCGGTTGTCTCTTTCAGTTTTTCGTTGTTTTGTTTCTTTTTGTAAGCCTAACTGCGGACTGGCCACCGCTCTTGTAAACTTTCTTCTCGTTTTTGAATGAAAATAGTTTGTTTGGCCAAAATTTTATCCAAGTGTTGAGTCTCGGATTTTGTGTTTGATTTGGCGTAGAATTCTCCAAGTGTTGGGTCTCGGATTTATCTCTGATTTTTAGGTAAGGTTCGGTCCGATTACGGAGGTTGCACACCTTCGTAAGGAGCTGACCAAAACGAAGGGTGAGCTCTCGAATAGCCGACAGAGGCGGTTTCTCATGCTCTTGAGGCTGGAGGAGACGAAGGCAGCTGTGCGGAAGTATTGTCGCGAGTTGTGGCAACTGCGGAAGCAACCCCAAGCTCCTTGTCCCGAAGGTGAGGTCGAACAGCTTCGTAGGGAGCTTACCGTCGCCGAGCAGAAGAATGACGAGCTTTTGGCCGAGATCCAACACTTGGAGTTAGTGGATAGAGAACGCTCGTCGGCAGAAGAAAAACTCGCCTCCGAGCTGGAGAAGGCGTCGGCCGAGCGTAAGAGGTTGTTGGCCGAGGTCGACAGGCTCAGAAGGATCACGATAGATAGGGGGATCGAGGTCACCCACTTCCGACGGCTCGCAACCGATAGCGTCAACGTCTCGGGCTCGTCAAGGCCTTCTCGTTTGAAGAAGTTGGCGAAGGACGATGCTTTGAGAGACAGAATCATTGAACTGGAGGAAGAGGTTGCATCACTCAAGCCTCTGCCGGAGAGGGCCAACGTTCGCAGCACATCGTGCACTCGCGAAGAGAGCGAGAGAGGGATTTCTTTTTACAAACTCGCGACACGTTTGCCTGTGGCTAGGCGGAGCCCTGCTGACGCTCAGAGTAGTGCGGCCGTCTCGTCGAGCGGTGCCTCGGTCGGCGCCACAATTAGGGTCAGCAGCGAAGGGGGGTCACGCTTCGTTGGTTTAGGATCGAGTTCGGAAGGCAGGCCTCGTCGTCCTCGCGTTTCCTTAAACCGAAGCGTTCCCCTTCCGAAGAGGCCCTGATCATGTCGTTTTATGTTCTTTCTGATTGTCGCAAAACTTTGTAGTAGAGTCGGTCTTGTTGTATGTGGAGCTATTATACCTGAATATGAGTTTGAAAGTTTGTTTGGAAAATTCTTCAAGTGTTGCGCCTCGGAAGTGTATTGAAATCTTGCCATTCATTTTCCCTTCTTTTCAGCTCGTGGTGTCAGACCAATACACCGATCCCAACGGCTCGGACAATGAAGCTGATGCCGAGGTGACCTCAGGGGGGACGAAGTCGCGCTCGTCGAAGTGCCGAGAGCGGCGTCGTGGAGTGGAGCTGGAGTTACGTCGAGCTGAGAGCGAGCGGGCCCACCTTCAGTCCGTCCTCGGCCAACGAGACGCCGAGATCCAACGTCTGGAGAACAGGATCATCGAGGCGACCCCCGTAGGGGAGGACGACGACTCGCAGACAACTTTTAGTAACGCTCTTCGGGTTCAGTGTATTCGGCACAATCAGTCGAAGATATTAGCCGAGCGGGACGATTTGCTCTCCGAGATCCATCACTTACAGACTGTGGAGGCGAAGCTTCGGAAGGAGGCAGAGGAGCTAACAGCTGAAGTGGAAGGGCTGGCGACCGAAGAGATCAGTGAAGACATTTCTGTTTGAGGACCAAGTGTAATGGGTCGGCGCTGTATTTTTTGTTTTCTAATACTTTGTAACTATGGAAAGACTGCTTTGTATTGTGTCCCGATTATTAATAAATTTCCTTTGTAGCTCTGCGTACTTATTTTGCTTGTGATTGTGTTGGCCGTGCCGAGGTCCTCGTGCCGAGCATATGGTGCCGTCGGCAAGAATCTCGAGGCGAACGAGTTCCTGACGGAGCGCTACCTTGTCGTTTAGCGATTCTGACAAGATCTGGGCTGTCGGATGTCGGCACGAATCTCGACGCGGCGTAGTTCCCGAGAAAACGCTATCTTGTCGCTTTGGCGTCGGTGGCAAGATCTGGATCGTCGAATGATGGCACGAATCTCGAGACGGCTCAGTTCCCAAGAAAATGCTATCTTGTCGTTTAGCGTTGGTGGCAAGATCTGGGCCGCCTGATCGAGATCCGACACGAAAGTTGAGGAGAAAGTGAGTTTTCTCCATTTGCAGGGTCGGGAAGGCCCCTACTCGGCAGCCGACCGAAGGCGTGGGGTCTCGGGCTTCGGTTGCTAGGCAAGATTGCTCGGATTATGTGGCCGAACATTGCTTCGGTATCCCTCTACTTGCGAAGCTGAGGGGTGGCCCACTCCTAGTCTGCCGCGAAGCAAGCTTGGGGGGACTGGGAGCCAAGTGTTGGACTCCGGGACCATCGGTGTAGTTCGACGGTTGTGAGAGCAATTCCGAACGGCGATCTACCTCTGGCTCGTCTGGGGGTGAGCCGAGGAGGTAGAGTCGAGCCGAGTGTTGGACTCCGAACCATCGGTGTAGTTCAACGGTTGTGGGAGCAGTTCTGAACGGCGATCTACCTCTGGCTCGTTCAGGGGCGAACCGAGGAGGTACAGTCGAGCCAAGTGTTGGACTCCGAACCATCGGTGTAGTTCAACGGTTGTGGGAGCAGTTCCGAACGGCGATCTACCTCTGGCTCGTCCGAGGGCGAGCCGAGGAGGTAGAGTCGAGCCGAGTGTTGGACTCCGAACCATCGGTGTAGTTCAACGGTTGTGGGAGCAGTTCCGAACGGCGATCTACCTCTGGCTCATCCGGGGGCGAACCGAGGAGGTAAAGTCGAGCCGAGTGTTGGACTCCGAACCATCGGTGTAGTTCAACGGTTGTGGGAGCAATTCCGAACGGCGATCTACCTCTGGCTCGTCCGGGGGCGAGCCGAGGAGGTAAAGTCGAGCCGAGTGTTGGACTCCGAACCATCGGTGTAGTTCAACGGTTGTGGGAGCAATTCTGAACGGCGATCTACCTCTGGCTCGTCCGGGGGCGAGCCGAGGAGGTAGAGTCGAGCCGAGTGTTGGACTCCGAACCATCGGTGTAGTTCAACGGTTGTGGGAGCAGTTCCGAACGGCGATCTACCTCTGGCTCGTCCGGGGGCGAACCGAGGAGGTACAGTCGAGCCGAGTGTTGGACTCCAAACCATCGGTGTAGTTCAACGGTTTTGGGAGCAGTTCCGAACGGCGATCTACCTCTGGCTCGTCCGGGGGCGAGCCGAGGAGGTAGAGTCGAGCCGAGTGTTGGACTCCGAACCATCAGTGTAGTTCAACGGTTGTGGGAGCAGTTCCGAACGGCGATCTACCTCTGGCTCGTCCGGGGGCGAACCGAGGAGGTAAAGTCGAGCCGAGTGTTGGACTCCGAACCATCGGTGTAGTTCAACGGTTGTGAGAGCAATTCCGAACGGCGATCTACCTCTGGCTCGTCCGGGGGCGAGCCGAGGAGGTAAAGTCGAGCCGAGTGTTGGACTCCGAACCATCGGTGTAGTTCAACGGTTGTGGGAGCAATTCTGAACGGCGATCTACCTCTGGCTCGTCCGGGGGCGAGCCGAGGAGGTAGAGTCGAGCCGGGCATGGACTCCGAACCATTGGTTGAAATCAAAATTTAAAAAACAGATGATAAGAGCGGAGAGAAGCATGCAAATTCAAAAGTATGAAAGAGCTTTCTTTATTGATAATCGACGGCGAACCGTTTTACATATTACAATTTATGAAAATAGGTTACAAGTCAGAGAAGAGGAATGGCTCGATATCCTATGATACTTAGAGTGGCGCCGGGGCGCTTTCTTGGTATTTTAGGAGGTGGTCGGCATTCCAGGTCCTCGGAATCTCTCTGCCCTCTAGATCTTCAAGACGATATGCTCCGGGCCGAACTACCCTCGTAATCTTGTACGGCCCTTCCCAGTTCGGAGCCAGCTTGCTCATCTGATTGGGAAAGGATACGGCCAGTTTTCTCAAGACTAAATTCCCTTGCTTAAGGTTGGTGGGTCAGACCTTTTTGTTGTATGCCAACTCGACCCTTCTTCGGTAATTCTGCTGCCGAATCGACACTCTTTTCCTCAGCTCATCTATCAGATCTAAGTCTGCCCTGAGGTCCCTGGCGTTCTGTTCCCCGTCGTAGGCTGCGAGCCGAGGGGAAGGTATTCCGACCTCGAGGGGTATCACGGCCTCAAACCCATAGGTGAGGTTGAAAGGGGACTCGCCTGTGGGGGTCCGCTTGCTCGTGCGGTAGTTCCATAGGACGTTGGGGAGTTGGTCGACCCATAAGCCTTTGGAACTTTTGTCCAGCCTTTTCTTGATGCCTGCGAGGATCTGCCGATTAGCGTTTTCTGCTTGTCCGTTCGACTGAGGGTGGGAGACGGACGAGAAGCGCTGCTGGATGGCAAGGTCGTCGCACAGAGCTCGAAATGCTGCGCCTGTGAACTGAGTCCCGTTGTCCGTCACGAGGACACGGGGGACGCCGAATCTGCAGATGATGTTCTTCCAGAAGAATTGGACCACCTTGTTCTCGGTTATGGTGGCGAGGGGCTCGACCTCGACCCACTTCGAGAAGTAGTCGATGGCTACGACCAAGAACTTGAACTGACCCGGAGCCGGAGGGAAAGGCCCTAGTAAATCCATCCCCCACATTGCGAAGGGGATAGGACTTGATAGGGAGGCGAGGTTGGCCTGAGGGAGGCGACGGATGCTAGAGTGTCTCTGACAGGAGTTACATTGCCGAACGTGTCGTTCGGCGTCTTGAAGGAGGGTCGGCCAGAAGTATCCATAATTCAAAGTCTTCCGGGCCAAGGACCTGGATCCTGAGTGTGCCCCGCCGATGCCCTCATGGAGCTCTTGTAGAGCGTAGTCGGCCTGTTCTGGGGAGAGGCACCTAAGGTACGGTCGGCCGTCTATTTGAGAGGAGCGTTTGTATAAGATACCATCGATCAAGACATACCGCTCGGCCCGGGTTCTGACTCGACGTGCTTCTTTGGGATCCTCGGGCAGGACCCCGTCCCTCAAGAATTCCACCAACGGCTTCATCCAATTATCTTGCAAGATGACCGGCAACGACTCCACCGAGCCGGGTGTCTCGTCTTCTATGCTCGGCCTAGAGAGGACCTCGATCAAAATAGTCTGTTCAAGACCTTGTAAGAAGGATGAGGCCAACTTGGAGAGGGCATCGGCCTGCGAATTCTCCTCACGAGGAACTCGTTGAATGAGCGCCTCTTCGAACCGGCTCATGAGGGCCCGGACCTTAGCGAGGTACTTCGCCATTCGCTCGTCTCGGGCCTCATACTCGCCCAAGACTTGGTTCACGATAAGCTGGGAATCGCTGTGGATTCGGAGGCGCTGCGCCCCAGCACTTCGTGCAAGTCCGAGACCAGCAATGAGTGCCTCGTACTCCGCCTCATTGTTCGAGGCCTTGAAGTTCATAAGGATCGCGTACTGGAGGACGAAGTCGTCAGGGCTGTTCAGGATGATACCGGCGCCACTTCCTTCGTTACAGGAGGAGTCGTCCACGAAGACTGTCCAAATGGGGGGTCCATTCGGGACGTGGCTGACTTCAGGGATGGTGGACTCTACGATGAAGTCGGCGAGGGCCTGTGCTTTAATTGCCGTCCGAGGCTGGTAAGAGATGTCATGCTGGCTCAGCTCTATGGACCACTTCATTAGCCGGCCCGAGGTCTCAGGCCTGTGGAGGATCTGCTTCAGGGGTTGGTCGGTGAGGACAACGACCGAGTGGGATTGAAAGTACGGCCGGAGCTTCCTTGCCGCCATGACCAGGGCGTAGGCCATCTTCTCTATCTTCGGATAGCGGAGCTCGGCGTCCCGAAGCACCTTGCTCACGTAGTAGATGGGCCTTTGGGACCGGTCTTCCTCTCTTACCAAGACAGCACTTAGGGTCTGCTCGGAAGCAGCCAAGTAGATGAAGAGAGTTTCCCCCGGGACAGGTTTGCTGAGCAGAGGGGGGGTTCACCAAGTAGGCCTTCAGTTGGTCGAACGATTCCTGTTGTGGTTGGCCCCATTCAAAACCCTTAGCCCCCCTGAGTGCTTTGAAGAAGGGGAGGCACTTTTCCCCAGACTTCGAGAGGAACCGGCCGATAGCAGCGAGCCGACCAGTTAGCTTCTGCACCTCCTTGACATTTCGGGGCGGGGCCATGTCCAGTATGGCCTTGATCTTCTCGGGATTGGCTTCGATCCCTCGCTGGCTCACCATGAAGCCGAGGAACTTTCCCGAAGAGACCCCGAACGCACACTTGTTCGGGTTCAGCCGCATGCTGTGCCTTCTCAACACGCCGAAGGCCTCCTGAAGGTCGGTCACGTGGTCAGTGCCTCGGACGCTCTTGACGAGCATGTCGTCAACGTAGACCTCCATGTTCCGGCTTATTTGGCTCTGGAAGACCTTGTTGACGAGGCGCTGGTAGGTGGCGCCCGCGTTCTTCAACCCGAACGGCATGACTCGGTAGCAGTAGAGGCCCTGATCGGTGATGAAGGAGGTCTTCGGAATGTCCGGAGGGAACATTCGGATTTGATTATAGCCGGAAAAGGCATCCATGAAGCTGAGGAGCTCATGGCCCAAGGTGGCATCAATGAGGGTGTCGATGTTCGGAAGAGGGAATGGATCCTTCGGACACGCCTTATTCAGGTCGGTGAAGTCGATGCATATTCTCCAAGAGCCGTTGGACTTCTTGACCATTACAACATTGGAGAGCCACTCGGGGTAGTTTACCTCCTGTATGAACTTAGCCTTCAAAAGTTTATCCACCTCCTCCTTGATGGCCTGCTGTCGCTCGGGAGCGAATTTTCGTCTCTTCTGCTGAACCGGTTTGCACCCCGGCTCGACACTTAGGCGGTGGACTAGCAACTCCTCGGAAATGCCGGGCATATTCGCGGCCGACCAAGCAAACAGGTCGCGGTTATCCCGGATGCATTTAATCAGGTCAGAGCACAGCGCGGTCGGCAAGGACTTGCTGATGAGGAATTTTCGGCTCGGGTCCTCGTCCGAGAAGAGCACTTCTTCTAACTCGTACGCCGGCTCGGACGTTGGCCGAACTTTCGGCTCGGGGATTTCTAGTGTCTCGAGCGAGAGCACCGGTCCCCCAGTGGAAGTCATGTAGCACTTCCGGGCTGTCTCTTGGCTTCCCCTGACTTCCCCTACTCCCAACCGAGTGGGGAACTTCATTTTAAGATGGTACGCTGAGGGGACAGCTTCCAGGGCGGCTAGGCCAGGTCGGCCTAGAATGACATTATACGCTGCCGGGACGTCGACGACCATGAAGTCCATCGGCTCGTTCCGGGTAGTAGGGGTGTTTCCAGCAGTCACGTCTAGGGTTATTACTCCCTCGACAGTTACTGGAACCCCCGTGAACCCGTGGAGTGTGTAACCGGCCGGCTTGAGACGGTCCCGAGACAGCTGCAGGCCTCGGAAGGCCGAGAGAAAGAGGATGTTCACCGAGCTCCCGTTATCTACCAGGACCTTCTGCACCTTGAAGTTTGCCATGCGAAGGTCGATGACGAGGGCGTCGCAGTGGGGAGTTCGGACCCCTTCGAGGTCCTCATCGGAGAAAGTCACCGGGACCCCGAGGCCTTTGGGAGGAGGAGCGCTGTGAACTGAGTTGACCTCTCGGACGAAGGCCTTCCGAGAGGAGTTGGAGGGGCCCCCCATAGGCCCTCCGTGGATGAGGTGCAGGACCCGTTCTTCCTCAAACTCGGGCGTCTCCTCGCGCCGTTCGGAGCGCTTGTTAGCCTCCCGAGGGGGAAGAGTGCTGCGATCCGCCCGATCGTTTGCCTTTACGAATTTGGCCAGTTGCCCCCTCTGGATGAGGGCCTCTATTTCATTTTTCAACGCCCAGCAGTCGTTGGTGTCATGGCCGTGGTCCCTGTGTTAATGGCAAAATTTCTCCTTATTCCTTCTCTTAGCCGGGGTGTTCATCCTCGGAGCTGGAGGGATGACCCCCTCCTTCTCCACTTCCATCAGGATGGTGGAGACATTGGTGGTGAGGGGCGTGAACTTCTCGAACCTAGGGGAAGGTCGGCGCTGACCGCCGTTGTCCTTCTGCATCTTCTTCGATCCCTCCCCCTCGGTCGCCTTCCTCTTCGATCCGGAGGCCGATCCTCCAAAGTTCGGGAGGCACTCGGCCTCTTCCGCCCGGATGTACTTCTTGCACCTTAGGAGAAGGTCGGCAAAGTTATGCGGGGGCTTCTTGGCGAGGGACGACCGGAGGTTGGAGTTGAGGACGTTCGATTGGAACGCAACAGTCGCCACTGACTGGTCTAGGGAGGCGATAGACCTGACTTCTGCGGTGAATCTCTTCACGTAGTCCCTCAGTTTCTCTCCCCTTTCCTGCCGCAGGTTGAGCAGGGAGAGGCTCGTCTTCTCGGCTCGCCTGCTACTCACAAAGTGAGTAATGAACAGTGTTTCGAACTGCTCGAACGAGAAGATGGAAGAGGGGGCGAGCCTGGAGTACCACTCCCGAGCCGACCCCTGGAGGGTGGCGGGGAAGGTCTTGCAGAGCATAGCGTCGGAAGCTTGATGGATCAGCATTAATGTCTTGAAGCTCTCGACGTGATCAACTGGGTCGGACTCCCCTGAGTACGTTTCAAACTGCGGAGGTTTGAAACCCCTCGGTATGGGGGCCTCCATGATCGACCGAGAGAAAGGGGGTCTGTTGGGCCGGACGGTCCCTGCTCTGGACTCCTCCTCTCTGTCCATGTGGCCAATGCGCCTCTCCACCTCATGGAGACGGCGGTTGAGGGCATCGTCCCTCTGCTGGTAATCATACGATCCCCCGGACTCTTCCTCATAGGAAGGGGAGCGGGGACTGCGGCGCCGGTAGTCCTGGGATCGGCGAGGACTGTAGTGCTGCTGCTGGCGACTGGGAGCCGGGAGGGGACTTCGGGATCGGCGGCGAGGACTGATAACCCGCGGGGGTGTTGGAACCCTCTGGGCATTTTGGTTGTTAGGGCAAAGGTTGAGGGCCTGTAGCACGGTGTCCTAAAATTGTAGGAACTCGGCACGAGTGATAGGTGCCTCATTGTTCCTCGGATGATGCCAATCTGCGGGGGAATGCGGCCTCCTCCTTCGGCGCTCGGGCGATGCCGCTCGGCCCCTTCGGTCCGGAGATCTTCTGCCGTCTCGGCGGTGAGGCGACCGCTCACCATGATGCTGGCGGGAGGCTCCCTCTCGGGCCCGCCTCTCGTCTAGGTGGGTGCGGAGGTCCTCATCTTTTTGGCGGTTCAGGATCGTGTTGCGGAGGTCGGGGTGATGAGAAGCCATTGAATCCGAGGATTCATTATGGACCGAGACATGGTCCGGGTTGAGGGGCTGCTTCTGCCTCCGGCCGTTATGACCGGAAGGGCCATTAGGGGGTTGCTGTTTGGGAAGAGGAGGTTGGCCCTGCTGGGCCGGTGGAGGAAGTTCGGGCTGTGGAATAGGATTGACAGGGGCTTCCTCTGTAGGATCGACGGGATTTGTCCCGCGGTTGGACCCTCTGGATCTGACCTTCTTTGGAGGCATGGTTGGAAAGGACGACAAGGAAGAGGCTGAGGCTGTTCGTGTGGTTTTTTCCACAGACGGTGCCAATCTGTTACTGCTGATTTCGGTGTGGGGGTAAACAGATAAGATTTGTGAGTTCGAGAAAACCTGAACAGCTGATCCAAGCCTTCTTACTCCTGCCGCAACCTGCAAGAAAGTGCGAAACACCGGGGTTGACTCCGGCGACGCACCCTCCGACGCTCTTGTCAGTAACCAGTGGTGATTAAAGAAAAAGCTTAAGATGGAAAAAGAGTGATTACCTGGTCACAGTGGCTGAGGGGAGGTATTTATAGTCGCCAGGGGAATGATTAGAGGCTTAATTCCCTGTGTAACTGCTAGGAGAAAAATCCTCACAGTTTGTTTAGGAAACTAACCCCTGATTCCCGGTGAGAGCAAATCAGGCCCGTTGACTTGGTCAAATCAGTGGCCCTGATTTGTCTCTTATTGATCTGGGTTCGCCTCGGATCGGGACCCGTACCCAATTGGTGTGGATCCGTTTGTGGGTTATTAGACCTGTGCGAGGGAGATCTAGTACCCTCTTTGGATCCACTTGAATGCGAAATTACCTTTTTACCCCCGAGCTTCAAGATTCGCGCCCAATCTGGACTGTTCCGATTTAACCCCATTTTTAACCATATCAATTACTATTATTATTACTATTATTATTACTATTAGTATTATTATTAGTAGTATTAGTAGTAGTATTATTATTACTATTACTATTAGTATTACTATTATTATTATTACTATTATTATTATTACTATTATTACTACTATTATTACTACTATTATTATTATTATTATTACGGTTCCTGTTCCTGTTCCTGTTCCTGTTCCTGTTCCTCCTACTCCTACTCCTACTCCTCCTCCTAATAGTAATATTATTATTACTATTATTATTACTATTATTATTATTATTAGTATTATTATTAGTAGTATTATTAGTAGTAGTATTATTACTATTACTATTACTATTACTATTACTATTACTATTACTATTACTATTATTACTACTATTATTACTACTACTATTATTATTATTATTACGGTTCCTGTTCCTGTTCCTGTTCCTCCTACTCCTACTCCTCCTCCTCCTCCTCCTCCTACTCCTCCTACTACTACTACTCCTCCTCCTACTACTACTCCTACTACTACTACTACTACTACTACTATTACCTTGTGTCAGGACCTACGTAGGCCAATAACTATATATACATCAAGATAGGATTTGAGTTTAACAATTCATCAAAATCCAAATAGTAATAACACATTTGATTTGGGCTCAAATATAAATAGTCGATCAATTAGGAATAGAAAATAAAATTAAAATACACCATTAGAAAATAAAATCCAAATAGTAAAATACACCATTATTCGAAATAAATATAATTTTCGATTAGAAAAGACTTTAACATAAAATCTAAATCGAATTTGACTAATAATGAATTTATAAAAATTGAAATACAGAAAATATTCAGGAAAATATGTATTTGCGGGAATGGGGGTTACAGAAAGATAAATTAAATAATGTAATAGAGATGATAAAGCAGTAACACAAATAAATGAGAAATAGAAAGAGTTTACTGATGTCGATGAACGAGTTGTGGTGGTAGTTGCAGCTAGCAACGGGGTACACCAGTCGCTGGCAGTGGCGCCAGCGCTGGTGACTGCGCTGGTGGGGGTCGACGATGATGTGAGAGTCTACGACAACAAGTGAAGAAGGAGAGGTGGTCGGTATTGGGTGGTGGTAGTGGTGGCGCTGGTGGGTTTTCGACAACGACGAGGGTGAGATGTGGGATCGAAGGGCGAGGGGGATTAAGGTTTCGAGCTAAAGTGGGTTTGGGAGGTGGAGGGGGTGGTCGGAGATGGAGGTCGATGAGGTGCTTCGGGGTGAGGAATGAGATAGTGCTGGCGATGGGTGCAGGTCGGTCGTAGTGGTTGACGAGAGCGATGAGTTGCTACAATAAGGACGTACGGGGGTTGCGAGGTCGGGGGTGATGAGGTCGATGACGGGGTGGCGGTGGATCGATGATGAGGTCGAGGGATCAACGGATTTGAGTGAACAGAGGAGGAAGATAAAGAGGGGTTAGGGTTTTGAATTTGGGGATTATGGTTTGGGTTTAATTGATTTGGGGATTTGAGGGTAGTTTTAGAGTTTATCACAAACCCTAAATTTGTATTAGGATTTATTACAAACTCTAATAATTCTCTTAATTGTATCACACAAAAGAGGGATGAAGAGTAATAACTCAACACAATAAATTTTTTAATCAAGAATAGCATTACTTCTCATTAATTCCAAGGCCTATATATATGCTCAAAACAAATCTTGATACAAATCTCAAAATATTCTAAAATTTCAGAAATATTCTAATGTATAAAAGAAAGATTACAAATCGTAAAACTACTACATATGGCTATAATTGCCAAATCGAAATAAAACAGATTTGATGTCATCATCAAATATTCTCTTCATTTGGATGGACAATAACTAATGAGGACTATTTTTAAATGAACCCTACTTTGTTAGTGGTGTACTTGAAAATATCGATCTGTGAGTGAGTAATATGCAATGTTGAGAATTTGGAATAATTTATGCGCAAAAAAAAAATCCTAAAACTCATCACAGTTCAAAATATTTCTTAGAACTAATTATGTCATAAAAGCTAGTTAAAAGATTAGCAGTATCATGTCTTTTAGCTAAGTTGTAATTGACAACACTACTAAATGACACCCTTTCTTCTGAATCTTTCTGCGTGTAACAACATTGCACCTCTTACTTCTGAACATGTCTGGAGAAGATCGATGTCACTGAAAACATTGGTTATAAAAGATTGTGAAGAGTTAACATCACTGGGGGGCTAAGGTCCTCAGCTGCCATGTTACTAACTTAGAGATCAGTGGATGCCTATGCTTGTGCAAGCTTCCATAGAGGTGGAAGATCTCAACTTACTTGTTATAAATAAAGCCATTAAGGGACTTTACCTCTGTTAAGATATTATCTGGGATTGCACTCAGCTCCAGTTGTTGGCTGGTGAGATAGAACAGTTGTTCTTGAAAAATAGTAAATTCTTGAGAAGTCTATATTTGTATGCAACATCATCCCTGTAGTCTATTCCTGATATAGCCTTCTAACATTTTTTTCCTCAGGCATTTTCATTCGACTAATGCTCATCAGTTCGAGTCACTGCCACAACTACCTTTATGTATAAGCGAGACAGGAGGAGAATCTTTTATGTTCGCTCAAAAAGTTCCTTTATGGCTTCAAACAGTCTCCTCGAGCTTATTTTGAAAAGTTCGGCAAAGCTGTGTACTCTTATGGGTTCTTAAGAAGTAAGGCAGGTCATTCTCTCTTCACAAAGAAAGAAATTAAAGGCATTGTTATTCTGTTAGTCTATGTGATATCATTATCACATGTAGTGATTCGCAAGGTATTACAGACATCAAGCAGCGGTTAGGTCAAACCTTTCAAACAAAGAATCTTGGTTCGCTTCGATATTTTATTGGCACTGAGGTTGAACACAAAAATGATAATATCTTTCTTTCTCAAATAAAGTATGTCCTTGATTTTCTTACTGAGACAAGAATGTTGGGATGTCGCCCCAGTGACACACCTATGAATCCCAATATTAAGTTGTTCTCCTTCTCCAATGATGCATTATTTTTTGATCCAAGACGATATTGCAGGCTAGTTGGCAAACTCATATATCACTTAGTGACTAGGCCAGATATTGTCTTTGCAAGTCAGCCAGTTTATGCATGCACCAACCATCACTCATTGGAAATTAGTGGTTCACATACTTTGCTACCTTAAGAAAGTCCCAGGACAAGGGTTTCTCTTCCGGTCTGGTAATTCTCTTTATTTACGAAGATATTCTGATGCTGATTTGGCAGGATCGGTTGATGATAGACGCTCAAGTAGTGGGTATTTTGTATTCTTTGGAGGAATCTCGTACCTTGGAAAAGTAAGAAACAGTCCGTGGTAGCCAAATCAAGACATCAAGTGCAGAGGCTGAATACCGAGTCATTGAGCATTTGGTTTTTGAAGTTTTATGGCTCAAATCTCTTTTCTGAGACTTAACGATCCCATTGTTATCTCCAGTTTCTTTCTACTATGACAACAAGGCTGCTATTCATATTTATGAAAATCTGGTGTTTTATGAGAACAAAAAACATATCGAAGTTGACTGGCACTTCGTTCGAGATGAGTGGGAGAAGAAGGTGATTTCATTTTCATATGTCTGGTCCGGTGAACAACTTGCTGATATCGTAACTAAAGCACTACCTCTTAAGATTTTTTAAACTTGAGCAAGTTTGGTTTCAACAATATCTACGCACCATCTTGAGGGGGAGTGTTAAAGTAATCTTTGTTTAGTTCCACATTTAAATTAGATTCATTTATATTACTCTGTACTCTTCTATATATAGGATCCAGTGTGTTCAGTTATATGCATCCAATAAAGTATCTTTTCAGTCTCTATACTATCAATCAACTTGAAGATTTCACAATACCTATTGAAGAACTCAAAATTGGTGACCCCTCATTGTTTCTTATGAAGCCATTGAAGGACTTTACCATGGTTAAGCATTTGTTTATGTGGAATTGCAGTTAGCTATAGTCGTTGACTAGTGAGATAAAGCGCTGGTTGGTTCAAAACAGCAAAAATCTGTACTCACTAAATCTGTATATAGCATCCTCCCTGTAGTCAATTCCAGACAGCTTCCAGAATCTCTCTTCCCTGAACAGTTTAACCATCAACAAAGCTCATGAGCTCAAGTCACTCCCACAGCTCCCTTTCAGTATGAAAGTCCTAGAAATTAGAGGCTGCAACAGCATATTGAAGGAGAGGTGCCAGAAGGAAGGTGTTGACTGGCCTAACATTGCTCATATTCGGCATATTCGTCAAATGACTTCAAAGAGGTTCTGCTTTTCTCCTCATAATCCGTATATAAACACACACATCCTTATTGTTAGGAATTCGCTACTGAGTTTGCGACAACTGATCCTATGAACAAACCACAAAGCAATAGTAGATCAAACCAAACACACAAAACACACAATTTTATTCTGTTTTGGGCGAACCCTAACCGGGGAGAGAAATAACTGATATATTATTTGACTAGATAAAGATACATGAGTTACAAGCACTCTCACAAAAAACCTATCTATCTCTCAAGTATCACTAGAAAATATTTTTTGTTTACAATGGAAAGCACTCAAACCTCAGATGAAAAACTAGTACTTTTGGCACACCTTTATGTGGAGGTTGTTACAATGATATATATTGAGAACTAGAGAAACCTTAGGTTTAATCTTGATACAATAGTCATCGATATATCCTGAAGAGATAACCATACAATGAGAGCCGTACGATCTAACTTGGAAAGGAAGTTAGGCTTCAATCAGATCACCCAGACCCAGGCCCAAACTTCTGCTTCCCTAGCGCAATTGACTGCCCTTAAGGTATTCAACTATAATGCCTCGACTCAAAACAGAGGGCAGCATCGCTCTACTACATTTTCATGGAGTCAACTGCCCTGCTGCTTTTTCTTCCTGTTTATTACTGTTGTTCCATTTGTCTCCAGCATTCGCTTCGATCCTCTTCTCGCTTCACCTATCTTCTCTTCTCATCGAATCTAGTATGTAAGACATAAATCCAACAATCTCCACTTTAGATTGCATACTTATGATTTCACATCTGTGTGATTAATTTTCTCTAGACTCTTTCCTTCTTCTCTTGCAAGCAACCCGTTTCAGTAGCTTCTTCTATTATTCAAATCTACTTCCACATGCTATTTATCCAATTGTATGCCCCTTCAAGGGCGTACCCCATTAGGCGTCAACACGAAGGCGACAACCTCAACACGAACTCCACCTACCCCGAGGCCTATTCCTTCCGACGATATTCGAATATTGCGGTCTCGCTTCGGTAAATCTGGTGGCGGCTTACTAGATACTGCTTCAGGAACGTAGGGTTTAGAAACACTTGGCCAAGATTTTCCGTTTCCACAAAGTTTGTGGAGGTTGTGCTGAACACCCTGATTCCCTTTATCACTTTACGATGACATTTTCAAATTGATAGAACTCCACATTGAGCTGTGTACCTATACCCCCGTGCTTACAAAGTTTTCAAGGACATTAGATTATGTTTCAACAAAGAAATATGCATGACATTCTCTAATGTGTACCCCTTTCCATCTGATATCTCCAGCTCAAATGTTCTCCCACCCATACTTCACAAATCTCACCAGTCCTCGGTCTCACACAACTACCTGCTACTGACTTGTAAGTATAAAACATCTCCTCTTGGAGCAAATATGAGAAAAACTATCTGAATCGGAAAACCAGCCAAAATCTAAAGAACTTGAAACAAGAAGACAGTTAAGTTATCACCCGATTCGGTGACACTAACTATGTTGACACCCCTCTGATTCAACCACTCGTGACAATCCCTCTGGTAATGTTCAATCCCTCTGAAATGATGGCAATGGACCACACCCTTACGTGTACTATCCCTTCCAATTGAAGTACCATCCTTGAATTACTAATCTGTTAAGTCTTAGTCATGGAAACCTCTTCAAATGTATGGCTAGTATCAAAACAAAATCATGAACAATCAATATTAGTGCCTTCACTTTGGCCACCCAGGCTGTTGTGTTAATGCAAAAATTGTATAATAGTCCTTGGATAAATGAGGAATCACTTTTATTTCCTGCACCGGTTACAATTATATTTATGCCCCAGTTAAAAAGAATCACAAGGTTCCTCCATATAAGCCCCTGTATCCCTTTTCATGGTGTACTTCTCCAAATTTCCGATGTTACTTGCCACCAATAAGCCACATCTAGACATTTATAAAAATACTATACACAGCTGGAAAGTTTCTACACCTAAAAATACTCCACATAACATGTTTATTGCTACAGAGTTGATAAGTTGTTTATTAAGTTTCCTGATTTTAGAAACCTTCAGAGTTCTACTTAGAATCAGGCCTTAGGCTTCATTGGTAAAACATTTTATTTTTTTACTCATTTTAGTCATGTGCATTTTTCCTTAGCATCTATTATTTCATTACTTACTCCATCAATGACTTGGTTATCAACTTATCATCATATCTGAAAATTTATCATTCAAGTTTGTTCTAGGCTTATCTAAAGTTTTAATTCCAAATATAAGGAGTTGATTTGCCTACGCAGGAGGAGCTTGCTCGAGTTTATCCATGAAAGTGAAAATTTATAAATATTACTTATTTATTAACTATCTCTGGTTGCCCTAAGCTTGTCCAAGCTTCAATCGAGGAGGAAGATTTCACAATACCTGTTGAAGAACTCCTTATTGATGACCCTTCATTGCTTCTTATGAAGCCATTGAGGGACTTCACCAAGGTTAAGTATTTGTATATGTACAACTGCAGTCATCTACAGTGGCTGACTGGTCAGATACAACGCTGGTTGTTGCAAAACAGCAAAAATCTGTACTCACTAATTCTGTATGAAGCATCCTCTCTGCAGTCAATTCCAGACACCTTCCATCATCTCTCTTCCCTCAACAGTTTAACCGTTAATAAAGCTCGTGAGCTCAAGTCACTCCCACAGCTCCCTTTCTGTATGCAAGTCCTACAAATTGAAGGCTGCAACCGCATACTGAAGGACAGGTACCAGAAGGAAGGTCTTGACTGGCCTAATATAGCTCATATCCCAAAAATTATCTTCAAATGACTTTAACGAGATTCTGCTTTTCTCCTCACAATCAGAGTAGAAACTCACATCCTTATCTTTTTAATTTAACTTTATAAAGTTTCGTCATTTTCTTCTTTGTTTTTAATTTTACATTTTTCTGTTAGAAATTTTAATTTCACATACTGATGGCGGATTATTACTTTTCCAAAGCGGTTCTTGTATAATTATTACTAGTGATTTACACGTGCGATGCACGTCTTTATAAATATATATATTTTTTTAAAAAATTGATGCTGTCTGGCATTGAACCTAAGACTTCCTTCATATTTGTTATACATGTGTATTGCACGTGTTTGTTTGATTATAAATGGACTTCATTGGTGACAAACTCTCCCATTAAAATAGTAGAGATTATTTTCTTTTTGGATAATACTTAGTCTTTTTAAATAATACAAATCGGTTCTTGTATAACTCCTCACTACTAAGCTAATCACAAGTAGTACATTCATATTTTATCCTGAATTATTCATCTGTTGAGTCATGGAAACTTCTTCAAAGTTATGGTTAGTATTAGAACAAAATTATGAATAATCATTCTTAATTTCTGGAGCTAGAAGTTCACTTTGGCCACTCAATATAATTACCAGTGTGGATGATTTCGGATACAAATATATTCTATCCGATCCGATCCGGATCCGAATCTGGAAAGGATGTGAATTAGGATACAAATATCCAGCTTCGTCTAAATTCCAATACAAATGCCAAAGGTTATTTTTTGGGGATTCGAATCCGTCCAAAATTTTCAGATCATATACGGATATCTGAAATATAGTAAACTATACATAGAGATAGTTGTAGCTAACAAGTTCTACACCTGCGGTTTTTCTTTGGTAGCTTAAACTTTTTAAACTTATATATATATATATATATATATATATATATATATATATATATATATATATATAGAGAGAGAGAGAGAGAGAGAGAGAGAGAGAGAGAGAGAGAGAGAGAGGTGTTCGGTTGTGCACTAGGCCTCCATGTGCACTCGGCCTTCCCACCTTCGTATCGACGATCCGAACCGTTCATATTGATATACACATCTAAATTAGTCTAAATATGTTAAATTAAATTATTTAAAATTTATTTTTCCATTCATTGGAATTTTACAAAATTATATGGCTGCAAATATGTGTTTTTTATAGTCACGTGATGGATGGGCAAACGAATTTCAAATGATTTGACTTTACATATTTAGACTAATTTAGTGTGTAGATCAATGTGAACGGTTCGGATCGTCGATACGAAAGCGGGAATGCCGAGTGCACACGAATGCACACGGAGGCCTAGTTCACAACCAAACATTTCTCTCTCTCTCTCTCCCTCTCTCTCTCTCTCTCTCTATATATATACATATTTAGACTAATTTAGTGTGTAGGTCAATGTGAACGGTTCGGATCGTAGATACGAAAGCAGGAATGCAGAGTGCACACGAATGCACACGGAGGCCTAGTTCACAACCGAACATTTCTCTCTCTCTCTCTCTCTCTCTCTCTCTCTCTCTCTCTCTCTATATATATATATATATATATATATATATATATATATATATATATATATATATATATAAACATTCCATTGTGCACTCGGCCCGCCCGTTGTGCACTCGGCCTTCGAGCCTTTGTATCAACGATCCAAACCATTCATATTGATATACACATCTAAATTTGTAACACCCCGCAAAATTGAGTTATGATAATTTTTCCCACGGATATTACGCACATGTATTTTGTACTGTTACGAGTAATATCCGTAACGTATTTTAATATAAATGTCCTACGTGTTTCTGTATTTCAATTATTTATACATTTTTCGTCTTATCAAAATTCATTTTTATCATATTCTGAGCCAACTTAAACATTCATTTTAAATCATTGTGTTTTTACGTGCATTGCATGTGTTTTCAATACACGTGTCGATTACGTATATTCTACCGTTACGTGTAATATTATAAAATTTTCTACGTGTTCAATTATTTATTTTATAACTTGTTCAAATTCATTTCATAAATTGAAATTTATTTTTCTCCTATTTTGACTCAAATATATTTTAATATGTGTTTGCAGTGCATGTGTTGCTTCCTAAAATTTTCTTGCGTCATGGACATTTTTTCTCTCAATTTTTTAGTCACAATTGTGTGATTTATTATTAATTAAAATCAACTAGGCCTAAAGCCATTTTTGTAGCCCACTAAAACTATTACAAATTAAAGTCCATGATTATTTTTGTGTGCACTTAATGTACATTTAAAATATAGTTAAATTGATGCACCTTACCATGTGTAACACACATCTAACTTAATGAAAACTAATAATAAAATCTGTATGAAAAAATATGCACACACATTGAGTACACGTGCACGTGCTTTGTGCACACTCCTATGAGAGTGGCCGGTCAATTTTAGAGTGAGGGAGAGTCGGTGAGAGTGTGGGGAAGTGGGGAGCTATTTTGGGAAGTGGTGAGTCATTTTAACCACTCATTTTTCCTATAATAGCCCGCCTTTTTTGTCACGAACAACACTAAAATCAAAACAAAGAAAAAAAAGAGAAAGAGAGAGTGGAGCTTGCTGGTTGTACTAGGAGTAGGCCGGAAATTGCTTGGAGCTTTGGAGCATTATTTGTCTAGGAATTCTACTACTAGTAGCTTTTTGAGGTGGGTGTTTCTCCAACTTTCTAATATAATTTTATTAGTAGAATACTAAATATGTGTGAATTGTTAGGTGCATGATAACTTATATAGATTGGGTATTCATGTTTAGACTATGTGTCGTTGATTAAATGTGTGAAATTATGATATGATTGATTTGGGGACATTTTAAAGTTTCTGTTTTAAGTTTTAGTTGCACTTCAGAAAATTATATCTATTAAATTAGATGGAATATAGAGCTAAATTTTTATAGGAGCATCTCGTATATGTCAGGAACATCTCCTTAAAATTTCATAATATTTAGATTTTGTTTACTATTTTAATAAAATCCAAACTTAGGACTTGTTGGCAGTTGGCTAGTTGCTGGAAATTTGTAAACATTTCAGAATTTGATCATTTCAGCATCTTATATGAAGTACTTTTAGGAAAGTCACAACTAAAAAGTTGAAGTAGACTCGTTAATCTTTCTTTAGAGTCTAAGAAATTAATTTTCCATAAAGAATACAATTTGTAATGAATTTTACAAGATTGAACAAGTGGCAGTCTGTATAACATTTCACTCTTACTGTAGATTTCGAAGAATTCACGGTTATAGAAACAATAATTTGGAGAAACTTATAACTACAAAGTTATAGAGACTTGTATACCTTTAATTCGATCTAAAGAACACAAATTTTTATGAAATATAGAATTTTCTATGATTTTTTCTAGTAGCATGAGCTGCAGTTTTTGAATTTTGAACATACTGTTTTGCAAATGAATTTAGACGAAGAAATTGAGGATGATTTTAAATGATCTTAACTACAAAGTTGTAGTAGACTCATTTATGATTCCTATGAAACTAATAATTTATTTTTGGAGTAGTATTGGAATTCATATGATTTTTTTATACCATTGGGTTGATGTCTTTTATCTAGTTGTCCTAAACTTTTACAACGTATAAAATTAGATTTGAAATTGGAATGTTAGTAAGATGTACCTTATGAGGAATTAAGAGGTAATTAAATGATGAAGTTGGAATATTAAACATGTGATGTTTATAAGAGTTTTAACTCATCAAGTGTTATTGAATGTTGCTATAAGAAATTGGTTACTTCATGATTGATAATAGTAAAGAGAATGAATAAAAGAATTGAATGAATTGTAATGAATGAGAAATTGTTATGAAGAGGTTAAGATTGAGGATCTCTATGTTGAGATTAATGGTTTCTAGGAGCTGAGCGAGGCCCGTAATGTCTGGCAATTTCAATAAATGAAATTTTGTGAAATGGTCAATATGGACCTGAAATATTATTGAGTAAGTATAAGTCCGGCAGGGTAAGCTAGTCATAGGCCATGATAACTAAAATTTAATTTAAGGATAGGCACTAGAAGAAGATGTGATGAAACTTGGACAAACGTTAGTGGGGCGCTTTAATATAGTCTGACGGTGGATTCTGGGACTGTAGATCCAGTCGGATGATGGATTCCGAAACTTTGGTTGCTTGCAGGGTGAGACCAGCCTCAAATTAAATCCGGGACTACAATTGATCGGACGGTGGATTTCGGGATCACGAATAGTCGGACGGATAGGAGGCAAATCTCCAATATATATATATATATATATATATACACTAGGCTAGAGCGGCACTTGTGGGATATTCGCATGACGAGAATTCTGTATAATTTGACGGTGGATTCCGGGACTGGAATCCGTACTCGTGGAATGTCTAAACCTTGCTTTTATCGTAGTAGGATTTGCATGGCGAGAGATGAACCCTATAATGACGAGTACGATAAGGGCTTGCCCTCGGACCTATGCAGTATGAGATGCATAGAATCCAAACAACTATGCATTAGTGCATCGTAAGTGTGAATGTCTGCATTAGGCATTAGACATTAGGTCATGTCATACACTGACATGTTTAGAATAGTCACTTTTTACATTTTGTTTCACATTCAAGTTTGTGTTTGCTAAAGTAGAAGAATCGTTGTATTATAGCATTGTGTCAGTTGTATGCAACTGACGTGCCCACAGTTTTCAGTTGCAGGATTGGATTTAACCTTGACTTGAAGTCACTATGAAGAATGTCACAAGGATGAAAATTTTCATTTATCATGTATTGTATTCATTTATTTTCGATGTGTTGTTGTAAAAAATATTGTTGTAATAAAAAAAGTTTTAAATTCATTACAAATTTGTACGAAATTGAAGTAAAGATCATGTTTTTTGCTACGAATTACCAGTGTTTGGAATTTGGGGCATTACAAAATTAGTCTAAATATGTAAAATCAAGTCATTTGAAATTCATTTGTCCATCCATCATGTGATTATAAAAAAATGATATTCAGCCATAAAATTTTGCAATGCATGGGCAAATGACTTTATTTTATATATTTAGACTAATTTAGATGTGTAGATAAATGTAAATGGTTCGGTTCGTCGATACGAAGGTTCGAAGGTCGAGTGCACACTAAGTGCATGCAGAGGCGAGTGCACAACGGAAGGGAGCTCGCTCTCTCTCTCTCTCTCTCTCTCTCTCTCTCTCTCTCTCTCTCTCTCTCTCTCTCTCTCTCTATATATATATATATATATATATATATATATATATACCCTTCGGTTGCGAACAACTTTGGGTGCGAACTGGCATGCGAATCAATGTTGCCGCTACGGCTTGGGGTGCGAATTGGCATGCAAACCACTGTTGCCGCTATCCCCAATAGTGGCAACAGTTCGTTCGATGCCGCTAAGCCCAGTAGCGGCATCACTGTTGCCAGTGCTGGGGATAGCGGCAAAAATCGTTCGCACGCCAGTTCGCACCAAATCCGTTCGCAACCAAAGATTTCATTATATATATATATATATATATATATATATATATATATATATATATATATATATATGAGAATATATATATATTAGGAACGCTCCATTGCAAATCACCTAAGCCGTTGTTGGGAACAACGACTTAGGTTATATTAATCCTGAAGCCATTGTTTCCAACAATGGCTTCAGTGTTAACATAATTGAAGCCGTTATTCCCAACAACGGCTTTAGTAGTTTTCATACCCATTTTCACAAGACCCGTTTGCAATGGAGCATTCTTTTATATATATATATATATATATATATATATATATATATATATGGAAAATGCTCCATTGAAAACCACCTAGGCCGCTGTTGGGGAACATCAGCTTTAGGTTTATTATAACCTAGGCCATTGTTCCCACATAAGTCGTTGTTGGGACTCCAACAACAACTTATGTTATAAGCTAGGCCACTGTTGGGAACAACGGCCTAGGTGGTTTTCACACCCATTTTCACGGATCCATTTTCAATGGAGCATTACCCTATATATATATATATATATATATATATATATATATATATATATATATATATATATATATATATATATATGAATTTCAAATGGTTTGATTTTATATATTTAGACTAATTTAGATGTGTTGATCAATGTGAACGGTTCGGATCATCGATACGAAGGCGGGAAGGCCGAGTGCACACGGAGGCCTAGTGCACAACGGAATATTTCTCTATATATATACACACACATATTTTTGATCATCTTTAAATTAAGTCTTTTACCCACCCCTTAATTTGAATTAATAATATTGATTAACCTCTTTTATACATATGTTATAGCTTAAAATACAGTTGTCCTTAAATTTTTAACTTTAATACATAAACTACCCTTTCTCTTCTCTCTTCTGCCGTTCTGCAGGAACATTTTATTTATTTTGCATTTTTGACTAAGTATTCTCTTCTAGATTAATATTTTAAGTTAAAATTACTATTTACAATATTTTAACACATTATATTCTATGTCCTTTATAGAGTAATGTGAGCCTTATATTTGTATGAGGTAATTTTTCTCATACAAAATCATTATACTCACTTGGTAGGGTCATTATGGAAGATCCACTCCGTCTATCATTTTTATCATGCTAATAGATGTTAGTGTAGAAAAAATCAAGTTGTTTGGAGGTCATTCACTCATGCATCATGTGGGTCTAATTTATGGTTCAATTTATTTTACTGTTGAAATCGTTCATTTTTCAACCACATGATGCATGGGTGAATGACCTCCAAACAACTTGATTTTTTCTACACATACATCCATTAACATGATAAACATGATGGACGGAGTGGATCTTCCATAATGGCCATACCAAGTGAGTATAATCACTTTGTATGAGGAAAATTTCCTCATACTCTATATGAGGCTCACTTTTCTCATATGAGTATATATATATATATATATATATATATATATATATATATATATATATATATATATATATATATATATTGTTTTGATATATATTGTTTTGATGTCTGAATTTGTATTTGTATTCCATAAAACATACCCGATTTTGTATTTGTGTCTAAAATTTTTGGATACATATATGATTTTGTTTTACCTAACCATATCTCTATATTGTATTTGTATTTGTCTTTTGAAATGCAGATATGGATATGGTAAAGCACATATTTTATGTGTATCTGATCCGTAAGCACCTATAAATATAATTACCAGGTTTTTTGTTTCGATTGCAAAAATGTCTAAAAGTTCTTGGAGAAAAAAGGATTTACTTTTATTCCTGCACCGCTTGAATTATTTTAAGCCCTCGTTGATATGATTCCTCCATATTAATATAAGTCCAAATTTCAAATTTTATCTTTGCCACCTACCAGCCACATCTATCATTTATAGAAATTCTTTGCACGGCCGACATCTTGTTTATGAAGTACCATAATCATTTTCCGTTAAGTGTCATGCTAACAGATATTGATTATGGATGATGGTGAAACTGACCTCACGCATAATGTGATTGTCAGTATTTTCTACATTATGATTATTTTTTTACAAAATTTCTTGTTTTCCTGTTTTGCTTGGCACACTTACTTTTTCTTTGTAGTTCTTGTCGTAAATCTTATATGGCATATTGAGTTATGGATGAAGATACGAACTTGCTCTTCATAGTTACATATATTGATATATATAGTTGGCTGTTGACGTGTTACCTATTTTTTGTAATTTCAGAAGATAAACAGAATTTGTTAAGTTCCCATGACAACCTTATCTCCAATCAGATATTCGTGGTCAGATTAGTCCTTATTAATTGTTGAATTTTTTGAACTTCATGTTGCAGTCAGTACCATATCATAGTTTTTTGTTTGATGCCAATACTTCACACCACGAAATGGTTACATAGTTTTCAAATTCAGCATTCCAGCTAAATATTTGGTTTTCCTTTTAAAACAGGAACTACCAGATGTGTGCTATATAATGGCAATGAGGAGCAATACAAGGCAATAAACAGGGATTTTAAAAGTGTGAACTAGGTGAAGATTGAAGATGGCTGAAATCAAGCAGATTAAATACGAAACTGAAAAGATTTTAAACATTAGGAATTTATTGGAGACAATTTGTAGCTATGATGCAGCATTAATCATAGCATCTAATATTTATAGATTCACCATTTCAAAAAATTATGCATGCTTCTGCAATAATGCCTCTATGTTTGTAAAATAACTGAAGGGAGTTTGCTTGGATTGTAAAAATTGCAATCTGGAGTTGCAATACTTGAGAAATCATTTGATTTATGGGAAGTATCTGACTTAGCGTTATTATTATATTTTTCCTCTAATGTGACTGATACTTTAGAGAGGAAGCGTGAATCAGGAAAATATTTCTCTTACTTTTGAACAAGGCATCAAATTCGGGGGAAAGAAGTTATACAAAGACTGTTCCTATCAAGCCATAAATACTATAAAACTGTCACCACAAGGTTAGTCTGATACTAATTCTGGTGGTTTTGGTTTATTTTGACGTATAGATGTGACTTTGTTATGTCTGTTCGGATTTCTACTCTGTATGATTTTTCTTGTACGGAATAGTATTTTGTTTTAGTAATGTAACTGCAGGGCCGATCCTAAGTTTCCGGGGACCCTAGGCGAAAGACCCAAATAATTATTTTTGAAGCTCCTAATAACAATATAATATTTTTACCCGCAAAATATGTGTCTATATATACAAGGGGATTACAAATTTGGGGTCTCTAAAATTGTAAAAAATTCGGGGTCCTGAGGCGGCCGCCTCACCTGCCTCAAGGTGGGGGCCGGCCCTGTGTAATTGGCTGGGGCTTCCAGCAATCCTTATGATCTTAGCTTCATTTCAGAACACCAAACATCTTTCACAAGTCTCTGATGAATGCAGCGTACCGAATGAGAGGTGGCAGAAGAAAGATTTTTTTTTTTTTTTTTTGAAGAAAAAGTGGAGTATGGCCACCTTGTTTCATTAATAAGGGATTAATAAAACAAACTCAGAGTACTGAGCTAATTATAAGGTCCTACAAACATAACATAACAAAAGTACATAAACTCCACCCCAAACATGGGGAGTGGGACAAAAGAAAACCAGAAAGGCTGCAACACATGCTACTAAACAAAATACATCACATCCCCCTAACAAACCTTGGGGCGGTGGGTGTCTATCGATAGTAACGGCTACGCTGGCTGTCAGTTGATCGTCGGACCGATTTCGACTTCCTCATCATCAAAATCCTCAACCAGTAATACGCTCGATATCCTCCCTCTAAGACCTGCTGCTGCCACATTAGCCAAAAATGAAATGAAATGCATAATGTGAGTCAAGTTACCAGAAATATTATTACAAGTTCTGCAGAAATAAAAAAATTATTCCTGTCAAGCCAAAGAATCCAGGTCGTTGCGACATTAGTGATGTACCGCATTTTTTTCATAGTTCTTCTTTCAATAGCAAATTTTGATCCTAGCCGCAGGTCCTTTGTAGATTGGCATATTATCGTCAAATGACTTTTGAAGAGGTTCTCCTTTTCTCCTCACGAGCAGATTATATACACACATCATTATCTTTTTAATTCGTTGTCGTCTTTGTTTTCAATTTTTTCGTTAGAAATCTTATTTTCGCTCACTGATTGTGGATTATGACTTTTCCAAAGCGGATCTTATAGAACTCCTCTCTGCTTAGCTAAAGTAGCACATTCATATTTTGCCTTGAATTATCGATCTGTTAAGTCATGGTCAAATTATGGTTTGTTAAAGCATCCACAGTCGTTTGCTATATTTGCCAATTTTTCATTTTTCGAGAAAGAAGATGCTGCAGTCGTTTGCTATGTTGCCATATTTTGGTAAAATCGCTACAGTCGCTTCTCATTTTTGAAAAACTAAATTGCGATTCTCAAATTATAAGAGACGATACAAGTTGTCTCGTCCCAATTAATTTTTTTTTAATCACGTCGGACGATACAAGTTGTCTCATCCCAATTATTTATTTATTTTTTAATCACGTTGGACGATACAACATGTATCGTCCCAAATTTATTATTATTTTTTTTAATTGATCGAACGGTCAGATTCGTCGAATTTTTTTTCCTTCAAAAATGAGCTCGGACGAGACATGTTGTCTCATCTTTTGCAAAAACGCATGGGACGGGACAACACGTCCCGTCCATGAATTGTGTGTGTGTGTGTGTGGGGGGGGGGGGGGGGGGGGGGGGGGGTGGAATAAATTTGAGAAACACCGTTGTAAATGCTTTTATAAGAACAAAATCCTGAATAATCCTTTTAATGTTCTGAGCTGAAATTCACTTTGCCTACTCATTATATAGTTATTAGGCTCTTCTTTAAGGAAAAGGTTGTCTAAAAGTCCTTGGTGAAATAAGGAATCATTTTTATTTCCTACATATACGCCCCTGAATTTCTTTTTGTGAAAGTCTCTGCCACTATAGTCAAACTTCGAAGTTGTAGAAGGATTAAGGGAAATTGTACTTGTATTCTAACACACCCCCTCAGGTCGAGGGCTCATTTTTCTTTATGGGCCCAACAAATTGTGGGCCGAGACCTGGACAATACGAAGCGGTATTTTTTTTAATCCGCATTTAAATTGCGTAGCCATTGAGATTCGAACCTGGGTTGCTCTGATACCATGTGAAAGTCCTTGCCACTATACTAAAACTTCGAAGTTGTAGAAGGGTTAAGGAAAATTGCACTTGTATTCTAACACTTTTCATGGTGTGCGTTTTCTCCAAATTTCCAATGTTAATTGCCACCTATAATTTTTTTTTCTTTTGAAGAAAAAGGTGGAATATGCCCACCCTGTTTCATTAATAAGAGTTTAACGAAAAAAACCCAGAGTACTGGACCAGATTACAAACTACAGACATAAAATAAAACATACATGAAGCAACATGACCCGTACAAACAACATATTCCTCCAACAACCCTGGAGGGTGGGGCGACAAATAAGCTCGGTCCAGCAAAATTGTATGTATGTCAGATTAGCTTCATCCACTGCCTCCACGGCACATGCACACCTACCTGAAACATGTCTGGCATGATTTTTTCACCCGCCAATCCTTGCCTTCTCCTTGCTGAGGAGACCCCATCTTTGGGCCCAAGCCCCGCATGTAGAGTTTTGACAACCGCCAAGCTCTGTCTATACCTCCTATCCTCCCACAATCTTGCAATAACCACTCTCTCACAAAAAACCGTAGTCCAGGAGAGAGCCGTGAAGAGGATACCTTCACCTCTCTCACCCCTTGCTATCTACAGTGAATTCTACAAATACGGACGAACACCAACATAGAGTAGTGAGGAGCAACATCTTCACTCACCCACTCTCTCACTCTCTCTCTCTCTCAATCAGAAAACCAATACAATACTCAGCTAATTAAAGTATCACCTTCTCCTCTCGCCACAACGGACAATGGTGTTGGGCATCAGCTTCCATTAGGGCGTAGTGGTGGTGATGCCCCATCGACTGTGGTCATCAGGAGAAGCAGCCCGGATGCAGTCTCCCACAATCTCCTCTACTCAACCTACAAACGCGTCAATAGCTCCCACAGCCACTACTAAAGAGAGAGCCGTGCACAGGATACCTTCACCTCTCTCATGTTTGTGCTTTTTCAGGCGATTTCTCACCAAACAATTATCTCGCTTCCCCCACCCAAAAACGCTGCTCCAAGAGAGAGCCGTGGAGAGGATACCTTCACCTCTCTCACGCTCTTGCTCTCTCAGGCGATTTCTCATCATACAGACACACATGTTGTAAGAGGCAGTGGCCTAAGCTGGAGGAAGCTCAATAGTATGATAGTAGATGCTGTGAAGACTGCACCGGCTACATCGTTGGATCCCCCGAAAGTTGAGATAAGAGAGCGCACATCATGGAGGGACCCCATCTTCGGGCCCAAGTTCCACAATCGTGCAATACAATACATTGCCACCCTCCCCACTAACACACTAATCCCCGAATCCCAGCCTAATCCCCCTATGGGGGTGGCCGACAGCAGAACCATCGGCCACCGGTGTGGCCTCAAAAACCACCCATCGCCGAAGAAGATTGTTGAAGCTGGCTGGTCGAAGGCGCCGGCGAGAAGAGCAGCGCGCCTCCCAAAACTGGAGATGGCGACGGATCTCCTTGTCGATCGAGAATAGCGGCGAGGGGGAGGGACGACGGTGGGGGAGCATCGGCGACAGCGACAGCGTTGAAGAACACTCGTCGCCGAAAAGGAGGCCGGCGTTGATGTCAGCGAGCTCCACCCAATACTGGAGGCGGCGACATCAGCGGGTGGGCGGCGCTCTGAGCAGTCCTCATCGGTGGAGAGGCGGCTGCCGAAGCTTTGGTGACTCTGCAAACCCCACCCAAGGAGCTCGCCAGCGCCTACATCGGCGCTACCACCGCACGATAATGGCCTCGAAGACCCACCAACGAGTCTTGGTCTGGAGAACGACGGGAATAAGAGGGGAGGGAGGGAGGGACAGGGGAAGGATCTAGAGGAGGGAGGGACGGCAGGGAAGGAGCGACGGGGCGGTTGCGACGAACCCTAGCCACCGCCGGGAGGGGGGGATACTAAGATATAATCTTGTACGATGCAATGCAACTATCCATTTATAAAAACTAGTAATCTGCACGTGCAATGCACATCATAATAATTTTCCTTTTTCTTTTTAAAGTAAATACTAAGATATAATCTGGCCTCCAATATGAGACATTCTTTTACTCATCACATACTGTTTACAAATTATCTTTAGTGGCATCAACTTTTATTTTATATGAGTTACACTTTATAAATAATTATGTCGTAAATAAATTTGAACTTTGAGGGTATTATGGTTACTAACAACAACTAAGCAAATAAATAGTTAATATATCTCCCACTTAAAAATAAATGAATGAGATTGAATAGTTGGATGTCTACAAATTACCGGTTGTCTACAAATGACAATCCCAACTCTTCCATCATAATATTAGAGATTAGAGAAAGTATACACAGTTGGAAAGTTTCTACACCTAAAAATACTCCACATAACATGTTTATTGCTGCACATAGAAGAAGAGTTGCTACATATATATACAAAACCATACATTATTCACATTCGGACCTATGCAAATTTCATGATAGGTTTATTATTAAGTTTCCTAATTTCAGAAACTTTCAAAGCTCTACTAATTTCATAAACTTTCGAAGCTCTACTTCTATTAGAATCAGGCCTTGTTGGGCTTCATTGGTAAAACATTTTATTTTTTACTCATTCGTTATAGTCACGTGAGTTCATCTATTATTTCATTACTTCATTAATAATTTCGTCATCATCATATCTGAAAATTTATTATTCAAGTTTGTTCTAGGCTTATATAAACTTCATTTTTCAGATATAAGAAGTTGATTTGCCTACGCAGGAAGAGCTTGCTCGAGCTTATCCATGAAGGTAAAAATTTCAAATATTATTATTTTATTTCAGCTCGAATACTGTTGCTGCCGAAAAGTTTGTGCTAATCGTTTATTGTTTTACGTGATTGTCATTTACTATGCATAGAATTGTTAGATGATATGTCAATTTGCTTTAATCATAAAATCTTTCAGTTACAAAATTACACAATCGCTTGCTACAAATGCTTGCTTGTTTCCGTCATAAAATCACAAGCTTTTGTATCGTGAGTTTGAGATGCCTAGTTTTAGATGTATATTAGATATTCGGTTAAGATTGTACTTGTATGCTACATATACAGCCCTTTAGTGCCTAATAATATTGATTTCATATTATCACTCTCTGTTAACCTAACATGGTATCAGAGAAAAACCACAATCCCTAATCCCAAATCCAATCACTAATCTCAAATCCAAATCCAAACCTCCATCACAAATCTCAAACCATAATCCATAATCTCCGCCTCTGGCTGTCGCCGCCCTCGCACTGCCGCCATCGGCCTACCACAACACCCTTCTTTATCTTCTGCTCTTGTCTTGATCCCCGCTCCCCCGCTGTAGCGCCCCGAATTTCCAATAATAAAATTAGAAATATGTGGCACAAATTCCAGAATCAACTTCAATTGTAATCATAAACACAGAAACCAAATACAGGAAAATTTGAAACTTTTATTACATCAACTCTTTTACAAAGCACAATGGAATTTAAATACTTTGAATTACAATTCTTTTTACAACACACCGGTATTTAAAAGCACCATAAATACAATTTTCTCTTTACAATCATTCCTTTTACAAGACATGCATAAACATTAAATATTCTACTACATACTTCCAATTCCATGCTAATGGTACCTACCTGTAAAAGATGGGGCTAACGATATCCCTAACCCCCAAAACTACAGGGATTTGCCATAACGGTGTGAGTGATATTCAAAGGAATACAAACTTAAATGAAAACATAAAAAATAAAATCATAAGTCAACAAGTGAAGCTAGGCTAAGTGTCAAGTGTAAGAAAACAAAAAAAAAACATGAAAAAAAAAACAAGTCAAGAAATCCACGATGCACAAGATGATTACTAATGCATACTTGTCGGATTTTATGCATCCCATTTTACATAGGTCTGGTGTAAGCCCTTATCATACTCCACTTTATAGGGTTCAATCCCTCATTATGCGACTAATTCTACTACGGTGATAGAAATAAGATCTAGAATACTCCGCAAATATGCCTACATCCCGGTATCTATCTGCCAGACTAGCACCCTCAATGCGCAAGCATCATGTAAGCGTCGCCTTGAACACTCCATGCCAAAATTCCACGAATAGGTCCCAGCCTTCGAAATAAACCGCCAAACTATAAAAGATCCTCAACGTGTGAACTCGGGAGACGGCAATGATAATTGTAGCTTTCGGAATCAAACCCCCCAACTACCACTATAATCCCCAATCTCATCCGTCCACTATACAAGGCCCCCTTACTTACGTTTCCCAAGGTCTATCACATCACCACAAGTGCATGTCCTTATGTTTATTATGTTTTAATTAATTAATTAGAACACAGTCTCTCTAGAGTTTGTGTACCCTTTCGGACTTAACTAAATCAACAACAAAAGTCTCACTGGCCAATATCCACAAAAATCTCAACTGCCATCATGTTATGGTCCCACTCAACCCCCTAGAGTCTCAAAACTAAAAAAACCCCATCTCAAACATTTCTTTGAAATGCATAAATCCCAAAATCATATAACTCATCACGAGAATTTCCTTCAAATTCAATAGTCAAAGCTAAGTACCTCCCTGTACAACCATATCCACATAATTGTCCAGGAAATTGAAACTAACTCGATTAAAACTGAAACAAACAGTGGATAAATAACTTGAAATACAATACTCTTTAAGTTCAAAAACATACACTTTCTAAAACAATGCAAATGGAACTTAAATACTTATTAAATTTGAAAATACATGCTCTCTGAAAGCGATGAAATCTAAATTCAATTACTGCAAAAGGACAGAGAAATTAACTTTGCAAATTTGAAGAAACAATCGTTCGAAGATTTGAAAACACAACCAAAATAGTGTGTAAAATTTCAAGCGGGATGGTTGACTGGCAGACGCGGTGCAAAACACTGCAGTCGACCGACAGTGTTAAAAAAAAGCTAATAATAGTCCTGGCAGTCGAGTGACAGACACAGCTATAATTGCTGCATTCAACCGCTAGTAGGGGAAATGGCACCAGCCAGTCATGACAGTCGACCGCAGCCACAAGTTCAAAGAACTGCAGTCGACTGACATGCAGTCTGCAACAACCACTCATTTTAGAAGACTTCTCAACACTGTTACAGGATTATATACAATTCCTTGGTTTCATATGGCAAAAAATCTGTAAATAAACAAGTGTAATCTTGACTAAATTAACTCAGTTCACACTTTAATCAATCTTTATAGACTCCACAAAAGAAAGCAAATTTCCGAAAATCATATTGCTGCAAAAAAAAAATCAGGATTTTAAAGAACTATTCATATGAATATTTGAACATCCATAAACGCAGTAAAAAAAAACACCTTCATATACAGTGATATAGACACAATATGCGTCAAAACTAAAAGCCAACACTATAGTCTTAAATCAATTCTTACCCATATCCATGAAATCTTCTTTTATAAACCCAATTCCACTTTGTGCAATCACATACACAGCACATTCATTTATTAATGTCAAATAAACTCTGATTCCTCAATTACTTATTGATTCTAAGTTCACACATGGTGTATTTGCAACAAACAAACATCTTTCATAAGTAAAGTTTAGATCTTTTCAAGTTTAGATAACAATGCATACAATCTCATACATCTTCTATTCTCTTATTATGGTATATAAAATTACTCAAGCAAAACATGGAAAAAGCAATAATCTTGTGCAATATTAATTCTCCGATGATCTTTTAATCATCCATGCATAACATCAATCATCAATCCTAGGGTTTGTTTTAAGAGAGTCATCATAACTATTCATTCATTAAAATTCGCATTTATAAATGGATTTATATCCATTTCATAATCATACAAGTTCTAACATGCATTCTATTTGATTAATCTTCATATAAATAATTTAACAAAACAAAGAGAAAAGGAAGCATCAGTCACCTCAAAGAAGACTTAATTGAAGAACAATAATAGTAGTAAAGAAAAGCCCATTCCTCCTCCTTGCAAAGTCTAAGATCCAAGCTTTGAAATCCAAGAAAATAATGAAAAAATAGATATTTGGTTCACAATAGGGGAATAGCGGCTGGTGCTCCTAATATAGGTCGGGATCTACTATTTTAGGGTTTCACAAAGTTTACAAAAATACTCAAGGAAATTATTTATTTACATATATGGATCATTCCAATTATTAGTTAATCAAATTGATTTTAAAAAAAATAAAATTAAATCCCCTCACTCTCCTTATTTTTCCGTCCAACATGCATAGTCCAGAAAACCGAAATCTGGAGTTTTTACTCCAAGTGACAATTTTGCACAAAAGTCCTTCATTTTTTAGTATTTGCAATTGTCATAAATTGTTCATAAAAATCTAGAAAATTCATAAATAATATCCACTAATAAATTTTAGATTTTCCAATTTGATTTTCTGACTTTGTGTTTTCCAAGAAAATATTTGCACGTGTTCAGCACGTGCGAAAAGATGACTTTTAGAAAATTGTTTATTAAATCACAAAAATTAATTTTAATTCATTTATAAATTTCAAAATATTATTTAAAATTCTAGGATGTTATATTACTCTCTCCTTAGAATAGTTTTGTCCTCAGAACTACCGCTAATAGGGATAAAAACAATTACAAGCAAAAAAAGGAAAATTACATAAAAAGTTCAAGAAAATCCTTCTTCATACGATCCTCCGGCTCCCAAGTGGCTTCCTCGAACATGTGGTTTCTCCAAAAAATATTGACCAAAGGTATAACCTTGTTCCTCAACACCTTTTCTCGATGGTCCACAATCTCCACCGGCTGCTCCTTGTAGCTCAAGTTCAGCTGCAATCCCTTCGGCACTTCCATCAACTGGTGATTCTGATCCGGCACATACTTCTTTAGCATTGACACATGGAACACATCATGTACTTGTGCCAATTCTTCGGGTAATTCCAACTTATATGTCATTTTACCAATCCGGCTCAAAATCCTGTACGGCCCAACGTACCTTGGCACCAACTTGCCACTTTTCCCAAATCTGATTACTCATTTCATCGGAGATACCTTAAGAAACAATGCATCTCCAACCTCAAACTCCAAGTCTCTCCGCTGAGTATCTGCATAACTCTTCTGACGACTCAGAGCTTCAACTAACCTCTTCCGAATTAGTTCGATTTTCTCCGATGTTTGCTGCACAATATCCGCTCCAAACATCTACCTCTCCCCAACCTCATACCAACAAACGGATGTTTTGCACTTCCTCCCGTACAACGCTTCATAAGGTGCCATTCCGAAACTTGCATGGTAACTGTTGTTATAAGTAAACTTAACCAATGCCAAATATCTCTCCCAATTGCCCTCAAAATCTAAGAGACATGACCTCAGCATATCCTCAAACACTCGATTCACCCTTTCTATTTGGCCATCTGTCTACGGATGAAAAGCAATACTAAAGTCAGTTCTGGTGCCCAAAGCCGCCTGCAAACTCTTCTAGAATCTCGATGTAAACCTTGTATCCCTATCGGAAACAATAGAAACGGAAACCCCATGAAGTCTTACAATCTCATTAATGTACAATTTTTCCAGCTTCTCCAATGACCAGGTAATCTTCATGAATAAGAAATGAGCTAACTTGGTCAAACGGTCCATAATGACCCAAATCGAGTCATTGCCCTTCGGGTTCCTAGGAAACCAGTGATGAAGTCCACACTGATTTTCTCCCATTTCCATTCCGATATAGGCAACGGATGCAACAAGCCTCCAGTTTCTGATTTTCTGCCTTGACTGGCTGACAAGTCAAACATTTTGCCACAAAGTCTGCTGCATCCATTTTCATTCATGGCCATCAAAAGTGCTGCTTAATGTCCTTGAACATCTTCGTACTTCCAGAATGTACAGAAAACAAGGTACTGTGTGCTTCCTGCAAGATGCTCTCCCTCAAATCTGCATTCTTCCGCACATACAACCTCTCACCCATCCATAGATCTCCATCTTGGACACGAAATTCTGATAACTTGCCATCAGACATCTGCTGCAACATCTTCTGAATTGCTGAATCTGACTTTTGGACCTCCAAAATAAGTTCCCTCTATATAAGCTGAAGCCTCATCTGTGCCAACGAAGCTCCTAATCCTTGCAGAACAATCTTGATAACTACCTGGTCTAACTCTGCTACCAACTGCTTCTGAGTCGTGATCAAACAGGACAGGCTAATCTTCCAACTAAGCCCATCAGCCACTACATTCGCATTTCCTGGATGATACTTGATCTCAGGACGAATGTCTTCCAACACTTCCAACCACCTTATCTGCCGAAGATTTAGATCATTCTGCTGATAAATATACTTCAAGCTCTTGTGATCAGTATACATATTGACATTTTCTCCATGTACATAATGCCTCCATTACTTCACGGCAAAGATGATAGCTGCAAGCTCCAAATCGTGTGTCGAATAATTCTTCTCATGAGAACGCAACTACCTGGAAACATAAGCTGTAACACCCTAAATTTCTATTTATGTAGAGTTTGTGATTTTACGTATTTTGCACGTATAATTTCATATGTATAAATTATTTTATCAAAAAAAAAAAATTTCTTTATAGTATGAACAAGAAATTGTTCTCTTTATTTTCCAAAAGACTATTTTTAAAAGCCTAAAGCCTATTTGTCTCTTTTAGCCCATTCTTATTTAATTAATTAATTTAATTAGGAGAGACCATGGTTAATTGGCCCATTAGTGAGCCCATTTAAATTAAATTCTATTTTTATTAATCCAACTTGTAGTGTAGACAAGTTTAGAGAACAGTTAATTTTAATTCACATGAACAACTTGTAAGGAGGGGTACTAATTGGCACATGCATGCACTAGAGTGTGCATTGCACACTTTTACACCTAGGCCGGATTGTAGGACGGGAGAGTGGGAGAGATGGAAGTGGTGGAGAGTTGGTTGCTTCATCATGGGTAGTTTCTATAACTCCCTAGTTCATCTAGACACTTGATCTCTAAGCATTTGATCTCATCCTAGCCCTCCATTCACCCTAAAAATTTATATAAATATTCCCTCCCTACACTCTTCATTCTCACACTTAAAATTTTGAAAAAAAAAGAATAGAAAGAAAAGAATAGAAAGAAAAGAAAGAAAGGCAATTTAGTGAGACAAAGATTGAGTAGTTTGTGAGTTGAAAAGATTGAGTGTTAGTGTGTGTTCTTCAACCAAGGAGGTGGCCTAATTTTTTCAAGGATCCAGAAGGGGAGGCTCGGTTTGCTTGCTCACTAGGAGGAGGTGGCTTTTTGGTGGCTTGATCTAGGAGGAGAAGGCTTCACCTATTCGTTGTAGGAGATCTCTAGGGGTTTAATTGGTTTTCACTCCATGAAAGGTGGGTGGTTCTCTTAAACTTCTAATTAGACATCATGCTAGGGTTTGTTTGATAAGATTAAGAAGAAACCATAACTAATCTAGCCATGTAATGTGTAAATGAGACAAATTGATATTGGTAGGAATGCATTTAAAAGAATGTTGATTGATTGCAAAAAAAATTGTGATTGTTAGTTTAGAATTTACCATGCTACCATGCTCTATTTGAATGTTATGTGCTAGATTAAGAAGATATGCTCGTTTATTAAATAATTAAAAGGAGAATTATGGGAAAATGTGAAATGGCATGAAAAATAAATAAAAAGAAAATTTATTACTGAAATAATTATATAATGGTAACAAAACTAATATAAGTGATTTAGAAAATTTTTAAATGCAAAATTGTAGAAAGAATATGCTTGTTTTCCCAAAAATTGAAATTTACTAGTAAAATACAAGTAGAGGGCAAAATTTGCTTTTGCATCAAAAATGAAATTTTAATTTACTGGATTAATATAATTATATATAAAATGAATTCTGAGTTTTTGAATTAATTTGGAGAAGAAGAAATGACTTAAAAACATTCATTTGTATAAAAATTCGAAATAACCGAGTCTCTGACTTTAACCCCTAAAAACCCCACACCATATCAGTTTGGTCACTTAGACCAATTGGTTATTGGGTGCTTGGGCATTACTGTAGTTTGCGGGTGACCCTGGTGGTCTCGGGTTCGAAACTGGGCTCCGCCCTTTTATTTTCTTCGAGTTTTTGAATAAAACCCCAAACCGAAACCAAAACCTCTTATCAATTATGACCCATGCCATATCATGGTTACGACTTAGCCCAGTTGGCTTTCGGTGGCAGGCGGCTAGTCTCAGGTCTTGGGTTCGATTCCTGGCTTCGGCAGGATTAAAACTTTTTTTGATTTTTTTGGGGCTTTAAATTGGTTCCTTGGCTTTTAAAAATTTGAAAAAAAATACTATAATTATAAAAACATGTGGATTCTATGAAAAATACTTGTGCATTATTTGACTAAAATAAAAGTGACTTAGAAGTGAAAATTGAGTAGACTTGCATGAATTAACATTTGTATAAATATGAAAAGTGATTATTTTCATGGAAAATTTTATTAATAATTTAAAAGAGAAATTTTGAATGGAGGAAATTTTAAGTGTGCTGACTATGGATTTTTATTCATCTGTTTGGGTTTTGTGTGCACGTTAAAGATAGATGAAAAATACAACTTTGTGGATTGAATTAAGTAAAAGGAAGAAGTACTAGTTTGGGAATATAATGGATTTATTGAAATAAAATTTTGAGTATGAAATACATGAATTAAAATTGAACCTTATGTATGAGATTTGATTCATAGAAAAGAATGAAAATCATGTTAATTATGAAAAAGAACTTATGAGTATGAAGATTCAAATTTTGTGATTTTGAAGTGAAATTAAGAACTAGAGTGTAGCTAAGCCTCATACAGGCATTAGAAAAAAATATGTTGAAATGAAAAGATCAAGATTTGATTCATGTTATATAAATGGTTAAAATCAGTATAGTGGAAGGGCTAACTCTAGAGAATTTATTTTGTTCATGATTCAAATAACTAAGGACTAGATACATAGTGAATATGTGATGAAAATAAGAGAAAAACACGAGTATGAGGGCCTCGGAGCTATGATGTGAGAATATTCACAGGCTGTCTATACGATGCATCGTGTCATGATGTGGATATGTCTCCAGGAGTCCATACCGCAGGCGACGCTCTTGGGGTGTTTGGTGACTGTGGGTGGTGTCATGTCGCATGACGGAGGCTGAATTGTTCATAGGTTCTTCACGATGCGTCGTGAAATGACGTGGGATTCCATCCAGGCTGTCTGGACATGAGCTCGTAACTCATAGAACATCTAGGATACTTATCGTAATTACAGTAGTAGTTTAAGTCATGACGAGGAATTGAACCCTACAAGATGAAGGACAGTTAAGGGCTTTCCCTCAGACCTATGTAGTATGGGATGCATAGAATCTGAACAAGTGCGCATTAGTGTCATGTAACATACATAACTGCATTAAGGACTAAGTGCAATGTACAACTCGAAATCAATAGGATAGTCCTTTGTAGTTTTGTTTGTGATCAAGTTTGTGGTTTGTTTAAGTATTGGAGAATCGTTAGACTGTTCGGCATAGAGAGAATAGCCGTGTATAATATTTTGTCGGTTGTAAGCAACTGACGTGACCACGATTTCTATGCAGGGTAAAGTGATTAACAAGACTAAAATTTGCATGTTGATTAAAGAATGATTCAAGTGTTGTACATTTCTATTCATGTAATTTGTTATAAATTGCTTCCGCTGTAAATATGTAATGTAAATGTAACTTTTATGTAACCAAATTTTTTAATTCCTTGTAAAATTGTACGAAGAGAAGTGCAAAGATCCTGTGGAACTTTGAATTCAGTCTGTTTTGAAATTTTGGGTGTTACAGAGTGGTATCAGAGCCAGGCTTCCAAGTAGTACAAATTTATAAGGAACGACACCCTAGAAGTGGACATTAAGGCGTGTGTTGAGTCTAGAGATTTAAATGTAAGTCACTTACATTTGTGTTGCTCTATGATTTATGCTTATTCTTCTCCTTTCTCTAAGATGGTAGACCACTTCGACCCAGCTGGAGATGACGAATGGCACATAGTTGAGAAGGATTACTACTCTGGGCAAGCTGATTCAGATGAAGAAGATCCTGAAGAATTTGAAGAAGAATGGCCTGAGTCCCGAGAGATTACTCCACCTTCGGATTCATCTAATGATTCCTCCGACGAAGAAGAACTAGTTCCAAGTAGTCTCATCGTGTCTCTTCAAAGGCAGGTAGAGACTTAGAGGGAGAAAGCGGAGCTGCTGCAGGCACAGTGTGCGAAGTGAAAAGAGAGCATTGCAACTTTCAGTCATCGTGTTTGGGAACTCGAGAAGAGGAAAAACATGTACGATGTACTGAAGGAATAAGTGACAGAACTACGGGAAGAGCTTCGAGAAGCCAAGAGGAACCGAAGGAACTAGACCGTTGTATCTTCTTACTGCTTTCATTTGATGTTAGAATTGTTTTAAATTCGAATGTATAAATTTTGGAATTCAAAGAAATGAAAAGTTGATTTAAATTCATGTTTTCTACTTCGAATTTAACTGGTCTTTTGCATCAGAATATGGCCAGAAGAAGAGCTAGAAGCAGAGAAGGTCTAGACTTGGAAACGAACTAGCGAGGGTCTATCAGACACTCAATGCCGTCACCATGAATCAGAACCAAGGGAGGGTGCCTGTGAATCCAGTACCCGAAGCAATCAAACTCGTGGAATCATTCAAGCGGATGAAACCACCCATATTTGAGGAAAAGTCAGATCCTGACACGACTGACAACTGGATTCGACAGGTAGAGACTATCTTCGAAGTCTTGGAGACTCCGGAGGGCAGCAAGGTGAAGTTGGCTGTGCTGCAGTTCGAGAAGGATGTGGCTATGTTGTGGCAGTCGATGAAGGAGAAGATGGGAGATATTGTGCTTGGCTGGGAGGAATTCTTGGAGGAGTTCCGCAGTCATTCTTTTCCATCAGACGTTCAAGAGAAGAAATTCATAGAATTTCTGGCGCTGCAGAAGGGCGGCATATCGGTTAGGGAGTATGAGACAAGGTTCACTCAGCTCTCGAGGTATGCGTCTGAACTGGTGATGGTCAAAGCGAAGAAGGCTCGAAAGTTTGAGCATGGTTTGAGGCCAAGTTTGAGATCCAGGATGATACCCCTTGGTATCAGAAGGTTTGACAAGTTGGTCAAATGAGATGCATTCACTGAGGCGAATATAGAGCAGTTCCATGTTGTCCAGAATCGGAGGACCAACTAGAATGATGGGAAGAGGCCCGTAGGCAATTTCAGGGGACAGCCGCCGGCTCAAAGGTTCAAACCAATGGGCGCGAATGGTGTCAACATAGCTGGGAGACCCGGAAACAATTGGGTGAGACCTCTTGTGGTGACTTGGTTCAACTGTGATGAGACGGGACATTACAAATCTCAATGCCCCAAGCCACAGAATGTCACCCGTAGTGGACCAACGCAGCAAGTTGGGAAGAAGCCGTACCAGCAGTGGCGAGTATTTTCCTTGACTGAAGTTGATGCTCATGTGGTGGATAACCTCATCAATGGTACGAGGGAGGATGTTTAGGAGTGTTCTTCTGTTGTTTCTCTTTTCCCGCTTTATATAGTGAACTGTTATGTAATGAGTGTGTGTTATGTAATAAAAGAACTTATTTTGAATGGAAAGAAAGCTGTTGTTTTGTTCAATACTGGGTCCTCTCACATTTTTGTATCACCTAAGTTTGCTAAAATTTTGGGAGTCAAACCAAAAGTCTTTCCAGGCAAGGTCTTGGCGGTAGCTACTCCATCAGGGGAGACTTTAACCACTGATCGGTACTATGCGGACTGCGAGATCGAGATTGGGGACAGAATTTTCAGGATTGATCTGATCGAGCTGAATATTTTGGGAGTCGATGTGATTATTGGCATTGATTGGATGTCAGTGTACAGTGCAAGCATCGAGTGCAAGACCAAGGAAGTAACAATGAAGGCTCCAGGTGGTCCTGAAGTCACTTTCCAAGGGAAGAGGAGATGTTCTGGTCTGGTGGTAGCTATCAGTAAGAGGGATGTTCCGGTAGAGGTGCAACAAATTCCTGTGGTTCGGTATTACCCGACCGTGTTCTTCGAAGATTTGTCTGGGTTACCCTCGTATCGTGATGTGGAGTTCAACATCACTATTCAGCTAGGGAGTGCACCCATTTCCAAGGCAACGTATAGGATGGCGCTTGTGGAGCAGGATGAGATCAAATGGCAGATTGAGGAACTGTTGAAGAAAGGCTTTATTCTAGTGCGTTGCCTTGGGGAGCACCGGTGTTGTTGGTAAAGAAGATGGATGGATCGATAAGGATGTGCATCGATTACCGAGAGCTAAATTAGGTCACTGTTCAGAATAAGTATCATGTTTCCCGAATTGACGACCTGTTCGATCATCTACAAGGAGCAGTTGTCTTCTCCAAAATAGATCTTCGATCAGGATACCATCAAGTTCGAGTGAAGACTGAAGATGTGCATAAGACTGCATTCAGAACTCGACACGGGCATTACGAATTCTTAGTTATGCCATTTGGAGTGACGAATGCACCTACAATCTTCATGGATATGATGAACAGAGTTCTGAGGCTGTTTATTGATTCCTTCTTCGTGGTGTTTATCGACGATATCCTCGTGTACTCCAAGTCGGAGGAGGAACACGGAGCATCTGACAGTAGTTTTGAAGAAGCTCCAGGAGCATGAGTTGTATGCCAAATTGTCCAAGTACGATTTCTGAAAATCTAAAGTGGCAAACCTAGGTCACATCCTTTCTAAGGAGGGAGTGTCAACTGATCCGCACAAGATAGAGGCGGTGAAGGATTGGGCAAGGCCTACTACAGTAAAGGAAATCATGAGTTTCCTTGGACTAATGGGATACTACAGGAGGTTCATTCAGGACTATGCTCAGATAGCCATGCCACTCACTGATCTGACCAAGAAGAATGTGAACTTCAAGTGGACCGAGCAGTGCAAGGCAAGCTTTCAGGAGTTAGAAAGAAAGGCTGACTACTGCTCCCATTTTAGCTTTGCCTAGAGCAGGTGTTGAGTATGATGTCTACAGTGATGCTTCACATCGTGGGCTTGGTTGTGTCTTAATGCAAGAAGGAAAAGTGATCGCTTATGGGTCTAGGCAACTAAGACTGCATGAGAAGAATTATCCGACTCATGATCTAGAGTTGGCTGTGATTATCTTTGCCTTAAAGCAGTGGAGACAGTACGTGTATGGTGAGAAGCTGAACATGTACACGGACTACAAAAACTTGAAGTACATCTATCAGCAGAAAGATCTGAATCTGAGGCAAAGGAGATGGCTGGAAGTACTTGAGGACATTCATCCTGAGATTAAGTACCATCCTGGAAAGGCTAATGTTGTTGCTAATGCACTTAGCCGCAAGAGCATTCTGGCTAGTTTGATTACAACTCAGAGGCATCTTGCAGAGAAGTTGGATCGGGCTGGTATTGAAGTTGTTCTGCAAGGCTTGGAATCATCTTTAGCTCAATTGAGGCTTCAACCAATGCTGAATGAAAGGATTATCGCAATTCATAAGGAAGCAAAGATTCAGAAGATGAAGGAGCAGGTTGGTGCTGGCAGGTTGTCTGAGTTTCAGATCAGGGATGAAGTGCTGTGGTTTGGAGAGAGGCTGTGTGTTTCGGATCAATCAAAATTGCAGGAGAGAATTCTTCAGGAGGTACATGCTACTCCTTTGTCTGTATACCCTGGGAGTACCAAGATGTATAAAGACATTAAGCAGCATTTCTGGTGGTCAGGTTTGAAGCGGGGTGTGGTTAAGTTCGTGGCAAGGTGTGAGATCTGTCAGCAGGTCAAATCCGAGAATCAAAAACCTGGAGGTCTATTGCAACCGTTACCTATTCCGGAATGGAAGTAGGATAACATCAGTATAGATTTCATCACGGGTTTGTCCAAGAGTTCCAAGGGCAATGATGCAATTTGGGTCATAGTTGACCGACTAACCAAGTCCGCTCACTTCTTGGCGATCAAACTCACTTCATCGATGGACAGATTGGCTGAGCTGTATGTTGGTGAGATTGTCAGGCTTCATAGTGTTCCGTTAACCATTGTGTCTGATCGAGATGTGCGGTTTACTTCGCATTTCTGGAGGAATCTTCAGACGCTTTGGGTACCAAGAGGGATTTCAGCACTGCTTTTTATCTGCATACCGATGGGCAGACCGAGAAAGTCAACCGTATTCTAAAGGATATGCTTCGGTGCTGTGTACTAGACTTTGGAGGTAGTTGGGAAAGGCATTTAGCTCTGGTGGATTTTGCCTACAACAACAGTTTTCAGACTAGTATCGGGATGGCACTGTACGAAGCTCTGTATGGCAGGAAGTGCAGAACACCTGTCTGTTGGTTTGAAGTTGGGAAGCGGCAGATGTTTGGGCCTGAGATTGTACAGCAGACATCTGAAAAGATTGATCTGATCAGAAAGAGGTTGGTGGATGCTCAGAGTAGGCAGAAGAGCTATGCAGACAACCGGATGAGGGACCTTGAGTTTGATGTTGGTGACTTTGTCTTTCTGAAGGTTTCACCCAGCAAGGGTGTGATTCGCTTCGGCAGAGGTGGAAAGTTAGCCCCGAGGTTCATAGGCCCGTACAAGATATTAAAGCGGATTGGAAAAACTGCTTATCGGTTAGAGTTGCCGGAGGAGTTGTCTCAAGTGCATAATGTCTTCCATGTGTCTATGCTGAAAGGGTACATTCCAAATCTGAGTCACCATTTGCCCGAAGTACCAGAGGATTTGCAGTTGGATCTGAGTTACATTGAGCTTCCAGTTGAGACTGTCGATCGTCGGGAGAAAGTATTGAGGAACAAGACGATACCGATGGTCAAAGTAGTCTGGAGGAACCAGTTGGTTGAAGATGCTACTTAAGAATCTGAGGAGAGGATGCTGAAAGATCATCCTGAGCTCTTTGTGTGATTTGTATCTTCTTTTCTTTCCTTTTCTTATCTCTTTGTTGTATTCATATTTTTCTCACTCTTTAAGTGTAGTTCTGGGGATGGAACTATTCTAAGGAGGGAGTGTTGTAACACCCTAAATTCCTATTTATGTAGAGTTTGTGATTTTACGTGTTTTGCAGGTATAATTTCATATGTATAAATTATTTTATATAAAAAAAAATATTTCTTTATAGTATGAACAAGAAATTGTTCTCTTTATTTTCCAAAAGACTACTTTTAAAAGCCTAAAGCTTATTTGTCTTTTTTAGCCCATTCTTATTTAATTAATTAATTTAATTAGGAGATCCCATGGTTAATTGGCCCATTAGTGAGCCCATTTAAATTAAATTCTCTTTTTATTAATCCAACTTGTAGTGTAGACAAGTGATATGGCTAAAAATAGGATTAAATCGGGACCGTTCACATCGGACGCGAATCTCAAAGCTCAGGGATAAAATGGTAATTTCACCTACTAGCGGGTCCGAAGCGGGTACTGGGTCTCCTTCTCACAGATCCAATAACCTGCGAACGGATCCACTCCAACTGGGTACGGGTCCCGACCCAAGACAAACCCAGATCAGCAAGAGGAAAATCAGGGTTACTGATTTGACCAAATCAACAGGCCTGATTTGCTCTCACCGGGGATCAGGGATCGACTTTCCTTAACAGACTGTGAGGATTTTACTCCTGACAGTTATACAGGAAATCAAGTCCCTAATCTCGCTCTTGGCGACTATAAATATCTCCTACCCACCACTGTAACCAGGTTAATCACTCTTTTTCCTGCTTAAGCTCTTTTTTAATCATCACTGGTTACTGACAAGAGCGTCGGAGGGTGCGTCGCCGGGATCAACCCCGGTGTTTCGCACTTTCCTTGCAGGTTTACGGCGGGAGTCAGCAGCCCAACTCAGACGAACAGGTTCGAATATGCTATTCAGGTTTTCTCGCGAACTCACAAATTCTATCTGTTTACTCCCACACCAGAATTAGCGGTAACAGATTGGCGCCATCTGTGGGAACCCATACGAATAGCTGCCTCTCCTCTTCCCGTCGACTAGCTCTTCTCCAGCCATGCCTCCCAGAAAGGTCAGATCCAGAGGGTCCAATCGTGCACCCAACCCCGCGGACCAGCAAGAAGTCCCGGTCCATCCCTCTCAACAACTGGGGGGCTCCCTCCGCCCGCTGAGGACCGTGTCCAGCAGGACCAACCTCCTCTTCCGAACCGGCAACCCCCCAAGGGCCCCACCGGTCCTCAGAATGCCGGTGCGGGGGGCTCCCGCATGAAGCAACCTCTCCACCGACGAGCTTCACCATGGCCAACAACGCCATCATCGGCCACCTCCTCACCGAACCCATGCCGAGCTCTCCTCTACCGAGCTCCATCATCAAGCTCCATCTTCAAGAGCCGAGCTCAAACTCTACTCCAACTCCTCGCCATGCCGAGCTCACACTCCGGAGCTCCGATTTCCGAGCACGCTCCCCGCCGAAACCCATCGTTGTCGAGCTCTCTCTCTCCCTCAATCCGAGCTCTTCCCTCCGCTCGCCGCCGAAGCGGACCTCTTCTCAATGAGTTCGGAGCTCAAAACTCTCTCCAAGAGTTGCTCCTCCAACTCATCTCACAAACAGCTCTCTTCCAGAGCCGAGCTCTTCCCTCCGCTCGCCGCCGAAGCGGACCTCTTCTCAACGAGTTCGGAGCTCAAAACTCTCTCCAAGAGTTGCTCCTCAAACTCATCTCACAAACGGCTCTCTTCCAGAGCCGAGCTCTTCCCTCCGCTCGCCGCCGAAGCAGACCTCTTCTCAACGAGTTCGGAGCTCAAAACTCTCTCCAAGAGTTGCTCCTCAAACTCATCACACAAACGGCTCTCTTCCAGAGCTGAGCTCTTCCCTCCGCTCGCCGCCGAAGCGGACCTCTTCTCAACGAGTTCGGAGCTCAAAACTCTCTCCAAGAGTTGCTCCTCAAACTCATCTCACAAACGGCTCTCTTCCAGAGCCGAGCTCTTCCCTTCGCTCGCCGCCGAAGCGGACCTCTTCTCAACGAGTTCGGAGCGCAAAACTCTCGCCTAGAGTAGCTCCTAAAACTTGTCTCCCAAACGGCTACCTTCCAGAGCCGAGCTCTCCACTCCGCTCACCTCGGAGCGGACCTCTTCTCAACGAGTTCGGAGCGCACAACTCTCTCCTAGAGTTGCTCCCCAAACTCTTCTCCCAAACGGCTCTCTTCCAGAGCCGAGCTCTCCACTCCGCTCACCTCCGAGCGGACCTCTTCTCAACGAGTTCGGAGTGCACAACTCTCTCTTAGAGTTGCTCCTCAAACTCATCTCACAAACGGCTCTCTTCCAGAGCCGAGCTCTTCTCTCCGCTCGCCGCCGAAGCGGACCTCTTCTCAACGAGTTCGGAGCTCAAAACTCTCTCCTAGAGTGGCTCCTCAAACTCATCTCACAAACGGCTCTCTTCCAGAGCCGAGCTCTTCCCTCCGCTCGCCGCCGAAGCGGACCTCCTCTCAACGAGTTCGGAGCTCAAAACTCTCTCCAAGAGTTGCTCCTCAAACTCATCTCACAAACGGCTCTCTTCCAGAGCCGAGCTCTTCCCTTCGCTCGCCGCCGAAGCGGACTTCTTCTCAACGAGTTCGGAGCTCAAAACTCTCCCCAAGAGTTGCTCCTCAAACTCATCTCACAAATGGCTCTCTTCCAGAGCCGAGCTCTTCCCTTCGCTCGCCGCCGAAGCGGACCTCTTCTCAACGAGTTCGGAGCTCAAAACTCTCTCCAAGAGTTGCTCCTCAAACTCATCTCACAAACGGCTCTCTTCCAGAGCCGAGCTCTTCCCTTCGCTCGCCGCCGAAGCGGACCTCTTCTCAACGAGTTCGGAGCGCGAAACTCTCTCCTAGAGTAGCTCCTCAAACTTGTCTCCCAAACGGCTCCCTTCCAGAGCCGAGCTCTCCACTCCGCTCACCTCGGAGCGGACCTCTTCTCAACGAGTTCGGAGCGCACAACTCTCTCCTAGAGTTGCTCCCCAAACTCTTCTCCCAAACGGCTCTCTTCCAGAGCCGAGCTCTCCACTCCGCTCACCTCCGAGTGGACCTCTTCTCAACGAGTTCGGAGCGCACAACTCTCTCCTAGAGTTGCTCCCCAAACTCTTCTCCCAAACGGCTCTCTTCCAGAGCCGAGCTCTCCACTCCGCTCACCTCGGAGCGGAGCTCTTCTTAACGAGTTCGGATCACACAACTCTCTCCTAGAGTTGCTCCTCAAACTTGTCTCCCAAACGGCTCCCTTCCAGAGCCGAGCTCTCCACTCCGCTCACCTCGGAGCGGACCTCTTCTCAACGAGTTCGGAGTGCACAACTCTCTCCTAGAGTTGCTCCCCAAACTTTTCTCCCAAACGGCTCTCTTCCAGAGCCGAGCTCTCCACTCCGCTCACCTCAGAGCGGACCTCTTCTCAACGAGTTCGGAGCGCACAACTCTCTCCTAGAGTTGCTCCCCAAACTCTTCTCCCAAACGGCTCTCTTCCAGAGCCGAGCTCTCCACTCCGCTCACCTCAGAGCGGACCTCTTCTCAACGAGTTCGGAGCGCACAACTCTCTCCTAGAGTTGCTCCCCAAACTCTTCTCCCAAACGGCTCTCTTCCAGAGCCGAGCTCTCCACTCCGCTCACCTCGGAGCGGACCTCTTCTTAATGAGTTTGGAGCGCATAACTCTCTCCTAGAGTTGCTCCTCAAACTTGTCTCCCAAACGGCTCTCTTCCAGAGCCGAGCTCTCCACTCCGCTCACCTCGGAGCGGACCTCTTCTCGATGAGTTCGGAGCGCACAACTCTCTCCTAGAGTTGCTCCTCAAACTTGTCTCCCAAGCGGCTCTCTTCCAGAACCGATCTCTCCACTCTGCTCACCTCGGAGCGGACCTCTTCTCAACGAGTTCGGAGCGCACAACTCTCTCCTAGAGTTGCTCCCCAAACTCTTCTCCCAAATGGCTCTTTTCCAGAGCTGAGCTCTTCACTCCGCTCGCCTCCGAAGCGGACCTCTTCTCAACGAGTTCGGAGCTCACAACTCTCTCCTAGAGTTGCTCCCCAAACTCTTCTCCCAAATGGCTCTCTTCCAGAGCCGAACTCTTTGCTCCGCTCACCTCCCAGGCGGACCTCATCTCAACGGGTTCGGAGTCCTACACTTGGCTCGATTCTACTTTGCAAATTCGCTCCTAAGCGGGCTAGAAGTAGTTCGCCATTCGGAATTGCTCCCACAACCCTTAATCTAACGATGGTTCGGAGTCCAACACTCGGCTCGACTCTACTCCCCCGGCTCACCCATAGTCGAGCCAGAAGTAGATCGCCGTTCGGAATTGCTCCTGCAGCCGTTGAATGGTTCGGAGTCCAACACTTGGCTCGATTCTACTTCGGAAGTTCGCTCCTAAGCGGGCTAGAAGTAGTTCGCCATTCGGAACTGCTCCCACAACCCGTAATCTAACGATGGTTCGGAGTCCAACACTCGGCTCGACTCTACTCCCCCGACTCGCCCATAGGCGAGCCAGAAGTAGATCGCCGTTCGGAATTGCTCCTGCAGCCGTTGAATGGTTCGGAGTCCAACACTTGGCTCGATTCTACTTCGCAAGTTCGCTCCTAAGCGGGCTAGAAGTAGTTCGCCATTCGGAACTGCTCCCACAACCCTTAATCTAACGATGGTTCGGAGTCCAACACTCGGCTCGACTCTACTCCCCCGGCTCGCCCATAGGCGAGCCAGAAGTAGATCGCCGTTCGGAATTGCTCCTGCAGCCGTTGAATGGTTCGGAGTCCAACACTTGGCTCGATCCTACTTCGCAAGTTCGCTATTAAGCGGGCTAGAAGTAGTTTGCCATTCGGAATTGCTCCCACAACCCTTAAACTAACCTAATGATGGTCGGGGTCCTATGGCTCGACTTTACTTCGCCAGCTCATCCTTAAACGGGTCGGAGGAAGATGGCCATTCCGAACTGCCCCCACGACCACCAAGCCGAGCTACCCATCTACCGAGAAGCAAAGTGGCGAAAAATGTACCTCAAAATCCGTGCTTGGATCTGCAGAACAAGATGCATTTGCCGAGCAGCAAAGCAGATGAAGAGCAAGAAGAAAAAGAGGCTAACGGGTCAGGGTCGGATCCAATACCCACGATCCGACCCATACCCTTCTTAGCTCCTTCATTCTTCTCCTTCTTCAGTCTTCCCGCCAAAAGTACCCAACACTTCTGCTCTTCTTCACTGTGCGAAAGAACGAGGCAGAGGAGAGAACCCGAATGCCTCTCCTCCCCTTCCTTTTTCTTCTCAGGGCCGAGCTCTTCACTTCGCTTACCTCCAAGGCGGACCTTCTCCTCGACAAGTTTGGAGCACAACTCTCTCCTAGAGTTCTTCCTCACACTTGTCTCACAAATAGCTCTCTTCCAGAGCCGAGCTCTTCACTCCGCTTATCTCCAAGGCGGACCTTCTCCTCGACAAGTTTGGAGCACAACTCTCTCCTAGAGTTCTTCCTCACACTTGTCTCACAAATAGCTCTCTTCCAGAGCCGAGCTCTTCACTCCACTCATCTCCAAGGCGGACCTTCTCCTCGACAAGTTTGGAGCACAACTCTCTCCTAGAGTTCTTCCTCACACTTGTCTCACAAATAGCTCTCTTCCAGAGCCGAGCTCTTCACTCCGCTCATCTCCAAGGCGGACCTTCTCCTCAACAAGTTTGGAGCACAACTCTCTCCTAGAGTTCTTCCTCACACTTGTCTCACAAATAGCTCTCTTCCAGAGCCGAGCTCTTCACTCCGCTCATCTCCAAGGCGGACCTTCTCCTCGACAAGTTTGGAGCACAACTCTCTCCTAGAGTTCTTCCTCACACTTGTCTCACTAATAGCTCTCTTCCAGAGCCGAGCTCTTCACTCCGCTCATCTCCAAGGCGGACCTTCTCCTCAACAAGTTTGGAGCACACCTCTCTCCTAGAGTTCTTCCTCACACTTGTCTCACAAATAGCTCTCTTCCAGATCCGAGCTCTTCACTCCGCTCATCTCCAAGGCGGACCTTCTCCTCAACAAGTTTGGAGCACAACTCTCTCCTAGAGTTCTTCCTCACACTTGTCTCACAAATAGCACTCTTCCAGATCCGAGCTCTTCACTCCGCTCATCTCCAAGGCGGACCTTCTCCTCAACAAGTTTGGAGCACAACTCTCTCCTAGAGTTCTTCCTCACACTTGTCTCACAAATAGCTCTCTTCCAGAGCCGAGCCCTTCACTCCGCTCATCTCCAAGGCAGACCTTCTCCTCGACAAGTTAGGAGCAAAACTCTCTCCTAGAGTTCTTCCTCACACTTGTCTCACAAATGGCTCTCTTCCAGAGCCGAGCTCTTCCAGATGCCGAGCAAGTGCCGATCCGACCTCAACATCAAAGAGCCCGGTCGGCTGCCGAGCAAGTGCCTTTTCGATCCTGCGAACGGAGAAAACACACTTTCTCCTCAACATTCGTGTAAGATCTCGATCAGACGGTCCAGATCTTGCCAGCGACGCTAAACGACAAGATAACGTTTTCTTGGGAACTGAGCCGTCTCGAGATTCTTGCCATCATCCAACGGCCCAGATCTTGCCAGCGTCGCTAAACGATAAGATAGTGTTTTCTTGGAAACTGTGCCTGCCTCGAGATCCGCGCTGAGATCCAGCGGCTCAGATCGCTCCACGACGCTCAGCATTCCTAGCCGAGCGACTAGCGATCCGACCCACTTACGCCTCTTCTTCGCCCCAAGGGTCTTCCTAACCCAAGGGTCTTCCTAGCACATCTTCTCCGCCCCTAGGAGCGGAGCTCCTCTTCCAAAATCCCCGAGACCAAAGTACTTATCAACTTCATGAAGACAAACATCTTGCGGGGCTATTTTGACCATGAAGGAGGGTGAATCTTCATCCCACTCCTAGAGAGAAGTTGTAGATCTTCGAACTAGCTTCGAAACGAGGGGTCGCACGCCCCGATCGGACCTCCGTAGCACCGGGAAAGTGGACCTCAATGCAGCTGCGCCGAATAGCTCGGACGAGCCACTCGCACGAGCCGAGCCGAGCCACTCCCATCCGAGCTCTTCCCATCCGAGCTCTTCCCATCCGAGCCACTCGCACGAGCCGAGCCGAGCCACTCCCATCCGAGCCACTCGCACGAGCCGAGCCGAGCTCTTCCCATCCGAGCCCCAACATCAAGGAGCCCGGTCGGCTGCCGAGCAAGTGCCTTTCCGATCCTGCAAACGGAGAAAACACACTTTCTCCTCAACATTCGTGTAAGATCTCGATCAGACGGCCCAGATCTTGCCAGCGACGCTAAACGACAAGATAACGTTTTCTTGGGAACTGAGCCGTCTCGAGATTCGTGCCATCATCCAACGGCCCAGATCTTGTCAGCGTCGCTAAACGATAAGATAGTGTTTTCTTGGAAACTGAGCCCGTCTCGAGATTTGTGCCACCATCCAACGGCTCAGATCGAGCCACGTTGCTCGGATCTCCAATCAGAGCTACTGTCATACCGAGCTGCAAAGTGGCCAAAAATTGCCTCAAAATCCGTGCTCAGATTCGCCGAACAAGGCGCCAAAAAAAAAAAAGAGAGGGGGGCACAAGGGGCCGGGTTCGGACCCGTTAAGGGGATCCGACCCGAACCCCTTTCCATCTCTTTCTCCCATGATCCTGGCGCCAAAACGAAAACCCATGCAGCTCTCGTCGAGCTCACCCCCTTCGTAGTCCGGCGAGCTTCGCCGTGGCGTCAAGCTCCGTCACCGAGCTCGACCCCATCCACGTCCGACAAGTCTCCTCCATCGTCTAGCTCCGGCGTTGAGCTCGTCTTGCCGACCTCCTCCGATACCAAACTCCGAGCTCTTTCCATGCCAAAGCTCCGCCAGCGTCGAGCTGCCTCCACTCACCGAGCTCATTCTCCTTCGTCGACGAGCCTACCGCCGAGCACCAAGCTCCGCCATGTCTCGACTCCGGAGCTCCGAGCTCATTCCTCGACGGACCCACCGTTGCCACGAGCTCCGAGCCCTCCACGAGACGAGCTCCGAGCGCCAACAAGCGAGCTCCGAGCTCACCACGAGCAAGCTCAGAAGCTCTCCACAGACGAGCTCACCACCTCCATGGCCGAGCTCCTTCATCGAAGTCTCCTCGGCTCCGAGCTACGAGCCCAATGACGAGCTCCGAACGCCATCGCCATGAGCTCCGTCGTCTCCTTCTCGAGCTCCACCTTCCTCCACGAGCTCCATCTCCATCGAACCGAGCTCCGCCACTCCTCCAAAGCTCCGAGCTCAGTCCCCTTCTTCGACGAACCCATCGTTGAGCACCGCCGTGCTCTCGTCGGCCTCACCTCCACCTCCACGTCCCGAGATCCTCGTCCATCTCCTTCAACCGCTTGCCGAGCTCCCTCCGTCTTCGAGTGCGAGGTCGAGGGAGAGGAGGAGAGGCGGAGTTGGGTCGAAGCAAACGAAGAAGAAGAAGGGAAAAGAAAGAACAGAGCTGAAGGGGGTAAAGAAAGGAAAAAGAAAAAAAATATATATATATATATATTTTATGCCACGTGGCGAACCACGTGGCTTCACCTCGTTGATCGTTTTGGAGCTCGGATCCGCTGCGCAAGATTCGCGCCAGTCGCTCGGTCGGCTGCCGAGCAACCCCCTTTCCGATCCCGCAAACGGAGAAAAAATCAGCCGAGCGACTACGACCGTTTGATCTTCCAGAAATTCGCACTTCTGGTGATGGACGATCCAGATCGCGCTACGCGCGCTAAACGACAAGATAACGATTTTTCGAAAAGCGCGCCTCCTCGAGATTCGCGCAGGGATCCAACGGCACAGAACGCGCCACGTGTCAGGTAATATTTAATTTAATTTATTTATTTATTTAATTGTTTTTTTTATATAAAAAATCCGAAAAAATATTTAAAAAATTGGAAAAAATTGAATAAAAATTCTAAAAATAATTATAAATTCAGAAAAATTATTTTAAATTCTGAAAAACATAATTATTTAATTAGAATAATTATTTAATATTTTCGATAATTAATTATTTAATTCGGAAAATGAATAAAAAATTCAAAAAAATGAGAAAAAATTCAAAAAAATCTGGAAAAATCACCAAAAATCCAGAAAATTCTGAGAATATTTTTGGGCATTTTACAAGCCCATAATAACACTGCTACACCCCGAGCAAGATTCCAAGCTCCCTTAAGAACACCGATAAAATCCCGTACGCCATTAGAACAGTTAAACTACTCCTCAAAGGCTGATTACACTCAGTCTTTAGGAGTGGGGGGCTCGTGATATGGCTAAAAATAGGATTAAATCGGGACCGTTCACATCGGACGCAAATCTCAAAGCTCAGGGGTAAAACGGTAATTTCACCTACTAGCGGGTCCGAAGCGGGTACTGGGTCTCCTTCTCACAGATCCAATAACCCGCGAACAGATCCACTCCAACTGGGTATGGGTCCCGACCCAAGACAAACCCAGATCAGCAAGAGGAAAATCAGGGTTACTGATTTGACCAAATCAACAGGCCTGATTTGCTCTCACCGGGGATCAGGGATCGACTTTCCTTAACAGACTGTGAGGATTTTACTCCTGACAGTTATACAGGAAATCAAGCCCCTAATCTCTCTCTTGGCGACTATAAATACCTCATACCCACCACTGTAACCAGGTTAATCATTCTTTTTCCTGCATAAGCTCTTTTTTAATCATCACTGGTTACTGACAAGAGCGTTGGAGGGTGCATCGCCGGGATCAACCCCGGTGTTTTGCACTTTCCTTGCAGGTGTACGGCGGGAGTCAGCAGCCCAACTCAGACGAACAGGTTCGGATCTGCTATTCAGGTTTTCTCGCGAACTCACAAATTCTATCTGTTTACCCCCACACCAGAATTAGCGGTAACAACAAGTTTAGAGATCAATTAATTTTAATTCACATGAACAACTTGTAAGGAGGGGTACTAATTGGCACGTGCAAGCACTAGAGTGTGCATTGCACATTTTTACCCCTAGGCCGGATTGTAGGATGGGAGAGTGGGAGAGATGGAAGTGGTGGAGAGTTGGTTGCTTCATCATGGGTATTTTCTATAACTCCCTAGTTCATCTAGACCCTTGATCTCTAATCATTTGATCTCATCCTAGCCCTCCATTCACCCTGAAAGTTTGTATAAATACCCCCTTCCTACACTCTTCATTCTCACACTTAAAATTTTGAAAAGAAAAGAATAGAAAGAAAAGAAAAAAGGCAATTTAGTGAGACAAAGATTGAGTAGTTTGTGAGTTGAAAAGATTGAGTGTTAGTGTGTGTTCTTCAACCAAGGAGGTGGCCGGATTTTTCCAAGGATCCAGAAGGGGAGGCTCGGTTTGCTTGCTCACTAGGAGGAGGTGGCTTTTTGGTGGCCTGATCTAGGAGGAGAATGCTTCACTTGTTCGTCGTAGGAAATCTCTAGGAGTTTATTTGTTTTTCTCTTCATTAAAGGTGGGTGGTTCTCTTAAACTTCTAATTAGACATCATGCTAGGGTTTGTTTGATAAGATTGAGAAGAAATTATAACTAATCTAGCCACGTGATGTGTAAATAAGACAAATTGATATTGGTAGGAATGCATGTTAAAAGAATGTTGATTAATTGCAAAAAAAATTGTGATTGTTAGTTTAGAATTCACCATGCTACCATACTTATGTGCTAGATTAAGAAGATATGCTCGTTTATTAAATAATTGAAAGGAGAATTATGGGAAAATGTGAAATGGCATGAAAAATAAATAAAAAGGAAATTTATTACTGAAACAATTGTATAATGGTAACAAAACTAATATAAGTGATTTAGAAAATTTTTAAATGCAAATTTGTAGAAAGAATATGTTTGTTTTCCCAAAAATTGAAATTTACTAGTAAAATACAAGTAGAATGCAAAAATTATGCTTTTGCATCAAAAATGAAATTTTAATTTACTGGATTAATGTAATTATATATAAAATGAATTCTGAGTTTTTGAATTAATTTGGAGAAGAAGAAAGGACTTAAAAACACTCATTTGTGTAAAAATTCGAAATAACTGAGTCTCGGACTTTAACCCATAAAAACCCCACACCATATCAGTTTGGTCGCTTAGACCAATTGGTTATTGGGTGCTTGGGCGTTACTGTAGCTTGCAGGTAATCCTGGTTGTAATACCCCGTATTTCTGAAAAATAATATATAATAATTTGAGCTTGTCCTATAGATGATTCTATAGGGGGATTCTATAAAGAATCCGGTTGTATGGTGGGGGCCCACCGGTTTGGGAAGAAAATGAACAGTATGCATGTGCTGTTGTGGTTGAGAATTTGTTGTGATGTGATGACATCACCTGTGTGTGGGGCCGGTTTGGAAGGATTTGATTAAATGTATTGTGTTGGATTGTGTGAGATTTGAATGGGTATGGAATTAATTGTTGACATGGCATATTCTATAGAGTAATGCTAGAGCCACTACCAATTTCACTACATTTTTGTTCACTACCTTAGGTGGCACATTCCAATAGGTAGGAAATGATAGAGTAGGCGGGAGAACTCTCCAATAGGAGTATGCCACCTAAGGTAGTGAATGAAATGGTAGTGAAATTGGTAGTGGCTAAAGCATTACTCTATTCTATATAGTATGCTCACGGGATTTGAGAAATAGGTTGAGAAATATAGTTTCGCATGGGAGATATACAAAAATAATGTGAGTATAAATATAATTGTCTATGATCAAGAGTCACCTAATTGGTTAACCACCTTTTAAGAAGCAGTCTGTAGTGGGCTGTTGTACTACATAGTATCTAATTTGTCTTCTAAAAATATTAAAATTGTCTGAGTATTGGTTGAGAGTTATTGATCTTCGGTATCTAATTTGTCTTCTAAAAATATTAAAATTGTCTGAGTAAATATTAAAATTGTATGAGTATTGGTTGAGAGTCATTGATCTTCGGGGTCGAGTATATTCTACTGATTTCTAAGGTGGGGTGTATGTAATACCCTGTATTTCTGAGAAATAATATATAATAATTTGAGCTTGTTCTAGAGATGATTCTATAGGGGATTCTATAAAGAATCCGGTTGTATGGTGGGGGCCCACCGGTTTGGGAAGAAAATGAACAGCACGCATGTGCTGTTGTTGTTAATAATTTGAGCTTGTCCTATAGATGATTCTATAGGGGGATTCTATAAAGAATCCGGTTGTGTGGTGGGGGCCCACCGGTTTGGGAAGAAAATGAACAGCACGCACCTGTGTGGGGGGCCCGGTTTGGAAGGATTTGATTAAATGGATTGTGTGAGATTTGAATTGGTATGGAATTAGTTATTGACGTGGCCTATAGATGATTCTATAGGGGGATTCTATAAAGAATCCGGTTGTATGGTGGGGTGCCACCAGTTTGGGAAGAAAATGAACAACACGCCATGTGCTGTTGTTGTTGAGAATTGGTTGTGAGGTGATGACATCACCTGTGTATGGGGCCCGGTTTGAAAGGATTTGATTAAATTGATTGTGAGATTTGAATTGGAATGGAATTAATTGTTGGCGTGGCATATCCTATATAGTATGCTCACGGGATTTGAGAAATAGGTTGAGAAATAGGCCCCTGCGAAGAGGGCAGCACGACCGCTTAAGGCTATTCTTCGGGTGGGAAGGCCGGGCTTGCTCAGACCCCCCAAGCAGGAATTTAACCCACTAATGGGCCAGCTGCATAATCACGTATGTAAGCAAGTGGAAAGTTTTTCACCACTGCGGAGAAGGATGACAGGATTTTATTCAGCCATACCTTCGGGGAAAAGGGACGAGAAGTTTAGGCTTCCGAGTTGGGTCTAAAGCCTCACGATTCTGAAAAGGAATTGCCAAAGCCAGCGGACCGTTCAACTCACCAGTTACGTCCACTATCGGTAATGGACGGTCCACCAGATTTTGGTAGGATAAATGGTGTGGTCCCCATACTTTAAAGGAAAGTTTCCCCGAGCTGTATGAAATAACGAATCGACCAAATATCTCCGTGGCTGAAACATGAAAAAGGGGAGTTTGGAGACCGCCACTCCAAGGTACTCTCTCCCCAGGATTGCATCAGCAACTGCGTAAACTACAATCGCACATCTCTCAATCTGGGGTGTTGTGCACCCAAGGCTCAGACCAGATGCATTGGGGACTCGAGAATAAAGGGATGTTCTCGGTAAGATCACTTTGCCAACGTATTCACTATCGAGGATGCAGACCCAACTGGGCAACGGTGTTATGGAAGGCAAAGACGCCCCTTAAAGTGCGAGTCTTCCTCTGGCTAGTGCTAAATAATGCGATCCTTACCAGAGAGAACCTGGCCAAGAGGCAACCCCACATTGCGTCTAACTGTGGATTCTGCAACATGCACACGAAAAATGTGAACCACCTATTTATTCACTGCACAAGAAGTAAGGCCATCATGATAGATGTTCTACGAGCCCTAGGAACAAGTGACTACCCAAGCGACTATGAGGAATTGTGGGTTGGCCCCAGATTCGCTTCAATCCGACATGACATGAAGAATACGTGGTATATTGCCATTGCGGCAACCACATGGGTGTTATGGCTAATTAGGAACAATTTTTATTTCCGTGCTTCGTGTAATTCTATTTCTGGTAACCTTACTTTCATCATGCATCTGATTTCATTTTGGGCCACAGCTGCTGCTACAGGAGCGAGATGGAGGATTGCAAGGGTCTTCCAGGTGGAAGAATTTGATGACGAGGAGGTAGAGTTCGGGCCGACACTGGACTGAGGAGTGGACACCCGCCATGCTCTTCAGGCTCTCACTAGCTGCAACTGCTACCTTTTGTATTTTGTTTCACTCTTTTGTACTTTTGGGTTGTCTGAGGTTTGGATAATGTAACCCACCCCCAGGGTGCTGTTGGGGGCTTATGTTTTATTTCCTGCATTGTAGTTTCGTTTTCCCCGCACGCCGGGGTTGTTTATTAATTTCTTATTAATGAAACAGGGTGGCGTTATTCCACCTTTTACCTCAAAAAAAAATATATAGTCCCACATGAGAGATATACAAAAAAATAGTTTGAGTATAAATATAATTGCCTATGATCAAGAGTCACCTAATTGGTTAACCACGTTTTGAGAGGCATTCTGTGGTGGGCTGTTGTACTACATAGTATCTAATTTGTCTTCTAAAAATACTAAAATTGTCTGAGTATTGGGGCGGGGCATTACACTGGTGGTCTTTTATTTTCTTCGTGTTTTTGAATAAAATCCCAAACCGAAACCAAAACCTCTTATTAATTATGACCCATGCCATATCGTGGTTATGACTTAGCCCAGTTGGCATTCGATGGCGGGTTCGATTCCTGGCTTCGGTAGGATTAAAACTTTTTTTGATTTTTTTTTGGGCTTTAAATTGATTCCTTGGCTTTTAAAAATTTGCAAAAAATACTATAATTATTCTAAAAACATGTGGATTCTATGAAAAATACTTGTGCATTATTTGACTAAAATAAAAGTGACTTAGAAGTGAAAATTGAGTAGACTTGCATGAAATTAACATTTGTATAAATATGAAAAGTGATTATTTTCATGGGAAATTTTATTAATGTTTTAAAAGAGAAATTTTGAATGGAGGAAAATTTAAGTGTGTTGACTATGGATTTTTATTCATCTATTTAGGTTTTGTGTGCACTTTAAAGATAGATGAAAAATACAATTTTGTGGACTGAATTAAGTAAAAGAAAGAAGTACTAGTTTGGGAATCTAATGGATTTATTGAAATAAAATTTTGAGTATGAAATATATGAATTAAAATTGAACCTTATGTATGAGATTTGATTCATAGAAAAGAATGAAAATCATTAATTGTGAAAAAGAACTTATGAGTATGCAGACTCAAATTTTGTGATTATGAAGTAAAATTAAGAACTAGAGTGTAGCTAAGCCTCATACCGGCATTGGAAAGAAATATGTTGAAATGAAATTTGGAATGAAAAGACCAAGATTTGGGTCATGTTATATAAATGGTTAAGACCTGTATAGTGGAAGGGCTAACTCTAGAAAATTGATTTTGTTCATGATTCAAATAACTAAGGACTAGATATATAGTGAAGATGTGATGTAAATAAGAGAAAAACACAAGTATGAGGGCCTCGGAGCTACGGTATGAGAATATTTACATGCTGTCTACATGATGCGTCGTGTCATGACGTGGATATGTCTCCAGGAGTTCGTACCGCAGGCGACGCTCGTGGTGTGTTTGGTGACTGCGGGTGGTGTCATGTTCCATGACGGAGGCTGAATTTTTCATAGGTTCTTCACGATGCGTCGTGAAAAGACGTGGGATTCCCTTCCAAGCTGTTTGGACAAGAGCTCGTAACTCATAGAACATCTAGAATACTTATCGTAGTTACAGTAGTAGTTTAAGTCACGACAAGGGATTGAACCCTACACGATGAAGGACGGTTAATGGCTTGCCCTCAGACCTATGTAGTATGGGATGCATATAATCTGAAAAACTGCGCATTAGTGTCATGTAACATACATAACTGCATTAAGAACTAAGTGCACCGCTCAACACGACATCAATAGGATAGTCCCTTGTAGTTTTGTTTGTGATCAAGTTTGTGGTTTGTTTAAGTATTTGAGAATCGTTGTACTGTTCGGCATAGAGAGGATAGCCGTGTATAATATTTCGTCGGTTGTAAGCAACCGACGTACCCACCATTTCTATGCAAGGTAAAGTGATTAACAAGACTAAAGTTTGCATGCTGCTTAAAGAATGATTCAAGTATTGTACATTTCTATTCATGTAATTTGTTGTAAATTTCTTATGCTGTAAATATGTAATGTAAATGTAACTCTGATGTAACAGAAGTTTTTAATTCCTTGCAAAATTGTACGAAGAGAACTGTAAGGATCCTGGGGAACATTGAATTCAGTCTGTTTTGGAATGCCATGTGAGATCCGACTTAAAGTGTGATCTTGTTTGAATGCTATGTGAGATGTCAATAACTAAGTCATGAGGATGATCTCAAACTTCAACCAATGAATTTGGTAAAGTTGGAGATATCTTTTCCGGATCAGTCGTCTTAATGAACCCATCAGCCGACTGATTTAGCAGATCAGTCGACTTATGAAGTCCATCAGTCGACTTATCTAGAATAGTTTGCTCAAGTGATTTAACAATGTTATCTAGTGGTAAAGATTCAATTTCATCATCTTGAATAACACTAGATGAAGGTAAAGATTCATCAAATGAAACATGCATAGATTCTTCAATAGTCAAAGATGACTTATTGAAAATTCTATAAGTCTTACTCCTATTTGAGTATCCAATGAAGATACCTTCATTAGATCTAGCATCAAATTCATCTAAGTTATCTTTTGTGTTTAGTATGAATCACTAATATCCAAATACATTAAAATAAGAAACTTTAGGAATTCGTTCATAAAATAACTCAAAACAAGTCTTCTTAAGCTTTAGCCTAATTAGCATTCTATTTAAGACATAACATGCTGTAGAAATAGCTTCAGCCCAAAAGTATTTAGGCAAATTACTTTCAACATGCATGGTACGTGCACATTCTTGCAATGTCCTATTCTTTCTTTCAACCACTCCATTTTGTGGTGAAGCTCTAGGAAATGCAAAAATATGTGTTATATCATTCTTGTTGCAATATTCTAAAAAAGTTTCATTCTCAAATTCTCCACCATGATCACTTCTAATAGTAACTATGGTAAGAGATTTTTTTTTGAACACGTTTGCAGAAATTTGCAAATTTTTCAAAAGCTTCATTTTTATGTCTTAAAAAGAATACCCATGTAAATCTTGAAAAATCATATACTAAAACAAATATATATCTACTTTTATTTAAGGAAGCGACTCCAGTTGGACCAAATAAATCCATATGGATCAATTCGAGAGGCCTACTAGTTGAAATCATTTCCTTTGTTTTAAAAGTGGATTTTACTTGTTTTCCTAGTTGACATACATCACACATTTTATCTTTCTTAAAAGATAATTTTGGCAGTCCTTTAACTATGTTATTCTTATAAAGTTTAGCAATATTTTTCATGTCTACATGTCCAAATCTTTTATGCCAAATCCAAGAATTGTTGTTCGAGACAACTAAACAAAAATCATTTGAAAACTCATTTATTTTTAAACAAAGTTCATATATGTTATTCTTTCTAATACCTTGAAAAATCATATTTTTCAAAGTTGAATCATAAATCAAGCATGCATCTTTTTCAAACACTATCTTATAACCCTTGTCACATAATTGACTAATACTTAACAAGTTATGCTTTAAGCCACTAACTAAGAATACATCTTTAATAATGGGAGTAGTATTCTTACCAACCATGCCTATTCCGATAACTTTTCCTTTGTTATTGTCACCAAAAGAAACGGTTCCTCCATCTATATCTTGAATGGAAGAGAGCAAGTTTACATGGCCAATCATGTGTTTAGAACATCCACTATCAAGTATCCATCGTTCAATTTTAGGTACCTACAAAATATTATTTGTGAATATGGTACCCTTTTCATTGGGTCCGAGAAAATATTAGTGTTTGGAAAACCAAACCCAAAGTGAGTTTGATTTACCACCATGTACAGGTTTAAAATTAACAAAATTACAAACATTATTTACAAAAGAATTTATATACGAGACCCTTTCATTAAGACTCAGATTGACTAGAACCCAAATACTTTTGCAATGTCCAGTCGACTTCTTTTTACCCATCAGTCGACGGTTTTGTGGATTCAGTCGACTGGGAGGTGAAACTAGTCGACTTATATGAGGCTGTTGTCTTTTTTAAATTAGAATTTATCCTACTGACAGGCGACCTATTTGAGGGGCCAGTCGACTGGTCTTTTCGGACAAATTCCTATTTTCATGATAAAAAAGAATTTTTGCTTTTTCAAAGAAATCATACAACTTATTTTTTACACTACAAACAGAATAAATCTTATTATTACAAGTGTTATTAGAAGAATGACCTTTTTCAAGAATTTTTTGAAAACCAAGTCCAGATCTTTTATTAGATTGAACTTGATTTTGAAAAACTTCATTTAAATTCTCTTTTCTCCTATTGAACTTAGATTCATTCTTAGATATCTCTTCATAATTCTTTTTTAGAGATATAAAATCTGTATCCAAGTTGGAAATACGAGAAGTTAAAGACTTGACTTCAACTTGTTAATCAAGATTTTCTTGAGAAAGAGTTTAATTAACTTTCTCAAGATTCTTACCTTTTGTTTTCAATTTTTTTAATTCTTGAAAATTTTCATTAAAAGCTTCTAACAAATCACTAGAATCAATATTACTACTTACATCGCTTTGATTTGCCATGAAGCACACGTTTGCAACTTCATTAGATTCCGCATTGTCTTCTTCCGAAGATGAATCATTATCATCCCACGTTGCTTGGTAAGCCTTCTTGTTCTTCATGTACTGGTTCTTGGTAAATTTGTCCTTCTTGAAGTTTGAAACTTTGCCTTTAGATTTTGCATTCTCCAATGGACAGTCATTCTTCATATGACCTACCTTATTGCATTCGAAACAAGTAGGAGGTTCATTAGTATCTTTTAATCTAGAATTAAATTTACCTTTGCGAAGGAATTTCTTGAATTTCCTGGTGAACATACCTATTTTTTCTTCATCATCTTCTAATTCAGACATGACCTTGAAAGCAAGAGTTTTCTTTTTGGCTTGTTGCGGTTCTAAGTCCTTGCGCTCCTCCAATTGTACTTCATAAGCCATTAGATTTCCTACAAGATTCTCAAGCGAAAGTTGTGTTAAATCATTGGCTTCTTCAATTGCGGTTGTCTTCTTTTCCTATTCGGGGTAAGAGCACGAAGAACCTTTCTCACCATCTCTGCCTGCGTATATGTTTTGCCAAGAGACACAAGGGAGTTTGTGATGTCGGTGAATGTTGTTATCATCTCCGATACATTTTTATTTTCCATCATTCGGAACATCTTGAACCTGTGAACAAGAACAGAAATTTTAGATTCCTTGACCTTATTTGTGTCTTCATGTGTTACCTCAAGAGTATGCCATATTTAGAATGTCGTTGTTGCGTTTGACACACGGTTGAATTCTTCTTTGGTAAGTGCACAAAAGAGAGCATTCATCGCCTTTGCATTATTCATGGTATTGTTTTTCATTTCGTCGTTCCATTGAGCATAGGGAAGAGTAGGCATGGTATACTCCGTCTCGGCTATATTCTAAATATCATAGTTGATGAATTGTAAGTAAATCTTTATTCTACATTTCCATTAGTTGTAGTTTGTTCCATCAAAGAGATACGACCTTTGTGTAGATTGACCTTCGTGGTATTGATTTGCATTTGAAGTAGATGCCATTGCGATTAACCAGACTCTGATACCAAGTGTTGGATCCTGTATGCAAGGCAAATAACACTAGAGGGGGGGGGGGGAGGGGGTGAATAGTTCTATGTAAAAAATAAATAATAATTTAAACTTGATGCAACTGTTAAGTCGACTGGAAACGGAAAACTAGTCGACTGAAATGTCAGATAAAAGATAATTAATCAACTGAAGAACAACGAGTCTGTTAAGTCGACTTAATACAGAAACCAGTCGACTGATCAGACACAGATTACAATTAAGTGCAGCAAAATTAAAATTGCAAGTTAGAGAATTCAAACCACAGAGAATCAACAATGCTAACACGACAATATATCTTGGTTCAGTCCTCCCGACCTACATCCAGTCCCCAAGCAACCAACTTGAGATTTTACAATTCTTGAAAAAAGTATAAGAATACCCTACGACCTTTGGCAACAACAATATTAAACTCGCAGACTTCTCTCACCACTAGAGAGCAAGAACCCACACTACAACCTAGAGTGACACTAACTCTACACCAAGATTCCTTCTCTCCAACCTAAAGGACCACTTTAGCCAACCCATCTCATCAAGGATCTAATGGCTAGAAATGAGCATGACAAAATATCTCAAAACCATGGGCATGAGGACTTATTTTGAGAAAACCTCCATGCCACATGGAGTCCACCTCACCCCTCACTCCTCTCACTTCATTAAAACTCCCTCTCCTCACTCCCACTCAGTTCTGAAAATTTTAGAAAGAAAAAGATATGGTGAGAGTGAAAGAGGTCAAGTAAAGAAGGTGTTCTAGAGATCTTGGAGAAAGAAATTGGAGGAGGAAGCCAAAGACATTCTCATCTTCTCAAGCCACAACCAGGGGTGGGGAGTTCTCTAAACTTTATTCTTGTTCCTTTTGTTGATTTCTTGCATGAATCAAGTAATAGTAGTATGAGGATGGTTGATTAGAAGTAGTTTGTTAAGAATCTGAAATGGAAACAGAAAACACATTGTGCATGCTATATTTCCAAATTTCCAGAGAGCAAAATAAATGGAATTTGATCTTGAAACTTTTAAATAATGAATCTTATGCATGTCTAGAAGCTACATGATATATTTCGGAATTTTCTGATATTATTTGGTATTTTAATAAAATCAGTCTTGAGGACTGAGTCGTGAGGCAGAGACTGGGTCTGTCTACTATAACAACTGAACTTGTGGGAATTCTTAGAATTAATTGACACATGATTTATTTCTGAAATTTTTACCATGATATCATGCATGCATCTATACCCTACGGAAAAATATTGAAAATTTTTGGATAACATTTGATGCAACTTTAAAATTGATTTAGTAAGGGCATTCAAGACAGTGACTGATGAACAGTAGAACTCTTGTACCTGATTGAAATAGGTAGAACCCATTGAATACTTGGAATCAGGATGTGATCCTTTTTGCATGCTATACATGATGATGTCTAATTTTTGAAAGTGTAAGTTTGATTATCATTGACTATGCATGTGATTTATTGTGGGATTTTTAAGCATGTACTGTGCACAATTAGTCAGATTTGACACCCTGATAAGATTGTAACCTTATGGCTCTGTATGAGAAATTTTTGAGGAGGTGTACAACTAGGGAATTGTACTAGACATCATGAGATTTCCAAAAAGACCTATTTCAAGAAATTCCTGTAAGTAGAATAATAGATATGATTTTTGTAAGTTGGAACAGAAACCAGATTTTTGAGTTATAGGCTCTATTTGAGTAGAGCATTATATGTGGTTCTGTATACTTCTGAAAGATGTGTGGTTTAGGTTAATCAAATGGAATAATTTGGATGGGTGATCAACTAGGAAGTTTTAAAGGAAATTCCCATCTTTTCAGAGAACCTAGATTTGCACTATTCCGATGAGCTAGCAGGTTTTTATGCAATTGGTAAGGTGCAGCCAGTGTACAGGGAGTACACAGGCTGAGGTTTGTGAGGCTAATTCAAGCAATTAGATGATTGAATTTGAGGTGATGATCAACTAGAGAGTTGTATCCTAGGTTCTTAGCTTTCCAGAATGGTCTAGAACACCTAAATCCGAGTTGTATTGTGGGAGTTATGACCTTTCTAAGTTTCAGGAAGAAACACCAAAGTTGGGTTAGTCATGATTTTGACTAAGTGTTGGAAATACTTACCCCCTCTTGTGAATAAGAGTTAATGGACTTGCTGATGGGGAATGTTGGGTGGTATTATTAGTCTTGATGGTGGTTAAATCCTGATGGGGATGCTTGCAACTCGAGTTAGTCACTAGGGTAGGGTGATACCCTACATTTATCGACCCTAAGATTAAAACTTCCGTCGAAGCGTTGGACGTCCGATTGGTGCCGTCAATGGAATTCATGCCAGTGAAGGGTGAATGTGGGCTATGGTGATGGATGAAATTCCAAGCAAGGGGAAGTGGCGAGCAAGAATTATGTCGCCGGGGCCAGTGGTCGATAGGCAGAGTTTTGGAAGCACCATTTTCACCTGAATGATTAGAGTGAGTCTTGGATTAGAGTGATGTGTTAGATAGCTATAAATTGTATTAGTACTAGCAGACTATAGTCGGGTGTTTTACTTTCCCTTTCGTAGGGATACAGATTTGGTTCTCAGGTTTTGAGTTCACGGGTCTTGTATCTCGATCTGTTAATTCCCAAAGAGCCTGGGTAAAGAATGGGGGATAAACTCCTGTCGGATAGGCGGATTTGACCCTCGAGGCTTTCATGTTCTTATGTGTGTGGGTTTTGTTTTTATATGAATTATTTGACATAATGGGTATGAGGGTTTGTACCAAAAATTTGGTAAAGTACCTCCCTGTACAACCATTGTTACCTTCATATATTTTGGTGCAGCAATATATTCAATTTCATCATCTTGATGTCATGGGTAAAGATACCCCTGTGAATTTTGTCTCATACTACCTTCTTATCGGATTTTGAACCAAAAAATATTCAAGAAACATGTGAAAATAAATTTTGGTTGAATGCTATGCAAGATGAACTTAACCAATTTGTAAGGAATGATGTATGGAATTTAGTTCCACAACCTCCTCATCATACTATTATTGGTACCAAATGGGTATTTAAAAATAAGTTAGATGAATCAGGACAAGTTGTTAGGAACAAGGCTAGATTAGTTACCCAATGATATAACCAAGAAAAAGGAATTGATTTTGATGAAACAGATGCTCCTGTTGCTAGACTAGAATCAATTAGAATTTTGTTATCTTTTGCGTATTTTATAAATTTCACACTTTTCCAAATGGATGTTAAAAGTGCTTTCTTAAACGGTTTCATTAAGGAGGATGTTTATGTTAAGAAACCACCTGGTTTCAAACTTGAACAATTCTCTAGCCATGTTTTTAAATTTAAAAAGGATTTATATGATTTTAAACAAGCACCCCATGCTTGGTATGATCGTCTAAAAACTTTTCTTTTAGAAACAAGGTTTGAAATTGGTAAAGTAGACACTACATTGTTTATTAGGAAAATAAAATCAGACATATTAATCATACAGATTTATGTAGATGAGATAATTTTTTGATCAACTAACAGTAATCTATATCAAGAGTTTGCTACTACCATGCAAAATGAGTTTGAGATGAGTCATATGGGTGAACTCAATTACTTCCTTGGACTTCAAATAAAATAGTCTCAAAATGGCATATTTATTAATCAAGGAAAATATGCTAAGGAATTACTCAAATGATTTGGTATGGATTGCACTAGTAGTAAATCCACAACTATAACTACTACTACTGCTACACTTGACAAAGATGAAATAGGTAAGAGTGTCGATCAAAAGCTGTATCGAGGTATGATTGGCTCACTTTTATATATAACTGCTAGTAGACCAGATATTATGTTTAGCGTATGTTTTTGTGCTAGATATCAGTCTGATTCAAAAGAATCTCACTTAAAATCAGTGAAATGAATTTTAAGATATATTAAAGGCACATCTGAATATGGTTTATTTGATCCTCGCACCAATCATTTTTAGTTACTGTCGTATTGTGATGCGGATTTTGCTGGAAGTAAAACTGACCGCAAAAGTACTAGTGGAACTGTCACTTTTTGGGACATTCCTTAGTATCTTGGTGTAGTATAAAACAAAATTCGGTATCTTTATCTACCACAGAAGCTGAATATATTGCTGCAAGTTTGGCTTGTGCTTAAATTTTATGGATGAAACAGACTCTGTTAGATTATGGTATTTCTTTTTCAAAACCTTCTATAATGTGTGACAATACCAGTGCCATTATTTTTTCTAAAAATTCGGTTCAACATTTACGTACGAAACATATTGATATTCGACACCATTTTCTATATGATCATGTTTTAAAAGGAGATATCTTATTGGATTTTATTTCCACTGATAAACAAATAACAAATATTTTTACTAAACCATTGAAAGAAGACATTTTTATCAAGTTTCGACGAGAACTAGGAATTTTCTCATTTAATGATACTTCCTAAACATTTTTGTTGTCTAAGTTGACTTACTCAGTTTTTCGGTCGACTTATACTGAGTTTCTGTATTTGTTTCTTTTTCTTGATTTATTTTCTTACTGACCAGTCGACTGTCTTGTTTTAACAGTCGACTCACGATAACTTTATCAAACTGTTTATTGTTTGGTTTTATTTTGCTCTCGACTTAGTCGACTGCTCTCAAAGTTAGTTGACTGTCGCGACTGTATTTCGATTTTTTTTAAAAGCTGAATCGTCACTAGTTGAGGTTTCTTTTGCTTTTCTTAGACCCGACTCGATGTCCACTCTTACCCCCTCCTTGATCTACACCATCAATCCCTCTTCTCTTTTAATCTCCACCATCCATTCTTTGTAAAAACCCTAGTCCCTTTCACTTTCCCCTTTTACCTTTTTACTCTTATTCTTCCTCAAAGACCAGTCGGCTGCTACAGTACTCTTGGAGTTCTTGGATTTTGTTTGCTCGGCAATTGCTGATTGGAGTTGGCAGATCAATTTTCTTCTTTGCTCGTCGCTTCCAAATATCTTTGTCCTTGTAGATTTGGAGTTCACTAATTAGGTGTTCTTTGTTTCTCTTTGTTGTTGGGTAATCTATTATTCTCTTATCTTTATGTGTTTTAGGTTGTTAGCTTTCCATCATGCCGAAGTCTAAGAGATCTAGGTCTTCAAATGTTGAGGATGAACAAACTCATCCTAACTATCTTCAATATTTGAGGAATCCTTGTCTAGTTGAGAAGTATTTTGTCATTTGTCAAATTGTTACCTTTCCGGGTAGGTTTATTAATTTTCTTCGACTTGGATAGATATCCTATTGCTCCATTATTTCAACAATGTGGATTGTTTGATCTCTTATCTCTAGTCAATCAACCCTACTACTACTACCCGCAACTGATTTATTTGTTTCATACAAATATGAAAGTTGCTAGTACTGTTGATGGTAGTGAGATATTTTTTACTACTTCTGTTAAAAATATAAGGATGAAATTGGATGTTCAGAAATTAGGGCAAATTCTGAACATTCCTTATGAAGGGTTGGATATAGGAGAAATTGAACTTGATGATACCTCTATTTTTTCCAAAATCTTTCTTCCCAACCGTGGTCCTCCAATGACCAATAAGAGTATAACCCCTCTTACAAAACTTGTTGCATGAATTTTGTTGTATAATATTATCCCTAAAACGGAAAGTTACGATTAATTTTTGTACGAATTCCAAGCGGCTGTGTGTGCTATTTTTGGGAATATTCAAATCAATTGGAGTCAAGTGATCTTTAGTCGTCTCCATAAAGCTCACTTTTCTTTTTTACCTTATGGTAATTTTCTCACTCATGTCTTTAATCGCTTTAAGGTAGACCTAGATTCGGAGCCTAGTGTTGTGACTCGTTTTGAATCTTTTGATAGAGCTAGTCTTGCCCGTATGAAATTACTTCATACTCCTCCTACTTCACCTTACCGTAATGCTCCACCTATCCCTTTAGCCACTTCCATTCCCCATCATTCTTCAGCGTCTAGTTCGTCTTCTGGTCCTCATCCTAGAGCTAATTTTTCTCATCCTGAGAGTGTATACTTCTGTAAACTATCTTATGGACCGTTAGGATCTAATTTTGGGTCGACAGGTTTCTCTTAAGGCTAGTCTTGCTAACCTCACTCAGATGTTTGTTCGGAAATTTCCTTAACCTACTGCTACCTCAAACAGTGAAGATGAAAACGAAGATTGATTTTGTTTTTAAATTTGACTTTGTACTTTTGCATTATGTTTTTCTATATTTGTACGATGTTATCTTTGACTTTGTTTTATGTACTCTCTTTGGTTGTTTATGTATAACCTCTATGGGTTGACTCTTTATGCTTTTTTGTTTATGTATGAGTTTTGTATATCCTTCTCTATTTTTGTTGATGCCAAAGGGGGAGAAATTTTACATGCTTGGTTATGTACATATTCAAATTTTGTGCATGTTGTTCTTATCATTATGTGTATTGTGTGCATGTTTTATTTTATTCAGGGGGAGCAACTTTAAAATTGTTCAACTTGTATATTTATGTGTCTGAGAAGCATGTTGTTTAAATTTTCATTCTATATTGTTTAGTTATTGAGTTGTCAACATCAAAAAGGGGGAGAATGTAGAGACCTGATTTTGATGACTACAACACAATACACATATGTCTATTTTATATATCTCTTGCAGTGTGTACTCAACGCTTTCTAGGCTCAAGATCGCGCTACAAGACAAATAAGCTTTCAAGACTCAAGATCAAGATACAAGACAAAGATTATTCAGAGCTTCAAAGATTCTCAAAGTGATCAGCTAAAGAACAAGTGATCAGAACAAAAGAGTGTCTTGTAAATTTATTGTAATATTTGATTTGTCTTAGAAAATTTTGTAAAAGCCTTGATACACACACTCACACATCCCCTAGGAATTAAAATAAAGTTTATAAAAATCAAAATGTCAAATTCAAGCTTGTATAAGTTTAGCTGTCAAAGTACCAGTCGACTTACTTCGATAAGCAGTTGACTGTTCTAGTACTAAACAGACTGCACTTACTCAAGCTCTGACCAGTCGACTCTTTTGGTAATCCAGTCGACTGTTCGAGCAGTTTTAACGGTTTTCTGAAGTTTAAAATTTGATTTTCAAACTCAAACTTTTTTTTTCCATTTGTTGGCAGTTGATGAACCGTTTTCCAACGTTCATGAAGTTCTCACTTTATAAATAAAGTTCAGAATGAACTTGGAAAAGGTTACCCATTGTTTTAATCAAGGCTTTGCCTATTTTTGTGAAAAAGAACTCAAGCTTTCAAGTACTCTCATTCTCTTTGATCTCAGCCATCTGCCCTCAGTTAAAACCCTTTCACCTCAGCCTCCATCCTCTTTTACTTTTACCCCAAATCTGAAACCCTAAGCCAGAGAAGAAGAAGAAGTTGACTACTGCCCTGGTGTTTGATCGACTGCTGTCTATTTTTCTCTCCAATTTTTTGGTAAAATCCTTCCCTCACTCCTTTCCAATGGCACCCAAAAGATCTAAAAGAACTCATGGTGATGCTAGTTCTTCATCCCTAGATTATTCTCAATTTCTATTGAGTCCCGATCTTCTTGAACGATGGTACCTTATGTGTACCATTGTCATCTTCCCCGGGAGATATGTTAATTTTGATGATCTTGATCCATTTAATCTTGTTCCACTATTTCAAAATAATAGCCTTTATGAATATCTATCCTTAGTTAATCAACCTAACTATTATCCCCAACTCATCTATTTGTTTTACACTAATATGAGGGTTGTACAAAAGAAAGATGGGGATGTAGTTATCCGCTCATCTGTCAAAAATGTTAAAATGACACTCACACCCGAGAGAATCAATCTCATAATGGGTAATGATGACGGAGGATTAGATCTAAGTGATATTATCCTTGATGATGCATCTATCTTATCTAAAATATTTTTGCCTAATCAAGGACCTCCAATGACTAGCAAAAATATTACTCCTATTGCTACACTTGTAGCCAGAATACTAGCCTATAACATCCTTCCCAAAACAGGAAGTTATGACCAGTACTCTCTGGAATTACAAAAAGCTGTTTATGCAATGTTTGGTAAAATTGCTATAAATTGGGGTCGTGTCATCTTTTCAAAATTTGAACAAAACCACACCCACTTCTTACCTTTCGATGGGCTTCTCACTCGTGTCTTTGCAGCTTTCAGTATTGATCTCGATTTCGAGACCAATGTCGTTACGCACTATGAGTGTTTCGATCGTGCTAGTTTAGCACGTATGAAACTTCTTGATCCTCCTCCTAGATCAACCCCTAGGTCTCCTCCACTTTCTCAAGCTCCTTTAGGTTCTACTGCTAGACCTTCTAGACCTTCTGCCTCTTCTAGTTTACCTCTTCCTCAAGCTAACTATGATGATCCACGTACTCTCTATGAATGTGTCACTTATCTCATGAAACATTTAGAGACTGTTGATACTCAGCTTCACACCATTGATTCCAAACTTGATCACTTAACTGATCTTTTCCATACTCAATTTCGTCCTCCTTCTCATGCTGCCGATGAAGACTCCGATGAGGACAATTGAAGACTTTTATCTTTTCTATTATGTAATTTTCTATTTTTGTCTTAAAGAACTCAATTATGTATGAGACATTTCTTAGTTTATTTCTATGTTTTCTATGCAAAAGACTGTTCATTTTTGTGTTTTTTGTTGATGACAAAGGGGGAGAGATATCCTCTTAAAGTATTTGATTCTGTGTATTGAAAATATCTCTGGTCAGTCGACTGGCTACAGGCATATAAGTCGACTGCTGCATCTGTGATTATTATTATTTGTGATTGTGATTTTACTATGTATGTGTTTTCTGATCAGTCGCCTGATATACTTTTAAGTCGACTGATACATGCTTTAAAGATACATTTTTATCTGTATGCATGATGTGTTTTTAATAGGGGGAGCATATCTTTACTATGCTTGTATATTATCTGTTATTATCAGCTATTGTGTTGTCATCATCAAAAAGGGGGAGAATGTTGATTCTTGATTTTGATGATCACAACACACTGCAACATGTGTCTATGTTATACAGCTAACATTGCAGGTTGCACATACAAAAGATTATTTCAGCTGAACAAATGAACAAGCTCAAAGGCTACAGTTAAAGACTACACTCAAGACAAGATTGAAGACAAGACTCAAGACTCAAATCAAGATTAAAGACTCAAGACCTCAACCTCAAATGTGTCAAATTGTTGTGTCTTGTAAACACATTGTATTTTATTTTTGTTGAGTCTTAGTCTGATTGTAAAACCTTATCACACACACATACACTCACAATTTTATAATGTGTGTTTTTCAAAAACCCCAAAAGAGTCAAAACAATTTGAAGTAATTTAACTGTTGAGTACCAGTCGACTGATACCTCTGGCAGTCGACTGGCAGTACAAAACTGTTTAAATTTATTCAAACTCTGACCAGTCGACTCATATGGCAACCCAGTCGACTGTTCGAGTGCTTTTGACCGTTTTCTGTTTTCAAAATTGATTTTTCAAAATCAAAAGCTATAAGATCCTTTGGTTGACAGTTGGAATAACTGTCCCCCAACGTCCAGGAGATCTAACTCTATAAATAGAGTTCAGATCTCACTGAAAAGATCTTACAATATACTTTCAAGATTCCGAGCACTCCTTGAGAAATTCTAAGTGAAAATTTTGAGAAAAAGCTTTCAAGTTCAAATTCTCTGGTTCTCTACACTCAGTCCAGTATAACAACGATTCTGTTTTGGACTGGGTATAGAAGTCGACCTTGTTTTAGCCACGTGCAACAACACAATACACAACAAGGCTATAGGTTGACTGTAAAGTTTTTCTTGTTCTTTTTGCTCTCGGTTGGAGAGTGGTTTAGACTCTAGGGTGTAGAGTCGGTCGTTCACTCTAGGTAGTAGAGTGGGTTTGCTTTCTCTGGTTGAGAGAAAGGTCTACGGGTTAGACAAGGTTGTTGTCTTAACACCGTAGGGTATTCTTGTAAACTTGTTTTTCAAGAATAGTGGAAATCTCAAGTGGGTTGCTTGGGGACTGGATGTAGGTCGGAAGGACCGAACCAGGATATATCTTGTGTACTCTGTGATTGGTTGTCTTGATCTTGCATTTACTTTTGTTTTCATAAATTCTGTAAAACTTGTCTGGACAGTCGACTCCTTACACTATCAGTCGACTGATCAGTCTCGTATAAGTTGTACTGTCATTGCAACATCAGTCGCCTGCCTTATCTATAAGTCAACTGCACCGAGTTATTGTATTTGCTTTTATTTGATCATTTCAGTCGACTGGTTCTCAAACAAGTCGACTGTACCGAAGAAAATTTTCGCAGTTTTTTATTAACACTATTCACCCCCCCTCTAGTGTTTGTTGTCTCGCCTACAGGATCCAACACACTTTGGTAAAAAAAACATGCTAAGAAGGCAATCAGATGCATGAATTCCAGCTTCTTTCACAGTAAAAGAAAATGAAAATTTCCAGTATCTAAGCATATATGTTTCTCCATCAATTCATCATCCCAACTAAATCATGATGTTTGTGGCTACAAAAGAAAACTGCACAAGGTTTGTTCTCACCCAATTCTTGTACACATTTGGAGGATTTTGGTATACAGCTAGCATCCTCTAGTTGACAGTTAACACATTTTGGAAAAAAAATCATGCTAAGAAGGCAATCAGATGCATGAATTCCAGCTTCTTTCACAGTGAAAGAAAAAGAAAATTTCCAGTATATAAGCATATATGTTTCTCCATCAATTCATCATCCCAACTAAATCATGATGTTTGTGGCTACAAAAGAAAACTGCACAAGATTTGTTCTCACCCAATTCTTGTACACATTTGGAGGATTTTGGTATACAGCCAGCATCCTCTAGTTGACAGTTAACACATTTTGGAAAAAAAATCATGCTAAGAAGGCAATCAGATGCATGAATTCCAGCTTCTTTCACAGTGAAAGAAAAAGAAAATTTCCAGTATATAAGCATATATGTTTCTCCATCAATTCATCATCCCAACTAAATCATGATGTTTGTGGCTACAAAAGAAAACTGCACAAGGTTTGTTCTCACCCAATTCTTGTACACATTTGGATGATTTTGATATACAGCCAGCATCCTCTAGTTGACAGTTAACACATTTTGGTAAAAAAATCATGCTAAGAAGGCAATTAGATGCATGAATTCCAGCTTCTTTCACAATAAAAGAAAATGAAAATTTCTAGTATATAAGCATATATGTTTCTCTATTAATTCTTCATCCCAAACTAAATCATGATGTTTGTGGCTACAAAAGAAAACTGCACAAGGTTTGTTCTCACCCAATTCTTGTACAGATTTGGAGGATTTTGGTATACAGCCAGCATCCTGTGGTTGACAGTTTAACACATTTTGGGAAAAAAATCATGCTAAGAAGGCAATCAGATGCATGAATTCCAGCTTCTTTCACAGTAAAAGAAAATGAAAATTTCCAGTATATAAGCATATATGTTTCTCTATTAATTCTCCATCCCAACTAAATGATGATGTTTGTGGCTACAAAAGAAAACTGCACAAGGTTTGTTCTCAACCAATTCTTGTACAGATTTGGAGGATTTTGGTATACATACAGCATACTTAGTTGACAGTGAACCCATTTTGGTAAAAAAATCATGCTAAGATGCCAATCAGATGCATGAATTCAGCATCTTTGACAGTGAAAAGGAGAGAAATCAATATTAATTACCGAAGAGAGAGGGGGCCGACCAGCGGGGCGACGAGCGGTGGCGTAGGAGATAGAGAGAGAGCGGGGCGACAAGCGGTGGTTTTCGAGCGCAAATTCACCGCAAAATAGAGAGAGTGAGGAGGGAAATCGAATTGGGTCGTCGAAGATGACGAAGGGTCGGAGGCGAAGCGCACGAAATAGAGAGAGGGAGGAGGGAAAACGAAGCGGCGAAAATTAGGTTTGGGAATTAGCGAGCAAAATGTTAGGGTTGGCCGGAATTTATCTCAGTTAATTCACCGGCGTTTGAAGTTCCGAACGCCGGTGAATGTATCTATATATTCCCCGGCGTTTGTTATTAAAACGCCGGTGAATAATACCATTCACCGGCGTTTACAAAAAAAATGCCGGTGAATATCATGATTCATCGGCGTTTTATAGAGGCCGCCGGTGTATAACCATCCAATCTGAAGCCCCATTCCTGGTCACTCCCTATCCCGGCGCGAATGGTAAAACACCGGGGAATATACGCCGGTAAATCGCACATGTTTTGTAGTGATATATATAAATATACATACACATTCACTAATATACATACGTACTTATATATGTATATTCAAGTATAAAATCCAATTCATTACAATTCAATTTAAATATACATATATACAAATTTGTATAAATACATACATATACATATACATATAAAAATACATACAAGTATTCATACATACATATCATATACAATTCACTCAAAATTATACATACAGATTTATATACATGCTTACAAATAATATATTTATTTGTAAAATATAAGAATGTATTTTATACAAATATTATTTGTCCCAAAGATTGTCTCGTTAGAACAATCGGAACAATACACATAGTTTAATTGAGAAGATATCCCGAATATACCTCATCAGGTTCAAAATAACTAATATATCTGAAATTTCTCAATTAAGATCAATTATTATTTGAAAAATACATAATCACGTGCAATTCTCAATTGTTCATGGATTATGATGCAAAATAGCTATAAGCTATTTTGCGGGGTATTACAATTCTAGTCCAATTTTGCAGTCCTTAGAATCTTTGCTCTACGACTGAATTTTGGTTATATATTATTTTCTTTCTTTTCTTAGACCTTTTTTGGAACGAACAAAAGACACATAATTATTATTCAAAATAAAGAGTTGAACTATTTTTGGTTAGAGCGAGATGCAAAAACCGAGAGGCGAAAACCAATCACAATGAACAACCAAGCAAGTAGACCACACCAAGACATGAATCACACAATTTTGTCCTGGCGAACCTAATCCGAGAGAGAAATAATCAAGATAATATTCAACTGGAGAAGACACAAGAGTTAGAACTTTCATCAAGAACCTATTTATCTCTCAAGCTTCACTATAAGATACTCTGCTGTTTATAATGAAAACTCTCAAAAGAAGTATACCTCTAAATGGAGGCCATTACATTGTTATATAGAGATCTAAAGAAACCCAATGTTGTAGTCTTGATCCAACACCATTGGATATACCCTGAACAAAGAGCCACACAATAGGAGTCGTACAATCTATCATGGAGAACAAGTTGGTTCAATCAGATGCACCAAGGACCTGCCTTGATACTGATGTCACTCCCGCTTGCGGTTGACTGCTCAAAAGAGCAATCGACTGCACTTGGAGTCATAAGCCCACCTCCTGGTCGCAGTTGACTGTCACTCCTTCAACATCCAAAAACAACAGTCTTCTTTGTCTCCTTATTCGCTTCGTCCGTTTCTCTTCACATCGAACCTAGTATGCAAGACATATAGCCAACCATCTCCACCTTAGATTGTATAAACCTGTTTCCATACCTGTGTGATTAATTACCTCTAGACTCTTCTCTTTCTCCTCTTGTAAACAGTGATATTCAGTGGCTACTTCTGGTAGTCAAATTTATCCCCACATGTTATTTCTCCAATCATATGCCCCCTCCAAGGCATATCCCCAGAGGAGAACTCCACCTACCTCTAGGCATCCTCCACCTCTCGACGTTATTCAAACGTCGTGATATCGCTTCAGTGATTCTAGTGGCGGCGGACTAGATACTTTAGGAACGTTGGGCTTAGAAACACTTAACCAAGATTTTCCGTTCCCACAAAGTTTGTGGAGGTTGTGCTGAACACCCTTCCTTTACCTTATCACCTTATGACGACCTTCCGAAACTGATAAAACTCCACATCGAGCTCTGTACCTGCAGCCTCGTGCTTCCAGAATTCTCAAAGATATTAGGTTCCATTTCAAAAAAAGAACAGGCATGACCTTCTCCAATGTGAACCCCTTTTCATCTGGCATATCCAACTCAACCGTTCCCTCACCCACTATGACATAACTCTCACCAGTCACCATCCTCACACAATGACCTATTATGGACATGTCAGTAGAAAAATATCCCTCTCGCAACAAATATGAGAAGAGCTATCCGAATCAAGAAACCAGCAAAAAATCACATCATTAGAACTAGAAACAAGAAGACAGTCTAATTTATCTTTTGATTCAGTGACACTGACTATGTTGGCACCCATATAATTCAACAACTTGTGACAATCTCTCTTGTAATGCTCAATCCCTCTGCAATGGTGGCAACAGACCTCACCTTTACACGCACTTTCTTTTCCAATTGGAGTTCCCTCCACCGCCATGCAACTCATAGAAGTAGACTCTGATTTCTGAGTTTATTTTCTAAGTTTATCCTCCTTCAATCCCTTAATCACACTGGCCACCGAGAGCTTCTCCTTGGTAGATTTACTATGTAGCATGCGGGATATCAAATACTCGTACGAATCTGACAATAAATATATCAAGTTGAAAGCTTTGTCCTCTTGGCTAAGATCATCTGCATTTATTGCCTTAATTCGGTATCACCTTATTGAATTCCAGTATATGATCTTGAAGAGCGGTACTGTAGCACCCCGAATTTCCAAAATAATATCTCAGAAATACATGGCACAATTTCTAGAATCAACTTCAGTGTAATCATAAACATAGCAACCAAATACAGGGGAATTAAAACTTTTTATTACATCAATTGTTTATAAAGCACAGCAGAAAATTAAACACATTGAATCACAATTTCTTTCTTTTACAACACATTCTTTTAAATTTACATCAGCAATTTATCATTCTACCCCATGCATCCAAATCCCAAGCTAAAGGTACCTACCTGTAAAACCCTAACCCCCAAAACTACAGGGGTCAGCCATAATGGTATGAGTGACATCAAAAGAAAAGCAACATAAATAAAGTATAAAGGATAAAGTCATAAACAACATGTTTCAATAGTAAGAATAAATGAACTAAATATGAAATAATAATAAATAAAATATGAAAACATCAAGTGAAACTAGACTAAGTGTCAAGTGTAAAGAAACAGAAAACAACATGCATAAAACCAAGTCAAGAAAATACCAATGCTATATACTGACTCTCTAATGCATACTTGTCGGATTCTATGCATCCCACTCTACATAGGTCCGATGCAAGCCCTTAATGTTCTCCACTTGATAGGGTTAAATCTCCCGCTATGCAACTAATCCTACTATGATGACTACTACGAGATTTAGACATTCTGCTAATATTGGTTCTTGCCCTTGGAATACTGGAGGCCAATCCCACTCCGCAGATTATTTTGTGGCCCTTATGTCCATTGTCCCGAAAAACTGGAGATTGCCTCACTCCACAGGTCATCCTGGAACCCTCATTGCACAAACATCCCATGAGCATCACTCTCGTCCTCGAAATACTGGAGATCAATCCCACTCTGCGGATCATTCTGTGGCCCCTACGTCCATCATCCCGGAATGCTGGAGAATATCTCACTCCTTGGATCATCCTGGAGTCCATAACTCACGTGTGCTCTCATTTCATCATATCACCATCTAGTGCATGTTCTTATCTTGTTAAGTTAATTAATTAATCACGAATCTCCTAGAGTTGGTGTACCCTATCGGACTTAACTGAACTGATCAACAACCCAGCCACAACTGGCCAAACCATAAAATCTCAACTGCCGGTGCCTAGAGTCCCACACATCCTCTAGAGACTCACAACTCAACCATCATACAAAAACTTTTCAATAAAACTCAGAAATCCATCATCAAAACGTTTATATTAAGAGAACCTTTTAAATCAACAAAATTCAAATTCATTTAATGTGCTCATAAAAATCCCGAATTCAATAAAACATTAAAACCATTAAATAACAAAAAATCACATTTTAAAGCCGTAGAATGTCACCAAAACATCAATTTTTTTTGAAAACACGTATAACTCACTTAATAGGGTCATAAGAATACATTTAAAACTCTATTATAAATAAAATAAAATTCTCAGTAAAATACTGTAATCTGTAGTAAAAATGCCATCTAAAACAGTAGATTAATAATCAATAATATCGAGGAAATAATCATTTAAAAGAAACGAACAAACTCAACCAAAACAGCCAAAAGAAACAATTGACGGTCGACCGTGACCTGCTATACAGCCAGGTTATATTTTTGGTGCATGTTTCGACTGATACTCGATTAAATCTTTGTAAAATCAAAATTAAACTTCCTGAGATGATTGTTTATAACTTGTATAACATATAGAAGTTTATAAAACTATCAAAAACACATCAAGATCTCAAAAGAGTAATTTAAACAGATTTCTTATTACTATCTTTTCCAAGTCCAATGTTTAGCGTAGTTTGAAAAATGTGTATTTTCATATTTGCCCCTAACACGTATATCTCTAACAAATATGCTAATGTCGTATACCTCTGACGAATATGCTAATATCGTAGAGGTCCTTCTAAAATGTGTATTTTCATATTTGCCCTAACAATATGAGTTTATTTCACCTAAAAGATGCCTCAAACTACGTGTTTTTATAATTTATAAGGTTAGTTGCAAATTTGGGTAGAAAACATGAGGAAGAAGATAAAGTTACAAAGATGTATTGTAAATTTGTCAATTTATTAGAAAAACTAAAGAAAAATTAAGAAGGGTTGTTGTGTTTCAGTTAGTTTTACAGTCATTGAGCTTATAATAAGTAAGAAGAAGAAACTTAACTAGTAGAGAAAGGGTATTTCAGTTATTTTACATAAAATCAATTAAACAAAATTGTATATTTTACACATTTTTTATATCTTTTAAGTAGTTTTAACTTAACAGACAACTAAGAGATTGAACATACATTATTATGGACAAATGTGAAAATACACATTTGTAAAGAGTATACGTGATATTTATATATTTGTTAGGGCATACATGTAAAAAATAATAATAATAATAATAATAATAAAAAAACCATCTTGATTCGTTCAAAAAAGGCTGCTATGATAGGAGTTTCGTGTGGATCCTAGTGAGCGGGGACCTTGACTTGCCGCAATTTGCAAGGGGTAGGAAGCAGTTCTTCTTCAGGTAATGATTTAAAAACATATTTCTTATTACTATCTTTTCTAAGTCCAATGTTTTGCGCAAGGCTCCTCAGAATCTTTACCCTGTGAGTGATTTTTTTTTTCTTTTTTTCTTTTTTTGCTTTTCATGAGCCCTTTTTGTTACATAGACAAATTTAAGAAGCACAAGGGGCCAAAATCAACATTTTCTCAACTCATTCTTTATTACTAAGATCATATGCCCATATATTATTGAATCAATCTCCAGCAACAACAGTTAAGAAACTGAGAGTCTAAGAGTGAGTGTGAGTGAGTGAGTGAGATGGATTCAAGGGAGGCTGCAATCATAGAACTCGACAGCCTTCCTCCTCGTCCTGTTCCGGATCCTACCGTTCATGCTGATGTCTCTACAATGGAGCCTGAAATGTACTTAGCCGCACAAAATGGCGATGTGCAATATCTTAAATCAAGAACACCAAGAATATCTCTGGCCTCTTTCTTGACGCCACAAAACAATACTCTCTTGCACCTCGCAATCATATTCACACAGCTGGAATTTGCAGCAGAAGTCCTCACGTATGATAAATTGCTGCTCTTCCGCCCCAATTCCAAGGGTGACACCCCGCTGCACATCGCTGCGAGGTCTGGCAACCTCCCAATAGTCAAACTCCTCATCAGTTACTACAGAGATGCAACGAGACCGTATGTTGACTTGGAGTCGGGACGAATGTGGGCACCCATACCTGAATGGAGGGCAGCTAACTGTGATGGCAATACAGCTCTGCATGAAGCACTTATATTCAATCATCCACGGGTGGCTCACTTGCTGCTGAAAGAGGACCCGGGGTTGGCAGACTGCGATAATAATTTGATGGAGAGTCCCCTGTATTTGGCGGCCAACTTGGGGTTTGACTGTGTGGCTGAGAGGATAATGTGCATTGAACAGGAGGAGGAGCACACTATTAGTCTCAACGGTCCCAATGGCCGAACTCCTCTCCATGGTGTCGCTTCGTTTTGGGCAAGAGTCAATGACATAATATATGTACATAACTCTCTAAATATATATACTCTGTCAGGCATTCCGCTAAAAAGAAAGGAAGCCTGTGCTCCTCGGAGAGGTATAACTGAATTACTACCCTTTCTTTTCTCCCAATATCTAGTAGGTACTGTAATGAACATTTGAGTGTACAATCACCATTTTTAACCGTATGATATATATATATATATATATATAGCAGTATATTTTTTTGGTTCAAGGAAAGCAAAAAATTTGTCCCGTCTTGTTAATACTTGGTAATCTGTTGGAAAATGTAGTGATTGCAACATTACTCTGTGAAAAAATGGAGTCGACTGCTATATGTCAGAGGGATGATTTTGGACGGACAGCGCTGCATTATGCTGCCTCGACTGGTGCAATTGATGTCACATTTGAATTGTTAAAGACTAACCATGAACTAGCATATATACGTGACAAAGATGGTTTCACTCCTTTGCTTATTGCAATTGCATCAAGGTATCAATATATAATCAATATGATACTCCGATTTTGCCCAGATTGTGCAGAGATACGTGACTTTAATGGTCAGAATGCCCTCCATTTAATTATGAGAGATAACTTATCCCCCCAGCTCAAGACTATGAGAAACCCTGTGCTTAAAGAGCTTCTTAACGAAAGGGACAATTATGGGAATACACCGCTTCATCTGGCAGTCAAAACTAGCTTCCTTTCCGGCATAAGACGCTTACTCCCTAAAAAGGGCATCAACCTGAGAGCTCAGAACAACGAAGGCCACACAGCTCTCGATCTTGTAGAAAAATGGGATTCCATTGTTATGAAGGTATGGCTTAATTCCACTGAACCTCCATGAAATTGTATGCTACTTTCATTCTGCACCATTTAGACAATATGATTTCTGAACATATTACTGTTTCTATAATATATGTCCATTTAAATTAGAAACCACTATTCAAATTGCACATGGTTAAATTCAGTGAGTTAATATACTACAAGAGACTGACATGGGAAAGTCATAATTTAGGTGAATTATCGTATACCAATAAAATAGAAACTTGAGTGCTAACAAAGCTTGAATAGTTCTACTTTGGATTAAAATTACCGAAACTTCTCAGACAAAGACTCTTCTATGCTTGACATAAACATTTTCTCATATATATTTAATGATTATACAATACACATAAGTATTTTTCCTACTTATTCCATGTATTAGCATGTTGCAAGATTGCCGTGATTTACAATAAAAAAGTAGTTGACACCTTTTTTTTGCAATTAAAATTGTTGTTGTTGTTGCATGCAACCACACACAGTACCCCTAATTAACGAATTAGTTTCTTTCGCTGCAGAATTCTTTTAAGATGAAACTTATACGCCAGGGTGCGGATCGTGCGGGTAAACAGATTGGTTTGACTTCTTTTCGAAAGTTTGAACCTCCTGTTGGCGAGATAAAGCAACTAGCAAACACTCTTCTAATTGTCAGTACACTTCTTATGACCATCTCTTTCACTGCGGCCTTCACGCTTCCTGGTGGGTACAGTCAGAATCCTCCTGATGATGGCCTTGCAGTCTTCGGAAAGAAAGCTGCCTTCAAAGTGTTTCTATTCTTCGATACAGTTGCATTCATCAGCTCAGTCGCATCAGCTTATTTTCTTACTTGGGGTTTGGTTGGAGTCATTGGATTCAACTATCTGCGTGTTGCTACGTCCCATGCCATGTGGTGGTTAACTGTTGCCCTCTTTGCGACAATGGTTGCCTTTTCAACTGGTCTTTACGTTGTGACGGGGAACAAGTGCAAATGGCTTGCCATTTTAATCTTAATACTGAGTTCTGGTATACCATTATGGTTGTTACTCGGAGGTCAATGCGTCTTGTTTATGGCGCCTTTTCAGCGTGACGAGGATAAGTCTGCAGACTAAATGTTATAATCAGGAGAGGGGGTAGAGTAGCAGGCAGGGGGATTGTTTACTTTGGGCAGTGGGTTCCCAGACATGGGTCGGATGTATTAGATGCTTTACTACTATATTGTATTTTGGTTGATGTATTTTTTGTTGTTCGGGTTGTTTTGTCCGGATTAGATGCTTTTGGGTCTTAGTCGCCTGCGGGCTTGATGTACTTCCTATTTCTGTTTCGTTAAGTACTTTAATGAAGCGATGACTTCGGTCATCTTTTAATCAAAAAAAAAAAAAATTGATTGCAGGGCTTAATATATTTAAGCTGAATATTTACAAGTGGTGGAAAAAAATTGATTGCAGGGCTTAATCTCTAAAAAATATTCAGGGCAATATATCTCTAAAAAAATTGATTGCAGGGCTTAATCTCGGTTGGAGTAAGAGAAAGATCGCTGACAAGCAGAAGCGGCAATCAATTCATTGCAAATTGATTAGGTCGAAGTAACAGCACAAATTGATTGCAGGGCTGTCTGATTGGCCAGCTTTAATTCATTCCGGGGATTGTGATTGGCCATGTTGTCTAGCAACTAGCCTCCAAACATGACTAGCAGTTGTTGAAAGATGAATGCTAATGCTTAAGTAGAAATCTTGAGTTTAAAATTTCTTGAAAGAAAATGTTTGTGTTATTTTATAAACTGGAGGTGTCTCATAGTATGCACAATGTACGCATGTTTTTGTCCTTCTTACAGTAGAATACTCGTATTCATTGCACAGATTATTTGTGGCCCTGTTTGCTTTGCCAATTTTCTTGAGAAATTGAACAGCCTGGACCGGAGAGTTTTAGCCTCGCTTTGCCAATGTTAGTTTTGAGGCTGAGGGCATGTATTTCTGACAGTGTTCTCAGTTTACAGAGTACTATTGCATCATCTACTTCCCATCCTTCTGTTTAGTGTACACATTACTGCCCTATTACAAAGCATCACTCTCTTTCTCAGAAAATTCTGCACCTTATAAAACTACAGTAGCAGTCAAGCTTGGCTGCTTATCCTAATACTCTACACTACCCATATAAAACTCCTACATCCCTTTCCCTCAATCTCTTCCCTTCTCTCCAAAACTCCATCTGATCCTCACTTTCTTTGATTTCCCTAATTTTTTTAATGTTTAGATTTCGCCCCACAATTATTAGTTGTACACTTTCAAGTTCAAATGTAAGAAACCAAAAACAAGAAATAGATTCTTAATAGTCAATCAGATACAATAATCTCAATTCGAGTCATTATCAAAATTAGGATTCATACAAATTCCTGAAGGTTTTGGCCTCACAAATTATTCCAAACGCTTGAATATCAACATCACCATCAATGCAAATCATGAAGTATTATTTACCAGTCATTTTAGATGATCAAAGTATTGAGAACCACAGAATAGTCCATCACACTTTACAACTACTAAAAGAATGTATGATACTTACTTCAAAACTAAAGATGCCCAAGTATTGACTACTGGTCCTGAAATTGACCTCATTTTATTTTTCATTCCAAACAGCCACATAATTTCTTCATTTTGTCCATCCATGAAAATTCTACCCAAGTATTGACTACTGGTCCTGCAAATCATGAAGTATTTCCCGCAAGGAAGAAAGGTACCACTATGGTAAAATGCATACAAAAATTACATGAATCAACTGACATACACGAGATCAATCGGAGACTGAAAAGTGAAAAACTGAGCTTACCCACAAGCCGCAATGCTTTATTACCTTGAGCGCAATCTCCAGTTAGAGTTAAAAAGAAAGTAGCTGTGGTGTTAGTAATCACAGAGGTTGATGTAAATATTAGAGTTTCAGGACTACAATGGAGATCTGCAACAGAGTTGTGTTGTTGTAATATTAGACCATCTCTTGTTCGTTGGCTATATATTCAAAAAATAGATAAAAATCTCTGTAATCGTCGTCTCTTTACCCATATGTTGGGTTTGGGATGAACAGTAGACGTTTATATTTAGTAGCGAAAATGGCATTATGCATATTTTAGAAATCGGAAGATGATTTACCGTTTTCGTGTCGGACGGTATATGATATGCCGTCCGAGACAAATTTTCTAATTAAAAGTTTGAGACGGCGTACGATCTGCCGTTTGGAAGGGGAAAAAAAAACTCGAATATAAGCAAATGATGTTGACGTTTGAGTAAAAAGAAAAAAAAAACTTGCTTTTGTGTTGGACCAGTCCTTCACAATTTTTATTTTTATTTTCAAAATTCATCAGATTTGCATGTAAGACAAAAAAAAATAAAAAAATAGAAATATTGTGTTGGACGCCCGTCCTTCATAATTTTTTTTAATATTATTTTTAAATTCATTAGACGGCATCTGCCGTTCTTCATTAAAAAAAATTTCACTTTCTGCGGTAAATCTTCAGACGGCAGGTGATCTTTTGTTTGGTATATAAAAAAACCCATTTTTTGATTACAGACGATTGCAGCGTTTTTCCTATTTGTTATTTTCCAAAATTTTCATATACCCATTTTTTAATTTAAATGACTACAGATGCTCTTAGAAACCACTTTTTTTTATGTACTCTATTGGTACCATATAATACAAGGCATGTACAGCGAGCTCATGGGAACTCTTTATGTTTGTTTCTAGCAAAGTACTAAAAAAAAAAGACATGGAAGCAGTGATGCTGTATGCGTTACAAATGGACACACTGCACAATTCTCTAAGTGTACACTAAAAGGGTCTGTTCTTTTTTTTTGGCTCTTATAAGAGGTGACCTCTTATAAGATGTTTACAGTAAGAGCTTCTTATAAGAGCCTCTTTTTGAGGTGTTCTTTTATATAAAATAACCTCTTATAAGAACCTCTTATAAGAGATTTCTGTTCTTTTTCTACCTCTTACAAGAACATTTTCTCTACTTTTAGACATTTTTATCCTTACTATATAATTTCTCTATTTATACCAACATTTCATATCTAAAATTAAGTAAATCGTCTCATTTCTCACATAGTAGCAATACAAGAGGTAAATCACTTATAAGCCACAAACCCTATACAAAAACCTGAAGGTTTGGGCCTCACAAATTATTCCAAAGACTTGAATATCAACATCACCATCAATGCAAATCATTAAGTATTTACCAGTCATTTTAGATGATCAAAGCATTGAGAACCATAGAATAGTCCATCACACTTTACAACTACTAAAAGAATGTATGATACTTACTTCAAAACTAAAGATGCCCAAACATTGACTACTGGTCCTGAAATTGAACTCATTTTATTTTTCATTCCAAACAGCCACATAATTTCTTCATTTTGTCCATCCATGAAAATTCTGCACCTTATACCTTTGAAAGGAGAAGGTACTGGAAACTAAAGTAAGGTCAATTTACAAGAGCATAATCCAACACAACAAACACAAGACACTAAATCTCTCGACCTGCGCTGGCGACTGGCGACGGGGCGTGGCGATGGGGCTCGCGACGGGGCTTCGATCTCTCGACCAGCTGATCCCGTGCTTCGATCTCTCGACCTGCGCGCCGTTTGTGTTCTCGAGAGCGGACGCGATGGAGACGGGGGATGGGGGAGAAGAGGAAGACGGGGGAATGCGAGGTCGATGTGGAGTGGAGTTGGGGATGGGAACTGGGAATTGGGGACGGGGGAGGACCGGAGAAGAGGAAGACGGGAGAGAAGAGGAAGGGTCGATTTGGGATTTTGGATCTGGTGAATACGGGATTTAGCTGATTAGGGTTTAAGTTTACTCATTGATATAACTATTAAATATATATATTAAATAATTAAATATTAAATTAAGCGGATATCCGTATCCGAATCTGCTTTTTTAGGAATATCCGTATATGTATCCGAATCCGAATTTTTTTGGATTTGGATATCCGAATCCGTCAGGATACGGATTTTTCATATCCGTATCCGCAAAAAAATCGGATTCGGATGCGGATCGAATCGGATATATCCTTATCCGAAAGCACCCCTACTAACATGGTATCAGAGAAAAACCACAATCCCTAAATTTGAAAATCATATTGCTACAAAAAAAAATCAGGATTTTAAAGAACTATTCATATGAATATTTGAACATCCATAAACGCAGTAAAAAAAAAACTCCTTCATATACAGTGATATAGACACAATATGCATCAAAACTGAAAGCCTACCCTATAGTCTTAAATCAATTCTTACCCATATCCATGAAATCTTCTTTTATAAACCCAATTCCACTTTGTACAATCACATACACAGCACATTCATTTATTAATGTCAAATAAACTCTAATTCCTCCATTACTTATTGATTCTAAGTTCACACATGGTGTATTTGCAACAAACAAACATCTTTCATAAGTGAAGTTTAGATCTTTTCAAGTTTAGATAACAATGCATACAATCTCATACATCTTCTATTATCTTATTATGGTATATAGAAGTACTCAAGAAAAACATGGGAAAACCAATAATCTTGTGAAATATTAATTCTCCGATGATCTTTTAATAATCCATGCATAACATCAATCATCAATCCTAGGGTTTGTTTTAAGAGAGTCATCGTAACTATTCATTCATTAAAATTCGCATTTATAAATGGATTTATATCAATTTCATAATCATCAAGTTCTAACATGCATTCTATTTGATTAATCTTCATATAAATAATTTAACAAAACAAAGAGAAAAGGAAGCGTCAGTCACCCAAAGAAGACTTAATTGAAGAACAATAATAGTAGTAAAGAAAAGCCCCTTCCTCCTCATTGCAAAGTCTAAGATCCAAGTTTTGAAATCCAAGAAAATAATGAGAAAATAGATATTTGGTTCACAACAGGGGAATAGCGGCTAGTGCTCCTAATATAAGCTGAGATCTACTGTTTTAGGGTTTCACAAAGTTTACAAAAATACTCAAGGAAATTATTTATTTACATATATGGATCCTTCCAATTATTAGTTAACCAAACTGATTTAAAACAAAATAAAATTAAATCCCCTCACTCTCCTTATTTTTCCGTCTAATATGCACAGCACAGAAAACCGAAATCTGGAGTTTTTACTCCAAGTGACAATTTTGCACAAAAGTGCTCATTTTTTTAGTATTTGCAATTGTCATAAATTGTTCATAAAAATCTAGAAAATTCATAAATAATATCCATTAATAAATTTTAGATTTTCCAATTTGATTTTCTTACTTTGTGTTTCCCAAGAAAATATTTGCACGTGTTCAGCACGTGCGAAAAGATGAGTTTCAGAAAATTATTTATTAAATCAAAAAAATTAATTTTAATTCATTTATAAATTCCAAAATATTATTTAAAATTTCAGGATGTTACATTACTCCCTCCCTAGAATAGTTTTATCCTCAGAACTACCGCTAATAGGGACAAAAACAATAACAAGCAAAAAAAGGAAAATTACATAAAAAGTTCAAGAAAAACCTTCTTTATACAATCCTCCGGCTCCCAAGTGGCTTCCTCGAACATCTGGTTTCTCCAAAAAATATTGACCATAGGTATAACCTTGTTTCTCAACACCTTATCTCGATGGTCCACAATCTCCACCGGCTGCTCCTTGTAGCTCAAGTTCAGCTGCAATCCCTCCGGCACTTCCATCAACTAGTGATTCTGATCTAGCACATACTTCCATAGTATTGACACATGGAATACATCATGTACTTATGCCAATTCTTCGGGTAATTCCAACTTATATGCCATCTTACCAATCCGCCAAAATCCTGTACGGCCCAACGTACCTTGGTGACAACTTGCCACTTTTTCCAAACCTGATTACTCCTTTTGTCGGAGATACCTTAAGAAACCATGCATCTCCAACCTCAAACACCAAGTCCCTCCGCTGAGTATCTGCATAACTCTTCTGACGACTCTGAGCTTCAACTAACCTCTTCCAAATTAGTTCAATTTTCTCCGATGTTTGCTGCACAATCTCCGGTCCAAACATCTGCCTCTCCCCAACTTCATACCAACAAATGGGTGTTTTGCACTTCCTCCCATACAACGCTTCATAAGGTGCCATACCGATACTTGCATGGTAACTGTTGTTATAAGCAAACTTAACTAATGCCAAATATCTCTCCCAACCGCCCCCAAAATCCAAGAGACATGACCTCAGCATATCCTCCAACACTAGATTCACCCTCTCTATTTAGCCATCTATTTGCAGATGAAAAGCAATACTGAAGTCAGTTCTGGTGCCCAAAGCCGCCTGCAAACTCTTCCAGAATTTCTATGTGAACCTTGCATCCCTGTCGGAAACAATAGAAACGGGAACCCCATGAAGTCTTACAATCTCATTAATGTACAACTTTGCCAGCTTCTCCAACGACCAAGTAATCTTCATGAATAAGAAATGAGCTAACTTGGTCAAACGGTACATAATGACCCAAATCGAGTCGTTGCCCTTCGGGCTCCAAGGAAACCAGTGATGAAGTCCACATTGATATTCTCCCATTTTCATTCCGATATAGGCAACAGATGCAACAAGCCTCTAGGTTTCTGATTTTCTGCCTTGACTGGCTGACAAGTCAAACATTTTGCCACAAAGTCTGCTGCATCCATTTTCATTTATGGCCACCAAAAGTGCTGCTTAATGTCCTTCTACATCTTCGTACTTCCAAGATGTACAGACAACAAGGTACTGTGTGCTTCCTAAAAGATGCTCTCCCTCAAATCTGTATTCTTCGGCACACAGAACCTCTCACCCATCCATAGATCTCCATCTTGGACACGAAATTCTGATAACTTGCCATCAGACATCTGCCACAACATCTTCTGAATTGCTGAATCTGACTTCTGGACCTCCAAAATATGTTCCTTTAATATAAGTTGAAGCCTCAACTGTGCCAACGAAGCTCCCAATCCTTGCAGAACAATCTTAATAACTACTTGGTCTAACTTTGCTGCCAACTGCTTCTGAGCCGTGATCAAACATGGCAAGCTAATCTTTTGGACTAAGCCCATCAGCCACTACATTATCCTTTCCCGGATGATACTTGATCTCAGGACGAATGTCTTCCAACGCTTCCAACCACCTTACTTGCCGATGATTTAGATCATTCTGCTGATAAATATACTTCAAGTTCTTGTGATCAGTATACATATTGACATTTTCTCTATGTACATAATGCCTCCATTACTTCAAGGCAAAGATGATAGCTGCAAGCTCCAAATCGTGTGTCGAATAATTCTTCTCATGAGAACGCAACTACCTCGAAACAAAAGCTGTAACATCCTAAATTTCTATTTATGTAGAGTTTGTGATTTTACGTATTTTGCGCGTATAATTTCATATGTATAAATTATTTTATCAAAAAAATTTATTTCTTTACAGTATGAACAAGAAATTGTTCTCTTTATTTTCCAAAAGACTATTTTTAAAAGCCTAAAGCCTATTTGTCTCTTTTAGCCCATTCTTATTTAATTAATTAATTTAATTAGGAGAGTCCATGGTTAATTGGCCTATTAGTGATCCCATTTAAATTAAATTCTATTTTTATTTATCCAACTTGTAGTGTAGACAAGTTTAGTGAACAATTAATTTTAATTCACATGAACAACTTGTAAGGAGGGGTACTAATTGGCACGTGCATGCACTGGAGTGTGCATTGCACACTTTTACCCCTAGGCCGGATTGTAGGATGGGAGAGTGGGAGAGATGGAGGTGGTGGAGAGTTGGTTGCTTCATCATGCACTACTAATCGGAATGGATATAACGGCGTATCTATCCCGGCGTCTATACCCAAACACCGCGATAGATCGGCATAATAATTTTTTTTTAATAGCGAGCCTCTATGACGGCGGTTCTATATTCCGTCGTTATATATATAATATATAACGGCGGTGGTATAGACACCGCCGTTATAGAGGCCCACATTAGAGCTAGCGAAAATTAGCGCTTGCGCTAATCACGAAAATTACATTAGCGCTTGCGCTAATCAGTTCTTCCCGCTCCGCTCTTCGTTTCCCCCCCAAAAACAAAAACCCTAATCAGAAATTGTGCTACGCCGCTCTTCGTCTTCCCGCTCCGCTCTTCGTTTCCCCCCAAAAACGAAAACCCTAATCAGAAATACTCCAGGCCGCTCTTCGTCTTCCCGCTCCGCTCTTCATTTCTCCCCAAAATCGAAAACCGTAATCAAAAATACACCAGCGCCGCTTCACTATCCGTCTCCAAAATCTCTCTCTCTCTCTCTCCCTCTCTCTCCCTCTCTCTGACCAGTCGACCTCTCCCCATTCGGCTTCGTCTCCCCACACGGTTGCAGAAGTATACTATCATTTTGTCAGTCGCCCTTTCCATTCAAGAAGAAGCTCCGTGTGGATTCATTCTCTATTTGATTGGTACATTTCACATTCTCTTAGTTCTGATCTCACTTTCATTTTATTGGGATTAGGGTTCTATTAACATAGTGAATGGGAGAAAGATTTGTTGGTCCCTTTAATTATTTTTGCATTATTTTGCTATATCCGATCATTTGCTTTTGCTACTTTGTGATATTGCTTTTTGTGTGAATCTGGATCTGGGTTTGAGAATGCCATGACCATTTCAAACAGTAGAGTATATTGAGCATTATATATGTTACTTCTTTGAGAAAGTTATATAAATGTAGTTCTATTCTTGTACAATCATAATGTGGAATCTTGGGAGTTCAGAAATCTCAAATCATCATGTCTGTTTTCTACTATACAAGTGCAGAAATCAGACTATTGAGAAGTGATGATGTTCTAGATTACTAGTGTTGAAGAGTGGAACAACTAACATTGATGTGTTTGCTCTTGTTCTGCTTTCTGCAAAATTAGCAGCAAACTTGTGTAACTAACATTGATGAAATCATTTGAATTACTGCATTTGATGGACTCTGCAAGCTGTTATGAAAAAATGAAAACATCTTGTAGACTATTTGGTTAATCAGATTTAGAAACACGAATATGACCATTCTAGATTGTGGTCGTTGATCAATACTTGAAATGGAAAAAGCATCATGATGCTAGCTAGAATCTATTTCTCAAGTTAATTTGCATATCTCATTATCTAATAGGTCATTTGCAATCCATGCCCAGGTTAAAGGATTAGAGATCAGTCTGTTCTTGAACGCGCAGATAATTAGTGGAACATATTGTTTTTATGATTATATTTAATGTTATTTGACGTAAAAGCCAAAAATTGTTAGCATATTGTGATGATTTGTGGATGTTTTAATTAACTTTTTGTTTTAATGTCATTATTTGTTCATATGTTTGATTTGTTGATTAAATTATAATTAGTCTGAATTTTTTTGAAACAGGTGACGTATGGCTAGAACAAAGAGAAAGTTGCCAACAATAGTTGTCAACCAAGACGAGGCTGTAGAGCAGCCTAGCCAGGGACTTTCTACTGAGCACCCGACGGACCATCTTGAAGGTGTGGCGGATGGGGGTGCTACTACAGTCGAGGGGGGTGAAGGTAGCACTCCCACTACTTTGAGGAGGTCGAGGGGGCCGACGAAGATGAAGGAAATATGGAAGCTCCCAAACAATACCAAAGTATTGGTGGAATGCAACGAACACAATCAACCACATAGAGATGGCGGGAGTAAGCTCGCGAAGTCTTGCGGTGTCATAGCACGAAATCCTCGTATCCTTCCCCTAAGCTACGAGAGTTGGTCAAAAGTACCAACGATGACCAAGCTGACGGCCATCAATGCGATTAAGGTATGTTTTTAAAAATTTCCTAGAGATTTTTAAAAATTTCCTAGAGATTTCAGCTGGATTTGGTGGAAACCCATACAAGATTCACAAGTTTTGTAAGCTGATTCACCCATCGCATACAAACTATAGATAGGTTTCTGGTATATATATTCATGTACAATTTGACAGGGTGCTTAATTTCATTCTGCTTATTCATGACGATGAACTATTATGATATGCTGTTGAATATTCCAAATCATCCATAATAGGATGGCATATGAGGTTAATGTATAATTAACTTTTGTGAGACAAATGAAAAGGCATAACTAATTTTCTTTTCTTATACAAAAAAAAAGTACTTTTATCTTTATTTGGGAGAGAATATGCTGCAAGCCTGTAACTTAGATTGAATGGGGCTTAACTGTGAAGCTTTATTATCATGCTTATCTTTATCTTTATCTTTTGCACAACCTACATGAAGGTTTATTATTAAGCTTATAATGGCCCTCACTGAGGAACTATTATTTGATTCCTTTATCTAATACCTAATTGGAAACATGTGTATAGATATGTTCAATAAAAACAAATGAGGGTATCACAACAATGTTGCAACTCAGCTGTCAGCACCCTGTATGCTCATACTGCAGCATACATGATGTGTAAATCGCTCCTAGTTACATAAATGCACATATATATGAATTTTTATACATCAACATTTGCAGAATCACAAGCTTAAACTGATTATTGGTATCACACTTGGTAGTAATGCAAGCAAAAGAAGTTAATAACTACCTATAGTCCTGCAGTATAAAAATTTTCACTAGATTAGTTTAGTCTGCAGAACGTCAGCTTTTAAATCAATGTCATATTTGGAAAACGCAATTCATAGACATTTTTTTCTTTGACTAGGATTTCTTGTCAATTAGATGATATTATATGTTAAAGGAATCTGAGGTGTTACAAATCTCAATTTAAGTATCTACTCAAATCCAGTAAGATTACAAACTTTCTGTTTACTGCGTAGGGAGAACTGACAATTTAAGTGTCAAAACCTCCAATATCTAATGCACATTAATCTTATCAAGTAATCAGACATTCAAAATGAATATTTCAGTTCCACAGTTATTTTAGTAAAACTATTAAAAGAACATTTCATTTCAGCACTTATCATAGTGCAACGGTTTAATACTTTATATATATCAACATTGGTTGATTTAAGGGCCAGAATTTTAATAGAGATATCTTTTTTATTTGGTTTGGGTATATGATTTGCTTCTTTTGACTGTTTAGGATGGATGTACTCTGTAGGTTTCACTGTTGCATAGATTTGTCAAGTTTTATTATGCTAGTTGTTGGATATATGTTTCCATGTATATAGGTTGGCTGCCTGGTGAGTACTCTGTAGGTTTCCATATTTCCATAGGTTTGTTTACGTTTTGTGCTAGTCTGGCTGCCTAAGCAACCATTCTCTTTTGTCTGGTTGGGACATTACTGAAGGATTGAGAAATTAAGTTCAAAACTGGGGACTTGTATTTTTTAATCATTATTTCTCTTATACATTCCACTGATAGAAATTACATCAAGTTAGACACCATGATGTCTCTTATGCAGGTATGTTTTTTTCTCTTTTGGTTAATCTGTTTTGGTGTATATTTGAAATGTGCAATGTGATTTACTTTCTAACTTCAGAACAAAGATTCTTGTTTGAGTATATTTTTGTTGTATAGTAAGTCAATGAATGTGTCTGAAGTTACATAATGTAATTTCGCTTTAGTTCCATCTCTGATTACAGACAGTGCCAAAGTGCATCTTAGCCAGTTGCATCCATCTGTAAAAGTTAATTTACATACTAACAGACAAAAGTTTTTAGCAAATTTTTTGAGTGAATTTTTTAGCAGAAACTTGATTTTGAATCTGTATCATCAATCACATAATAATAACTTAAATTAATTATGATATGGGGACTTGCTATATCATAAAGAAAATACAGCAATACAATATGTCCATTGAAAAGATTTTGAGAAATTCCAACTGTATCGGATATACAAGCATGCTATTAAGCACATTGTGCAAGCCAGTATAGCTTAAGAATTTTGATCTAGCTGTGTGTTTGGATAACCATATTTCTGAATCCAACCCTAGTAAGACTTCTGTTTGAAAGTATTAAATATTTACTTCACAAAAGAAATTTTGGCAAGTCTAGAAATAGTTGGCAAGATTGTCTATCTGATTCATTTTATTGCCTATTCTGGAAGTAAAAGTAATTCTAGGCTGCTTCTTGTCAAACAAATAGGGTTTTAAATTTTTTTTTACTAAGACAACTAAAAATTTATCCTTTTGAACTTAGATTCCAATCTCGAATTTTCTGTCCAATATACGAGTCACTGGTCTCCATTATTTTTTCACAAAGATAATTCAAAATTTATCCGTTTGAACTTAGCTACTATCTCAAATTTTCAGTTCAGGAGATCGAGTCATTGGTCTCCATGCCCATCCTCACTACACAGATAGGAAGACATTCGTACACACAAAAGCATCTCTTGTTTCCGTATAAAATTTACAAATATAGAACCATTTCTTTTCTGGAAAATATTTCAACTGAAACCTTTAGTCACTTTCGTATGAAAATACAAGTTTTATGAGAGAACCTGCAAACAGACAAAGATATGTTTGAGAGTGAGGTTATTTGGCCACCCTGATGGTATCTTTGGTATAACTATAACTAATGTGGGGTCAGAATACATATACTGATGGGGTTTGTCTAGAATTATTTTGTGGGTGGCATACAAAAAAATCCATATATTTTTTTAGATGTTCTCTCTAATGTAAATGAAGGAGCAGGAGGTATCAAAAGCCGACATTTTTAACTATCGAACAGGAAAACTTGTGTGGTGCTTCAGTCCTCTAGACTCATGTTGGCTTGCTATCCCCCCAACCTTTTGTTTTTCTTAATGATAGATTGATTGGTAATAAAGGAAAGATAGATATAGGTTGATACTTCAGTTATTAGAAACTTGCACATAATGAAATAGTTCTTTCTTTGTTTTTTAGGTTTTATCTTTGTCGATCATATCTTTTGCCTCGATTTTATTTTGCTTTGATATACAAAGATATCTTTGTCGTTTTTAAAGTATTCAAGTGCTTTATTGTGAACTCTGAATCAAATTAGTCGTGTACCTAATCTGTGGGTGGTGACTTGACTTCCAAAGTTAAAACTGAGATGAAGCAGTAGGATTTGAGAATGAATCTGTGCTGTATTTGGGTTAAAAGTCTCTGCTGTATTAGGATTTGAGAATGAATCTCTGCTGTATGAATCTCTGCTGTATATGAGAATGAATCTCTGCTGGATTTGAGAATAAAAAGTATTCCCGTCAATATGGAACTGAATAGAATTAGACTTTAGTTGCTTATGTCCTTCCTCTGTCTTGTTTCCTTTATTATCAATGAACTCTAGAGTTGCTAGTAAAATTAATTTGCATTGCTTTTATTTGGTTGTCTTTTAAACTTCTATATATGTCTCATAGTAGTTCATATTGGTTATATAGTTATGACCCTGTGAAAATTGGACTGACATGGTTTCAATCACAGGTATTTGGTTCTTGTGCTTCTACCTCCAGTCGTACATCCTTTCCGGATGTGTTCAAGATGCAAGCCAAGATGCAGGGTGAGATTGATGGTTTGAAAGATATGATTGCTTCTTTAATCTCCCAACAAAACCAGAACTCTAACAATCCAGTACATGGAACTGTAAGTATTCAACAATATTTTATGATATTAGTATGAAATTTAACTATTGCATTTTACTTGTGTGGTGCCTAGTGTAGTGAATAATCTAATAAATGACACTATTGTGAATTATACAGAGCCAACGAATTCCATCGACTTCTAGTCACGCACATACATCTGGGCAAAATATCAGTGGGAATCAAAGCAATGCCGAGCCGCTTCAGTAGACTTTGCCATTGTTGAGTTAAATTTGGACTTTAGTCTTTTTATGTTTTGTTGAAACTGAATTTATGCTTTGTTAAAGAGATTGATGTATAACAAGTATATTTCTAACTCTTTGTATGGCCTTTTTTAGACAAGTAATTATTGTTTATTGTGGTCCATGATTATATAGTTGTTTATTATGCTGCTATTAGTGTTTTTAAGATTTGAACGTTCAAATTTGATATGACTACATATATTTTGAATTTGTGACATTTTTTAAATAGTGGGAAAAACCCGAAACCCCCTATCAATCAGTTTTGAGATAAATATGCCGGGAGGAACCACCAATCGTGGTTAATTATTAAAAGAAAAAAAAGAACCAATCCCGGCGTTTAGGAACACCGGTATAGCATATCGAAATGATTTAGAAAATATACGCGCATGTGTCTATCACGGCATTTATGAAGTGCCGTAATAGATCTACGATTTGTAACGGCGTTTTAAACAAGCGCCTTAATAGACTTACGGGCTGTAACGGCGGACTTAAAAAGCGCCGTAATAGACCTACGAAGTGTAATGACGCTCTTAAAAAATGCCGTCATAGGCTACGAGTTGTAACGGCGGTTTTAAAAAGAGCCGTTACAAGCATACACATATAGCGGCGTTTGTAAGAAGCGCCGGCATAGGCGCCCTATCAGCAACGGTGCTTTCCTGGCCGCCGTTACAGGTCAGAGGCCTATAGCGGCGCTTTGTCAGACGCGCCGTTGTAGACCTATGGTCTGTAACGGCGGTCTACAAAAGCGCCGCTATAGACGCGTGATCTGTCCCGACGGTCGATGCAACGGCGCTTCTCGCGGTGGTAATTATAACGCCGCTACTATCTATGGCGGCGTTTATAAACGCCGCCATAGACAGAAAAAAATGCCGCGATAGGCGTTCCGATTAGTAGTGATGGGTAGTTTCTATAACTCCCTAGTTCATCTAGACCCTTGATCTCTAACCATTTGATCTCAACCAAGCCCTCCATTCACCTTAAAAATTTGTATAAATACCCCCTCCTTGCACTCTTCATTCTCACACTTAAAATTTTGAAAAGAAAAGAATAGAAAGAAAAGAAAGAAAGGCAATATAGTGAGACAAAGATTGAGTACTTTGTGAGTTGAAAAGATTGAGTGTTAGTGTGTGTTCTTCAACCAAGGAGGTGGCCGAATTTTTCCAAGGATCCAGACGGGGAGGCTCGGTTTGCTTGCTCACTAGAAGGCGGTGGCTTTTTGGTGGCTTGATCTAGGAGGAGTAGGCTTCACTTGTTCGTTGTAGGAGATCTCTTGAAGTTTATTTGATTTTCTCACCATTAAAGGTTGGTGGTTCTCTTAAACTTCTAATTAGACATCATGCTATGATTTGTTTGATAAGATTAAGAAGAAACTATAACTAATCTAGCCATGTGATGTGTAAATGAGACAAATTGATATTGGTAGGAATGCATGTTAAAAGAATGTTGATTGATTGCAAAAAAAAATTGTGATTGTTAGTTTAAAATTTACCATGCTACCATGCTCTATTTGATTGTTATGTGCTAGATTAAGAAGATATGCTCGTTTATTAAATAATTGAAAGGAAAATTATGGGAAAATGTAAAATGGCATGAAAAATAAATAAAAAGGAAATTTATTACTGAAACAATTGTGTAATGGTAACAAAACTAATATAAGTGATCTAGAAAATTTTTTAATGCAAATTTGTAGAAAGAATATGCTTGTTTTCCCAAAAATTGAAATTTACTAGTAAAATACAATTAGAGGGCAAAAATTATGCTTTTGTATCAAAAATGAAAATTTAATTTACTGGATTAATGTAATTATATATAAAATAAATTCTGAGTTATTGAATTAATTTGGAGAAGAAGAAAGGACTTAAAAACACTCATTTGTGTAAAAATTCGAAATAACTGAGTCTCGAACTTAAACCCCTAAAAACCCCACACCATATCAGTTTGGTCGCTTAGACCAATTGGTTATTGGGTGCTTGGGCGTTACTGTAGCTTGCGGGTGACCCTGGTGGTCTCGGGTTCGAAACTGGGCTTTGCCCTTTTATTTTCTTCGTGTTTTTGAATAAACCCCAAACCAAAACCAAAACCTCTTATTAATTATGACCCATGAAATATCGTGGTTACGACTTAGCCCAGTTAGCTTTTGGTGGTGGGCGGCTAGTCTCGGGTCTTGGGTTCGATTCCTGGCTTCGGCAGGATTAAAACTTTTTTTGATTTTTTTTGGGCATTAAAATGATTCCTTGGCTTTTGAAAATTCGAAAAAAATACTATAATTATTCTAAAAACATGTGGATTCTATGAAAAATACTTGTGCATTATTTGACTAAAATACAAGTGACTTAGAAGTGAAAATTGAGTAGACTTGCATGAAATTAACATTTGTATAAATATGAAAAGTGATTATTTTCATGGGAAATTTTATTAATGTTTTAAAAGAGACATTTTGAATGGAGGAAAATTTAAGTGTGTTGACTATGGATTTTTATTCATCTGTTTGGGTTTTGTGTGCACTTTAAAGATAGATGAAAAATACAACTTTGTGGATTGAATTAAGTAAAAGAAAGAAGTACTAGTTTGGGAATCTAATGGATTTATTGACATAAAATTTTTGAGTATGAAATACATGAATTAAAATTGAACCTTATGTATGAGATTTGATTCATAGAAAAGAATAAAAATCATGTTAATTGTGAAAAAGAACTTATGAGTATGAAGACTCAAATTTTGTGATTATGAAGTGAAATTGAGAACTAGAGTGTAGCTAAGCCTCATACCGGCATTGGAAAAAAATATGTTGAAATGAAAAGACCAAGATTTGGGTCATGTTATATAAATGGTTAAGACCGGTATAGTGGAAGGGCTAACTCTAGAAAATTGATTTTGTTCATGATTCAAATAACTAAGGACTAGATACATAGTGAAGATGAGATGAAAATAAGAGAAAAACATGAGTATGAGGGCCTCAGAGCTATGGTGTGAGAATATTTACAGACTGTCTATACGATGCGTATTGTCATGACGTGGATATGTCTCCAGGAGTCCGTACTGCAGGCGATGCTCGTGGGGTGTTTGGTAACTGTGGGTGGTGTCACGCCCATGACGGAGGCTGAATTGTCCATAGGTTCTTCACAATGCATCGTGAAATGATGTGGGATTTTCCTCCAGCCTGTCTGGACATGAGCTCGTAACTCATAGAACATTTAGGATACTTATTGTAGTTACAGTAGTAGTTTAAGTCATGACGAGGGATTGAACCCTATAAGATGAAGAACGGTTAAGGGTTTGCCCTCAGACCTATGTAGTATGGGATGCATAGAATCTGAACAAGTACGTATTAGTGTCATGTAACATAAATAACTGCATTAAGGAATAAGTGCACTGCACAACTGGAAATCAATAGGATAATCCCTTGTAGTTTTGTTTGTGATCAAGTTTGTGGTTTGTTTAAGTTTTTGAGAATCGTTAGATTGTTCGGCATAGAAAAGATAGCCGTGTATAATATTTGTTTAAGTTTTTGAGATTCCCACAGTTTCTATGTAGAATAAAGTGAGTAACAAGACTAAAGTTTGCATGTTGCTTAAAGAATGATTCAAGTGTTGTACAATTCTATTCATGTAATTTGTTGTAAATTGCTTCCGCTGTAAATATGTAATGTAAATGTAACTCTGATGTAACCAAAATTTTTAATTCCTTGTAAAATTGTACGAAGAGAAGTGCAAAGATCCTATGGAACTTTGAATTCAGTCTGTTTTGGAATTTGGGGTGTTACAGAGTGGTATCAGAGCCAGGCTTCCATGTAGTACAAATTTATAAGGAACGACACCCTAGAAGTGGACATTAGGGCGTGTGTTAAGTCTCGAGATTTAAATATAAGTCACTTACATTTGTGTTGCTCTATGATTTATGCTTCTTCTTCTTCTTTCTCTAAGATGGTGGACCACTTCGACCCAGCTGGAGATGACGACTGGCACATTGTTGAGGAGGATTACTAATCCGGGCAAGCTGATTCAGATGAAGAAGATCCTAAGAATTTGAAGAGGAATGGCTGAGTCCCGAGAGATCACTCCACCTCTAGATTCATCTGATGATTCCTCCGATGAGGAAGAACTAGTTCTTAGTAGTCTTATTGTGTCTCTTCAGAGGTAGGTAGAGACTCAGAGGGAGAGAGTGGAACTGCTGCAGGCATAGTGTGTAAAGTGAAAGGAGAGCATTGCAACTCTCAGTCATCATGTTTGGGAACTCGATAAGAGGAAAAACATGTACGATGTACTGAAGGAAGAAGTGGCAGAACTACAGGAAGAGCTTCGAGAAGCTAAGAGGAACCATAGGAACTAGACCGTTGTATCTTCTTACTGCTTTCATTTGATGTTAGAAATGTTTTAAATTCGAATGTATAAAGTTTGGAATTCAGTAAAATGAAAAGTTGATTTAAATTCATGTTTTCTACTACAAATTTAATGGATCTTTTGCATCATAATATGACCAGAAGAAGAGCTAGAAGTGGAGAAGGTCTAGACTTGGATACGAAACTAGCGAGGGTCTATCAGACACTCAATGTCGTCGCCATGAATCAGAACCAAGGGATGGTGCTTGTGAATCTAGTACCCGAAGCAATTAAACTCGTGGAATCATTCAAGCGGATGAAACCACCCGTATTTGAGGAAAAGTCAGACCCTGACACGGCTGACAACTGGATCCGACAGGTAGATACTATCTTTGAGTCTTGGAGACTCTGGAGGGCAGCGAGGGGAAGTTGGCTGCACTGCAGTTCGAGAAGTATACGGCTGTGTGGTGGCAGTCGATGAAGCGGACGATGGGAGATATTGTGCTTGGCTGGGAAGAATTCTTAGAGGAGTTCTACAGTCATTATTTTCCATTAGACGTTTAGCAGAAGAAGGCCATAGAATTTCTGGCGCTACAGAAGGGCGGCATGTCGGTTAGGGAGTATGAGACAAGATTCACTCAGCTCTCGAGGTATGAGCCCGAACTGGTGATGGCCGAGGCGAAGAAGGCTCGAAAGTTCGAGCATGGTTTGAGGTCAAGTTTGAGATCCAGGATGATACCCCTTGGTATCAGGAGGTTTGACAAGTTGGTCAAACGAGCTGCAGTCATTGAGGTGGATATGGAGTAGTTCCATGCTGTCCAGAATCGGAGGACCAACTGGAACGTTGGGAAGAGGCCCGCAGTTTCTGGCAATTTTAAGGGACATCCACCGGCTCAAAGGTTCAAACCAATGGGAGCGAATGCTGTCAACATAGCTGGGAGACCCGAAAACAATTGGGTGAGACCTCCTGTGGTGACTTACTTCAACTATGGTGAGACGGGACATTACAAATCTCAATTCTCTAAGCCGTAGAATGTCACCCGTAGTGGACCAACGCAGCAAGTTGGGAAGAAGCCGTACCAGTAGGGGCGAATATTTGCCTTGACTTAAGCTGACGCTGATGAGGTGGATCACATCATCACTGGTACGAGGGAGGATGTTTAGGAGTGTTTTTCTGTTGTTTCTCTTTTCCCGCTTTATATAGTGAACTGTTATGTAATGAGTATGTGTTATGTAACAAAAGAACTTATTTTGAATGGAAAGAAAGTTGTTGTTTTGTTCGATACTGGGTCCTCTCAAACTTTTGTATCACCTAAATTTGCTAAAGTTTTAGGAGTCGAACCGAAAGTCTTTCCAGGAAAGGTCTTGGTGGTAGCTACTCCATCAGGGGAGACTTTAACCACTTATCTGTACTATGCGAACTGCGAGATCAAGATTGGGGATAGAATTTTCAGGATTGATCTGATCGAGCTGAATGTCTTGGGAGTCGATATGATCATTGGCATTGATTAGATGTCAGTGTACAGTGCAAGCATCTAGTGCAAGACCAAGGAAGTAACAGTGAAGGCTCCAGGTGGTCCTGAAGTCACTTTCCTAGGGAAGAGGAGATGCTCTAGTCCAGTGGTAGCTATCAGCAAGAGGGATGTTCTGGTAGAGGTGCAAAAAATTCCTGTGGTTCGGGATTACCTGACCGTGTTCTTGGAAGATTTTCCTAGGTTATCCCCGCATCCTGATATGGAGTTCAGCATCACTATTCAGCCAGGGAGTGCACCCATTTTCAAGGCACCGTATAGGATGGCACTTGTGGAGCAGGATGAGATCAAACAGCAGATGAGGAACTGTTGGAGAAAGGCTTTATTCAACCAAGTGCGTTGCCTTGGGGAGCACTGGTGTTGTTGGTAAAGAAGAAGGATGGATCGATGAGGATGTGCATCGATTATCGAGAGCTGAATAAGGCCACTATTCAGAATAAGCATCCTATTCTCCGAATTGACGACCTGTTCGATCGTCTACAAGGAGCAGCTGTCTTCTCAAAAATAGATCTTCGATCAGGATACCATCAAGTTCGAGTGAAGACTGAAGATGTGTATAGGACTGCATTTAGAACTCGACACGGGCATTACGAATTCTTAGTTATGCCGTTTGGAGTGACAAATACACCTACAATCTTCATGGATATGATGAACAGAGTTCTGAGGCCGTTTATTGATTCCTTCATTGTGGTGTTTATCGACTATATCCTCGTGTACTCCAAGTCGGCGGAGGAGCATATGGAGCATCTGGCAGCAGTTTTGAAGAAGCTCCAGGAGCATGAGTTGTATCACAAGTTGTCCAAGTGCGATTTCTGGAAATCTGAAGTGGCATTCCTGGGTCACATCCTTTCTAAGGAGGGAGTGGCAACTGATCCCCAGAAGATAGAGGCGGTGAAGGATTGGGAAAGGCCTACTACAGTGAAGGAAATCAGGAGTTTCCTTGGGCTAACGGGATACTACAGGAGGTTCATTCAGGGCTATGCTCAGTCGTGCCACTCACTGATCTGACCAAGAAGAATGTGAACTTCAAGTGGACCGAGCAGTGCGAGGCATGCTTTCAGGAGTTGAAAGAAAGGCTGACAACTACTCCCTTTTTAGCTTTTCCTAGAGCAGTTGTTGAGTATGATGTCTACAGTGATGCTTCACATCATGGGCTTGGTTGTGTCTTAATGCAAGAAGGTAAAGTAATCGCTTATGGGTCTAGAAAACTAAGACTGCATGAGAAGAATTATCCGACTCATGATCTAGAATTGGCTGTGATTATCTTCGCCTTGAAGCAATGGAGACACTACGTGTATGGTGAGAAGCTGAACATGTACACAGACCACAAAAGCTTGAATTACATTTATCAAAAGAAAGATCTGAATCTGAGGCAAAGGAGATGGCTAGAAGTACTTGAGGACATTCTTCCTGAGATTAAGTACCATCCTGGAAAGGCTAATATTCTTGCTGATGCACTTAGCCATAAGAGCAGTCTGGCTAGTTTGATTACAACTCAGAGGCATCTTGCAGAGGAGTTGGATCGGGGTGGTATTGAAGTTGTTCTGCAAGGCTTGGATCATCTTTAGCTCAGCTGAGGCTTCAACCAATGCTGAATGAAAGGATTATCACAAGTCAGAAGGAAGATACAGAGATTCAGAAGATGAAGGAGCAGGTTGGTGCTGGCAGGTTGTCAGAGTTTCAGATTAGGGATGAAGTGCTGTGGTTTGGAGAGAGGCTGTGTGTTCCGGATCAAGCAAAATTGCGGGAGAGCATTCTTCAGGAGGCACATGATACTCTTTTGTCTTTACACCCTGGGAGTACCAAGATGTATAAAGACATTAAGCAGCATTTCTAGTGGTCAAGTTTGAAGCGGGATGTGGCTAAGTTCATGACGAGGTGTGAGATCTGTCAGTAGGTCAAAGCCGAGAATCAGAAACCCGGAGGTCTATTGCAACCGTTACCTATTCCGGAATGGAAGTGGGATAACATCAGTATAGATTTCATCACAGATTTGCCCAAGAGTTCCAAGGGCAATGATGCAATTTGGGTCATAGTTGATCGACTAACCAAGTCCGCTCACTTCTTGGCGATGAAACTCAGTTTTTGGCGATGAAACTCACTTCGTCGATGGACATATTGGCTGAGCTGTATGTCGGTGAGATCGTCAGGCTTCATGGTGTTTCGTTAACCATTGTGTCTGATTGAGATGCGCAGTTTACTTCGCATTTCTGGAGGAGTCTTCAGACAGCTCTGGGTACCAAGATGGATTTCAGCACTGCTTTTCATCTGTAGGCTGATGGGCAGACCAAGAAAGTCAACCGTATTCTTGAGGATATGCTTCGGTGCTGTGTACTAGACTTTGGAGGCAGTTGGGAAAGGCATTTAGCTCTGGTGGAGTTTGCCTACAACAACAGTTTTCAGACTAGTGTCGAGATGGCGCTGTACAAAGCTCTGTATGGTAGGAAGTGTAGAACACCTTTCTTTTGGTTCAAAGTTGGGGAGCGGCAGATGTTTGGGCCTGAGATTGTGTAGCAGACCTCTGAAAAGATCAATCTGATCAGGAAGAGGTTGGTGGACGCTCAGAGTAGGCAGAAGAGCTATGCAGACAACCAGATGAGGGACCTTGAGTTTGAGGTTGGTGACTTTGTCTTTCTGAAGGTTTCACCTAGCAAGGTTGTGATTCGCTTCGGCAGAGGTGGAAAGTTAGCCCTGAGGTTCATAAGCCCGTACAAGATAATGAAGCGGATTGGAAAAATTGCCTATCGGTTAGAGTTGCCGGAGGAGTTGTCTCAAGTGCACAATGTCTTCCATGTATCTATGCTGAGAGGGTACATTCCAGATCTGAGTTACCATTTGCCCGAAGTACCAGAGGGTTTGCAGTTGGATCTGAGTTACATTGAGCTACCGGTTGAGATTGTCAATCGTCGGGAGAAAGTCTTGAGGAACAAGACGATACTGATTGTCAAAGTAGTCTGGAGGAACTAGTTCGTTGAAGAGGCTACTTGGGAATCTGAGGAGAGGATGATGAAAGATCATCCTGAGCTCTTTGTGTGATTTGCATCTTCTTTTCTTTCCTTTTCTTATCTCTTTGTTGTATTCCTATTTTTCTCACTCTTTAAGTGTAGTTCAGGGGACGGAACTATTCTAAGGAGGGAGTGTTGTAACACCCTAAATTTCTATTTATGTAGAGTTTGTGAGTGTTTTGCACGTATAATTTTATTTGTATAAATTATTTTATATATAAAAAATATTTCTTTATAGTATGAACAAGAAATTGTTCTTTTTATTTTCCAAAAGACTATTTTTAAAAGCCTAAAGCCTATTTGTCTCTTTTATCTCATTCTTATTTAATTAATTAATTTAATTAGGAGATCCCATGGTTAATTGGCCCATTAGTGAGCCCATTTAAATTAAATTCTCTTTTTATTAATCCAACTTGTAGCGTAGACAAGTTCAGTGATCAGTTAATTTTAATTCACATGAACAACTTGTAAGGAGGGGTACTAATTGGCACGTGCATGTACTAGAGTGTGCATTGCACACTTTTACCCCTAGGCCGGATTATAGGATGGGAAAGTGGGAGATATGGAAGTGGTGGAGAGTTGGTTGCTTCATCATCGGCAGTTTCTATAACTCCCTAGATCATCTAGACCCTTGATCTCTAACAATTTGATCTCATCCTAGCCCTTCATTCACCCTAAAAATTTGTATAAATACCCCCTCCCTACACTCTTCATTCTCACACTTAAAATTTTGAAAAGAAAAGAATAGAAAGAAAAGAAAGGCAATTTAGTGAGACAAAGATTGAGTAGTTTGTGAGTTGAAAAGATTAACATTTAGTGTGTGTTCTTCAACCAAGGAGGTGGCCGGATTTTTCCAAGGATTCAGAAGGGGAGGCTCGGTTTGCTTGCTCAGTAGGAGGAGGTGGCTTTTTGGTGGCTTGATCTAGGAGGAGAAGGCTTCACTTGTTCGTTGTAGGAGATCTCTAGGAGTTTATTTGATTTTCTCTCCATTATAGGTGGGTGATTCTCTTAAACTTCTAATTAGACATCATGCTAGGATTTGTTTGATAAGATTAAGAAGAAACTATAACTAATCTAGCCATGTGATGTGTAAATGAGACAAATTGATATTGGTAGGAATGCATGTTAAAAGAATGTTGATTAATTGCAAAAATAATTGTGATTGTTAGTTTAGAATTTACCATGCTACCATTCTCTATTTGATTGTTATGTGCTAGATTAAGAAGATATGCTCGTTTATTAAATAATTGAAAGGAGAATTATGGGAAAATGTGAAATGGCATGAAAAATAAATAAAAAGGAAATTTATTACTGAAACAATTGTATAATGGTAACAAAAATAATATAAGTGATTTAGAAAATTTTTTAATGCAAATTTGTATAAAGAATATGCTTGTTTTTCCAAAAATTGAAATTTACTAGTAAAATACAAGTAGAGGGCAAAAATTATGCATTTGCATCAAAAATGAAATTTTAATTTACTGGATTAATGTAATTATATATAAAATGAATTCTGAGTTTTTGAATTAATTTGGAGAAGAGGAAAGGACTTAAAAATACTCATTTGTGTAAAAATTCGAAATAACTGAATCTCAGACTTTAACCCCTAAAATCCCCACACCATATCAGTTTGGTCGCTTAGACCAATTGGTTATTGGGTGCTTGGGCGTTACTATAGCTTGCGGGTGACCCTGATGGTCTCGGGTTCGAAACAGGGCTCTGCCCTTTTATTTTCTCCGTGTTTTTGAATTAAACCCCAAACCGAAACCAAAACCTTTTATTAATTATGACCCATGCCATATCTTGGTTATGACTTAGCCCAGTTGGCAACTGGCGGGGGCTAGTGCGGTCGACTGGGGGTGATGGTGGTGGTCGACGGCGCTCGGGGGAGGAGTCGACAAGGAACAGTGGAGCTTCAGTGGGAAAACAGGGGAGCCTAAGAGGAAACAAGGGAAGTCGAAGGAGAGGATGGGACGTCTATGGGGCTGCTACGGTGGTTGGAAAGGTGGCCAACGAGGATAGACGATGAGGGTGATGATGGATGGTGGTGTTCAGAGCGATGAGGAGTGATGGGTTCTCGGTTGGCGGCTAGGCGCTCGACGAGAGAAACAATGGGTGGTGGAAGGCGGTGCTGTGCGGGTGGGATGAAGACGGGGACGAGGATGGACGAGGGCGGTGCTAAGGGTTGATTGGAGGGCGGTCGGAGCAACAGAGGACGAGGCAGATTCGGTTCAAACGAAAACAGAGGGTGAGGGAAAGGGGTGAGCGGCGGGAGGTAGAAGAAAGAGGGATTAGAATAATATGGTTAATTAATAATTAGGGTTAAGGGGTATTTAATTATAGGGTTTAATTGAGATATTGGGTTATTGGGTAATTGACTTAGAATCCAATAGGAGAAATAATAGGGTTTGCGCTTCTAGATCCAAAAAGAAAGTAAAATATCCAATAAAATAGGATTTATAACTGTTGCCGCTAATTTCGGTGTGGGGGCAAACAGATAGTATTTGTGAGTTCGTGAAAAACCTGAATAGCAAACACCTAACCTGTTCCGCCGGAATTTGACCGCTGACTCCCGCCGTTCACCTGCAAGGAAGTGCGAGACACCGAGGTTGATCCCGGCGATGCACCCTCCGACGCTCAAGTCAGTAACCAGAAATGATTATGAAAGAGCGTTTAACTAGAAAAAGATTGATTACCCCTTAATGGAGATGGGTGTGGGGTATTTATAGTCGCCGTTGGGATCAGATAAGGAATGTGATTCCTGTGATCTGATAAGGCGTAAAATCCTCATAATCAGATTAGGAATGTAATCCCTTAATCCCCGGTGAGAGGATAGTAGCGAATCAGGCCCGTTGATTTGGTTTAATCAGAGACCCTAATTCTATCCTGTCGGACTGGGTTTGTATCGGGTCGGGACCCGTACCCAGTTGAGGTGGATCCGTTCGCGGGTTATTGGATCTGTGAGAAGGAGACCCAGTACCCGTTTCGGACCCATTTGTATGTGAAATTGCCGTTTTACCCCTGAGCTTTAAGATTCGTGTCCGATGTGAACGGTCCCGATTTAATCCTGTTTTTAGCCATATCACGAGCCCCCCACTCCCGAAGACTGAGTTTGATCAGCCTTTGAGGAGTAGTTTTACTGTTCTAATGGCGTACGGAATTTTATCGGTGTTCTTAAGGGAGTTTGGAATCTTGCTCGGTGTGTAACAGTGTTATTATGGGCTTGTAAAATGCCCAAAAATATTCTCATAATTTTCTGGATTTTTGGTGATTTTTCTAGATTTTTCTGAATTTTTTCTCATTTTTTTGAATTTTTTATTCATTTTTCGGATTAAATAATTAATTATCAAAAATATTAATTAATTATTCTAATTTAATAATTATTTTTTCGCAATTTAAAAATAACTTTTTCTGAATTAATAATTATTTTTAGAATTTTTAATTAATTTTTTTCGATTTTTAAATATTTTTTTCGGATTTTTTAAATAAAAAAAACAATTAAATAAATAAATAAATAATTTAAATATTACCTGGACACGTGGCACATTTCTGGCCGTCCATCATGATCAGATGAGTGCGCATCGTGAGGCAGATCACGATCTGGACACGTGGCGCGTTCCTGACCGTCCATCGTGATCAGATGTGCGCGCATCGTGAGGCAGATCACGATCTGGACACGTGGCGCGTTCCCGAGCGTCGATCGTGTCGCGACGCGGATTTTGGGACGATCGGACGGATCGTGTGGGTCGGCGAGTATTTTCTCCATATACGAGGGTCGGTGCTTCGGCACCTCGGATGGGCACCTCGGACCCTTGAGATGATGCCACGTGGCTTTTTTTTTTTCCTTTCTCTCTCCTCCTCTGCTCTTTCTCCTCTTCGTTTTGCTTCTTCTTCTTTTCGTCTCGTCTCCTTCCTCGACTCTACTTCTTTTCCTTCGTGTCGACTCGAGCTAGAGGACAGAGGGGGAGCTTCGGCGAGTTGACGAAGGAGATGGGCAAGGAGCTTCGGTGCGGTGAAGGGGAGAAGAGGACCTCGACAGCGGAGCTTCGTAAGCTCGGCTTTGGACCTCGACAGCGGAGCTTTGGAGGCAACGGTGTTCGCTGAGGAAAGGCTCGATGATGTGCTTCGGCTGCTCATGTGAGCTCGGCGACGAAGGTGGCAAGCTCGGCGATGGGTCGTGCTCGATGTCGTCGGAGGGGCTCGGCCAAAGGTTGGGTTCTTCTAGAGGAGAAGCTCGGCAGTTGAAGACGAGAAGCTTGGAGTGGCGTTGCGTTCGGAGTTGGGTTCGGCTCGATGACGAAGAGTATGGGCAAGCTTTGGCGAACGGCGATGAGTTCAGAGCTCGACTGTTATGGTGAAGTTCGTTCGGCGACCTTGGAGAACGAGAGACGAAGGTCGTTTGGCGATAGAGGAGCTCGGCGAACGGGCGATGGGGTCGAGCTTGACGCGGCGGTGAGCTTCGTGAAGGGGGGAGCTCGTCGACGAGGGTGCTGGAGCTCGGCCATGGTCGCGAACACGAGCTCGAACCTCGGGAATTTCGTCTGCGGAGCTCGTTGGAGGGGACTCGTAGCTCAGCCTTGGAGCTTGGAGGCCGGCGAAGATGCGCTCGAGCTCTGGCGGTGGACTGGAGCTCGACATAGGGTGATTGGCTCTGTTTCGCGAGGGTGCTCAGTGAAGGAGAATAAGTGAGTTGGGTTTTTTTTGTTTTGTTTAGTTTTGGCGGGAGTATGGAGATTCGGAGAAGAAGAAGGGAAGCTGACGTGGAGTTCGGGTCGTGGGTTGATGGGTTCGGATCTCCTAACGGGTCGACCCCGGCCCACGCACTTTTTTTTTTCTTCTCCTCTGCTCTGCTTCTTGCTCGGCAAATCCGAGCACAGATTTTGAGGAGCATTTTTTCCCACTTTGCTGTTCGGTTGGTCGGTAGCTCGGATTTGAGATCCGAGCTACGTGGCTCAATCTGGACGGTTGATCACGATCGGAGCGCGAATCACGAGACAAGAGGCTCAAATTTCGAGAAAACGTTATCTTGTCGTTTTGTGGAGACGTGGCGAGATCTGAGCCGTTCATCATGTTTTAGCACGAATTTTGAGATGATCCGACGGTGAGATGGGGTCGGCCGAATTTTTCTCCATATACGAGGGTCGGTACCTCGGCACCTCGGATCGACAGCTCTTCTGAGAAGAAAGAGGAAGGGGAGGAGAGGCATTTGGGTTCTCTCCTCTGCCTTGTTCTTTCGCACAGTGGAGAAGAGGAGAAGTGGAAGGGGAGGAGAGGCATTTGGGTTCTCTCCTCTGCCTTGTTCTTCCGCACAGTGGAGAAGAGGAGAAGAGGAAGGGGAGGAGAGGCAATTGGGTTCTCTCCTCTGCCTTATTCTTCCGCACAGTGGAGAAGAGGAGAAGAGGAAGGGGAGGAGAGGCATTTGGGTTCTCTCCTCTGTCTTGTTCTTCCGCACAGTGGAGAAGAGGAGAAGAGGAAGGGGAGGAGAGGCAATTGGGTTCTCTCCTCTGCCTTGTTCTTCCGCACAGTGGAGAAGAGGAGAAGTGTTGGGGAAGAAGGAGAAGAATGAAGGAGCTAAGAAGGGTATGGGTCGGACCGTGGGTATCGGATCCGACCCCGACCGTTAGCCTCTTTTTCTTTCTTCCTCTTCATCTGCTTGCTTTGTTCGGCGAATCCGAGCACGGATTTTGAGGCACATTTTTCGCCGCTCCGCAGGTTGGTAGATTGGCAGATCCAAGCTACGCGACTCAATCTGGACGGTTGATCACGATCGTGGCGTGAATCACGAGACAAGAGGCACGAGTTTCGAGAAAACGTTATCTTGTCGTTTTGTGGTGACGTGGCGCGATCTGATCCGTCCATCACGCTTGAGTGTGAATTTGGAGATAATCTAACGGTGAGATCGGGTCGGCAGAATTTTTCTCCATATACGAGGGTCGGTCCCTCGTCCGCTTGGCTCGGTGACTCAGTAGTTCACCCTCTGCCCGTAGTAGCTCGGAGAAGAGGAGAAGAGGAAGGGGAGGAGAGGCATTTGGGTTCTCTCCTCTGCCTTGTTCTCTCGCACAGTGGAGAAGCGGTGCTGGGAAGATCCTCGTAAGAGCCATGGGAAGACCCATTCTTTGAAGTGAGTGCAAGGAGCAACTCTAGGGGGAGTGTTGTGCTCCGATCTCGTCGAGAAGCGCTATTTGAGAGACAAGTTTGAGGAGGAACTCTAGGAGAAAGTTGTACTCCGAACTTGTTGAGAAGAGCTCCGCTTTGGAGGTGAGCGGAGTGAAGAGCTCGGCTCTAGGAGAGCCATCTGGACGAGGAGTTTGAGGAGCAACTCTAGGAGAGAGTTTTAGCTCCGAACTCGTTGAGAAGAGCTCCGCTTTGGAGGCGAGCGGAGCGAAGAGCTTGACTTGTAGAAGATCCATCTGGAAGAGGAGTTTGAGGAGCAACTCTAGGAGAGAGTTTTAGCTCCGAACTCGTTTGAGAAGAGGTCCGCCTTGGAGGCGAGCGGAGTGAAGAGCTCGACTTGTAGAAGAGCCATCTAGAAGAGGAGTTTGAGGAGCAACTCTAGGAGAGAGTTTTAGCTCTGAACTCGTTGAGAAGAGCTCCGCTTTGGAGGCGGGCGGAGTGAAGAGCTCGACTTGTAGAAGAGCCGTTAACTCCGAACTCGTTTGAGAAAAGGTCCGCCTTGGAGGTGAGCGGAGTGAAGAGCTCGACTTGTAGAAGAGCCATCTGGAAGAGGAGTTTGAGGAGCAACTCTAGGAGAGAGTTTTAGCTCCGAATTCGTTGGGAAGAGCTCCGCTTTGGAGGCAAGCGGAGTGAAGAGCTCGGCTATGGGAGAGCCATCTGGAAGAGGAGTTTGCGGAGCAACTCTAGGAGAGAGTTTTAGCTCCGAACTCGTTTGAGAAGAGCTCCGCTTAGGAGGCGAGCGGAGTGAAGAGCTCGGCTCTGGGAGAGCCATCTGGACGGTTGATCACGATCGTGGCGCGAATCACGAGACAAGAGGCACGAGTTTCGAGAAAACGTTATCTTGTCGTGTTGTGGTGACGTGGAACGATCTGATCCGTCCATCACGCTTGAGTGTGAATTTTGAGATGATCCAACGGTGAACTCGGGTCGGCCGTGTTTTTCTCCATATGTGGAGATCGGTACCTCGGCACCTCGGATCGGTGTCTTAGTAGTTCACCTTTTGCCCATAGTAGCTCGGCGTAGAGGAGAGGTCGGAGGTCTACCTCTGCTCTTCGGTTCGAGAGGATGGGTCGGCGTATGAGAGAGGGGAAGAGTTCCGGAGCTCTGCCTCTATTTTGTTTGGTTTTGGAGATTTTTGAAGAGGAGCTCCACTCCTAGGAGAAGAGGTGCTAGGAAGAGGTGCTGGGAAGACCCATTCTCTGAAGTGAGTGCAAGGAGCAACTCTAGGGGAGAGTTGTGAGCTCCGAACTTGTTGAGAAGAGGTCCGCTTCGGAAGAGAGCGGAGTGACGAGATCGACTTTAGGAGAGAGCCATCTGGATGACGGGTTTTAAGGAGCAACTCTAGGAGAGAGTTGTGAGCTCGAAACTTGTTTGAGAAGAGGTCCGCTTTGGAGGCGAGCGGAGCGAAGAGCTCGGTTCTAAGGAAGAGCCACTTGGAGGGGGAGTGTGAGGAGGAACTCTAGGGGAGAGTTGTGCTTCGAACTCGTTTGGAAGAGGTATTTGAGAGACAAGTTTGAGGAGGAACTCTACGAGAGAGTTGTGCTCCGAACTTGTTGAGTAGAGGTCCACTTCGGAGGAGAGCGGAGTGGAGAGCTCGGCTCTGGGAGAGAGCCATCTGGAAGAGGAGTTTGAGGAGCAACTCTAGGAGAGAGTTTTTAGCTCCGAACTCGTTGAGAAGAGCTCCACTTTGGAGGCGAGCGGAGTGAAGAGCTCGACTTGTAGAAGAGCCATCTGGAAGAGGAGTTTGAGGAGCAACTCTAGGAGAGAGTTTTTAGCTCCGAACTCGTTGAGAAGAGCTCCGCTTTGGAGGCGAGCGGAGTGAAGAGCTCGGCTCTGGGAGAGAGCCATTTGGAAGACGAGCATAAGGAGGAACTCTAGGAGAGGGTTGTGCTCCGAACTTGTTGAGAAGAGGTCCACTTCGGAGGAGAGCGGAGTGGAGAGTTCGGCTGTGGAAGAGAGCCATCTGGAAGACGAGTTTCGGGGAGCAACTCTAGGGGAGAGTTTTAGCTACGAATTCGTTTGGAAGAGGTCCGCTTTAGAGGGAGCGGAGTGGAGAGCTCGGCTCTGGAAGAGAGCCATTTGGAAGACGAGTTTGAGGAGCAACTCTAGGAGAGAGTTTTAGCTCCGAACTCGTGGAGAAGAGATCCGCTTTGGGGGCGAGCGGAGTGAAGAGCTCGGCTCTGGGAGAGAGCCTTTTGGAAGACGAGCGTAAGGAGGAACTCTAGGAGGGAGTTGTGAGCTCCGAACTCGCTATTTGGGTGAGAGAATCAATGGTTGTGGGAGCAGTTCCGAATGGCGAACCACTTCTAGCTCGCTTAGGAGCGAACTTGCGAAGTAGAATCGAGCCAAGTGTTGGACTCCGAACCATTCAACGGCTGTGGGAGCAATTCCGAACGGCGATCTACTTCTGGCTCGCCTATGGGCGAGCCGGGGAAGTAGAGTCGAGCCGAGTGTTGGACTCCGAACCATCGTTAGATTAGTTTGTCGGTTGTGAGAGCAGTTCCGAATGGCGAGCTACTTCTAGTTTGTTTATGAGCGAACTTGCGAAGTAGAATCGAGCCAAGTGTTGGACTCCGAACCATTCAACGGCTGCAGGAGCAATTCCGAACGGCGATCTACTTCTGGTTCGCCTATGGGCGAGCCGGGGAAGTAAAGTCGAGCCGAGTGTTGGACTCCGAACCATCGTTAGATTAGTTTGTCGGTTGTGAGAGCAGTTCCGAATGTCGAGCTACTTCTAGTTCGTTTATGAGCGAACTTGCGAAGTAGAATCGAGCCAAGTGTTGGACTCCGAACCATTCAACGGCTGCAGGAGCAATTCCGAATGGCGATCTACTTCTGGTTCGCCTATAGGCGAGCTGGGGAAGTAAAGTCGAGCCGAGTGCTGGACTCCGAACCATCGTGAGATTAGTTTAAGGGTTGTGGGAGCAGTTCCGAATGGCGAGCTACTTCTAGTTCATTTATGAGAGAACTTGCGAAGTAGAATCGAGCCAAGTGTTGGACTCCGAACCATTCAACGGCTGCAGGAGCAATTCCGAACGGCGATCTACTTCTGGTTCGCCTGTGGGCGAGCCGGGGAAGTAAAGTCGAGCTGAGTGTTGGACTCCGAACCATCGTTGTTAAAGGTTAGTAAGTTGCGGGAGCAGCTATGTAGAAGAAGCTGGACTCCGAACCCACCATTTAGCGAGTCGTGACTCGGAAAGATAGAGATGAAGCGAGAGCAACAATTTCCAATGAAAAGATGCAAAGTTTGAAATAAGCTGAGTGGCCACTTCAATAGGGCGAGCCGTTATTACATGCTATTGGCGTGGTTACAAGCATCTGCCTTATTGAAAATCAGGATCCTACTTCTACGATAAAGTGAAAACCTCTTGGGAGGAGCCGAGTCTCGAAGCTCGGAGGACCTTTCTGTTCATTTGGAAGAGGTGTTGATCAGGGGGGAGCTCGGATGGGAAGAGTTCGGCTCTGGAAGAGAGCCTTTTTGTGAGATGAGTTTGAGGAGCAACTCATGGGAGAGCTGTAGCTCCGAACTCGTTGAGAAGAGGTCCGCTTCGGCGGCGAGCGGAGGGAAGAGCTCGGCTCTGGAAGAGAGCCATTTGTGAGATGAGTTTGAGGAGCAACTCTTGGAGAGAGTTGTGAGCTCCGAACTTGTTGAGAAGAGGTCCGCTTCGGAGGCGAGCGGAGGGAAGAGCTCGGCTCTGGAAGAGAGCCATTTGTGAGATGAGTTTGAGGAGGAACTCTTGGAGAGAGTTTTGAGCTCCGAACTCATTGAGAAGAGGTCCGCTTCAGAGGCGAGCGGAGGGAAGAGCTCGGCTCTGGAAGAGAGCCATTTGTGAGATGAGTTCGAGGAGCAACTCTTGGGGAGGGTTGTAGCTCCGAACTCGTTGAGAAGAGGTCCGCTTCGGAGGCGAGCGGAGGGAAGAGCTTGGCTCTGGAAGAGAGCCATTTGTGAGATGAGTTTAAGGAGTAACTCTAGGAGAGAGTTGTGAGCTCCGAACTTGTTGAGAAGAGGTCCGCTTCGGAGGCGAGCGGAGGGAAGAGCTCGGCTCTGGAAGAGAGCCATTTGTGAGATGAGTTTGAAGAGCAACTCTTGGGGAGAGCTGTAGCTCCGAACTCGTTGAGAAGAGGTCCGCTTCGGCGGCGATTGGAGGGAAGAGCTCGGCTCTAGAAGAGAGCTATTTGTGAGATGAGTTTGAGGAGCAACTCTAGGAGAGAGTTGTGAGCTCCGAACTTGTCGAGAAGAGGTCCGCTTCGGAGGCGAGCGAAGGGAAGAGCTCGGCTCTGGAAGAGAGCCATTTGTGAGATGAGTTTGAGGAGCAACTCTTGGGGAGAGCTGTAGCTCCGAACTCGTTGAGAAGAGGTCTGCTTCGGCGGCGAGCGGAGGGAGGAGCTCGGCTCTGGAAGAGAGCTATTTGTGAGATGAGTTTGAGGAGCAACTCTTGGGGAGAGCTGTAGCTCCGAACTCGTTGAGAAGAGGTCCGCTTCGGCGGCGAGCGGAGGGAAGAGCTCGGCTCTGGAAGAGAGCTATTTGTGAGATGAGTTTGAGGAGCAACTCTAGGAGAGAGTTGTGAGCTCCGAACTTGTCGAGAAGAGGTCCGCTTCGGAGGCGAGCGGAGGGAAGAGCTCGGCTCTGGAAGAGAGCCATTTGTGAGATGAGTTTGAGGAGCAACTCTAGGAGAGAGTTGTGAGCTCCGAACTTGTTGAGAAGAGGTCCGCTTCGGAGGCGAGCAGAGGGAAGAGCTCGGCTCTGGAAGAGAGCCATTTGTGAGATGAGTTTGAGGAGCAACTCTTGGGGAGAGCTGTAGCTCCGAACTCGTTGAGAAGAGGTCTGCTTCGGCGGCGAGCGGAGGGAGGAGCTCGGCTCTGGAAGAGAGCTATTTGTGAGATGAGTTTGAGGAGCAACTCTTGGGGAGAGCTGTAGCTCCGAACTCGTTGAGAAGAGGTCCGCTTTGGCGGCGAGCGGAGGGAAGAGCTCGGCTCTGGAAGAGAGCTATTTGTGAGATGAGTTTGAGGAGCAACTCTAAGAGAGAGTTGTGAGCTCCGAACTTGTTGAGAAGAGGTCCGCTTCGGAGGCGAGCGGAGGGAAGAGCTCGGCTCTGGAAGAGAGCCATTTGTGAGATGAGTTTGAGGAGCAACTCTTGGGGAGAGCTGTAGCTCCGAACTCATTGAGAAGAGGTCCACTTCGGCGGCGAGCGGAGGGAAGAGCTCGGCTCTAGAAGAGAGCTATTTGTGAGATGAGTTTGAGGAGCAACTCTTGGAGAGAGTTGTGAGCTCCGAACTTGTTGAGAAGAGGTCCGCTTCGGCGGCGAGCGGAGGGAAGAGCTCGGCTCTGGAAGAGAGCTATTTGTGAGATGATTTGAGGAGCAACTCTTGGGGAGAGCTGTAGCTCCGAACTCGTTGAGAAGAGGTCCGCTTCGGTGGCGAGCGGAGGGAAGAGCTCGGCTCTGGAAGAGAGCTATTTGTGAGATGAGTTTGAGGAGCAACTCTAGGAGAGAGTTGTGAGCTCCGAACTTGTTGAGAAGAGGTCCGCTTCGGAGGCGAGCGGAGGGAAGAGCTCGGCTCTGGAAGAGAGCCATTTGTGAGATGAGTTTGAGGAGCAACTCTTGGGGAGAGCTGTAGCTCCGAACTCGTTGAGAAGAGGTCCGCTTCGGCGGCGAGCGGAAGGAAGAGCTCGGCTCTGGAAGAGAGCTATTTGTGAGATGAGTTTGAGGAGCAACTCTTGGAGAGAATTGTGAGCTCCGAACTTGTTGAGAAGAGGTCCGCTTCGGCGGTGAGCGGAGGGAAGAGCTCGGCTCTGGAAGAGACCATTTGTGAGATGAGTTTGAGGAGCAACTCTTGGGGAGAGCTGTAGCTCCGAACTCGTTGAGAAGAGGTCCGCCTTAGAGGTGGGCGGAGCGAAGAGCTCGGCTCTGGAAGAGAGCCATTTGGGAGGCGAGTTTGAGGAGCAACTCTAGGAGAGAGTTGTGAGCTCCGAACTGTCTAAGAAGAGGTCCGCTTCGGCGGCGAACGGAGGGAAGAGCCCGGCTCTGGGAAAGAGCTGTTTGTGAGACGAGTGTGAGGAGGAACTCTATGAGAGAGTTGTGCTCCAAACTCGTTGGATCTCGGCACGGGTGATTGGCGCCTCATCGTTCCTAGGCTGCTGCCGACCCGCAGGGGAGCATGGTCTTCTTCTGTGATGCTCGGGGGATTCCTTCCTCCCTCTTCGGGTAGGGGATCTTCTGTAATCTCGGTGGTGAGGGGACCGCTCACCCGGACGTTGTTGGCGGGAGGCTCCCTCTCGTGCCCGCTTTTCGTCCAGATGGTGGCGTAGGTCCCCTTCCTTCTGCCGATTTTGAGGATTGTGGGAGGCCATGGAATCCGTAGAGGCGTTGTGTATGGAGACACGGTCTTGGTGGAGAGGTTGCTTCATGCGGGAGCCCCCCGCACCGGCATTCTGTGGACCGGTAGGACCCTTGGGGGGTTGCCGATTCTGAAGAGGAGGCTGATCTTGTTGAAGAGGGTCCTCCACTTGAAGCGGGGGTTGTCCCTGCTGCGGAGCGGGTTGGACAGGGACTACCTCTTGCTGATCAGCGGGGTTGGGCCCACGGTTGGACCCTCTGGATCTTACTTACCTAGGAGGCATGGCTGGAGAAGATCTGACCAACGGGAAGAGGAGGGGCTGCTATTCGTATGGTATCCCACAGACGATGCCAATCTGTTGCCGCTAATTTCGGTGTGGGGGCAAACAGATAGTATTTGTGAGTTCGTGAAAAACCTGAATAGCAAACACCTAACCTGTTCCGCCGGAATTTGACCGCTGACTCCCGCCGTTCACCTGCAAGGAAGTGCAAGACACCGGGGTTGATCCCGGCGATGCACCCTCCGATGCTCAAGTTAGTAACCAGAAATTATTATGAAAGAGCGTTTAACTAGAAAAAGATTGATTACCCCTTAATGGAGATGGGTGTGGGGTATTTATAGTCGCCGTTGGGATCAGATAAGGAATGTGATTCCTGTGATCTGATAAGGCATAAAATCATCGTAATCAGATTAGGAATGTAATCCCTTAATTCCCGGTGAGAGGATAGTAGCGAATCAGGCCCGTTGATTTGGTTTAATCAGAGACCCTAATTCTATCCTGTCGGACTGGGTTTGTATCGGGTCGGGACCCGTACCCAGTTGAGGTGGATCCGTTCGCGGGTTATTGGATCTGTGAGAAGGAGACCCAGTACCCGTTTCGGACCCATTTGTATGTGAAATTACCGTTTTACCCATGAGCTTTAAGATTCGTGTCCGATGTGAACGGTCCCGATTTAATCCTATTTTTAGCCATATCAATAACTAATAATAATAATAATAATAATAATAATAATAATAATAATAATAATAATAATATTATTATTATTATTATTATTATTATTATTATTATTATTATTATTATTATTATTATTATTATTATTATTATTATTATTGGGTTATTGGATAATTGGGTGATATTGGGTTATTGGGTAATTGGGTTAGAATCCAATAGGAGAAATAATAGGGTTTGGGCTTCTAGATCCAAAAGGGAAGTAAAATATCCAATAAAATAGGATTTATAACAAATAATAATAATAAATAATAATAATAATAATAATAATAATAATAATAATAATAATAATAATAATAATAATAATAATAATAATAATAATAATAACAACAATAATAACAAATAATAATGATAATAATAATAATAATAATAATAATTTTTATTATTGTTATTATTATTATTATTATTATTATTATTATTATAACCTTGTGTCAGGACCTACGGGCTAATAACGATATATACATAAAGTTAGTATTTGAGTTTAACAATTCTAATTAATAATAATAATAATAATAATAATAATAATAATAATAATAATAATAATAATAATAATAATAATAATAATAATAATAATAATAATAATAATAATAATAATAATAATAACAATAATAATAACAAATAATAATAATAATAATAATAATAATAATAATTACTATTATTATTATTATTATTACTACTACTATTATTATTATTATTATTATAACCTTGTGTCAGGACCTACGGGCCAATAACGATATATACATTAAGATAGGATTTGAGTTTAACAATTCATTAAAATCCAAATAGTAATAACACATTTGATTTGGGCTCAAATATAAATATTCGATCAATTAGGAACAAAAAATAAAATTAAAATACACCATTAGAAAATAAAATCCAAATAGTAAAATACACCATTATTCGAAATAAATATAATTTTCGATTAGAAAAGACTTTAACATAAAATCTAAATCGAATTTGACTAATAATGAATTTATAAAAATTGAAATACAGAAAATATTCAGGGAAATATGTATTTGCGGGAATAGGGGTTACAGAAAGATAAATCAAATAATATAATAGAGATGATAAAGCAGTAACACAAATAAATGAGAAATAGAAAGAGTTTACTGATGTTGATGAACGAGTTGTAGTGGTAGTTGCAGCTAGCAACGGGGTACGCCAGTCGCTGGTAGTGGCGCCAGCGCCGTTGGCTGTGCTTGTGTGGGTCGACGACGATGTGAGAGTCTACGACAACAAGTGAAAAAGGAGAGGTGGTCAGTATTGGGTGGTGGCAGTGGTGGCGCTGGTGGGTTTTCGACAACGACGAGGGTGAGATGTGGGATCGAAGGGCGAGGGGGATTAAGGTTTCGAGCTAAAGTGGGTTTGGGAGGTGGGGGGGTGGTCGGAGATGGGGGTCAATGAGGTGCTTCGGGGTGAGGGATGAGATAGTGCTGGCGATGGGTGCAGGTCGATCGTAGTGGTCGATGAGGGCGATGAGATGCTGCAATGAGGACGTACGGGGGTTGCGAGGTCGGGGGTGATGAGGGCGATGACGGGGTGGTGGTGGATCGACGGTGAGGTCGAGGGATCGACGGATCTGAGTGAACAGAGGAGGAAGATAAAGAGGGGTTAGGGTTTTGAATTTGGGGATTATGGTTTGGGTTTAATTGATTTGGGGATTTGAGGGTAGTTTTAGAGTTTATCACAAACCCTAAATTTGTATTAGGATTTATCACAAACCCTAATAATTCTCTTAATTGTATCACACAAAAAGAGGGATGAAGATCAATAACTCAACACAATAAGTTTTTTAATCAAGAATAGCATTACTTCTCATTAATTCCATTACCTATATATATGCTCAAAACAAATCTTGATACAAATCTCAAAATATTCTAAAATCTCAGAAATATTCTAATGTATAAAAGAAAGATTACAAATCGTAAAACTACTACATATGGCTATAATTTCCGAATCGAAATAAAACAGATTTGATGTCATCATCAAATATTCTCTTCGTTTGGATGGACAATAACTAATGAGGACTATTTTTAAATGAACCCTACTTTGTTAGTGGTGTACTTGAAAATATCGATCTGTGAGTGAGTAATATGCAATGTTGAGAATTTGGAATAATTTATGCGCAAAAAAAAATCCTAAAACTCATCACTGTTCAAAATATTTCTAAGAACTAATTATGTCATAAAGGCTAGTTAAAAGATTAGCAGTATCATGTCTTTTAGCTAAGTTGTAATTGACAACACTACTAAATGACACCCTTTCTTCTGAATCTTTCTGCTTGTAACAACATTGCACCTCTTACTTTTGAACATGTCTGGAGAAGATCGATGTCACTGAAAACATTGGTTACAAAAGATTGTGAAGAGTTAACATCACTGGGGGCCTAAGGTCCTCAGCTGCCATGTTACTAACTTAGAGATCAGTGGATGCCCTATGCTTGTGCAAGCTTCCATAGAGGTGGAAGATCTCAACTTACTTGTTATAAATAAAGCCATTAAGGGACTTTATCTCTGTTCATATATTATCTGGGATTGCACTCAGCTCCAGTTGTTGGCTGGTGAGATAGAACAGTTGTTCTTGAAAAATAGTAAATTCTTGAGAAGTCTATATTTGTATGCAACATCATCCCTGCAGTCTATTCCTGATATAGCCTCCTAAGATTTTTTTTCCTCAGGCATTTTCATTCGACTAATGCTCATCAGTTCGAGTCACTGCCACAACTACCTTATTGTATAAGCGAGACAAGAGGAGAATCTTTTATGTTCGCTCAAAAAGTTCCTTTATGGCCTCAAACAGTCTCCTCGAGCTTATTTTGAAAAGTTCGGCAAAGCTGTGTACTCTTATGGGTTCTTAAGAAGTAAGGCAGGTCATTCTCTCTTCACAAAGGAAGAAATTAAAGGCATTGTTATTCTGTTAGTCTATGTGATATTATTATCACATGTAGTGATTCGCAAGGTATTGCAGACATCAAGCAGCGATTAGGTCAAACCTTTCAAACAAAGAATCTTGGTTCGCTTCGATATTTTCTTGGCACTGAGGTTGAACACAAAAATGATAATATCTTTCTTTCTCAAATAAAGTATGTCCTTGATTTTCTTACTGAGACAAGAATGTTGAGATGTCGCCCCAGTGACACACCTATGAATCCCAATATTAAGTTGTTCTCCTTCTCCAATGATGCATTGTTTTTTGATCCAGGACGATATTGCAGGCTGGTTGGCAAACTCATATATCACTTAGTGACTAGGCCAGATATTGTCTTTGCAAGTCAGCCAGTTTATGCATGCACCGACCATCACTCATTAGGACTCAGTGGTTCACATACTTTGCTACCTTAAGAATGTCCCAGGACAAGAGTTTCTATTCCGGTCTGGTAATTCTCTTTATTTATGAAGATATTCTGGTGCTGATTTGCAAGGATCGGTTGATGATAGACGCTCAAGTAGTGGGTATTTTGTATTCTTTGGAGGAATCTCGTATCTTGGAAAAGTAAGAAACAGTCCGTGGTAGCCAAATCAAGACATCAAGTGCAAAGGCTGAATACCGAGTCATTGAGCATTTGGTTTTTGAAGTTTTATGGCTCAAATCTCTTTTCTGAGACTTAACAATCCCGTTGTTATCTCCAGTTTCTTTCTACTATGACAACAAGGCTGCTATTCATATTTATGAAAATCTGGTGTTTTATGAGGCTGGCACTTCGTTCGAGATGAGTGGGAGAAGAAGGTGATTTTATTTTCATATGTCTGGTCCGGTGAACAACTTGCTGATATCGTAACTAAAGCACTACCTCTTAAGATTTTTTAAACTTGAGCAAGCTTGGCTTCGACAATATCTACGCACCAGCTTGAGGGGGAGTGTTAAAGTAATCTTAGTTTAGTTCCACATTTAAATTAGATTCATTTATATTACTCTATACTCTTCTATATATAGGATCCAGTGTATTCAGTTATATGCATCCAATAAAGTATTCTTTTCAGTCTTTATACTATCAATCAACATGAAGATTTCACAATACCTATTGAAGAACTCAAAATTGGTGACCCCTCATTGTTTCTTATGAAGCTATTGAAGGACTTTACCATGGTTAAGCATTTGTTTATGTGGAATTGCAGTTAGCTACAGTCGTTGACTGGTGAGATAGAGTGCTAGTTGGTTCAAAACAGCAAAAATCTGTACTCACTAAATCTGTATATAGCATCCTCCCTGCAGTCAATTCCAGATAGCTTCCAAAATCTCTCTTCCCTAAACAGTTTAACCATCAACAAAGCTCATGAGCTCAAGTCATTCTCACAGCTCCCTTTCAGTATGAAAGTCCTAGAAATTAGAGGCTGCAACAACATATTGAAGGAGAGGTGCCAGATGGAAGGTGTTGACTGGCCTAACATTGCTCATATTCGGCATATTCGTCAAATGACTTCAAAGAGGTTCTGCTTTTCTCCTCATAATCCGTATATAAACACACACATCCTTATTGTTAGGAATTCGCTGCTGAGTTTGCGACAACTGATCCTATGAACAAACCACAAAGCAATAGTAGATCAAACCAAACACACAAAACACAAATTTTATTCCGTTTTGGGCGAACCCTAACCGGGGAGAGAAATAACTGATATATTATTCGACTAGATAAAGATACATGAGTTACAAGCACTCTCACAAAAAACCTATCTATCTCTCAAGTATCACTAGAAAATATTTTTTGTTTACAATGGAAAGCTCTCAAACCTCAGATGAAAAACTAGTACTTTTGGCACACCTTTTTGTGAAGGTTGTTACAATGATATATATTGAGAACTAGAGAAACCTTAGGTTTAATCTTGATACAATAGTCATCGATATATCCTGAAGAGATAACCATACAATGAGAGCTATACGATCTAACTTGGAAAGGAAGTTAGGCTTCAATCAGATCACCCAGACCCAGGCCCAAACTTCTGCTTCCCCAGCGCGAACTGCCCTTAAGGTAGTCGACTATAATGCCTCGACTCAAAACAGAGGGCAGCATTGCTCGACTGCATTTTCATGGAGTCAACTGCCCTGCTAATTTTTCTTCCTATTTATTACTGTTGTTCCATTTGTCTCCAGCATTCGCTTCGATCCTCTTCTCGCTTCACCTATCTTCTCATCTCATCGAATCTAGTATGTAAGACATAAATCCAACAATCTTCACTTTAGATTGCATACTTATGATTTCTCATCTGTGTGATTAATTTTCTCTAGACTCTTTCCTTCTCCTCTTGCAAGCAACCCGTTTTAGTAGCTTCTTCTACTATTCAAATCTACCTCCACATGTTATTTATCTAATTGTATGCCCCTTCAAGAGCGTACCCCATTAGGCGTCAACACGAAGGCGACAACCTCAACACGAACTCTACCTACCCCGAGGCCTATACCTTCCGACGATATTCGAATATTGCGGTCTCGCTTCGGTAAATCTGGTGGCGGCTTACTAGATACTGCTTCAGGAACGTAGGGTTTAGAAACACTTGGCCAAGATTTTCTGTTTCCACAAAGTTTGTAGAGGTTGTGCTGAACACCCTGATTCCCTTTATCACTTTACGACGACATTTTCAAATTGATAGAACTCCACATTGAGCTGTGTACCTATACCCCGTGCTTACAAAGTTTCCAAGGACATTAGATTATGTTTCAACAAAGAAATATGCATGACATTCTCTAATGTGTACCCCTTTCCATCTGATATCTCCAGCTCAAATGTTCTCCCACCCATACTTCACAAATCTCACCAGTCCTCGGTCTCACACAACTACCTGCTACTGACTTGTAAGTATAAAACATCTCCTCTTGGAGCAAATATGAGAAAAACTATCTGAATCGGAAAACCAGCCAAAATCTACATCTAAAGAACTTGAAACAAGAAGACAGTTAAGTTATCACCCGATTCGGTGATACTAACTATGTTGACACCCCTCTGATTCAACCACTTATGACAATCCATCTGGTAATGTTCAATCCCTCTGAAATGATGGCAATGGACCACACCCTTACGTGTACTATCCCTTCCAATTGAAGTACCATCCTTGAATTACTAATCTGTTAAGTCTTAGTCATGGAAACTTCTTCAAATGTATGGCTAGTACCAAAACAAAATCATGAACAATCAATATTAGTGCCTTCACTTTGGCCACCCAGGCTCTTGTGTTAATGCAAAAATTGTATAATAGTCCTTGGATAAATGAGGAATCACTTTTATTTCCTGCACCGGTTACAATTATATTTATGCCCCTGTTAAAAAGAATCACAAGGTTCCTCCATATAAGCCCCTGTATCCCTTTTCATGGTGTACTTCTCCAAATTTCCGATGTTACTTGCCACCAATAAGCCACATCTAGACATTTATAAAAATACTATACACAGCTGGAAAGTTTCTACACCTAAAAATACTCCACATAACATGTTTATTGCAACAGAGTTGATAGGTTTATTGTTAAGTTGCCTGATTTTAGAAACCTTCAGAGTTCTACTTAGAATCAGGCCTTAGGCTTCAGTGGTAAAACATTTTAATTTTTTACTCATTTTAGTCATGTGCATTTTTCCTTAGCATCTATTATTTCATTACTTACTCCATCAATGACTTGGTTATCAACTTATCATCATATATCTGAAAATTTATCATTCAAGTTTGTTCTAGGCTTATCTAAAGTTTTAATTCCAAATATAAGGAGTTGATTTGCCTACGCAGGAGGAGCTTGCTCGAGTTTATCCATGAAAGTGAAAATTTATAAATATTACTTATTTATTAACTATCTCTGGTTGCCCTAAGCTTGTCCAAGATTCAATCGAAGAGGGAGATTTCACAATACCTGTTGAAGAACTCCTTATTGATCACCCCTCATTGCTTCTTATGAAGCCATTGAGGGACTTCACCATGGTTAAGTATTTGTATATGTACAACTGCAGTCATCTACAATGGCTGACTGGTCAGATACAATGCTGGTTGTTGCAAAACAGCAAAAATCTGTACTCACTAATTCTGTATGAAGCATCCTCCCTGCAGTCAATTCCAGACACCTTCCATCATCTCTCTTCCCTCAACAGTTTAACCGTTAATAAAGCTCGTGAGCTCAAGTCACTCCCACAACTCCCTTTCTATATGCAAGTCCTACAAATTGAAGGCTGCAACCGCATCCTGAAGGACAGGTACCAGAAGGAAGGTCTTGACTGGCCTAATATAGCTCATATCCCAAAAATTATCTTCAAATGACTTTAACGAGATTCTGCTTTTCTCCTCACAATCAGAGTAGAAACTAGGGGTGCTTTCGGATAAGGATATATCCGATTCGATCCGCATCCGAATCCGATTTTTTTGCGGATACGGATATGAAAAATCCGTATCCGGACGGATACGGATACGGATTCGGATATCCAAATCCAAAAAAATTCGGATTCGGATACAGATACGGATATTCCTAAAAAAGCGGATTCGGATACGGATATCCGCTTAATTTAATATTTATTTATTTAATATATATATTTAATAGTTATATCAATGAGTAAACTTAAACCCTAATCAGCTAAATCCCGTATTCACCAGATCCAAAATCCCAAATCGACCTTTCCTCTTCTCTCCCGTCTTCCTCTTCTCCGGTTCTCCCCCGTCCCCAATTCCCAGTCCCCATCCCCAACTCCACTCCACATCGACCTCGCGTTCCCCCATCTTCCTCTTCTCCCCCATCCCCCGTCTCCATCGCGTCCGCTCTCGAGAACACAAACGGCGCGCAGGTCGAGAGATCGAAGCACGGGATCAGCAGGTCGAGAGATCGAAGCCCCGTCGCGATCCCCGTCGCCACACCCCATCGCCAGTCGCCAGCGCAGGTCGAGAGATTCAGTGTCTTGTGTTTGTTGTGTTGGATTATTCTCTTGTAAATTGACCTCATGATGTGTCCAATTTATATACAAATATTTGTACTCATTTACCTATTAAAATGGCTTGTTTTCGCTGATATTGTCTATAATTCATCTTATTTCTATATGATTTCATTTAATTAATTATTTTTGAAGAAGTAATATTTTTGATGCAAAAAGTAAAGAATTGTGAAAAAAATCAACAAACAAAGTAAAATAATTGATTTATAAATTTTTATTGTTTTGTTAAGTTAAAATTGCGACAAATAATTTTAAAATGATTTCTATTCGCTAATATGATATAAAGTTAGTTTAATTAATTTTAAACTAATTTAATTTATTTTATTTAAAAAATCCTCACTTCAGATATTATTTTGTGTATGCAGCAGCACGTGGTGGAAATAAAAGAAAGAAAGGGAAGTAAATAAAATTCTGGGTTATAAAAGGAAGGAAATAAAGGAAGAATGTGGACTTTTATGCAAAAAGCGCAACCCTAATTCTCCTTCCCGTTCTCTATAAGAAGAAGCAAAGAAGAGAGAGATGATCAAGAGGTGACGGCTGTACAATAACTCAAAAGAAGAAAAAGAAAAAGTAAGAGAGAGAGAAGTCGTGTGCGAGTTCCAAGGCGAAATAGCAGCGTGTGGGTAGTAGGGCTGCTGTCTTCTTTGGCGCAGTATTCGAAGTGCACCCAGCATTGCTCTTTGACCTGACGACTCCTTCGTTCTTTCTCTTTTGCGTACCGAACTAAGAACAAAAGGAAGAGAGAGAAGCACAGGCTGCAGCACGGGACTCCAAGAGCACAAGACGAGCTCATCCAGACGACAGCGATCGCACACGTGGGCGACAACTTCTCTTGGCTTGCTGGCGTGGACCACACGAAAAAAGTGAGAGCAGCAGGCTGGTGTGCCCTTCTGACCTGGTTTCAAAAATGCCAGCTCACGTGCGGTACGCGGTTCAAGGCGGCTCTGACCGGTGCATCTAATCAGCTGACCTGGCGACCTGGAGACTTCGACGGGACCCAGACCGTGCTGATGTGACATCCTCCTGGCGTGATCTTCAAGGCAACAAGAAGCAGCAGATCCACTCAGTATTTTCCTGGTGCTAAGTTCAAGATAGCAGTGCAAATTTTTGAGACAGCGGTTTGCATTAATTTTTTCTATCATTATTTTTTTGTATCTTATCTTCTTTTCTATATGTCTTTTAGATGCAATCCAAACATTGTTATTAATTGCAATTTGATATGAACTAAAGTTATTCTTCTAGAGGCTAAGGTATAGCTGAGTTTTGAGAACACAAATTTAAACTCCTTATTATCACTCTATTTTTCTTGATTGTGTTTTAATTTTTATTATTTATGCGTACAACATGGTGGATAGATATTTGTATGATTTTTCAAATCATAAAGAGACCGAATAGGTTATTTGTGATTAATAAAAATTAACACCGTATATTGGAGGACGTGACCGTTAAGAAATCCGATTTCTCAATTAATAATTTGATGGATAGGCGAAGAATTAGTTGAGAATAATTTTTAGACTACGTTGATAGAGTAGTTAATATTTTTAGGATTTTGGTCGACAATTTGGGAAAGATAACATTTTTATTTATAAGGAATAATAATTTGTGTGTGTGATAAACGAGGTGAACCAAGAGACCTAGAACAAATTTTACCATTAAAAACATACAAGAGCTTCATAGTTTCACAGCCCTCTCCCTCTTCACCAATTTAGTTAGATTTAATTAGATTAGAATAATTTAGTTGTTTTATCATATGAAATTCGATCTTCCAAATAGTGATTCATCTAGCGATATCGGTACTCAGTAAAATATCTAGTCCCTGTGGGTTCGACACTCTACTCACCTATCTATATTACTTGTGCGATTTTGTACACTTGCAAATTCAACATCAAGTTTTTGGCGCCGTTGCCGGGGACTAGTTATTCTTTTATTGATATTGAAAATTGCTAGATTATTGCTAATTTGGATTTTTTTTTTTGTAATTATTTTTATTTTATTATCATTTTACATTTTTATTTTCCTTTGACTAACTCTTACTTTTATTTTTTTTAATTTTTTTTTAATTTTTCTTATTTTAGTTTTTTTTTAGTTTTTCTATTTTTTTTTTCCTTTTTCCTTTTTCTTTTTCGATACTGATATTTCAGGACATACACGTACATTATCATGGAGAACGATGAGAACAGGCCTTTGAGAGACTATGCTATGCCCTCGATTTATGAATCAAGCATAAAGAAGCCGGTTATTGAAGCTGACGATTTTGAAATTAAACCGGCGATGATTCTAATGCTTCAACAGACTGTTCAATTTTGGGGACTACCACACGAGGATCCTTACGCTCACATTGCATATTTTTTAGAAATTTGTGACACTTTCAAGCACAATGGAGTATCAGATGATGCAATTAGATTGAGACTCTTTCCTTTTTCACTACGAGATAAGGCGAAGGCTTGGCTACATTATCTACCACCCGGTAGTATTACTACTTGGGAGGGACTTGCACAAAAATTTCTAGCCAAGTATTTTCCTCCAGCAAAGATAGCAAAGCTAAGAAAGGACATTTGCACATTTACTCAATTTGAACCGAGTCTTTGTATGATGCATGGGAAAGGTACAAGGAGTTATTGAGAAAGTGTCCTAATCATGAACTACCGAAATGGTTGCAAATGCAAACATTCTATAATGGTTTGGGAGTTACACATAGATCTATAGTTGACGCAGCAGCTGGTGGTGCACTGATGAGCAAAACTTACCAAGCAGCCTATGATCTTTTGGAGGAGATGGCATCAAATCATTACCAGTAGTCTTCAGAGAAAACGATGCCAAGAAAAGTGGCTGGAGTTTTTGAACTTGATCCTTTTTCTACTTTAAATGCAAAAAATGATATTTTATATAAACAAGTAGAAAATATAAATTTTAATGTTATGCAATCTAATATGATTTGTGATCTTTGTGCAGGAAATCATGCAAGTTCAGATTGTCAAGTGGAGAACCCTTTTGCTCCATCAAATGCCGAACATGAAAATTTTGTGTCAAACTTTCAAATGCAAAACAATCATTATGCAAACACATACAATTCAGGATGGAGAAACACCCCCAATTTTTCATGGAACAACAATCAAGAAGCAGTTATACACCCTCAAAATTTTTCACAGGAAGAAAAGAAGCCGACACTTGAAGACATGTTTATGCACTACATGCAAAAGACAGATTTGGCAATCCAAAATGTTACAAATTCAACTTCGGCTTCCATTCACAATCTTGAGGTACAAATTAGTCAATTTTTAAATATTATTAATGACAAAACTGCTGGAACATTACCATGCAACATAGTTGTCAATCCCATGGAAGATTTCAAGGCAATAACAGTAAGCAGCGGGAGGATAATTGAGCAACCACAAGAAGAAAATGGCGATGTGGTTGAAAAGAAAAGTGAGATTGAACAAATTGTGGAGGAACAAAACCAGCATGAGCAAGTAACTTTTAATGTTTTTAATTCCATAAATTTTCCTCCTGAAGAACAGTCATCGATTCAAGTAAGTAAAACTGATTTAATTGTGGGCGAGAAAGATAAGGCTAAATGTGAAAAATCACCAATTGAAGTATGTCCAACAAATTCAGCAAATTTTGAACCTGAAAAAGAAAATATTTTTGAACATGTTATGTACATGGATGCTGAACCTTCTATTTATTCATTTTTTCAGCATAAATTCAAAGAGGTGGGGGAATCAAAGACAACATCATCTAAAAGGAAACGCCTCAAACTAGAGCTTGAACCAGATCCACACAAGAATAGAAAAATTAGAAAGGATGTGCTAATGTTGTTGGATCTTGGCATTACTTAACCATATCACCCCCATGTCTGGCTGAAGACTTAAAACTTAGCGCTTCTTGGGAGGCAACCCATGTTTTATTTTATTGCATGTAGTTTTGATTTATCTTTTAGTTTATTTTATTTTGATTTTTGATTTTATCTTTTAGGATTGCACAAATTTTGGAAGTCGCCGGGCGGAGCTGTTTTGAACACATGCATTGATGGCTGTTTTTGAGCAGAATGAAGTCAGAATCTGGAAAAGTGATTCAAAAAGAAGTTGTAGATAATTGTCTTAGATTTCCAGCAAAAAAAAATTCAGCCCATTTCAACATCTACAGCTCCAGATATCGCCAAAATACTGAATGCTGCGCGTGCAGAAATTTAAAGACGAATCAGGGGAGATATTCTAAACTTTTTGCATTCTTTTTGTTTTTCTTTTTCTTTCCCATTGAGGACAATGTGATATTTAAGTTTGGGGGGAAGGTTTACAAAAAAAAATTTATTTTTGAAAAGAAAAACAAAACAAAAGGATTTCAATTAGGCTCACCATTACACATTTTGGGTTCTTTATTGTGATAAGCATTGAAACAATTTTTTTGGGATGAACAATTTTTTTATAAAGCAATATTAAGCATACTTATTTACTTTAGGATTATTGAGTTTCAAAATTCCTTACAAAATTGTGTGTGTCATGCTATTATACATAAAAGACAAATGTGATGCTTTTTCTTGTGATTATCCCCTTTGACCTAGTCCTAAACAGGTTTAAGTAAATAGAGTAATAATGAAAAGAAAAAAAATTTAAGAATAAAGTCAATCTACTCCAATGTTTTGAGTTGCTTAGTAACTAGGGGTATTCATCACAAATGTTTACTTTTACGTAAAACGGCAACTTGAAATATGAGTATGCAAAGCACTTTAAGTTTGTGACTTGTTGAGTAACCGGGTGAATTCATCACAAATGTTTTGCATTCGCGTCAAAAGGCAAATGACAACTTAGAGAAGAGAAAAAAAAAACTCTAGTTTGCTACTCGGTTTGTAGTAGAGGGAAGGGATAATCACAGATTAAGTTGTTGCATACTACAATTTCATTAATTGCATGACAAATGCGATTGGGTTGGAAATTTTGAATTGTAACGCCCCGAATTTCAAATAAGGATAAATTCGAGATTTCACAGGATCTTTACTTCACTTCGTACAATTTTACAAGGAATTTAAAACTTTTCATTCACAATACATCAGAGTTCCTTTACACTTGGTTTTTACACAGTGGAAAACTAAAAGATTACGATCAATGAAATACAACTTGTATAACTTTAACATCATTTGCAACATCTTTAACTTCTAAACAGCAACAGCATATCCACTTTATAACTCCATGAATATTCCATTACCTGCATGTTAATCTGTGGGCTCGTCAGTTACTTACAACTGACGAAATGTTATACACGGCTATCCTCTCTATGCCGGGAATAGTATAACGATCTCATACTTTAGCAAATCACAAAAAGATTGAATGAACAATTAAAGATCCAAAGGTGATTATTCTAAACATAAGTGTATGTCATGCCTTAATGCCTAATGCACACCATTCTATACCAGGATGACACTAATGCACACTTGTTCGGATTCTATGCATCCCATACTACATAGGTCCGAGGGCAAGCGCCTACGTACTCCACCATAAAGGGCTCGATCCCTCGCCATGAAAACTACCCGGTAGCAAAACAAAGTTCAGACTATTCCACGAATTTGAATCCTAGCCTTGGAGTCCACCGCCGGCTGTTATAACAGATTCCACATCGTGCGAATCGTCCCGTATGTGACCCTCTAGCCCAGTATATATATATACATTGGAGACGGTAAACACAAAAATCCATCCGTCCGACTACTCAAGATCTTAGAGTCCACCGCCGACCCGTCCTCATAGTCCCGGAGTAAAATATAATAATCCGTCTCCCACAGGACAACCTCAGTCCACCAACTGGGTCTATAGTCTTGGAGTCCACCGCCGACTATATAGAGCACCCCACTTACGTTTCCCTAAGTTTACTACATCTTCACTTATGTGTTTAAATTTTCTTAAGTTCAAAACATGAATAATTTCCATTCAAAGAATTAGTTTTACCTCCTACCGGACTTAATCAACAAATGCGAGATAGCCCCATGGCCATATCTCCAAATCATATCTCAAATATTTCGTTCAATAATGCCGGTATTGAGGTCTTACTAATTCTAGATCATAAACTTTCATGTACAAGAAGCATGGGTATTCACACCCTTTCATAATCATCTCTTAAACCTAAATAATTTCATCTTTCAATTCATTCACAAAAGATCACAATCTTGTCTTAACACTTATCCACAAGTAATCATTTCTTAGTCTTGCCCCAAATCATGATCTAGCTATTCATAGCAAATAATAACTCATTCACAATTTCAAACTCATATGATATCTTATTATATCACGATTCATGATTCCTTAATAATAATAATTCTTTTCCATGAAACCATTTCATTTAACATCGATCTCACAAAAATGTATCCTTTTCACAAACATGATTTTATCACTTGCAATCTCATTTGCAATTTAAATACATATATTAATCAAGTATTCAACACAAATGAATAATCCCATCAAAGACAATTAGTTACATATCAACATTTTACTTTTCTTCTAATGATACAAATCATGTTCTTCAACAACTTAGTTTTTGAAGACAAATATCAATCTTTCTCGAAGTCACTTTTATTATCTCCAATATGCATGAAAAGTTCTAAAATTATTTTGAAATAATTCCATTTTATTTTATATGAATAATAGAATTTTTTCCTCATTTTATTTTATTTTCATTAAAACTCAAAAATACCAAAAGAAACACACAAAAAATAAGTGGCTGCACTGGGGTTCGAACCACTCTCAACCGCAAGAGAGCCCAACGCTAGCCCCACTAGCCAATAGCCCAATGTGGGCTTTGTGTCTAACTCCAGAACAAACCCCATTTATACCCACTATCAGCTCTTGAGTTCATTTAAAAGAAAAAAAAGTTTTGGGCTTCGTAAGAATCGAACCCAGGCCGAACACGGAAGCAGCGCACGGCCGAGCCAACAGGCCAGTTGCGCCCAACGTCCTAAACTCGTTTCGTGGGTTTTTGTCCCAACATTCTGTTAATTTATTGTTTTTCATGAAACTAGATTTTTCATTTGATCAATCTTCTCTACTAGTCCCCCAATAGTTTATTTAGACTGAAATTTATTTATTACAGAAAAATCATGGGTTAAAACTTGTATTTAATAATATCTAAATCTCAAATCTTTCTTTCTTCTCTTTTATTACAAGAATGTAGTTCATCATTTTAATCAACTAGAAAATTTGTATTACTTTACAACAAGTAACAATAAGTTATGTATACCCTTTTTCTATACAAAATTTCTTCTTTAAACGCAAGGGAAATCTTTTCAATTATTTTAACAATTACTAGTTATCATACAAATGACAATTTCTTTTTATTTCAAATTTCCAAACTACATGACAATACTTTGTTTCTTAATTAATAATAACACTTCTACAAGTTGACATACATAAAAAAAAAACATGAATTTTATCTTCTAATTATCACATCAAATTTATACTACTCATTAATCATAATAGCATGTCAATGTATGACAAATAATCAATCAATTCTTTTTCTCATTATCCCTTAACATGACTTAATTTATTAATCGTACATGAACTACTTATCATTCTCATCTCATACCATAGCATAGATCATATAAGAAATTTCATACTACTCATTATTTACTACTTAGCATACATTATTCTAAAATTAGAAAGTATAGGATCACCCACTAACACAATATTAATCTATTTGTCAACATAGCATGATTCACTAATCACCTCCAAATTACTCATTCATTTTTATTAGCATGCACATTCTAAAAATTAGAAAGTAGGAGAACACCCACCTTATTGAAGCTTGAACAATTGAAAGGAAAGATGGGACACTTCTTCTAGCTCCAAGACAAACTCCTAGCAATGGCTCCTCCTCCTAGCAAAGCTCCTTTTTCCTAGCAATGGCTTCCAAGCATAAAAACACTACTTCTCTTACTCTCTTTTCTTTTATTTTTTTTTTGTTTTTGGTGTGAAAAGAATGAGAAATGGAGGGTGCTATTTATAGGATTTTGGGAGGGTCTTAAGTGCAAAAATTCAACCCTAATAACTCTTCAAATTTATTCTACAACTCTCCACTTTCCTAACTCCTAAAACCCCCATCTCTTCATCTCCCCACTCTTCACAACTCTAACTTCACAACCCTTCTCCTCCCCACTCCAATACCGGATATACACAGTGAAGCCACTAACCTGGGTGGGCCCCTCTCCCCTATCAAGATCACACCTTATTCATTTAATCCCTTACACATTATTTACACTATGTTATCATGTATGCTTTCCAAACCAAAACATAATAGCCCACTCTTCAACTCAGCATACCCAAACCGTGGGCCCATTCATCAACACCAGATACATATAATATCACATTACCCATATACATTTGATCTTTACCAGCTAACTATACTTCATATATATACATATATATATAGGGAAATGATCTAGTGAGAACTCTTTTGGTGAGAACCACGTGAGAACTTTTGTTTGGGATATTAGTTGAAAGATCTGAACCGTTCATTTTGATCTACACGATTAAATTAGTCTATGGATGAGAAATCAAGTCATTTGAGGTTCGTTTCCCCATGCATTGAAGTGTTACAAATTGTGTGGCTGTAAAATCGTTATTTTTTATAGTGACATGATGCATGGACAAATGAATATCAAATGACTTGGTTTTATGTTTCTATACTAATTTAGTTATGTTAAACAATGTGAACGGTTCAGATTATCCATAGGATGGATAGGCGTAGAGTTCTCACGAAGCTTATCGTGAGAACAGTTCTCACCAGATCGCTACCCTATATATATATATATATATATATATATATATATATATATATATATATATATATATATATATAATAAAACTCAAAGAAAGCTATCAAGTGGCTCACATTCATTCTCTTCCAAAATCAATGGACCAGATCTACTCTCACAAAACATATTTTCCCGCCCAAAATTTCAAACTCTACAAATTCAAACCCACACACTCTCTCTCTGTCTCCCAAATCAACCTGTTCTCTCTCTTTATCCCCGCTCTCTGATCTCTATCCCGCTCACTTTCTCTCTCACTGTCTCCCTCTCTCTATCTCCCCACTCTCCCTCAGCCTTCCTCTCTCTCCCCCACCCCCCTCTCTCTCTTTCATCACTTCCCGACCCCCCCTCTCTCTCTCTCGAGTCACTTCCCGCCCCCCCTCTCTCGACGCCCCTCTGGCTGAAGCCCCTCTCGACGCCCCGCTGGCTGAAACCCCGCCCCCACTCAATCTCTCCACGCTCCACCTCCTGAAGCCAGCCCCAACGCCTCGACTCCCTGAAGCCCCGCCCCCACTCTCTCTCTCCACGCCCCACCTCCTGAAGCCAGCCCCGACGCCCTACCTCCCGGCGCTGCCTTCCTCCATCTGAAAGAGAGAAATTAGGTTTGCTGCATCTGCGTGCGTTGCCCCCTTCCGTCTTCGTTACGAAGGTATCTCATCAAATTAGAGTTTTGATTTCGATGTTGTTTTGTTTTGTTGGACTTCTGTTGATGATCGAATTATATAGTGATTGGGGTTTCAAAAGCAATTATTAGGTTTTTGGAGAATAAAAGGAGGTTTTTTTTATGATGGAGAAAGGGGTTATAATGGTAGTGATTGTGGGATTGTATTGAAGCTTAAATTAGTTCAAATTGGTGAATGAAAATTTCCTTTTTTTGAAAGTATTTTCTGTTTGTACAAGCACACTACCAAAATTGTGATTAGTTAAAGTTTTTTCTGGTTGTTAGTTCTCATTCTAAGTTTCTAATTGAACTTGCAATAGTTTCGTTATATTATACCTTACTTTTATTCAAGGTTGCAAACCGCTGCTTCTGCTTGCACTTCTCTTGCTCCTCATCAAAAAAATAGCGTCGCTGCCACCGCTGCTTCCGCTTGCACTTCTCCTCCTCCTCATCGGAAAAGCATCGGTTTTGATGACATGGGCGATTCCAGCTCCTAGGTCGAATTTTTAATCTATGAGTAATTTAATTTTTTCCCCTTAATTTAATCAATCGAATTTCAAACGATTTTCTTTGAAAAAATAGGGTTTTAATGTACGAGTAAACTAATCTTTACTTTTTTGAAAATTTGGGATCAAAATGCATCACTTGGGATCAAAAATTAGGGTTTTAATGTATGTTGTCAATAGGTTGATATTTAGTTCTACTAATGATGGCTAAATCATTTAAGATGTTTATTGTTTCGTATCGGGTGTTTTTGTGTTTGACATTGTAGCATTGTTTCATCGTTGTAAGTAATTGAAGATGGGTGGTTGAAGAAGAACTTTACAATTTGTAAATTAGAATTTGTGATAAGTTAATTTCAATATCAGGGAAGATTAATTGATCATAATTCTCTACTTTTAAAAAAATGATGTCAATAAAAAGTATGTCAATAACCATCTTTTGCATAACCTTTAGCGTAACTAAAGTTATCCTGTGCAAATTGGTTTAGAACGAAGTTGAGTTAGGGAGAGTAGGAAAAGTTGTAGTCTAATTTTAGTTTAGAAGTCTAATATATCTCAAATTTTGGGTTCAGTTAACTACTGGTGTGTCAATTTTGAAGAGTCACCATCCAAAGGTATGTTAGATAGATCTACGCATCTATGTAATAAAACAGAGTTAGGTACCTGGACTGGTCTAACTAAACCTGGTAGTCTTTGGTTCATAGCGCTTTGCTTTAACTTTTAATTTGTAGTTGAACTTAACAACAAAGGCTGAAGAGTGTGGGTTCTTGAAAGTACCATTTTTCGTAAAGTCATTGTAGCATGGAATATTGTCTCATCAAGGACTAAAGTGACTAAACTAATAAGTGTATGTCATTCTTTTCCTTCTTTGAGGTTCTACGATCAGTTTAAGATCTAGAACAACCTGAATCCATGTAGATGTTGTTTAGTATATTTTTCACGCTCTGCGTAGAGTGTATGTGTAGTGTATATACATTTCCCTTTGTTCTTTCTATTTTCTGCATGCATGTAGCATGGATACATTTTCCGTTCTTATTTCTGCTTGCATCTACATGCATGCTCAAAGGTTGTGCCATGTGTTTGGGCATTCTAGGTCTATTTATGGTTGGCTGATAAGGATACCAATTCCATTATTTCAATAATGATGCATACAAAAAGAATATATTACTCTTATGACACTTTATTGTTTTTCATTCATTATCATTCTCACCCGAAACACGATTAATCTTTCATACTATATCTTGGTCCTTTATTTGTATTTCTAACATTAACCAGTCTGAGATTAAATTTATTTATATCACAAGCTCATGTTTTAGGTCAACTAAATGTCATTCCATCACTATCATGGTGTTGTAGCAGAAAAACCCACATGAGAACATCATCTTTTCGTGTACTTGGTCTATTTGGAGGAAAGAAGAAAAGTGAGAATGGCAATGACAAACCTTCAAATGTGAGCTTATTGTGGAAATTTTACGGGCAAACCTTCAATTAGGGTATATCAGTCAACTTGTGGTTCTGAAACCTAATACTTTCTGCCTATTTAGCAGTAGACTTATTAGTTCATCAATGCAACCAACATAATATACTACTAAGAGTTGGCAGTTTGTTATGTTTAAAGCTCGCAACATAGTATATTAATTCTGTTTTTTTTTTTTTGGGTGAAAAGTCGTTGCTCTAACAACTACACTCATCGTTCCAAACAACGAATTTAGTTATTTTGTACTCGCTATTGGGTACTGAAATAGATTACTTGGTCTTTATAAACCAAATTATGTAGTGACTTCCTCACATTCCACACAACCTACTTCTGGACATGGGTGCGTGTTTTTCCCCTTAAAATTAACCAAACCAAATCGATATATTTGATTGAAATATAACGCATATCCAATCGATTTATTTACTAATGCTCCAAGATGAACATCGACAATTTGACACAAAATTTCTACAATATTACATTGTTATATGTAAGTGCCAAACAAATATACATGATATGACATTGATTAGTACAAATTCTTTAAGATTGGTAGGGCAATCTCTCAAATTACAAGCCAGTTCTTTAATACAGTACTACTTATTGTGGAAGTTTGTTGAGTTTGTTGACTTTACAGGGAGAGCAAAATTGATAGCATCCTAGAAAATGAGTTTGTTTTGTGATTACTTCTGTACTTTCATGCATAGGCTGCACCACTCCGCTAACACTGCCATCATTATTTTATAATGGGCTTCTTAGGCAAGTTTCAGTTGCTTGACCAGTTCGAAGCTTTATTTACAGGGAGAGCAAAAATCTCACAGGAACAGCTTGATATGCAAGTGTTAATACTCATCTTGGAGTAGGTGAGTTATGCTAAAAAGAAGTCCCATTGTTGTAATGTTTGTCAATGGATATGTTACTTATTACAAATGCATGCAGGGCAAAGCAGGAGAGATGATTTAGAATCTCTAGGATATGTGCTCATGTATTTCTTGAGTGGAAGGTAAATATTTCATATCTGTTATTTCTTTTCTTCTTCTGTTTTGCTATAGTGTGGGCTTCCGTGGTTTTGGTTCCATAGATACAATATAAGTTGATTTCTATATTTAATTCCGACTTGCATCAGCCTCCCCTGGCAAGGATTGAAAGCTGGCACAAAGAAGCAGAAATACGATAAAATCAGTGAAAAGAAAATGCTTACTCCAGTGGAGGTATTGCAAATCACTTTTATTCTGCGTGTCCTTTTATTATGTCATTTCCTGTTTAGACCGAGAGCAAGGTATTAGACAAGTATAAGATTTTTTCATGTTTAGTTTGCACTTCTCCTACATTATAAAGGAATTTGATTGAAACTTATATACTTTTACTAATTTTTATGTGGATGAAATGCAAGATTTAGTGTTAGGGTTTTTGCTGATTTTTGATGGATTGGGGGTTATGTAGAAGGTGGAGGGGGAGGGGGAGGAGGTGAATGGGGATACGAGGAGGACATCGGTGATGGTGTCGCATATGTTCAAAGAATAGTAAATTTTGCTTAGCTATGTGGAGTTTCGAAATGTTTCTCGCCACGATCTAAGCTACTAATGATAGAATTAGTAAACTTATTCAAAGAAACTATAAATTTAGAATACATCTGAAGATGAATACTGAAAACCCACTTCAAGAATGGAGCAGGAATAATTTAGAATCCTGTAGAAAACATTGGCAATTGTACAAGAGTGATATGTCTATTCTGATTGAATGCATTTCTGTCTACATACGGGATGTAATTCTGATTTTAGAGTGAGACTGATATAAATATCTAAGATTAAATACTATTTTTTTTACTTTTTGGAGACAGATTGAAATATACATTAGCTCCAACAATGTAGCAATTTGTTAACAGTAATCGGAGTTCTCAAAACACATTCCAGTAACCTTCTCACCCTTACAAGTCAAAATTGTATTAACGAGCTACAAGTTTACAGCAAAAAGGATAGAATTATTTCTTAACAGTAAGACCGTAAACCAAACCAAGAGCCTGTATGAATTTCGCAAGAGAAACATGTATATGTAATTAAACAGTAATCAGTTGATCAGATAACTATCATCGCAACATGGAATACCCATGAGCAAAAGCGAAGAAAACAAAGCAGTTCACAATCCTTGGCTATATACATGATGAGATTGATATATAGCCCAACAGAAATATATGCAATTAAAATAAGAAAACAAATGGATTTTTAGAAATCAAATTGAAGTTCATGTTAAATCATGCTAATGAAGGAAATATGTTGTAACTTTTTACTAATCGCAATGATAACATAATGCCACAAAAATATCCATACAGAATCTTTCAGATACATAAGATTTTGCCAACCCAATTGAATTCTAACACCAGTACTAAAAACCATAACACCATATCAAATACTATTGGCATGTACATCATAATACTTGACAAATATTACACTTATAAACTCAAATTTTTTGTTCACAAAGATGCTAAAAGGTTCATAATGTTGCAAATTTATCATTTCTATCTCACAACATGATGCCTGTAACAGGTTATTTTTTTAATAAAAAGACCTATTGTACATGGGGTTTCCCCGCGAGAGTTCGAATCTCTCAGGCGACGGTTTTTTTTTCCTTTTTTTTTAATTTAAAATTTAACTTTTTTATTAATTGATTATCATTACTACCTTAATAATGTTGGTAGCAGTACAGACTATCCCAAAGAGTGTGTTCTTCAGTTCTGCCTTTTATGAATATTCCAATTTCCAGCAGGTTAAAGGAAATAACGTACAGAAAGCAAGAACATGATTCACATAACAATAGATAACTCTGTACTTCATATCACACATCCATTACAAACCTTTTTCTTATATAAAATGAGGTATACAAAATTTCAGTTGCACTTAATTCAAAATTCTGGACTTCAGTAACCTGAGGTTCAGAAGGAGCAGAAGTCTCAACAGTTGAAGCAGAAGCAATAGTTTCAGAAGAAGCCTCCACTGTAGGAGCAGTTTTAGGCTCAGGAACTGTTACTGCAGCTTCCACAAACTCAGCAGGCTTGAACTTGCTGATATAGTAACTGAGGGGCGGACCTTATAGTATTTATTATTCCACAGTTTGAATCTGGGGCGGATTCTTACCAACTTGGAGAAGGGATAATGAGGAGGCAGCTGCAAAGGAGATGAGGGCGAGACCGGCAGCAATGGCCGCTGTGTTCTCAGCTCCCTCAGAAGATGTCCGTGCGGCACCTGCGCTTACTGCACTCTCGGCCACGTAAACTGCAGGCTGGAATATCACAGGTATGTTTTAGTAATGAACTACGCAATGCCTGTGAAGCTATAGAAGTTAAAGCATATCTTTTTATTTTTTATTTTTACATCTGTGTCAGATATATACTACAGGGTACTTCACATATACTGTTTTAGATACAATTTATAAGCTTACAGTGTCTGTATTAACATTTCCATGACCATATCTTTTCAAATTTTTTGAGTATGTTCATGCCTCTGTTTGCCCAGTTGTTTTTTGAGAGTTGCTGTAGGTGTTTGTCTGTGCCTAATAGTGATGGATGCTATTACTTAAGTTTTAGTTTAAATTGATAAGCTTTAGAAGCATTATACATGCGTGGAAGCCAAGATGTAATCTACCAAAATTCTCCGGGTCTCAATGAACAACTTAGTTGTGTGATTGAAAAAAATAATGTAAGTCAATTTCATGGCACGATGCCTTAAACATGGTGAAAAACTCAAAAGGATTTTTTTTTTCCATTCAAGCTTTCATTTTTCACAGAAGATGTAGAAGGTGATACATTTGCTAAACAAAAGTTATCTCATTAGCCACCTTTGCAACTTTTTTATGTTTTATGTTTCGTTATAATCTTTACTTTATCTTGAAGAAATTACCATATTTACTTCTATTTCCATATCAATGAAACCTCTTCCTGAAATCTTGCATATGGATATGGATAATAATCATGGAGAATGATATATATGAATTTTCACCAAGAGCATGCAGAAGTGTTGTTCATGGAATGTTGACATCAAGCTATGGGTCCATACACATAGCTTCCACATTGTAATAGAAGTTGCTAAATGGATATGGATAATAATCATTTCTTTATTTTTCTACAAGACGATGCTAAATTTTCAACTATATAGCAATTGGAGTGGCAATAACAAACAATTATTCTAGCAAAAACAAGTATCACCATTTCTATTATTTGATGGCAAACATTAAATAAATAATGAGCCAGCAAACACTTCAAATCAATTAACTTATCAGTAATGAAATATTGACACCATATATAAGAAGGAAAAAAATATAAAGAGGGTCATCTATTAACTTATTATTTTTTTTAATAAAACAAGATGACAAAATCATCTATGATAGACTTACCTTACCAAAACTTTTTTTCATTGTTGTTTTACTTTTGAACTTTAATAGAACTGGGATGCAGCTGACATGAACCTCAAATTTATAAATGCAACTACATTGATCAATTTGGGGTTGCAATAAGGTAAATTAATATTTACTACAACTACACCCTATGTTAACCGTTAATTGCTGCTAATTTAATGTTTCTTCTTTTTTTTTTCCAGATTGTCGTCCACACTCAAAACCGTTATGTACATATTGACAGTTTAACTTTTTGTAGGATGATGAAGAACATGTTTGGTTGAAGACATTGTTCTGTTTGAAAGGTAATGATTTCAAAACTATTACTATTGTTTTAATTGTTAATTGTAAACTCTGACTATTTGATTCAAAACTCTTACTGTTTTTTAGGGTCACTCTTTGGTCCTATTTTTGAAGACTTCAACCATTGTGTTCTTCTACAACCATGTAAAAAAAAAAAATCATTCGGTTGGTTGGTGTTTATTATGGTGGAGGATGTAATAGTTGTAATATTTAGCATTTTGGGAGATGATGTAAGTAACTGTATATAATGATGATAGAATATAGTTATGTTAATACCCGTACCTGCAATTTTGTGGAGTATTGGGTTCTGTGTTTGGTTTTTTAAATGTTTTTCGAAGGTTTTTCAAAAAAATTATTACATTTTCAAAAGAATTTTTGGTTTTTATTTTGTATCTTGCATTATATTCTGATTTTTTCCCCCAGAGCCTTTATATATGTTGCCTGTGTGATGTTGCTCGGTTGAGCCTGGGGAGGATTGATATTTATTGCGTGTGATATCATATATTTAATTGTTAGCAGAATTCCATAAGGAATTTCTGTAAAAGGGCTAATATTTTAAGGGTGGTTCTGTCAAATTTTTTAAAAATCTATTATGTTTTCAAACGATATCTTGGTTTTTATTTTGTATCTTAGTCATATGAAGATTTTTTCTTTTCAGAGCCCGATATATATAATGTCTATGTGATGTTGCTTGGATTGGCCTGGGGAAGATTTATATTTCTTAACTGTGATGATAAATTTTTAATTGTGAGCAGAATTTCGTAAGGAGCCTAATATACTCGAAGCATCATGTACTTTTACTACTTACTTGAAGCTTCCTGTGAGATTGTGAGATTGTGAACATTTTGTGAACATTTTCTGAACATTTTGTAGGTACTTGAAGCTTCCTGGGTACTTGAAATTTTGTAGGTACTTGAAGCTTCATTTTCTGAACTTGAACATTTTGTATGTACTTGAACATTTTGTAGGTGCTTGAAGCTTCCTGAGTACTTGAAGCTTCATTTTCTGAACATTTTGTAGGTACTTGAAATTTTGTAGGATTAGTTTGAAGCTACACTTGAAGCTTGAAGCTTCCTGGATTGACCTACACTTGAAGCTTTAGTCCAGAAAATTTTGTAGAATTAGTTTCCTGGATTGACCTACACTTGAAGCTTTCTTTTACTATTTTTAAATATACTTGAAGCTTTCTTTTACTATTTTTAAATATACTTGAAGCTTTCTTTTACTATTTACTTGAAGCTTCCTCAGAGAGAATTAGTTTGAAGGATTGACCTACACATTACATAATGCAATCACCCACCATCAATCATGTGTAACTTAGATGCTAAAGTTAGTAATACATGAAATACCTTAAATAAAATGATAGTCTAATGTTAGTAGTTTATTGGAACCAGTACAAACTCCTAATGATGTAACTTTCGTATCATACTCCATGGAGAAACAGAGGTTCACGATTGTATGTGAGGATGAGTACGAACTAACTTCCTTCTAAAGTTCATAGTTTTAAACATGTTCCTGAGTGTCTATCTTTCTAAGAAATAAAACATTCAAGTTTTTTATTTTCTGTTTCAGTTTGTTGACCACATCATGAAGTATCAAATTTTGTTAACTCAGAACAAACAGAAAATGAACAGCAGAAACTAAACATGAAGTATCAAATTGTGTACGCTCAAGACAAACAGAAGCTGAACACATCATGAAGTATCAGATTGTGTACGCTCAGATCTACGGTCAGGGTTTTCTTTTTTTTGGTTTTGTGGGAGAGCTTCTCTCTCTAGAAATTCTAGAGAGAGAATCTAAAAGTATGCCAAAAATAGAATTGTCAATCTTTATAGGTGTTAAAATAGCATGATACGGTGGTTAACCTAATTCAGCTGAGAAAGGTTTAACCTGTAAATCCAAACTGGAATCTTTGAGTTAATTATTCTTTTCAGAATGGGGAGGATGTTGATGCTAACATCTTAACATCTGCGCCCTTTGCGCAACCAGCAAGATCTCCTGTCCTCTTCAATTCATTCAAAAGCCGGGCAAAGGCTACCTAACAAAACTCACCCTCTGTAATTTTGGTTACAAATGACAAAGTGCGATTGAAGAAATTAAATCCCTACTCATTGGTGATTGAGAATAAAATCCTTCTAATGGTTATTGCAGCAGACAAACTAGAAAATGCAAAAGATTCATCATCTCACTCACTCAAGCATCAAGTAGTATATCACTATCTCATTAACATCATCAGTTTAAATTTCTCATCTCATTGAACAAGTATCAACAATCAGAATGTATTCTAACCAAAATCAGTTAATCAAATGGCATCTCCAATCGCCATTCTCTCTGTTTCTTGCTGAGTGGTCTTCCCTTTCCTGCCTGCTTTCTGTTTATCTTCACAACAGCTATACCCCAAGTGCAATGGCCCAATTCCAGGTCGTAGGAAACGAGCTTGAACACACCATCACATTCTTGGGGGGAAGCAGAGGTGTCTTCACTGATAGTATACCTGACATACATTGGCTTCTCTTTGAACCTTTCGAGCTCTTCTGGAATTCGAATAACTCTTTCTACACCAGGAGAGGACACCTTGAGGGAACACAAAAAATTATCATGTTGTTAGCTAAAACAATGAAATGATGCATGTAGAGTTGGCAACAAAATAGTAGCAAAAATAAATGAAGGACACCAAAAGCCTCGAATAATGTCGCGTGCTGGTTATCTAATTTAAAGACGTCGCATTAGAAAAACATTTTAAACACCCACCCTTTTTGTTTACACCCACCTTTTTTGTTTTAATTTTTTTAGAAATTTATATGCAGTCCCGAATACGTGCCGTAGGCACGTCCCACGGGCAATCCTAGTATATATATATATTACATGTATATATATATACTAGTATATTTACTTTTGAAATTATACGGGGTGTTACACACACTCCGGAATTATTTTGAAAACGAATACGATCAAACGCGCGCACCGAAAAACGTGCGTCGCATGTAAAATATCAAAATGCAAAAAATTAATTTTATTGATGAAAAATTATTAAATATAATCGAAAACAATATAACCAAAATTATATTTACTAATTTACATATATTTCATGATGAAATCACAACACGTAGAAAGCACGTGCATTAAACGTGCAGAAAATTGAAAAATGCATTTTAATCAAAACAAGGGGAAAATAAATTTAAATACATAAAAATAATGATTTAAACCTATAGAAAATATTATACGTAGTGGTGGAAACACACGCATCAAAACACGTAAAAAGCACGTAAATCCCAGGGATTGAAATATTATATTTTAGTTGACTGAAATCAATACGGAAAATGTATAAATAGTACGAATCCAAAATATGTAGTGAAATACATTACAAAATATACGTGCGTAACACCCAGGGGCAAAATTGTAATTCCAATTTTGCGGGGTGTTACACTCTCCCCCCCTTAGAGTAGTTCCGTCCCCGGAACTCGCTAGGGTAAAGATTGTATTTTGTACACGTCAAAGAAAATTTCAATCTTGTTAAAAACATATAGGATAAGATAATATAGTATCACAGAAATCAAATCATATGAAATGAGTGCACATAAGAAAATTTCATAAGAAAAATCCAAAATAATGAAGAAAATAATTGTTGAAATATTAATTTAATAAATGGCAATTTAAAACTTGGCAAAATACGTAAAGTAATAGCAGATATAAACGGGTAAACATAAAGTGACATAAATATATGAAGGACAAAATTTTAAGTTTGAAAATTAGGTTTAAAATATCAAGACTAAGGAAGATAGACAAATAATAAATATTCAAATGATTTAATACCATAAGAAAATATTTATTTGAAAAATATTGACTACGGAGAAAGTACCATGATAAAAATCTACAAAATAATTTGAGAGGGAAGTGTGTAAGGTATTATGAATGACGGTCCAAGCTACCACGCTTCCACTGCGCCACTCTGATACCCAGGGAAAAATGTGCTCGCATACACTCTCATATCAATGTATACGAGAAAAACATCATGAATGAAAGTCAATAACTACTGCATTCACGACTCCAGCCATCCAAAAGAAAAAGAAAATATCAGTGCATAGAGCAACACAAATGTAAATCACTTACATTTAAATCTCTATAGACTGAAACTCACACTCTAGTGTCTGCAGGAATAATATTGTAACTACTCAATACGGTGTCACGGGTTCTAGACCATAGTTAATGATCTTACAACTCTTCCTAAACAAATCTTTAGTCTATCAAGTTCTGATTTACTTGGGTTAGCCGTAAGAGTCGGTTCCCAGCTAGCGGTGGTCCAAAGATGCTTAAATACCGTGTCGCTTAGGGTTGTTTACACCCGGTTGACAGAAGGACTCTTTTGGCTTGTTCCCAAATTTATCGTCCCTTTTTATCGTTCCTTATAAACTTGTACTACTTGTGAAGTGTGCTCTGATACCATCTGTAACGCCCCGAATTTAAAATAAGGATAAATTCGAGATTTCACAGGATCTTTACTTCACTTCGTACAATTTTACAAGGAATTTAAAACTTTTCATTCACAATACATCAGAGTTCCTTTACACTTGGTTTTTACACAGCGGAAAACTAAAAGATTACAATCAATGAAATACAACTTGTATAACTTTAACATCATTTGCAACATCTTTAACTTCTAAACAGCAACAGCATATCCACATTATAACTCCATGAATATTCCATTACCTGCATGTTAATCTGTGGGCTCGTCAGTTACTTACAACTGACGAAATGTTATACACGGCTATCCTCTCTATCCCGGGAATAGTATAACGATCTCATACTTTAGCAAATCACAAAAAGATTGAATGAACAATTAAAGTGCCAAAGGTGATTATTCTAAACATAAGTGTATGTCATGCCTTAATGCCTAATGCACACCATTCTATATCAGGATGACACTAATGCACACTTGTTCGGATTCTATGCATCCCATACTACATAGGTCCTAGGGCAAGCGCCTACGTACTCCACCATAAAGGGCTCGATCCCTCGCCATGAAAACTATCCGGTAGCAAAACAAAGTTCAGACTATTCCACGAATTTGAATCCCAGCCTTGGAGTCCACCGCCGGCTGTTATAACAGATTCCACATCGTGCGAATCGTCCCGTATGTGACCCTCTAGCCCAGTATATATATATACATTGGAGACGGTAAACACAAAAATCCATCCGTCCGACTACTCAAGATCTTGGTGTCCACCGCCGACCCGTCCTCATAGTCTCGGAGTAAAATATAATAATCCGTCTCCCACAGGGCAACCTCAGTCCACCAACTGGGTTTATAGTCTTGGAGTCCACCGCCGACTATATAGAGCACCCCACTTACGTTTTCCTAAGTTTACTATATCTTCACTTATGTGCCTAAATTTTCTTAAGTTCAAGACATGAATAATTTCCATTCAAAGAATTAGTTTTACCTCCTACCGGACTTAATCAACAAATGCGAGATAGCCCCATGGCCATATCTCCAAATCATATCTCAAATATTTCTTTCAATAATGCCGGTATCGAGGTCTTACTAACTCTAGATCATAAACTTTCATGTACAAGAAGCATGGGTATTCACACCCTTTCATAATCATCTCTTAAACCTAAATAATTTCATCTTTCAATTCATTCACAAAAGATCACAATCTTGTCTTAACACTTATCCACAAGTAATCATTTCTTAGTCTTGCCCCAAATCATGATCTAGCTATTCATAGCAAATAATAACTCATTCACAATTTCAAACTCATATGATATCTTATTATATCACGATTCATGATTCCTTAATAATAATAATTCTTTTTCATGAAACCATTTCATTTAACATCGATCTCACAAAAATGTATCCTTTTCACAAACATGATTTTATCACTTGCAATCTCATTTGCAATTTAAATACATATATTAATCAAGTATTCAACACAAATGAATAATTCCATCAAAGACAATTAGTTACATATCAACATTTTACTTTTCTTCTAATGATACAAATCATGTTCTTCAACAACTTAGTTTTTGAAGACAAATATCAATCTTTCTTGAAGTCACTTTTATTATCTCCAATATGCATGAAAAGTTCTAAAATTATTTTGAAATAATTCCATTTTATTTTATATGAATAATAGAATTTTTTCCTCATTTTATTTTATTTTCATTAAAACTCAAAAATACCAAAAGAAACACACAAAAAATAAGTGGCTGCACTGGGGTTCGAACCACTCTCAACCGCAAGAGAGCCCAACGCTAGCCCCACTAGCCAATAGCCCAATGTGGGCTTTGTGTCTAACTCCAGAACAAACCCCATTTATACCCACTATCAGCTCATGAGTTCATTTAAAAGAAAAAAAAGTTTTGGGCTTCGTAAGAATCGAACCCAGGCCGAACACGGAAGCAGCGCACGGCCGAGCCAACAGGCCAGTTGCGCCCAACGTCCTAAACTCGTTTCGTGGGTTTTTGTCCCAACATTCTGTTAATTTATTGTTTTTCATGAAACTAGATTTTTCATTTGATCAATCTTCTCTACTAGTCCCCCAATAGTTTATTTAGACTGAAATTTATTTATTACAGAAAAATCATGGGTTAAAACTTGTATTTAATAATATCTAAATCTCAAATCTTTCTTTCTTCTCTTTTATTACAAGAATGTAGTTCATCATTTTAATCAACTAGAAAATTTGTATTACTTTACAACAAGTATCAATAAGTTATGTATACCCTTTTTCTATACAAAATTTCTTCTTTAAACACAAGGGAAATCTTTTCAATTATTTTAACAATTACTAGTTATCATACAAATGACAATTTCTTTTTATTTCAAATTTCCAAACTACATGACAATACTTTGTTTCTTAATTAATAATAACACTTCTACAAGTTGACATACATAAAAAAAAACATGAATTTTATCTTCTAATTATCACATCAAATTTATACTACTCATTAATCATAATAGCATGTTAATGTATGACAAATAATCAATCAATTCTTTTTCTCATTATCCCTTAACATGACTTAATTTATTAATCGTACATGAACTACTTATCATTCTCATCTCATACCATAGCATAGATCATATAAGAAATTTCATACTACTCATTATTTACTACTTAGCATACATTATTCTAAAATTAGAAAGTATAGGATCACCCACTAACACAATATTAATCTATTTGTCAACATAGCATGATTCACTAATCACCTCCAAATTACTCATTCATTTTTATTAGCATGCACATTCTAAAAATTAGAAAGTAGGAGAACACCCACCTTATTGAAGCTTGAACAATTGAAAGGAAAGATGGGACACTTCTTCTAGCTCCAAGACAAACTCCTAGTAATGGCTCCTCCTCCTAGCAAAGCTCCTTTTTCCTAGCAATGGCTTCCAAGCATAAAAACACTACTTCTCTTACTCTCTTTTCTTTTATTTTTTTTTTTTGTTTTTGGTGTGAAAAGAATGAGAAATGGAGGGTGCTATTTATAGGATTTTGGGAGGGTCTTAAGTGCAAAAATTCAACCCTAATAACTCTTCAAATTTATTCTACAACTCTCCACTTTCCTAACTCCTAAAACCCCCATCTCTTCATCTCCCCACTCTTCACAACTCTAACTCCACAACCCTTCTCCTCCCCACTCCAAGACCGGATATACACAGTGAAGCCACTAACCCGGGTGGGCCCCTCTCCCCTATCAAGATCACACCTTATTCATTTAATCCCTTACACATTATTTACACTATGTTATCATGTATGCTTTTCAAACCAAAACATAATAGCCCACTCTTCAACTCAGCATACCCAAACCGTGGGCCCATTCATCAACACCAGATACATATAATATCACATTACCCATATACATTTGATCTTTACCAGCCAACTATACTTCATATATATATATATATATATATATATATATATATATATATATATATATATATATATATATATATATTACATGTATTTATATATACTAGTATATTTACTTTTGAAATTATACGGGGTGTTACACACACTCCGGAATTATTTTGAAAACGAATACGATCAAACGCGCGCACCGAAACACGTGCATCGCACGTAAAATATCAAAATGTGAAAAATTAATTTTATTGATGAAAAATTATTAAATATAATCGAAAAAAATATAACCAAAATTATATTTACTAATTTACATATATTTCATGATGAAATCACAACACGTAGAAAGCACGTGCATTAAACGTGCAGAAAATTGAAAAATGCATTTTAATCAAAACAAGGGGAAAATAAATTTTCGTTTTATAAAATAGATTTAAATACATAAAAATAATGATTTAAACCTATAGAAAATATTATACGTAGTGGTGGAAACACACGCATCAAAACACGTAAAAAGCACGTAAATCCCAGGGATTGAAATATTATATTTTAGTTGACTGAAATCAATACGGAAAATGTATAAATAGTACGAATCCAAAATATGTAGTGAAATACATTACAAAATATACGTGCGTAACACCCAGGGGCAAAATTGTAATTCCAATTTTGCGGGGTGTTACATGAATAAATAATTGCACTGGAGAAAGTTGGTATGCATAGGTTGACTTTATTTGCAATTGTTTATATTTTTAATTGAAATTTTGATGCTTGCATGATAAGAATTTTTTTTAGTGTGATGGGTTGAGTCCACTATTATTATTCCCTTATTTATGATTCTACTTTTTGCTCGAGGACAAGCAAAATCTTAAGTTTGGGGGTATTTGATGTGTCCAATTTATATACAAATATTTGTACTCATTTACCTATTAAAATGGCTTGTTTTCGCTAATATTGTCTATAATTCATCTTATTTCTATATGATTTCATTTAATTAATTATTTTTGAAGAAATAATATTTTTGATGCAAAAAGTAAAGAATTGTGAAAAAAATCAACAAACAAAGTAAAATAATTGATTTATAAATTTTTATTGTTTTGTTGAGTTAAAATTGTGACAAATAATTTTAAAATGATTTCTATTCGCTAATATGATATAAAGTTAGTTTAATTAATTTTAAACTAATTTAATTTATTTTATTTAAAAAATCCTCACTTCAGATATTATTTTGTGTATGCAGCAGCATGTGGTGGAAATAAAAGAAAGAAACGGAAGTAAATAAAATTCTGGGTTATAAAAGGAAGGAAATAAAGGAAGAATGTGGACTTTTATGCAAAAAGCGCAACCCTAATTCTCCTTCCCGTTCTCTATAAGAAGAAGCAAAGAAGAGAGAGATGATCAAGAGGTGACGGCTGTACAATAACTCAAAAGAAGAAAAAGAAAAAGTAAGAGAAAGAGAAGTCGTGTGCGAGTTCCAAGGCGAAACAGCAGCGTGTGGGCAGTAGGGCTGCTGTCTTCTTTGGCGCAGTATTCGAAGTGCACCCAGCATTGCTCTTTGACCTGACGACTCCTTCGTTCTTTCTCTTTTGCGTACCGAACTAAGAACAAAAGGAAGAGAGAGAAGCACAGGCTGCAGCACGGGACTCCAAGAGCACAAGACGAGCTCATCCAGACGACAGCGATCGCACACGTGGGCGACAACTTCTCTTGGCTTGCTGGCGTGGACCACACGACAAAAGTGAGAGCAGCAGGCTGGTGTGCCCTTCTGACCTGGTTTCGAAAACGCCAGCTCACGTGCGGCACGCGGTTCAAGGCGGCTCTGACCGGCGCATCTAATCAGCTGACCTGGCGACCTGGAGACTTCGACGGGACCCAGACCGTGCTGATGTGACATCCTCCTGGCGCGATCTTGAAGGCAACAAGAAGCAGCAGATCCACTCAGTATTTTCCTGGTGCTAAGTTCAAGATAGCAGTGCAAATTTTTGAGACAGCGGTTTGCATTAATTTTTTCTATCATTATTTTTTTGTATCTCATCTTCTTTTCTATATGTCTTTTAGATGCAATCCAAACATTATTATTAATTGCAATTTGATATGAACTGAAGTTATTCTTCTAGAGGCTAAGGTATAGCTGAGTTTTGAGAACACAAATTTAAACTCCTTATGATCACTCTATTTTTGCTGATTGTGTTTTAATTTTTATTATTTATGCGTACAACATGGTGGATGGACATTTGTATGATTTTTCAAATCATAAAGAGACCGAACAGGTTATTTGTGATTAATAAAAATTAACACCGTATATTGGAGGACGTGACCGTTAAGAAATCCGATTTCTGAATTAATAATTTGATGGATAGGCGAAGAATTAGTTGAGAATAATTTTTAGACTACGTTGATAGAGTGGTTAATATTTTTAGGATTTTGGTCGACAATTTGGGAAAGATAATATTTTTATTTATAAGGAATAATAATTTGTGTGTGTGATAAACGAGGTGAACCAAGAGCCCTAGAACAAATTTTACCATTAAAAACTTACAAGAGCTTCATAGTTTCACAGCCCTCTCCCTTTTCACCAATTTAGTTAGATTTAATTAGATTAGAATAATTTAGTTGTTTTATCATATGAAATTCGATCTTCCAAATAGTGATTCATCTAGCGATATCGGTACTCAGTAAAATATCTAGTCCCTGTGGGTTCGACACTCTACTCACCTATCTATATTACTTGTGCGATTTTGTACACTTGCAAATTCAACATCACCTCACTTTAGTTTCCAGTACCTTCTCCTTTCAAAGGTATAAGGTGCAGAATTTTCATGGATGGACAAAATGAAGAAATTATGTGGCTGTTTGGAATGAAAAATAAAATGAGTTCAATTTCAGGACTAGTAGTCAATGTTTGGGCATCTTTAGTTTTGAAGTAAGTATCATACATTCTTTTTGTAGTTGTAAAGTGTGATGGACTATTCTGTGGTTCTCAATGCTTTGATCATCTAAAATGACTGGTAAATAATACTTCATGATTTGCATTGATGGTGATGTTGATATTCAAGCGTTTGGAATAATTTGTAAGGCCAAAACCTTCAGGTTTTTGTATAGGGTTTGTGGCTTATAAGTGATTTACATCTTGTATTGCTACTATGTGAGAAATGTGACGATTTACTTAATTTTAGATATGAAATGTTGGTATAAATAGAGAAATTATATAGTAAGGACAAAAATGTCTAAAAGTAGAGAAAATGCTCTTGTAAGAGGTGGAAAAAGAACAGAAATCTCTTATAAGAGGTTCTTATAAGAGGTTATTTTATATAAAAGAACACCTCAAAAAGAGGCTCTTATAAGAAGCTCTTACTGTAAATATCTTATAAGTAATCACCTCCTATAAGAGCCAAAAAAAAGAACAGACCCTTTTAGTGTACACTTAGAGAATTGTGCAGTGTGTCCATTTGTAACGCATACAGCATCACTGCTTCCATGTCTTTTTTTTAAGTACTTTGCTAGAAACAAACATAAAGAGTTCACATGAGCTCGCTGTACATGCCTTATATTATGTGGTACCAATAGAGTACATAAAAAAAAGTGGTTTCTAAGAGCATCTGTAGTCATTTAAATTAAAAAATGGGTATATGAAAATTTTGGAAAATAACAAATAGCAAAAACGCTGCAATCGTTTGTAATCAAAAAATTGGTTTTTTTATATTCCAAACAAAAGATCACTTGCCGTCTGAAGATTTACCGCAGAAAGTGAAATTTTTTTTATGAAGAACGGCATATGTCGTCTGATGAATTTAAAAATAATATTAAAAAAAATTATGAAGGACGGGCGTCCAACACAAAATTTCTATTTTTTTTTTTGTCTTACATGCAAGTCTGATGAATTTTGAAAATAAAAATAAAAATTGTGAAGGACTGGTCCAACACAAAAGCAAGTTTTTTTTTTCTTTTTACTCAAACGTCAACATCATTTGCTTATATTCGAGTTTTTTTCCCCTTCCAAACGGCAGATCATACGCCGTCTCAAACTTTTAATTAGAAAATTTGTCTCAGACGGCATATCATATACCGTCCGACACGAAAATGGTAAATCATCTTCCGATTTCTAAAATATGCATAATGCCATTTTCGCTACTAAATATAAACGTCTACTGTTCATCCCAAACCCAACATATGGGTAAAGAGACGACGACTACAGAGATTTTTATCTATTTTTTGAATATATAGCAAACGAACAAGAGATGGTCTAATATTACAACAACACAACTCTGTTGCAGATCTCCACTGTAGTCCTGAAACTCTAATATTTACATCAACCTCTGTGATTACTAACACCACAGCTACTTTCTTTTTAACTCTAACTGGAGATTGTGCTCAAGGTAATAAAGCATTGCGGCTTGTGGGTAAGCTCAGTTTTTCACTTTTCAGTCTCCGATTGATCTCGTGTATGTCAGTTGATTCATGTAATTTTTGTATGCATTTTACCATAGTGGTACCTTTCTTCCTTGCGGGAAATACTTCATGATTTGCAGGACCAGTAGTCAATTCTTGGGCAGAATTTTCATGGATGGACAAAATGAAGAAATTATGTGGCTGTTTGGAATGAAAAATAAAATGAGGTCAATTTCAGGACCAGTAGTCAATACTTGGGCATGTTTAGTTTTGAAGTAAGTATCATACATTCTTTTAGTAGTTGTAAAGTGTGATGGACTATTCTGTGGTTCTCAATGCTTTGATCATCTAAAATGACTGGTAAATAATACTTCATGATTTGCATTGATGGTGATGTTAATATTCAAGCGTTTGGAATAATTTGTGAGGCCAAAACCTTCAGGAATTTGTATGAATCCTAATTTTGATAATGACTCGAATTGAGATTATTGTATCTGAATGACTATTAAGAATCTATTTCCTGTTTTTTGTTTCTTACATTTGAACTTGAAAGTGTACAACTAATAATTGTGGGCCGAAATCTAAACATTAAAAAAATTAGGGAAATCAAAGAAAGTGAGGATCAGATGGAGTTTTGGAGAGAAGGGAAGAGATTGAGGGAAAGGGATGTAGGAGTTTTATATGGGTAGTGTGGAGTATTAGGATAAGCAGCCAAGCTTGACTGCTACTGTAGTTTTATAAGGTGCAGAATTTTCTGAGAAAGAGAGTGATGCTTTGTAATAGGGCGGTAATGTGTACACTAAGCAGAAGGATGGGAAGTAGAAGATGCTATTAACAAACTGCATGTGCTGGAATTTAGCATCTCCTTTGGTTGGTTTATGTGGTTAGAGAAGAAGGAAATTAAAGTATACACCCCCATCTATGCAATAGTGGATATTTATGTTCCACTTGTTACTCAAAAAACAAAAAATTAATACACCAACTATGCAATTGAGTAGTGATACTATTTAACTAGTGAACTCTGTTTTGTGATATTTTTATTCCTACTGTCTATTTAGTTACTGTAAGAGTCAAGACCATATTTTAAGTAACTGTTGTATTTTTTAACATTCTGTTCCTAATATAAAAGTTATAATTTATAATTTTTTGGGCTTATTATAATATGTGAATTGATTGTAATGTATTGTAATTTTATGATACTTCATAGTTTTTGTATGCAAGGGAATTATGAGTTGATTTAGTAAAGAAAAGGGAGAAGAATAAAAAAATGGCCTGTGCTGACAATGAAATTTTCTATATTAACTTTTTCTGAGTCAACATTTTCAGGCTCTCAAATAATCCAAACTAATGACAGCATCCTGTTTACATTATCTGAAATTCTGAATGAAAGAATTCTGCTATTTTTTTAAGAATGAAGAAATAATTTATACATTGTAATTGTTAACTTTTCTCCGTTACTGCAGTTCTTCCCAAGTGCTATCTTTTTCAATGACGCCACATCATCTTGGTAAAAGAAGTTAAAGAGTCAGTTTCAAACCAATGCAACATAGACAAGTAAGTGTGTATTATATTCATTTTTTTATAAGAGTTGTATATATTTGAAATAAATTTTCATTCTCCTTTTTTGTTCTGTTGATTTCTATTTTGTTATTAGATATGAAAATCGATATTCACAATTCAGTGATATACATGTATAAGTACTAGTTAAGAAAAATAAATAGCAAAAACTTTATATTTGTTATCCGAATTCGTATCCGTTATCCGGTAGACAGTATCTGATTCGCACCCGTATCCGAAAATTGCGGATACGGATATGATTTTTATTTTCCGAATCATATCCGTATCCGTATCCGAATCCGTATTTGGATTGCAGATACGGATGTTGGTATAGCCAATATCCGATCCATATCCGATCCGAAAGCATCCCTATTAGAAACTCACATCCTTATCTTTTTAATATAACTTTATAAAGTTTCGTCATTTTCTTCTTTGTTTTTAATTTTACATTTTTCTGTTAGAAATTTTAATTTCACATACTGATGGCGGATTATTACTTTTCCAAAGCGGTTCTTGTATTATTATTACTAGTGATTTACACGTGCGATGCACGTCTTTATAAATATATATATATTTTGAAAAAATCGATGCTGTCTGGCATCGAACCTAAGACCTTCTTCATATTTGTTATACATGTGTATTGCACGTGTTTGTTTGATTATAAATGGACTTCATTGGTGACAAACTCTCCCATTAAAATAGTTGAGATTATTTTCTTTTTGGATAATACTTAGTCTTTTTAAATAATACAAATCGGTTCTTGTATAACTCCTCACTGCTAAGCTAATCACAAGTAGTACATTCATATTTTATCCTGAATTATTCATCTGTTGAGTCATGGAAAGTTCTTCAAAGTTATGGTTAGTATTAGAACAAAATTATGAATAATCATTCTTAATTCCTGGAGCTAGAAGTTCACTTTGGCCACTCAATATAATTACCAGTGTGGGTGATTTCGGATACAAACATATTCTATCCGATCCGGATCCGAATCTGGAAAGGATGTGAATTAGGATACAAATATCCAGCTTCGTCTAGATTCCGATACAAATGCCAAAGGTTATTTTTTGGGGATTCGAATCCGTCCAAAATTTTCAGATCATATACGGATATCTGAAATATAGTAAACTATACATAGAGATAGTTGTAGCTAACAAGTTTACACCTGCGGTTTTTCTTTGGTAGCTTAAACTTTTTAAACTTATATATATATATATATATATATATATAGAGAGAGAGAGAGAGAGAGAGAGGGGTGTTCGGTTGTGCACTCGGCCTTCCCGCCTTCGTATCGACGATCCGAACCGTTCATATTGATCTATACATCTAAATTAGTCTAAATATGTTAAATTAAATTATTAAAAATTTATTTTTCCATCCATTGGAATTTTACAAAATTGTATGGCTGCAAATATTTGTTTTTCATAGTCACGTGATGGATGGGCAAATGAATTTCAAATGATTTGATTTTACATATTTAGACTAATTTATTGTATAGATCAATGTGAACGGTTCGGATTGTCGATACGAAAGCGGGAATGCCGAGTGCACACGAGTGCACACGGAGGCCTAGTTCACAACCAAACATTTCCCACTCTCTCTCTCTCTCTCTTTATATATATATATACATATTTAGACTAATTTACTGTGTAGATCAATGTGAACGGTTCGGATCGTCGATACGAAAGCGGGAATGCAGAGTGCACACGGAGGTCTAGTTCACAACCGAACATTTCTCTCTCTCTCTCTCTCTCTCTCTCTCTCTCTCTATCTATCTCTCTCTCTCTCTCTCTCTCTCTCTCTCTCTCTATATATATATATATATATATATATATATATATATATATATAAACATTCCGTTGTGCACTCGGCCCGCCCATTGTGCACTCGGCCTTCGGGCCTTCGTATCGACGATCCAAACCGTTCATATTGATATACACATCTAAATTTGTAACACCCCGCAAAATTGAGTTATGATAATTTTTTCCACGGATGTTACGCACATGTATTTTGTACTATTACGAGTAATATCCGTAACGTATTTTAATATAAATGTCCTACGTGTTTCTGCATTTCAATTATTTATACATTTTTCATCTTATCAAAATTTATTTTTATCCTATTCTGAGCCAACTTAAACATTCATTATAAATCTTTGTGTTTTTACGTGCATTGCACGTGTTTTCAATACACGTGTTGATTACGTATATTCTACCGTTACGTGTAATATTATAAAATTTTCTACGTGTTCAATTATTTATTTTATAACTTGTTCAAATTCGTTTCATAAATTAAAATTTATTTTTCTCCTATTTTGACTCAAATATATTTTTATACGAGTTTGCAGTGCATGTGTTGCTTCCTAAAATTTTCTTGAGTCATGGATATTTTTCCTCTCAATTTTTTAGTCACAATTGTGTGATTTATTTTTAATTAAAATCAACTAGGCCTAAATCCATTTTTGTAGCCCACTAAAACTATTACAAATTAAAGTCCATGATTATTTTTGTGTGCACTTAATGTACATTTAAAATATAGTTAAATTGATGCACCTTGTCATGTGTAACACACATCTAACTTAATGAAAACTAATAATAAAATTTGTATGAAAAAGTATGCACACACATTGAGTACACGTGCACGTGCTTTGTGCACACTCCTATGAGAGTGGCCGGCCAATTTTAGAGTGAGGGAGAGTCGGTGAGAGTGTGGGAAAGTGGGGAGCTACTTTAGGAAGTAGTGAGTCATTTTAACCACTCATTTTTCCTATAAATAGCTCTGTTTTGTCATGAACAACACTAAAATCAAAACAAAGAAAAGAGAGAGAGAGAGAGTGGAGCTTGCTGGTTGTACTAGGAGTAGGCCGGAAATTGCTTGGAGCTTTGGAGCATTATTTGTCTAGGAATTCTACTACTAGTAGCTTTTTGAGGTGGGTATTTCTCCAACTTTCTAATATAATTTTATTAGTAGAATGCTAGATATGTGTGAATTGTTAGATGCATGATAACTTATATAGATTGGGTATTCATGTTTGGACTATGTGTCGTTGATTAAATGTGTGAAATTATGATATGATTGATTTGGGGACATTTTAAAGTTTCTGTTTTCAGTTTTAGTTGCACTTCAGAAAATTATATCTATTAAATTAGATGGAATATAGAGCTAAATTTTTATAGGAGCATCTCGTATATGTATCTCGTATTTGTCAGGAACATCTCCTTAAAATTTCATAATATTTAGATTTTGTTTACTATTTTAATAAAATCCAAACTTAGGACTTGTTGGCAGTTGGCTAGTTGCTGGAAATTTGTAAACATTTCAGAATTTGATCATTTCAGCATCTTATATGAAGTACTTTTAGGAAAGTCACAACTAAGAAGTTGAAGTAGACTCGTTAATCTTTTTTTTAGAGTCTAAGAAATTAATTTCCCATAAAGAATATAATTTGTAATGAATTTTACAAGATTGAACAAGTGGCAGTCTATATAACATTTCGCTCTTACTGTAGATTTCGAAGAATTCACGGTTATAGACACAATAATTTGGAGAAACTTATAACTACAAAGTTATAAAGACTTGTATACCTTTAATTAGATCTAAAGAACACAAATTTTTATGAAATATAGAATTTTCTATGATTTTTACTAGTAGCATGAGCTGCAGTTTTCGAATTTTGAACATACTATTTTGCAAATGAATTTAGACGAAGAAATTGAGGATGATTTTAAATGATCTTAACTACAAAGTTGTAGTAGACTCATTTATGATTCCTATGAAACTAATAAATTTATTTTTGGAGTAGTAATGGAATTCATATGATTTTTTTATACCATTGGGTTGATGTCTTTTATCTAGTTGTCCTAAACTTTTACAACGTATAAAATAAGATTTGAAATTGGAATGTTAGTAAGATGTACCTTATGAGGAATTAAGAGGTAATTAAATGATGAAGTTGGAATATTAAACATGTGATGTTTATAAGGGTTTTAACTCATCAAGTGTTATTGAATGTTTCTATAAGAAGTTGGTTACTTCATGATTGATAATAGTAAAGAGAATGAATAAAAGAATTGAATGATTTGTAATGAATGAGAAATTGTTATGAAGAGGTTAAGATTAACCTAGAGGATCTCTATGTTGAGATTAATGGTTTCTAGGAGCTCAGCGAGGCCCGTAATGTCCGGCAATTTTGATAAATGAAATTTTGTGAAATGGTCAATATGGACCTGAAATATTATTAAGTATAAGTCCGGCAGGGTAAGCTAGTCCTAGGCCATGATAACTAAAATTTAATTTAAGGATAGGCACTAGAAGAAGATGTGATGAAACTTGGGCAAACGTTAGTGGGGCGCTTTAATATAGTCTGACGGTGGATTCTGGAACTGTAGATCCAGTCGGATGGTGGATTCCGGAACTGTGGTTGCTTGCAGGGTGAGACCAGCCTCAAATTAAATCCGGGACTACAATTGATCGGACGGTGGATTCCGGGATCATGAATAGTCGGACGGATAGGAGGCAGATCTCATATATATATATATATATATATATATATATATATATATATATATATATATATATATATATATATATATATATATACCAAGCTAGAGCGGCACTTGTGGGATATTCGCATGACGAGGATTCTGTATAATTTGACGGTGGATTCTGGGACTGGAATCCGTACTCGTGGAATGTCTAAACCTTGCTTTTACCATAGTAGGATTTGCATGGCGAGAGATGAACCCTATAATGACGAGTATGATAAGGGCTTGCCCTCGGACTTATGTAGTATGGGATGCATAGAATCCAAACAACTATGCATTAGTGCATCGTAAGTGTGAATGTCTGCATTAGGCATTAGGCATTAGGTCATGTCATACACTGACATGTTTAGAATAGTCACTTTTTACATTTTGTTTCACATTCAAGTTTGTGCACATTCAACTTTGTGTTTGCTAAAGTAGAAGGATCGTTGTATTATAGCATTGCGTCAGTTGTATGCAACTGACGTGCCCACAGTTTTCAGTTGCAGGATTGGATTTAACCTTGACTTGAAGTCACTATGAAGAATGTCACAAGGATGAAAATTTTCATTTATCATGTGTTGTATTCATTTATTTCCGCTGTGTTGTTGTAAAAAATATTGTTGTAATAAAAAAAAGTTTTAAATTCCTTGAAAATTTGTATGAAATTGAAGTAAAGATCATATTTTTTTGCTATGAATTACCAGTGTTTGGAATTTGGGGTATTACAAAATTAGTCTAAATATGTAAAATCAAGTCATTTGAAATTCATTTGTTCATCCATCATGTGATTATAAAAAATGATATTTAGCCATAAAATTTTGCATTGCATGGGCAAATGACTTTATTTTATATATTTAGACTAATTTAGATGTGTAGATAAATGTGAATAGTTCGGTTCATCGATACGAAGGTTCGAAGGTCGAGTGCACACTAAGTGCACGCAGAGGCGAGTGCACAACATAAGGGAGCTCTCTCTCTCTCTCTCTCTCTCTCTCTCTCTCTCTCTCTCTCTCTATATATATATATATATATATATATATATATATATATATATATATATATATATATATATATATATATATATATATATATATATATATATACCCTTTGGTTGCGGAACAGCTGTGGGTGCGAACTGGCATGCGAATCAATGTTGCCGCTGCGGCTTGGGGTGCAAATTGGCGTGCGAACCACTGTTGCAGCTATCCCCATTAGTGGAAACAGTTCGTTCAATGCCGCTAAGCCTAGTAGCGGCATCACTGTTGCCACTACTGGGGATAGCGGCAACAATCGTTCGCATGCCAGTTCGCACCAAATCTGTTCGCAACCAAAGATTTCATTATATGAGAATATATATTCTCATATATATATATATATATATATATAATATTATATATATATATATATATATATATATATATATATATATATATATATATATATATATATATATTGTTGCCGCTAAATCTGGTGTGGGGGCAAACAGATGAATTTGTGGATTCTTAGGGAAACTGAATAGTGAACCTGTATACCTGTTCCGTCGAGGTTTGACCGTCGCTCCCGCCGTACACCTGCAAAAAGTGCGAGACACCGGGGTTGTTCCCGGCGACGCACCCTTCGACGCTCAAGTCAGTAATCAGAGAGATTATGAAAGAGCGCCAAAACTGGTGAAAGATTGATTACCTCTTAATGGAGATGGATGGGGGGTATTTATAGGCATCTTAGGGAACGAGTTAGGAAGGTAATCCCCGTGATCTGATAAGGAATATTCTCCTTGTAAACAGATTAGGATCGTAATCCCTAATTCCCAGTGGAGGGATATGCATGAATCAGGGCCGTTGATTAGGATCTAATCAGGGGCCCTAATTCTATCCCTCTGATCGGGCTTTATTGCTGGTTGAAACCCGCGCCCGATTGAAATGGGTCCGTTTGTGGGTTATTGGGTTTTTTATCGGAGAGACCCAGTACCCATCTCGGGCCCTATTTGTGGGTGAAATCACCGTTTTACCCACGGGCTTCAAGATTCGTGCCCGATTTGGAAGGTTCTGATTAACCCCCATTTTTAGCCATATCACGAGCCCCCCACTCCTAAAGGCTGAGCTTGATCGGCCTTTGAGGAGTATTTTAACTGTTTTAATGGCTAACGGAGTTGCATCGGAGCCTAATTGAAAGGTTTTGAATCTTGAAGGAGGTAGTTTGGTGATCTTTCAAGTGGATTGATCTCCGAGTCGCTCCTGGGCTCTTATGATCATGTGGTGTTCTTGTAGAGATATCCTTCCGACTTAAGAAAGTGTCGATTTGTCGTCCTGGGGTTTTGGAAGGTTATTTTTGGGCAACAATTGTTTGTTTGGGGGTGAGAAGGTACTCCCCCACTTTATAATTGCTCCCCAGGAGTTCTTCCCTACCTTTCCGGGTTTTTAGATTGCTTTTTGGCGCAATGGCTTGGCCATTATCCTTTGTTGAGGGGCATTTACATTTGTATCACGCCTCCGACCCCCTCTAGGGCTCGCTGGCTAGGGGACCGAGGTCCGTACGCGGTTCGGCGCATTTTTCCGAAGAGGAAAATGAGTTCGGCATAGCTGCGAGTACTAGGAAGGAGTCCGGCATAGCGCGAGGTCCAATTCTTCCCCGTAAGGAGGTCGGTGCCAAGAACGCTCGGCAGTGGGTGCCGAGCTTGATTTCTTCCCCGTAACAAGGTCGGTGTCACGAACGCTCGGCCGTGGGTGCCGAACTTAATTTTTTCCCCGTAACGAGGTCGGTGTCAAGAACGCTCGGCAGTTGGTGCCGACCTTGATTTTTTCCCCGTAACGAGGTCGGTGTCACGAACGCTCGGCAGTGGGTGCCGAGCTTGATTTCTTTTTTTTTTTCCGTAACGAGGTCGGTGTCAAGAACGCTCGGCAGTTGGTGCCGACCTTGAATTTTTTCCGTAACGAGGTCGGTGTCACGAACGCTCGGCAGTGGGTGCCGACCTTGATTTTTTTTTCCGTAACGGGGTCGGTGTCAAGAATGCTCGGCAGTTGGTGCCGACCTTGATTTTTTCCCCGTAACGAGGTTGGTGTCACGAACGCTCGGCAGTGGGCGCCGACCTTGATTTTTCCCCGTAACGAGGTCGGTGTCACGAACGCTCGGCCGTGGGTGCCGAACTTAATTTTTCCCCGTAACGAGGTCGGTGTCACGAACGCTCGGCAGTTGGTGCCGACCTTGATTTTTTCCCGTAACGAGGTCGGTGTCACGAACGCTCGGCAGTTGGTGCCGACCTTGTTTTTTTCCCGTAACGAGGTCGGTGTCACGAACGCTCGGCAGTGGGTGCCGAGCTTGATTTTTTCCCCGTAATGAGGTCGGTGTCAAGAACGCTCGGCAGTTGGTGCCGACCTTGATTTTTTTCCCATAACGAGGTTGGTGTCACGAACGCTCGGCAGTGGGCACTGACCTTGATTTTTCCCCGTAACGAGGTCGGTGTCACGAACGCTCGGCAATTGGTGCCGATCTTGATTTTTTCCCCGTAACGAGGTCGGTGTCACGAACGCTCGGCAGTTGGTGCCGACCTTGATTTTTTCCCCGTAACGAGGTCGGTGTCACGAACGCTCGGCAGTGGGTGCCGAGCTTGATTTTTTCCCCGTAACGAGGTCGGTGTCACGAACGCTCGGCAGTTGGTGCTGACCTTGATTTTTTCCCATAACGAGGTCGGTGTCACGAACGCTCAGCAGTGGATGCCGAGCTTGTAACCTTGTCGTTTTTCGTTTCGACATAGGAGTTTGCATCTCCTGTGCGCCTTCTGAACTTCTGACAGCTTCTGAAAGCTCTGACAACCCTTGACAGATGGGACTTTCATTAATTACAGTGACCTCTGGGCTTCTATCAGATGGGGCGCGCATTAAATTCGACTCATGATTTGGCGCGGTTAGCAAGGCGACTATTGGGGTCGCTCCGTCGTTTTGTTTAAGTGGGCCGGTCGTACGAGCCCATTAACCTCGTTTGGAGCGCCCCTCTCTATAGATCCTCACCCCCCTCTCTCATTTCTCATTTCTCCTCTCTTTTGCTCAGACGGTTTCTTGTGCTCAGGCGAATTCTTCCGGTGGTCGGCGTTTGATTCAGGCGAAGTTTTTCGGCGGCTATTTCTCTTAAGGTAATTTATCATCAATTATGTCTGTAGCTTCTGTCTCCGAAGAAATCTCTTGGTCCGAGCCCTCCCTTGAAGTCGTCGAGGATTCGACTCCGACCCCGACCAAACCCAAGAAGGTGCTCGGCAAGGATTCGATCGTCGAGGATCCGAAGAGGATGGGGGAGTTCGGACAACTGCCAGGACCGTTGACGGGGCTCCACAGAGTCAGGCAGCTCCCGGAGGATCAGGCCGAGCGGATTGTTCATGGGAGGGAGAGGTCCTTCGAGGAGAACGCCGCGAGGGAGACGACGGAGGCGGACGATGCGGCGTCGATCCTGCGCGAGGAAGATCTGGCAGTGATCCGGGATTCTTTTTTTTATCCCGGAGGAGTACGAAATTATGCTGCTGGGCCCCGGAGTTAGGGCCAACTCGCCGTTGCCAGTGACGATGTGTTGCTGGCCGGTCGACACCTTTATCGCTGGTGCTCGGCTACCTCTCCACGCGTTCGCCGTTACCGTGATGAGTTGGTTCGGGGTCAGCCCCATCCAACTCATGCCGAACGCATGGCGGGTGATAAATGGTTTTGTTCTCCACTGCCAGGCCGCAGGGATCGAGCCGCAGCTGAACGTGCTTCGGACGCTATACCGGCTCCATCAAGGGAATAAGTCGGAGTACCGGTATTACTTGACTCCGAGGCACGGCGGCAGGCTTGTCATATGCCCCGACTCCATTAAGAACTGGCGAGAGAAGTGGTTGGTCGTGCGGAGTCGAGAGGAATGGCCGATCCCTACTAACTGGGTGGAAGGGGTGCCGAAGAGGGCGAAGGCGATGCTGAAGCTCTCAGTAGAAGAAAAAGAGGCGGTCCGGATTCTCCTTGATCGGCCGAAGTACGATTGGAGGGAGCTGACGGAGAACGTCCTCTACAAGGGAGGGCTCTGCCGCGTAGATCCTAGTACGCGGCTCTCGCCAAGTTCTTTTTTCCGTACCCTCCTCCTTGTTGTTTTCTATGTGTTAACCACTTTTTGCTTTTGATGCAGAATCCATGGACTACGACGCAGTATTGGCGCTCAGGGCAGGGCTCGCCAGCAAGGCGCCCAAGAAGCGCAAGAGGGTCGCATCCAAGCTGCCCTCGACCTCGAAGGTGCCGAGGATTGGGGCTTCTGTTGAGGAGGTGGAGATCCTCGACAGTCCGGTCGTCACTGTGGCGGGGACTTCGGCTCCAGCATCTGTGGGCGAGTTCCCCATTGCTGCCGCCCTTTCCATGCCGACGCCGCCGCTGACTGTGGCAGGCGAGGAGCTCCTGACGGAGGAGCACAAGCAGATTCACATCCCTGACTGGCAAGTTCGGAGGCATGATGGGTTCCTCGGGAACTCGCTGGCGAGCATGCAGGCCGTCAAGCACCTCGCCACCCCGAAGGACCGAGCCGCCATGGAGGCAGGGAGAGAGGGCGACGATGTGATCGAGATCGCTCGTTCGGCGGTGTCGGTAAGCTCCGAGTCTCCTTCGTTTGTTGCACTTCTTGAATCAATTTTTTTTTCTAACTCTTTTAGTTCTTTTTTGCTGCAGATCATCGTCCACTTCGGCCACCTCACGGAGAGGTTGACAGCTCTGGAGAAGGAGCTGAAGCAGGAGTCCAACCAAGCTCGGAACGAAAAAGCTCAGATGTTGAACGAGCTGGACAATCTCCGCGTCGAGCATGAGGGCAGGTCGCCGAGGATCCAGCACCTCGAGGCCGAGGTGGCGAGACTGGAGGGCGAGCTCCTTAGTCAGAAGGAGGGATCGGCCAAGCAGCTGGCCGAGGTCGAGGCTGCCAACGCTGCGGCTGTGAAGGCGGCGGAGGACGCAACCCTGGAGAAGGCGCAGGGGTTCCTCGCCCAGAACATGACGAAGGCCTTCGCCGCAGTCTTCGAACGGGTGTCGAAGGAGTACCCCGACGTGAACGTCTCGGGGTGGAGGCTGTTCCCCGGCCACGTCAAGGGTTTCGACCCTGAATCCGAGGGGGAGGAGGATGAAGGGGACGACGAAGCTGATGCCGGGGACGGGGTCACTGGCGAGGTCCCTAGCACTTTGGTCACTCCGCTGTCGGTGGTGTCCCCTTCGGCGAAGTCAACCCCCACCCCACCTCGTCGCTCGGGGAAAGAGGTTGAGCCTTGACTCCGCTCCTCGTTTTCTTATTTTGTTTGTCTGTTTGTTTTTTGTTTTTCTTTTCAGTCATTGTAACGCCTAATAGCGGACTGGCCACCGCTACTTTTTTGAATTGAATGAAAAGAAAATTACTGCAAGTGTTGGTGTTCGGATTTTTGTCTTTCGCCCCTTTTTTGCCAAACATTCTCTTCTTGTTTCGAGGGTTTCTTGTTTTTGGTAAAATTTTTGCTGATTACTTCGATCGGTTCCGGCAGCGTTCGATCTTTTTGCTGATTACTTCGATCTCTTTGCAGCTTATGGTGGTTGCCCAAGACGTCGAGCCTTTGCGCTCGGACGAAGAAGCTCGAGCCGAGGCTGGCCTAGGGGCAACGAGGCTGTGTCTGGCGAGGTGTCGAGATCGGCTCTACGAAGTCGAGCTCGGATTGCGCCGAGCTGAAAGCGAGAGGAACCATCTCTAGCTCATCCTCGGTCGGCGAGATATCGAGATTCGCCGTTTGGAAAGCAGGATCGAAGAGCTTACCCCCGCGGGTGAAGGTGAATATTCGCCAACTGCTTTCAGTAATGAGATTCGGATTCAGTGCATCCGTCATAACTTGTCCAAAATAACAGCGGAGACGGATGACTTGCTTTCCGAGATACAGCGTCTGCAGCCCGTAGAGGCGAAGCTTCGGAGCGAGGGCGAGGGGCTGACGGCCGAAGTGGCCAAGTTGAAGACCGAACGGGTCCAGTTGACTGCCGAGGTCGAAGCGCTGAAGAGAGCGACGGTGGATAAAAGCATCGAGGTCACCCATCTTCGGCGCCTCATCGCCAGCCGATCAGGAGTTCCGGACTCCGCGATACCACCTCGTTTCGAAGTTAACGTGAAGGACGACTCGTTGCGTGATCGGATCTCGGAGTTGGAGGCGGAAGTTGCTCGCCTCAAGCTGCATTCGGGGCCCATCAACGTTCGAAGCACCTCGTGTACTCGCGTGGAGAGTGATCGGGGCATTACCTTCTACGAGATGGCGACCCGTCAGCGGATCGGCCAACCTAGTCCGGGGGACGCGCAGAGCTCAGTGGCAATTTCGTCGAGCGGAGCATCCGTCGGAGTAGCTACTAGAAGTGGTGCCGAGGATACGTCTCAATTCGCCGGCTTGGGGTCGCGCTCCGGAGACAAGCGTCGTCACTCTCGAGTGTCTCTGAAGCGGAATGCTCCGGCTCTAAAAAAGCGCTGAAGTCGTCGACTCCGCGAGCTTTTGTGTATCTTTCTCTTCTTTTTTTTTTTTTGCTAAGTGTAATAAGTCGGCATTGTAATTTTTTCTTTGACGAGTTGTAATCCTGCTGTGTCTGTCTTTGTACCGCATCTGTTTCATCAATAAAAGTGTTGTTGCCGAACTTGTGTGTTTTTTACTTTCGCGACTGTTGTCTGCTGCGCCGAGGCTTCTAAGTCGGCCGCATACTTGTCCGTAGATCGGCGAGGGGAATGTTCGGCCAGTGGTGCCGAGCCTCGTCTCTACTGCCCAATCATGCCGTCTTGTGAGGCAAGTTCGGCAGCTGCCTCTCAAACTGCGCCAAAGCGCAAGTGCTGGGTCTCGAATCGTTGCTGGAGTAGTTCAGCAGCTACGACCGCGATCCTGAACGGCGAACTACCCCTAGCTCGCTTAGAATCGAGCTTGCGAAGTAGAATCGAGCCAGGTGTTGAACCATCGTGGGATTAGTTTAGGGGTTGTGGGAACATTTCCGAATGGCGAACTACCCCTAATTCGCTTAGAAGCGAACTTGCGAAGTAGAATCGAACCAAGTGTTGGACTCCGAACCATTCAACGGCTGTGGGAGCAATTCCAAATGGCGAGCTACTTCTAGCTCGCTTAAGAGCAGATTTGTGAAGTAGAATCGAGCCAAGTGTTGGACTCCTGAACCATCGTTAGATTAGTTTAAGGGTTGTGGGAGCATTTCCGAATGGCGAACTACCCCTAGCTCGCTTCGAAGCGAACTTGCGAAGTAGAATCAAACCAAGTGTTGGACTCCGAACCATTCAACGGCTGTGGGAGCAATTCCGAATGGCGAGCTACTTCTAGCTCGCTTAGGAGCGAACTTGTGAAGTAGAGTCGAGCCAAGTGTTGGACTCCTGAACCATCGTTAGATTAGTTTAAGGGTTGTGGGAGCATTTCCGAATGGCGAACTACCCCTAGCTCACTTAGAAGCGAACTTGCGAAGTAGAATCGAACCAAGTGTTGGACTCCGAACCATTCAACGGCTGTGGGAGCAATTCCGAATGGCGAGCTACTTCTAGCTCGCTTAGGAGCGAACTTGTGAAGTAGAGTCGAGCCAAGTGTTGGACTCCTGAACCATCGTTAGATTAGTTTAAGGGTTGTGGGAGCATTTCCGAATGGCGAACTACCCCTAGCTCGCTTAGAAGCGAACTTGCGAAGTAGAATCGAACCAAGTGTTGGACTCTGAACCATTCAACGGCTGTGGGAGCAATTCCGAATGGCGAACTACTTCTAGCTCGCTTAGGAGAGAACTTGTGAAGTAGAGTTGAGCCAAGTGTTGGACTCCTGAACCATCGTTAGATTAGTTTAAGGGTTAAAAGCATAGAGATGTTATAGCAGCGAAAATATGAAAAACTTTATTTATTAATATCCAATGATCGGCTGCTTCTAAAGTTGCTAGCCGTTATTACAATGAAAAAATAAAAGAAAATTACTACTAGTGATAGGAAAAGAATGGCTCGACATCTCGGACTACTTAGAGAGGCGTTGCCGCTTTCTCTTGGTATTTTAAGAGATGGTCGGCATTCCAAGCCATGGGAATCTCCCTGCCTTCGAGATCTTCTAGCCGGATCGTGCCGGGGCGGATCACTTTTGAGATCTTGTAAGGTCCCTCCCAGTTCGGGGCCAATTTGCTTTTCTGACCAGGGAACGAGATGGCCAATTTTCGAAGGACCAGGTCCCCTTCTTTGAGGTCCGTTAGGCGGACCCTTTTGTTGTATGCTAGCTCGATCCTCCTTCGGTAAGCTTGCTGGCGTATGGCAGCTCTCTCCCGGATTTCATCTATCAGATCTAGGCTTGCTCTGAGCTCTCTAGCGTTCTGCTCTTCTTCATAAGCTATCAGACGAGGAGAAGGTATCCCGACTTCTAGGGGGATGATGGCCTCGGACCCATAGGTGAGATTAAAGGGGCTCTCGCCTGTTGGGGTCCGCTTGGTGGTGCGGTGATTCCAGAGCACGTTTGGCAGCTGATCGACCCACAGTCCTTTGGAACACTTGTCTAACCTCTTCTTGATGCCTGAAAGGATCTGTCGGTTGGCATTCTCGGCCTAGCCATTCGACTGAGGATGGGAGACGGAGGAGAATTGGTGTTGTATGGCGAGGTCTTCACATAAAGCTCGGAAGGCAGCCCCGGTGAACTGCGTTCCGTTATCTGTAACTATGACCCGGGGAACGCCGAATCGGCAGATCACATTTTTCCAGAAGAATTGAACGACCCTATGCTCGGTGATTATAGCCAGGAGCTCGGCCTCTATCCATTTCGAGAAATAATCGACTGCCACAACTAGGAACTTTAACTGCCCGGGAGCTGGCGGAAATGGCCCCAGTAAGTCCATCCCCCACATTGCGAAGGGGATCGGACTTGATAGGGAGGTGAGTGGTGCTTGTGGAAGGCGTCGGATGTCGGAATACTTTTGACAGGAGCTGCATTGCCGAACGTGTCGTTCGGCATCCCGTAGGAGAGTGGGCCAGTAATACCCGTAGTTCAACACTTTGCGCGCTAGGGCTCTGGAGCTAGAATGAGCCCCGCCAATGCCCTCATGAAGTTCTTGCAGGGCATACTCGGCTTGCCCGGGGGAGAGGCACCGTAGGTAAGGCCGACCGTCTACCTGGGTGAAGGAGCGTTTATATAGGATGCCTTCGATTAATGTATAACGCTCGGCTCGGGCTCTTATCCTTTGTGCTTCCTTCGGATCTTGGGGGAGGAGTCCGTCTCTTAAAAACTCGACGAGTGGCTTCATCCAATTGTCTTCGAGGAGGACAGGCAATGCTTCTACGGTGTCGGGTGTTTCGTCCTCTATGCTGGGCTTGAGGAGGACTTCTATCAGTACGGTCTGCTCGAGACCCTGAAGGAAAGAGGAGGCTAATTTGGATAGGGCGTCGGCCTGAGCATTTTCTTCTCGGGGGATTCTTTGGATGAGGGCCTCTTCAAACAGTGCCATGAGACCCTTTACTTTGGCCAAGTATTTAACCATCCTATCATCGCAAGCTTCATACTCGCCGAGGACCTGGTTGACGACCAACTGAGAGTCGCTGAAGATGTGCAGCCGTTGTGCCCCCGCATTTCGGGCCATTCAAAGACCGGCTATGAGCGCCTCATATTCGGCTTCGTTGTTCGAGGTTTTGAAGTTTATCCGGAGGAAGTATTGGAGGATAAAGTCATCTGGGCCTGCCAGGATGACCCCTGCCCCGCTTCCCTCGTTGCAAGAGGACCCGTCGACATAGACCGACCAGACGGGTGGTCCCTTCACTGTTTGGCTAGACTCTGGGATAGTAGTTTCAACTATGAATTCGGCTAGCACCTGTGCCTTGATCGCGGTCCGCGGCTGATAAGTTATATCATGTTGGCTCAGCTCGATCGACCATTTCATAAGGCGACCGGAAGTCTCGGGTTTGTGAAGAACCTGTTTCAGCGGCTGGTCGGTAAGAACGACCACCGAATGGGACTGAAAGTAGGGGCGAAGCTTTCTCGCGGCCATTATCAGGGCATAGGCCATTTTCTCAATCTTCGGGTACCGGAGCTCGGCGTCCCGAAGCACCTTGCTGACGTAGTAGATGGGCTTCTGAGCCCTTTCTTCTTCTCTGACTAAGACCGCACTAAGCGTCTGTTCGGAAGCTGCCAGGTAGAGGTAGAGCGGTTCGCCAGGTATCGGTTTGCTGAGAAGAGGTGGATTGACGAGGTAAGCTTTAAGCTGGTCGAAGGAGTCTTGTTGCTGCTGCCCCCACTCAAATCCTTTAGCCCCCCTGAGGGCTTTGAAGAACGGGAGGCACTTCTCCCCGGACTTCGACAGAAAGCACCCTATGGCGGCTAGGCGACCAGTCAACCTCTGGACTTCCTTGACATTTCTAGGAGGGGCCATGTCCAGTATGGCCTTGATCTTATCCGGGTTTGCTTCTATTCCTCGTTGGCTAACCATGAAGCCGAGGAACTTTCCTGATGAGACGCCGAACGCACACTTATTCGGGTTAAGTCTCATATTGTGCTTTCTTAAAACGTCAAATGCTTCTTGGAGGTCGGCCACATGATCAGTGCCTCGGATGCTTTTCACAAGCATGTCATCAACATACACCTCCATGTTTCGGCCGATCTGAGCCTGGAAAACCTTGTTGACGAGGCGTTGGTATGTCGCCCCTGCATTCTTTAGGCCGAATGGCATGACTCTGTAGCAATAGAGACCTTGGTCAGTCACGAAAGATGTCTTCGGGATATCCGGGGGGAACATTCTTATCTGATTGTGACCCGAGAATGCATCCATGAAGCTGAGGAGCTCATGTCCCGAGGTTGCGTCAATCAGAGTGTCAATACTCGGCAGAGGGAAGGGATCTTTGGGGCAGGCCTTGTTGAGGTCGGTGAAATCAATACAAATCCTCCAAGTCCTGTTGGACTTCTTTACCATTACTACATTCGATAACCACTCCGGATAGTTCACTTCCTGTATAAACCGGGCCTTCAAGAGTTTGTCCACCTCCTCTTTGATAGCGAGCTGACGCTCGGGGGCGAACTTGCGCCTCTTCTGCTGAACCGGTTTGGTCCCCGGATCAATGCTCAGGCGGTGGACCAAGAGTTCTTCGGAGATACTGGGCATATCTGATGCTGACCATGCGAAGAGGTTTTGATTAGTTCGGATGCATTTCACAATATCTGAGTATAGGGCGGACGGAAGGGTCTTGCTAACATAGAACTTGTGGGTCGGCTCCTGCTCAGAGAAGAGTACCTCCTCCAATTCGTCCACCGGCTCGGAAGTCGGCTGAGCTGCATCTTAGGGGAGTTCCAGTGTTTCTAAGGAGAGGACGGGTCCGAGGGTCGAGGTCATATAGCACTTGCGGGCTTGCTCCTGATTGCCCCTTACTTCTCCTACTCCGGCCCGAGTGGGGACGGCTTCAAGGGCGGCCAGACCGGGCCGACCCAAAATGACATTGTAGGCTGCTGGGACATCTACGACCATGAAGTCCATCGACTCCGTTCGGGTAGTAAGAGTTTTGCCAGCGGTTACGTCGAGGGTAATCACCCCTTCAATAGTCACTGGCACTCCCGTGAACCCGTGGAGCGTGTAGCCGGCGGGCTTGAGTCTGTCCCGGGAGAGCTTTAGGCCTTTAAAAGCAGCGAGGAAGAGGATATTGATGGAGCTGCCGTTGTCCACTAAGATCCTCTCCACCTTGAAGTTCGCCATGTGAAGGCTGATGACGAGTGCGTCACAATGAGGGGTGCGGACACCTTCAAGATCTTCGTCGGAGAATGTGACGGGCACTCCGAGGCCTTTGGGAGGAGGGGTGGTTCGGACCGAATTGACTTCCCTTATGAATGCCTTCCGAGAGGAGTTGGAGGAGCCCCCCATTGGGCCCCCATGGATGAGGTGGAGGACTCGCTCTTCCTCAAAGTCAGGCGTCTCTTCTCGTTCTGGACGCTTGTTAGCTCCCCGAGGCGGGGGAGGGAGTTCGGCTCGATCCTTTCTTACAAACCTGGTCAGCTGCCCTCTCTGGATAAGGGCTTCGATCTCATTCTTCAGGGCACGACAATCGTTGGTGTCATGCCCATGGTCCCGGTGATAACGGCACCATTTTTCTTTATCTCTTCTCTTGGCGGGGGTGTTCATCCTGGGAGCAGGGGGTAAGACCCCTTCTTTCTCAACTTCCATCAGAATAGTTGCGACGTTAGTGGTGAGGGGAGTGAACTTCTCGAACCTGGGGGGAGTTCGACGCTGGCCGGCATTGTCCTTTTGGAGCTTCTTGGCTCCTTCCTCCTCTGTTCCCTTTCTCTTAAACCCGGAGGAAGACCCCTCCCAGTTGGGTCGCTGCTCGGCCTCTTCGGCCCGGATATACTTTTCACTGCGAAGGAGGAGGTCAGAAAAGTTCTGTGGAGGCTTCTTGGCGAGGGAGGAGCGGAGGTTGGAATTGAGGACATTAGATTGAAATGCTGCCGTAGCGACCGACTGGTCGAGGGATGCTATGGACCTGGCTTCAGCTGTGAACCTCTTCACATAGTCTCTCAGTTTCTCCCCCTTCTTTTGGTGGAGGTGCAATAGGGAGATGCTGGTTTTCTCAATTCTACGGCTGCTTACGAAATGTGTGACGAAGAGGGTTTCGAACTGCTCGAAGGAAAATATTGAGGAGGGGGCAAGGCGAGAATACCACTCTCGAGCTGGTCCCTTGAGAGTTGCGGAGAAGGTTTTGCAGAGGAGGGCATCGGAAGCTTGATGAAGGAGCATCAAAGTCTTAAAGCTTTCGATGTGATCAACTAGATCGGTCTCCCCGGTGTAAGTCTCAAATTGGGGAGGTTTGAAACCGAACGGCACAGGTGCATCCACTATGGTTCGGGAGAAAGGGGGTCGGCTAGGACGTAGGGTCCTCCCCCTAAGCTCCTCTTCTCGATTTATCTGACCCAGGCGCCTCTCCACTTCATGAAGACGGCGGTTCATGGCGTCATCTCTCTGACGGTAATCTGCCGAGCCTCGAGACTCGTCTTCGAATGAGGGAGAGCGAGGGCTGCGGCGATGGTCACTTCGGGAGCGATGAGGACTTGGGGTACGCCGGGAGTTGGTAGGAGCGGGACGAGGAGAGGGGGACCGTCGGCGAGGGCTTCGGACCGGATGAGAAGATCGGCGAGGGCTTCGGACTGGAGGAGGAGATGAGGCCTTTGGTTCATTAGGGTTTTGACGGAGGTTGAGAGCCTGTAGGACGGTCGCTTGGAATTGTTGGAACTCGGTGCGGGTTATTGGTGCCTCATTGTTCCTGGGCTGTTGCCGACCCGCGGGGGAGTGCCTTCTTCGGTAATGCTCGGGGGACTCTTTCCTCCCTCTCCTGACGGGGAACCTGTAGTAACGGTGGCGAGGAGACCGCTCGCCCGGATGGTGTTGCCGGGAGGTTCCCTCTCGAGCCCGCTTTTCATCCAGATGGCGGCGGAGATCATCATCTTTCTGGCGATGGGGGGCGGCATTGTGGCGACCATAGGCTCGAGGATGATGGGAGGCCATAGAGTCAGTGGAGGCATTGTGGATGGAGACGTTCTCTTGGTGAAGAGGTTGTTTCTGAGGGTTAGGAGCCTTTGGATGCGGCGGATCAGGAGGGGGAAGGTTCTGTTGGAGCGGGTCTTCCGCTGTAGGGGGAAGTTGCCCTTGTTGTTGAGCGGGATTGTTGGGGACTTCTTGCTGCTGATCAGGGTTGGGTCCTCGGTTGGACCCCCTTGACCTGACTTTCTGAGGTGGCATGGCTGGAGAAGATCTGTATTCGGGGAAGAGGAGAGGTTTCTATTCGTTAGTTTCCCACAGACAGCGCCAATTTGTTGCCGCTAAATCTGGTGTGGGGGCAAACAGATGAATTTGTGGATTCTTAGGGAAACTGAATAGTGAACCTGTATACCTGTTCCGTCGAGGTTTGACCGTCGCTCCCGCCGTACACCTGCAAAAAGTGCGAGACACCGAGGTTGTTCCCGGCGACGCACCCTCCGACGCTCAAGTCAGTAATCAGAGAGATTATGAAAGAGCGCCAAAACTGGTGAAAGATTGATTACCTCTTAATGGAGATGGATGGGGGGTATTTATAGGCGTCTTAGGGAACGAGTTAGGAAGGTAATCCCCGTGATCTGATAAGGAATATTCTCCTTGTAAACAGATTAGGAATGTAATCCCTAATTCCCAGTGGAGGGATATGCATGAATCAGGGCCGTTGATTAGGATCTAATCAGGGGCCCTAATTCTATCCCTCTGATCGGGCTTTATTGCTGGTTGAAACCCGCGCCCGATTGAAACGGGTCCGTTTGTGGGCTATTGGGTTTTTTATCGGAGAGACCCAGTACCCATCTCGGGCCCTATTTGTGGGTGAAATCACCATTTTACCCCCGGGCTTCAAGATTCGTGCCCGATTTGGAAGGTTCCGATTAACCCCCATTTTTAGCCATATCATATATATATATATATATATATATATATATATATATATATAGAGAGAGAGAGAGAGAGAGAGAGAGAGATGATCAGATGCGAACCGTTCTCTCAACAGTTCGTGCGAACTGTTCCCACGGCCGTACGATTCGAACTTGAGAAGAGGACGGCTCAGATCAGTACACTTGATTGGGTGGGGGTATTTTGGGCAATTCAGATCAATATTCCTCTTCTCTTCTTCTCCAGCCGTCTTCTCCAGCCGTCTCTCTTCCTCCCAGTCTCAAAATCGAATCGAATCTCAAACCTTCTCATCTTCTCGAGGGTGCAGTTGCGACAGCAGAAACACACAGTTAGAGGCAACGACAACTTTGGCGTCGACGGTGACTAGCGGCAATGGCGGTCGGTGGTGTCGAAGACTGGTGATGGTGCGATGATTGACAATGGTGAGGGCGTCGAGCTTGATGGGGTTACTGCATTCGACGAGGATGGGTCGATGGCGTCGGCAATGGACGAGGTTGGGTAAGAGGCTGTAGGAGGTGGAGAGGCGACTGTGAGTGGATGACGAGGAGGCAGTCGGGGGTTCGAGGGTGCAGTCGCGGTGCTTCAGTGATGGGCGGCGACAAGGAGGCAGCGACGGGGGTCGATGGTGCTCCGGCGAGGTAGTAGGTTGATGGTGGCGACAAGAGCGGAGTGGGTGCGGGAAGAGGCTCGAGTAGCTTCGGTGGTGAGAGCAGCAATGGCTGGAGCTTGGGTGAAGGAGGTGGAGGGGTTGTTCACGCTCAGGTGAGAGTAGAGATGGAGGAGAAGAAGGCAGGGGCAATGGCGAGGTCGAACTGCGGTGGTCGTCGAGGAGCAGGGCGGTGGTGCAGTCGGAAGGTGGAGGGGCGTGTGGTCGGGGAAGAGATGAGGGCGGCAGAGAGAGAGAGAAGAGGAGAACGGTTCGCACGAACTGTTGAGAGAACGGTTCGCATCTGATCATCTCTCTCTCTCTCTCTCTCTCTCTCTCTCTCTCTATATATATATATATATATATATATATATATATATATATATATATATATATATATATATATATATATTAGGAACGCTCCATTGCAAACCACCTAAGAATATATATATATTAGGAACGCTCCATTGCAAACCACTAGGTTATATTAACCCTGAAGCCGTTGTTTCCAACAATGGCTTTAGTATTAACATAACTGAAGCCGTTATTCCCAACAACGGCTTCAGTAGTTTTCATATCCGTTTTTACAGGACCCGTTTGCAATGCAGCATTCTTATATATATATATATATATATATATATATATATATATATATATATATATATCGGGAAAGCTTCGGTTGAGCACTACTTTAGTGCTCACCGCGTGAACACTAGGCCTTCGGGCATTCATATCGAAAATCTGAACCGTTCACATTGATCTACACATCTAAATTAGTCTAAATATGTAAAATCAAATCATTTGAAATTCATTTACCCATTCATTGAAGTGTTACAAAATTGTATGGCTGAAAATCATTGTTTTTATAGTCACATGATGGATGGGCAAATGAATTTCAAATGATTTGATTTTACATATTTAGACTAATTTAGATGTGTAGATCAATGTGAACGGTTCGGATTTTCGATATGAACGCCCGAAAGCCTAGTGTTCACGCGGTGAGCACTAGAGTAGTGCTCAACCGAAGCTTTCCCTATATATATATATATATATATATATATATATATATATGGGCAATGCTCCATTGAAAACCACCTAGGCCGCTGTTGGGGAACATCGGCTTCAGGTTTATTATGACCTAGGCCGTTGTTCCCACATAAGCCATTGTTGGGACTCCAACAATAACTTTTGTTATAACCTAGGCCACTGTTGGGAACAATGGCCTAGATGATTTTCACACCCGTTTTTACGGATCCATTTTCAATGGAGAATTACCCTATATATATATGAATTTCAAATTGTTTGATTTTACATATTTAAACTAATTTAGATGTGTTGATCAATGTGAAAGGGATCATCAATATAAAGGCGGAAAGGCCGAGTGCACACGGAGGCCTAGTGCACAACGGAATATTTCTCTATATATATACACACACATATTTTTGATAATCTTTAAATTAAGTCTTTTACCCACCCCTTAAAATTTGAATTAATAATAATGATTAACCTCTTTTATACATCTCTACTACTATAATGGGAGAAGGCCTTTGTCCATAACCCAACCCGTGCAGGTAAATTTTTTTTTCCCTTTTCATTCCCCCCAATTTTCCCCCACGTGCACAGCACGTGTATAATACTAGTTCTTTAAATTGGAAATTTAATTATGTTAAGCATCTGTAGTCGTTTGCCAAATATGCATATTATGCATATTTCGCTACAGTCGATTGCCATAAATGAGAGAAGATTTGAGATTTATTCATATACGAGAGACGACACTTCGATTGTCATCCAACAAAAAAAATAAATTTTTTTATCGTCCGACGGCACTTCGCTTTAAAAAAAAACATTTTTTTCAATTAAAAAACCCCCAAAAAGCTCGCAAACCCTTGGACGGCACTTCATGTGCCATCCCTTGCCCCCCCCCTTTTGTCGGACGGCACTTCATGTGCCGTCCGGAGCTTTTTGTAATTTTATATTTTTTATGCAATTTTTTGAAATATTTTTCCAATTCTGTAATTTTTTTTTGCAATTTCTGGAATGTTTTTGTAATTTTTTGTAATTTTTATGTAATTTCTGAAATATTTTTGTAATTTTTTATATATTTTTTTGTAATTTTTATTTGCGCTTCGAGGACGAATTTTTATTCCTCCTACGGCTCTTCGAGTGCCGTCGCTCCAATTAAATTATTTATTTATTTATTTTTTTCTCCGATGGCACATAAAGTGCCGTCGCTTATTATTTAGTATAAAGAGCTAAAAAATAATTTTTGACGACTGCAGCAAAACTTCGATTGCTATTTTCATTTATGCATATATGCATATTTTATCCCTCAACGACTATAGATGCTCTTACCATTTACCTTCTTTCTAAAATAACCCCTATATATTTTTTGATAATCATTATTTAAAATCAATATGTGGACATAAAAAATTATTGCCAAATCTCTGAAAATAAACATGATTCATTCTAAAATGAATAACAGGAAAAAAAAAAATCAGAACCAATGAAAAGGGGTTGCAGATCATCGGATCACTTAAAATGCAATTCGTATCTCTAATATTATAATGAGGAAATGTTTTAGTGTCATTTGTCAATCTATCAACGTGTGTGATGTACGTACATAACTAATATTAATGAGGTTTCAAGTTTCATCACTATATCGGAGTTTTTATTTTTTTTAAAATAATAATTTATTAAGACGTGCATTGTCTGTACATAACTAATATAAAAGATGTCTCAGGTTCGAGACCATTTTGTAGAAATTTTTACTTTAAAAATTATATATTTATTAAGGCGTGCATCGCCCGTGTAAAATACTAGTATGTTATAGCTTAAAATACAGTTGTCCTTAAATTTTTAACTTTAATACATAAACTACCCTTTCACTTCTCTCTTCTGCCGTTCTGCGGGAACATTTTATTTATTTTGCATTTTTGACTAAGTATTCTTTTCTAGATTAATATTTTAAGTTAAAATTACTATTTACAATATTTTAACACATTATATTCCATGTCCTTTATAGAGTAATGTGAGCCTCATATTTGTATGAGGAAATTTTCCTCATACAAAGTCATTATAATCACTTGGTAGGGCCATTATGGAAGATCCACTCTGTCCATTATGTTTATCATGCTAATAGATGTAAGTGTAGAAAAAATCAAGTTGTTTGGAGGTCATTCACTCATGCATCATGTGGGTCTAATTTGTGGTTCAATTTATTTTACTGTTGAAATCGTTCATTTTTCAACCACATGATGTATGGGTGAATGACCTCCAAACAACTTGATTTTTTCTACACATACATCTATTAACATGATAAACATGATGAACGAAGTGGATCTTCCATAATGGCCATACCAAATGAGTATAATCACTTTGTATGAGGAAAATTTCCTCATACTCTATATGAGGCTCACTTTTCTCATATATATATATATATATATATATATATATATATATATATATATTGTTTTGATATATATTGTTTTGATGTCTGAATTTGTATTTGTATTCCATAAAACATACCCGATTTTGTATTTGTGTCTAAAATTTTTGGATACATATATGATTTTGTTTTACCTAACCATATCTCTATATTGTATTTGTATTTGTCTTTTGAAATGCAGATATGGATATGGTAAAGCACATATTTTATGTGTATCTAATCCGTAAGCACCTATAATTACCAGGTTTTTTGTTGCGATTGCAAAAATGTCTAAAAGTTCTTGGAGAAAAAAGGATTTACTTTTATTTCCTGCACCACTTGAATTATTTTAAGCCCTCGTTGATATGATTCCTCCATATCTTTACTACTATAATGGGAGAACACCTTAGTGTAATTTGTCCTCAACCCAAATATTTTCGAAAGTAGACCAGTTATGGACTAACTTTGGTAAATAGTTTCGAAAGTGGACCAGTTTGGTCAATATTTTTTACAGTGGATCAGTTTGGAAATTATTTTCTTTTTACCCTTTTCATTATCACTTCAATTTTTTCCCGTGCACGTGTGCACGTGTATTATCCCTTCAATTTTTTCCGCGTGCACATGTGCACGTGTATGATACTAGTTAATATAAGTCCAAATTTCAAATTTTATCTTTGCCACCTACCAGCCACATCTATCATTTATAGAAATTCTTTGCACAGCCGACATCTTGTTTATGAAGTACCATAATCATTTTCCGTTAAGTGTCATGCTAACAGATATTGATTATGGATGATGGTGAAACTGACCTCACGCATAATGTGATTGTCAGTATTTGCTACATTATGATTATTTTTTTACAAAATTTCTTGTTTTCCTGTTTTGCATGGCACACTTACTTTTTCTTTGTAGTTCTTGTCGTAAATCTTATATGGCATATTGAGTTATGGATGAAGATACGAACTTGCTCTTCATAGTTACATATACTAGTATAATGCACGTGCGATGCACGCGTACATAAAGCATATTCACATTACTTGAAAACTTGAAACATAAAAAATAACAACTGTACTTTGTGCAAGGGCAATAATTTTAAACAAAATAAGTGCAGCATGAGAGTTTTCAATGAGAGTTTTCAATTTTTGGTTAGAACTACTTAAATTGAATCAGAAACATAAGCAAACATCATCAGAAAAAATAGAATCAAAGCATTCATCGAAATGAAAATGGAATCATCTAGTTAACGGTAAAAGGTCAACCCAATTAAAAACTGAATACTTATTTGGGGAATTTCTGCCTAGAATCTGTCTTTTGTGGCCTTCTATAGGTAGTGGGTAAGAAAAATGAAAATAGAATCAAGAGCGAAATGAAGAAGAAAAGAAGAGAGAGGAAGAAAAAAGGCTGCAGGGATGGAAAAATTAAGATACAGGCTACAATTTTTTCTTGCAAGTTTCTTGATTCTTTTTCCAATTTTTTTCCTAGAAAAGATGATCCTCCATTCAACCACTTCTATATCACCTGTCTAATTTCCTTTTCATGTTACCACTGCCAACCACCCATCAAAGAGCTGCCTGCTTCTCTTTATAGTGGTTCTGAAACCGCTGCAACCGTGCAGAGGTCACGAAAACATTGCAGAGACCATCAGAAAGCTCTCCATACTTTGGTCAATGGCTGTCAAACTTCAGACATCTCTATTTCTCTTCAGTGCTCATGCGAAGAAAACATGTGTTTCAGGAAATCAACAATCCTGCAAATGCGTCAGCAAAAGTTTTGGAGAGACATACAGCAGTTAAAGCCACTGAAATAGACTTCAAGTAAGGGAGGTTTTAGAAGAGGAACTAAACTTGTAGAACACTTGAAAACTATAATAGATGATTTACATGTTTTTCAAATTTTTTTTAAAAATCGTGATTTGATCACAATATCAACCAATGGACAAAATATATTCACCACATCAATATGAAGTCAAACAAGTAAGAATATTTGTATGCTATCAATTAACTGGTTATCAAGCATATAACCAATTAGCAAGTATTAGAAAAATGATCAATCTACATCATGCTCATTCTTTACCTATTAAATATGTTGTTTTGTTTGGTGGCCCTTTGCCAGCCTCCAAAACTTCAAGAAGGCTCACCTAAAACCCACCAATTGCTTTATGCCCATATTTACAACAGGATCCATCTCAAGGATCACACCAAGAATTAGGGCATATGACTGGACCAAAAAGAGATGACAGTTTTGGGTTCATTATGTTGCTCTTGGTTTCTCTCTGGAAATGAGCTCTCTGTTGTTCTCAGAAGAAGAAGAAAAGGATAAGAGTTGGAGAGTACGTAGGATAGCACCACTGTTTCAGGTTATCAGGCAGGCCAGAAAATATCAGCAAAAGATTTGGGAGATGAACAGAAACCAAAAGTAGTGTGAAGATGACTTCAAGCGAGTGAGGTATCAGTGGAGGATCCAAACTTGCAAAATACTTGAAAATAATAACAGATGATTCACACACAACGCACACGCTTCCTTTTTGATAGAATCAAAGCATTCATCGATCAAACACACTCTACATAATATTTGTTTAAAATTGAAACTCAAACTGAAACTCAAAATTGAAACTCCAGTGGAGAGTGGAGAGTGGAGATTTGCAGACAATGGTAGAGCTATGCCTGCGATGAAATCAAACTGAAACTCAATCATAAACATTACTGCAGGCTAAGAATTTAACATCCACAAAGTTAAGGAATATGAAAGGTTGAAGCATTATATATTCACCGCAATCAGCAATATATTTGGTAAAGCAAAGCAGAAACCGATATCACATAAATTTGAGACCCACTACAATTACCTTTCTTTTAAGATCACAGACCCGATCAAGCATCATCTGTGACTGCAAACACCGACAACAACACAAGTGCTTATTATAATTCATTATGATGGATTTAACTACAAATTAATACTAATCATTTTCCACAATGATGGATTCAATTCTCAACATTTATCACATATATATATATATAATTACTTTGTCCACTCTTCGCATACCTTTGCTACTTTGATCTGTTTCAGCGACGACTCTAGCTGATTCCCAAGTTGCTGGAATTGTTGGTAAACTCATAACATATCTAGCAGTAATATGTGCGTGGTATACAAAATCTCACTGTATGTTTATGACATATAGTTTTAAAAAAAAGCTGAATAAGTGAATAAGCGGGGAAATTTGAGGTGGGCATTTCGACGAACACATTGGATGCAATACTTGAAGTAGATGAAAAATATACTCCAATATTAAGTCATGTTCTAGAATTTGAGGTGGGCATTTCGACGAACACATTGGATGCAATACTTGAAGTAGATGAAAAACTATACTCCAATATTAAGTCATGTTCTATATGTACTAAAAATGTACTTCACTTCAATTTAAGATTGTACTTTGTCCACTCTTCACATACCTTTGCTACTATGATCTGTTTCAGAGATGACTCTAGCTGATTCCCAAGTTGCTGGAATTGTTGGTAAACTCATAACATATCTAGCAGTAATATGTGCGTGGTATACAAAATCTCACTGTATGTTTATGACATATAGTATTAAAAAAAATAAAAAAGCTGAATAAGTGAATAAGCGGGGGAATTTGAGGTGGGCATTTCGACGAACACATTGGATGCAATACTTGAAGTAGATGAAAAATATACTCCAATATTAAGTCATGTTCTAGAATTTGAGGTGGGCATTTCGACGAACACATTGGATGCAATACTTGAAGTAGATGAAAAACTATACTCCAATATTAAGTCATGTTCTATATGTACTAAAAATGTACTTCACTTCAATTTAAGATTGCTCTCTTTTTTAATACCTCAAGTTTTAAAAGGAACCTTAGTCCTGTACCTGAAGTAGATGAAAAATATACTCCAATATTAAGTCATGTTGTAGAATTTGAGGTGGGCATTTCGACGAACACATTGGATGCAATACTTGAAGTAGATGAAAAACTATACTCCAATATTAAGTCATGTTCTATATGTACAAAAAATGTACTTCACTTCAATTTAAGATTGCTCTCTTTTTTAATACCTCAAGTTTTAAAAGGAACCTTAGTCCTGTACCTAAGGGCGAGTCAGGGCGTCGAGAGAAGATCGCGACGTTGGGGAGCGAGGAGATCACGGTGCGGCGTGAGGAGATCGCTATGTGGCGGCACCAGGATCGCGCTGGGCACAAGGGGGGGGGCGTCAGGATCGCGTTTGGCGCAGGGGGAGTGGCGAGGCAGGGCGGGGCGAGGAGTCCGCGACGAGGCACGGCGTGGTAGCACGGCGTTGGAAAGAAGGCGGCGGTGATGCGAGAGAGGGAGGGAGATTAAGCGATGCCTGGTGTTGAGAGAGAGGGAGAAAGAGAGGGGGAGGGAGATGAACAAGCAGAGATAGAGAAAGAGAAAGGAAATGATAATTAGTTTGAACGGGTACTTTATGTGAACGTGCTTTGTACGGGTTGGGTTATGGACAAATTAGAGAGCCTTCTCCCATTATAGTAGTAGAGATTTATATATATAGTTGGCTGTTGACGTGTTACCTATTTTTTGTAATTTCAGAAGATAAACAGAATTTGTTAAGTTCCCATAACAACCTTGTCTCCAATCCGATATTCGTGGTCAGATTAGTCCTTATTAATTGTTGAATTTTTTGAACTTCATGTTGCAGTCAGTACCATATCATAGTTTTTTGTTTGATGCCAATACTGCACAGCACGAAATGGTTACATAGTTTTCAAATTCAGCATTCCAGCTAAATATTTGTTTTTCCTTTTAAAACAGGAACTACCAGATGCTATATAATGGCAATGAGGAGCAATACAATAAACAGGGATTTTAAAAGTGTGAACTAGCTGAAGATTGAAGATGGCTGAAATCAGGCAGATTAAATACGAAACTGAAAAGATTTTAAACATGATGAATTTATTGGAGACAATTTGTAGCTATGATGCAGCATTAATCATAGCACGTAATATTTATAGATTCACCATTTCAAAAAATTATGCATGCTTCTGCAATAAGTTCAAACTTAATGCCTCTATGTTTGTAAAATAACTGAAGGGAAAAGGGGAGTTTGCTTGGATTGTAAAAAATGCAATCTGGACTTGCAATACTTGAGAAATCATTTGATTTATGGGAAGTGTCTGACTTAGCGTTATTATTATATTTTTCCACTAATGTGCTGATACTTTAGAGAGGAAGCGTGAATCAGGAAAATATTTCTCTTACTTTTGAACAAGGCATCAAATTCGGGGGAAAGAAGTTATACAAAAGACTGTTCCTATCAAGCCATAAATACTATAAAACTGTCACCACAAGGTTAGTCTGATACTAATTCTGGTGGTTTTGGTTTATTTTGACGTATAGATGTGACTTTGTTATGTCTGTTCGGATTTCTACTCTGTATGAATTTTCTTGTACGGAATAGTATTTTTTTGTTTTAGTAATGTAACTGCAGGGCCGATCCTGAGTTTCCGGGAACCCTAGGCGAAAGACCCAAATAATTATTTTTGGAGCTCCTAATAACAATATAATTTTTTTACCCGCAAAATACGTGTCTATATATACAAGGGGATTACAAATTTGGGATCTCTAAAATTGTAAAAAATTCGGGGTCCTGAGGCGGCCGCCTCACCTGCCTCAAGGTGGGGGCCGGTCCTGTGTAATTGGCTGGGGCTTACAGCAATCCTTATGATCTTAGCTTCATTCCAGAACACCAAACATCTTTCACAAGTCTCTGATGAATGCAGCATACCGAATGTGAGGTGGCAGAAGAAAGGTATTTTTTTTAAATTTTTTTTGAAGAAAAGGTGGAGTATGACCACCTTGTTTCATTAATAAGGGATTAATAAAACAAACTCAGAGTACTGAGCTAATTATAAGGTCCTACAAACATAACATAACAAAAGTACACAAACTCCACCCCAAACATGGGGAGTGGGACAAAAGAAAACCAGAAAGGCCACAACACATGCTACTAAACAAAATACATCACATCCCCCCAACAAACCCTGGGGCGGTGGGTGTCTATCGATAGTAACGGCTACGCTGGCTGTCAGTCGATCGTCGGACCGATCTCGACTTCCTCATCATCAAAATCCTCAACCAGTAATACACTCGATATCCTCCCTCTAAGACCTGCTGCTGCCACATTAGCCCAAAATGAAATGAAATGCATATTGGAGTCAAGTTACCAGAAATATTATTACAAGTTCTGCGGAAATAAAAAATTATTTCTGTCAAGCCAAAGAATCCAGGTCGTTGCGACAATAGTGATGTACCAAGTTTCTCTCATAGTTCTTTTTTTAGTAGCAGGTCTTTTGTAGATTGGCATATTATCGTAAAATGACTTTTGAAGAGGTTCTCTCTCTTCACGAGTAGAGTTTATACACACATCATTATCTTTTTAATTCGTTGTCGTCTTTGTTTTCAATTTTTTCGTTAGAAATCTTATTTTCGCTCGCTGATTGTAGATTATGACTTTTCCAAAGCGGATCTTATAGAACTCCTCTCTGCTTACCTAAAGTAGCACATTCATATTTTACCTCGAATTACCGATCTGTTAAGTCATGGAAACTTCTTCAAATTATGGTTTGTTAGAGCATCCACAGTCGTTTGTTATATTTGCCAATTTTTTATTTTTTGAGAAAGAAGACGCTGCAGTCGTTTGCTATTTTGCCATATTTTGACAAAATCGCTAGAGTCGCTTCTCATTTTTGAAAAACTAAATTGCAATTCTCAAATTATAAGAGACGATACAAGTTGTCTCGTCCCAATTAATTTTTTTTAATCACGTCGGACGATACAAGTTGTCTCGTCCCAATTATTTATTTATTTTTTAATCACGTGATTCGTCGAATTTATTATTATTTTTTTAATTGATCGAACGGTCAGATTCGTCGAATTTTTTTTCAAAAATGAGCTTTTGCAAAAACACATGGGACAGGACAACACGTCCCGTCAATGAATTCGGGGGGGGGGGGGGGGGGGGGGGGGGGGGGGGGAATTGGGTCTAATTTAGTGTATTATTATATTATTATATTTATTTAATTAACCTATTATAATATTTAAACACTAATTAATTAATTAATTCTATATAAACAAAAACCAGTCGGACGAAACAATATGTCTCGTCCGTCTCAAATTTTAGAAAAAAAATAGCAAACAACGACTGCAGACGATTTCGCTAAATTTTATTATAGTTGCCATTTTGACAAATTTGAGAAACACCATTATAAATGCTCTTAATAGAACAAAATCCTGAATAATCCTTTTAATGTTCTGAGCTGAAATTCACTTTGGCTGCTCATTATATAGTTATTAGGCTCTTCTTTAAGGAAAAGGATGTCTAAAAGTCCTTGGAGAAATAAGGAATCATTTTTATTTCCTACATATACGCCCCTGAATTTTTTTTTGTGAAAGTCCCTGCCACTATGCTCAAACTTCGAAGTTGTAGAAGGGTTAAGGAAAATTGCACTTATATTCTAACACCCCCTCAGGTCGAGCGCCCATTTTTCTTTATGGGCCCAACAAATTGTGGGCCGAGACCTGGACAATACGCTGCGGTATTTTTTTTTAATCCGCATTTAAATTGCGTAGCCACTGGGATTCGAACCTGGCTTGCTCTGATACCATGTGAAAGTCCCTGCCACTATGCTAAAACTTCGAAGTTGTAGAAGGGTTAAGGAAAATTGCACTTGTATTCTAACACTTTTCATGGTGTGCGTTTTCTCCAAATTTCCAATGTTAATTGCCACCTATAATTTTTTTTTCTTTTGAAGAAAAAGGTGGAATATGGCCACCCTGTTTCATTAATAAGAGCTTAACAAAACAAACCCAGAGTACTGGACCAGATTACAAACTACAGACATAAAATAAAACATACATGAAGCAACATAACCTGTACAAACAACAAATTTCTCCAACAACCCTGGAGGGTGGGGCGACAAACAAGCTCGGTCCAGCAAAATTGTATGTATGTTAGTTTAGCTTCATCCACTGCCTCCACGGCACATGCACACCTACCTGAAACAAGTCTGGCAGGATTTTTCACCCGCCGATCCTTGCCCTCTCCTTGCTGAGGAGACCCCATCTTTGGGCCCAAGTCCCGCATGTAGAGTTTTGACAACCGCCAAACTCTTTCTATACCTCCTATCCTCCCACAATCTTGCAATAACCACTCTTTCACAAAAAACCGTAGTCAAGGAGAGAGCCGTGAAGTGGATACCTTCACCTCTCCCACCCCTTGCTATCTACAGTGAATTCTCACAAATACGGACGAACACCAACATAGAGTAGTGAGGAGCAACATTTTCACTCACCCACTCTCTCACTCTCTCTTTCTCTCTCAATCAGAAAACTAATACAAAACTCAGCTGATCGAAGTATCACCTTCTCCTCTCGCCACAACGGACAATGGTGTTGGGCATCATCTTCCATTAGGGCGTAGTGGTGGTGACGCCCCGTCGACTGTGGTCATCAGGAGAAGCAGCCCGGATGCAGCCCCCCACAATCTCCCCCACTCAACCTACAAACGCGTCAACAGCTCCCACAGCCACTACTAAAGAGAGAGCCGTGCACAAGATACCTTCACCTCTCTCATGTTTGTGCTTTCTCAGGCGATTTCTCACCAAACAATTATCTCACTTTCCCCACCCAAAAACCCTGCTCCAAGAGAGAGCCGTGGAGAGGATACCTTCACCTCTCTCACGCTCTTTCTCTCTCAGGCGATTTCTCACCATACAAACACACTTGTAAGAGACAGTGGCCTAAGCTGGAGGAAGCTCAATAGCATGATAGTAGATGCTGTGAAGACTGTACTGGTGACATCGTTGGATCCCTCGAAAGTTGAGACAAGAGAGCGCACATCATAGAGGGACCCCATCTTCAGGCCCAAGCTCCATAATCGTGCAATACAATACATTGCCACCCTCCCCACCAACACACTAATCCCCCAATCCCAGCCTAATCCCCCTATGGGGGTGGCCGACAGCAGAACCATCGGCCACCGGTGCGGCCTCGAAAACCACCTGTCGCCGAAGAAGATTGTTGAAGCTGGCTGGTCGAAGGCGCTGGCGAGAAGAGCAGTGCGCCTTCCAAAACTGGAGATGGCGACGGATCTCCTTATCGATCGAGAATAACGGAGAGAGGGAGGGATGACGGTGGGGGAGCATCGGCGACAGCGACAGCGTTGAAGAACACTCATCGCCGAAAAGGAGGCCAGCGTTGATATCAGCGAGCTCCACCCAATACTGGAGGCGGCGACATCAACGGGTGGGCGGCACTCTGAGCAGTCCTCATCGGTGGAGAGGCGGCTGCCGAAGCGTCGGTGACTCCGTGAACCCCACCCAAGGAGCTCGCCAGCGCCTACACCGGCGCTACCACCACACGACAATGCCCTCGAAGACCCACCAACGAGTCTTGGTCTGGAGAACGACGGGAATAAGAGGGGAGGGAGGGAGGGACAGGGGAAGGATCGAGAGGAGGGAGGGACGGCAGGGAAGGAGCGACGGGGCGGCAGCGACGAACCCTAGCCACCGCCGGGGGGGGGGGGATACTAAGATATAATCTTGTACGATGCAATGCAACTATACATTTATAAAAACTAGTAATCTGCACGTGCAATGCACATCATAATAATTTTTCTTTTTCTTTTTAAAGGAAATACTAAGATATAATCTGGCCTCCAATATGAGACATTCTTTTACTCATCACATACTCTTTACAAATTATCCTTAGTGGCACCAACGTTTATTTTATATGAGTTACACTTTATAAATAATTATGTCGTAAATAAATTTGAATTTTGAGGGTATTATGGTTACTAACAACAACTAAGTAATTAATAAATAGTTAATATATCTCCCACTTAAAAATAAATGATTGAGATTGAATAGTTGGATGTCTACAAATTACCGGTTGTCTACAAATGACAACCCAACTCTTCCATCATAATATTAGAGATTAGAGAAAGTATACACAGTTGGAAAGTTTCTACACCTAAAAATACTCCACATAACATGTTTATTGCTGCACAGAGAAGAAGAGTTGCTACATATATATACAAAACCATACATTATTCACATTCGGACCTATGCAGATTTCATGATAGGTTTATTATTAAGTTTCCTAATTTCAGAAACTTTCGAAGCTCTGCTAATTTCAGAAACTTTCGAAGCTCTACTTCTATTAGAATCAGGCCTTATTGGGCTTCATTGGTAAAACATTTTATTTTTTACTCATTCGTTATAGTCACGTGCGTTCATCTATTATTTCATTACTTCATTAATAATTTCGTCATCATCATATCTGAAAATTTATTATTCAAGTTTGTTCTAGGCTTATATAAATTTCATTTTTCAGATATAAGAAGTTGATTTGCCTACGCAGGAAGAGCTTTCTCGAGCTTATCCATGAAGGTAAAAATTTCTAAATATTATTATTTTATTTCAGCTCGAATACTGTTGTTGCCGAAAAGAGTGCTAATCGTTTATTGTTTTACGTGATTGTCTTTTACTATGCATCGAATTGTTAGATGATATGTCAATTTGCTTTAATCATAAAATCTTTCGGTTACAAAATTACACAATCGCTTGCTACAAATGCTTGCTTGTTTCCGTCATAAAATCACAAGCTTTTGTATCGTGAGTTTCAGATGCCTAGTTTTAGATGTATATTAGATATTCGGTTAAGATTGTACTTGTATCTTACATATACAGCCCTTTAGTGCTTAATAATATTGATTTCATATTATCACTCTCTTAACCTAACATGGTATCAGAGAAAAACCACAATCCCTAATCCCAAATCCAATCACTAATCTCAAATCCAAATCCAGACCTCCATCACAAATCTCAAACCATAATCCATAATCTCCGCCTCTGGCTGTCGCCGCCCTCGCGCCGCTGCCATCGGCCTACCACAACACCCTTCTTTATCTTCTGCTCTTGTCTTGATCCCCGCTCCCCCGCTGTAGCGTCCTGAATTTCCAATAATAAAATTAGAAATACGTGGCACAAATTCCAGAATCAACTTCAATTGTAATCATAAACACAGAAACCAAATACAGGAAAATTTGAAACTTTTATTACATCAACTCTTTTACAAAGCACAATGGAATTTAAATACTTTGAATTACAATTCTTTTTACAACACACCGGTATTTAAAAGCACCATAAATACAATTTTCTCTTTACAATCATTCCTTTTACAAGACATGCATAAACATTAAATATTCTACCACATACTTCCAATTCCATGCTAATGGTACCTACCTGTAAAAGATGGGGCTAACGATATCCCTAACCCCCAAAACTACAGGGATCAGCCATAACGGTGTGAGTGATATTCAAAAGAATACAAACTTAAATGAAAACATAAAAAATAAAATCATAAGTCAACAAGTGAAGCTAGGCTAAGTGTCAAGTGTAAGAAAAAAAAAAAACATGAAAAAAAACCAAGTCAATAAATCCACGATGCACAAGATGATTACTAATGCATACTTGTCGGATTCTATGCATCCCATTTTACATAGGTCTGGTGTAAGCCCTTATCATACTTCACTTTATAGGGTTCAATCCCTCATTATGCGACTAATTCTACTACGGTGATAGAAACAAGATCTAGAATACTCCGCAAATAAGCCTACGTCCCGGTATCTGTCTGCCAGACTAGCACCCTTAATGCGCAAGCATCATGTAAGCGTCGCCTTGAATACTCCATGCCGAAATTCTACGAATAGGTCCCAGCCTTCGGAATAAACCGCCCAACTATAAAAGATCCTCAACGTGTGAACTCGGGAGATAGCAATGATAATTGTAGCTTTCGGAATCAAACCCCCCAACTACGACTATAATCCCGAATCTCATTCGTCCACTATACAATGCCCCCTTACTTACGTTTTCCAAGGTCTAGCACATCACCACAAGTGCATGTCCTTATGTTTATTATGTTTTAATTAATTAATTAGAACACAGTCTCTCTAGAGTTTGTGTACCCTTTCGGACATAACTAAATCAACAACAAAAGTCTCACTGGCCAATATCCACAAAAATCTCAACTGCCAGCATGTTATGGTCCCACTCAACCCCCTAGAGTCTCAAAACTAAAAAAACCCTATCTCAAACATTTCTTTGAAATGCATAAATCCCAAAATCATATAACTCATCACGAGAATTTTCTTCAAATTCAATAGTCAAAGCTAAGTACCTCCCTGTACAACCATATCCACATAATTGTCCAGGAAATTGAAACTAACTCGATTAAAACTGAAACAAACAGTGGATAAATAACTTGAAATACAATACTCTTTAATTTCAAAAACATACACTTTCTAAAACTACGCAAATGGAACTTAAATAGTTATTAAATTTGAAAATACATACTCTCTGAAAGCGATGAAATCTAAATTCAACTACTGCAAAAGGACAGAGAAATTAACTTTGCAAATTTGAAGAAATAATCGTTTCAAGATTTGAGAACACAACCAAAATAGTGTGTAAAATTTCAAGCGGGATGGTTGACTGGCAGACGCGGTGTAAAACATTGCAGTTGACCAGTGTTAAAAAAAAGCTAATAATAATCCTGGCAGTCGAGTGACAGACACAGCTATAATTGCTGCAGTCAACCGCTAGTAGGGGAAATGGCGCCAGCCAGTCATGACAGTCGACCGCGACCACAAGTTCAAAGAACTGCAGTCGACTGACATGCAGTCTGCAACAACCACTCATTTTAGAAGACTTCTCAACACTATTACAGGATTATATACAATTCCTTGGTTTCATATGGCGAAAAATCTGTAAATAAACAAGTGTAATCTTGACTAAATTAACTCAGTTCACACTCTAATCAATCTTTATAGACTCCACAAAAGAAAGCAAATTTCCGAAAATCATATTGCTGCAAAAAAAAAAAAAAACAAATCAAGATTTTAAAGAACTATTCATATGAATATTTGAACATCCATAAATGCAGTAAAAAAAAACTCCTTCATATACAGTCATATAGACACAATATGCGTCAAAACTAAAAGCCAACACTATAGTCTTAAATCAATTCTTACCCATATCCATGAAATCTTCTTTTATAAACCCAATTCCACTTTGTGCAATCACATACACAGCACATTCATTTATTAATGTCAAATAAACTCCGATTCCTCCATTACTTATTGATTCTAAGTTCACACATGGTGTATTTGCAACAAACAAACATCTTTCATAAGTAAAGTTTAGATCTTTTCAAGTTTAGAGATAACAATGCATACAATCTCATACATCTTCTATTCTCTTATTATGGTATATAAAAGTACTCAAGCAAAACATGGAAAATGCAATAATCTTGTGCAATATTAATTCTCTGATGATCTTTTAATCATCCATGCATAACATCAATCATCAATCCTAGGGTTTGTTTTAAGAGAGTCATCATAACTATTCATTCATTAAAATTCGCAATTATAAATGGATTTATATCAATTTCATAATCATACAAGTTCTAACATGCATTCTATTTGATTAATCTTCATATAAATAATTTAACAAAACAAAGAGAAAAGGAAGCATCTGTCACCTCAAAGAAGACTTAATTGAAGAACAATAATAGTAGTAAAGAAAAGCCCCTTCCTCCTCCTTGCAATGTCCAAGATCCAAGTTTTGAAATCCAAGAAAATAATGAGAAAATAGATATTTGGTTCACAACAGGGGAATAGCGGCTGGTGCTCCTAATATAGGCCGGGATCTACTGTTTTAGGGTTTCACAAAGTTTACAAAATTACTCAAGGAAATTATTTATTTACATATATGGATCCTTCCAATTATTAGTTAATCAAATTGATTTAAAACAAAATAAAATTAAATCCCCTCACTCTCCTTATTTTTCCGTCCAATATGCACATTCCAGAAAACCGAAATCGGGAGTTTTTACTCAAAGTGACAATTTTGCACAAAAGTCCTTCATTTTTTAGTATTTGCAATTGTCATAAATTGTTCATAAAAATCTAGAAAATTAATAAATAATATCCAGTAATTTTAATTCATTTATAAATTCCAAAATATTATTTAAAATTTTAGGATGTTATATTACTCTCTCCTTAGAATAGTTTTGTCCTCAGAACTACCGCTATTAGGGACAAAAACAATTACAAGCAAAAAAAGGAAAATTACATAAAAAGTTCAAGAAAATCCTTCTTCATACGATCCTCCGGCTCCCAAGTGGCTTCCTCGAACATCTGGTTTCTCCAAAAATATTGACCAAAGGTATAACCTTGTTCCTCAACACCTTCTCTCGATGGTCTACAATCTCCACCGGCTGCTCCTTGTAGCTCAAGTTCAGCTGCAATCCCTTCGGCACTTCCATCAACTGGTGATTCTGATCCGGCACATACTTCCTTAGCATTGAAACATGGAACACATCATGTACTTGTGCCAATTCTTCGGGTAATTCCAACTTATATGCCATCTTACCAATCTGGCTCAAAATCCTATACGGCCCAACGTACCTTGGCACCAACTTGCCACTTTTCCCAAATCTGATTACTCCTTTCATCGGAGATACCTTAAGAAACAATGCATCTCCAATCTCAAACTCCAAGTCTCTCCGCCGAGTATCTGCACAACTCTTCTGACGACTCAGAGCTTCAACTAACCTCTTCCGAATTAGTTCGATTTTCTCCGATGTTTGCTGCACAATCTCCGGTCCAAACATCTGCCTCTCCCCAACCTCATACCAACAAACGGGTGTTTTGCACTTCCTCCCATACAACGCTTCATAAGGTGCCATTCCGATACTTGCATGGTAACTGTTGTTATAAGTAAACTTAACCAATACCAAATATCTCTCCCAACTGCCCTCAAAATCAAAGAGACATGACCTCAGCATATCCTCCAACACTCGATTCACCCTTTCTGTTTGGCCATCTGTCTACGGATGAAAAGCAATACTAAAGTCAGTTCTGGTGCCCAAAGCCTCCTGCAAACTCTTCTAGAATCTTGATGTGAACCTTGCATCCCTGTCGGAAACAATAGAAACGGGAACCCCATGAAGTCTTACAGTCTCATTAATGTACAATTTTGCCAGCTTCTCCAATGACCAGGTAATCTTCATGGATAAGAAATGAGCTAACTTGGTCAAACGGTCCACAATGACCCAAATCGAGTCATTGCCCTTCGGGCTCCTAGGAAACCAGTGATGAAGTCCACAATGATTTTCTTCCATTTCCATTCCGATATAGGCAACGGATGCAAAAAGCCTCCAGGTTTCTGATTTTCTGTCTTGACTGGCTGACAAGTCAAGCATTTTTCCACAAAGTCTGCTGCATCCATTTTCATTCATGGCCATCAAAAGTGCTGCTTAATGTCCTTGAACATCTTCGTACTTCCAGAATGTACAGAAAACAAGGTATTGTGTGCTTCCTGCAAGATGCTCTCCCTCAAATCTGCATTCTTTGGCACATACAACCTCTCACCCATCCATAGATCCCCATCTTGGACACGAAATTCTGATAACTTGCCATCAGACATCTGCTGCAACATCTTCTGAATTGCTGAATCTGACTTCTGGACCTCCAAAATAAGTTCCCTCAATATAAGCTGAAGCCTCAACTATGCCAACGAAGCTCCCAATCCTTGCAGAACAATCTTGATAACTACCTGGTTTAACTCTGCTACCAACTGCTTCTGAGTCGTGATCAAACAGGACATGCTAATCTTCCGACTAAGCCCATCAGCCACTACATTCGCGTTTCCTGGATGATACTTGATCTCAGGACGAATGTCTTCCAACACTTCCAACCACCTTATCTGCTGAAGATTTAGATCATTCTGCTGATAAATATACTTCAAGCTCTTGTGATCAGTATATATATTGATATTTTCTCCATGGACATAATGCCTCCATTACATCAAGGCAAAGATGATAGCTGCAAGCTCCAAATCGTGTGTCGAATAATTCTTCTCATGAGAACGCAACTACCTCGAAACATAAGCTGTAACACCCTAAATTTATATTTATGTAGAGTTTATGATTTTACGTATTTTGCACGTATAATTTCATATGTATAAATTATTTTATCAAAAAAAATTTATTTCTTTATAGTACGAACAAGAAATTGTTCTCTTTATTTTCCAAAAGACTATTTTTAAAAGCATAAAGCTTATTTGTCTCTTTTAGCTCATTCTTATTTAATTAATTAATTTAATTAGGAGAGCCATGGTTAATTGGCCCATTAGTGAGCCCATTTAAATTAAATTCTATTTTTATTAATCCAACTTGTAGTGTAGAAAAGTTTAGAGAACAATTAATTTTAATTCACATGAATAACTTGTAAGGAGGGGTACTAATTGGCACGTGCATGCACTAGAGTGTGCATTGCACACTTTTACGCCTAGGCCAGATTGTAGGATGGGAGAGTGGGAGAGATGGAAGTGGTGGAGAGTTGGTTGCTTCATCATGGGTAGTTTCTATAACTCCCTAGTTCATCTAGACCTTTGATCTCTAACCATTTCATCTCATCCTAGCCCTCCATTCACTCTAAAAACTTGTATAAATATTCCCTCCCTACATTCTTCATTCTCACACTTAAATTTTTGAAAAGAAAAGAATAGAAAGAAAAGAAAGAAAGGCAATTTAGTGAGACAAAGATTGAGTAGTTTGTGAGTTGAATAGATTGAGTGTTAGTGTGTTCTTCAACCAAGGAGGTGGCCGGATTTTCCCAAGGATCCAGAAGGGGAGGCTCGGTTTGCTTGCTCACTAGGAGGAGGTGGCTTTTTGGTGGCTTGATCTAGGAGGAGAAGGCTTCACTTGTTCGTTGTAGGAGATCTCTAGGGGTTTATTTGGTTTTCACTCCATGAAAGGTGGGTGGTTCTCTTAAACTTCTAATTAGACATCATGCTAGGTTTTGTTTGATAAGATTAAGAAGAAACCATAACTAATCTAGCCATGTAATGTGTAAATGAGACAAACTGATATTGGTAGGAATGCATGTTAAAAGAATGTTGATTGATTGCAAAGAAAATTGTGATTGTTAGTTTAGAATTTACCATGCTACCATGCTCTATTTGAATGTTATGTGCAAGATTAAGAAGATATGCTCGTTTATTAAATAATTGAAGGGAGAATTATGGGAAAATGTGAAATGGCATGAAAAATAAATAAAAAGAAAATTTATTACTGAAACAATTGTATACTGGTAACAAAACTAATATAAGTGATTTAGAAATTTTTAAATGCAAAATTGTAGAAAGAATATGCTTGTTTTCCCAAAAATTGAAATTTACTAGTAAAATACAAGTAGAGGGCAAAAATTGCTTTTGCATCAAAAATGAAATTTTAATTTACTGGATTAATGTAATTATATATAAAATGAATTCTGAGTTTTTGAATTAATTTGGAGAAGAAGAAAGGACTTAAAAACACTCATTTGTATAAAAATTTGAAATAACTGAGTCTCGGACTTTAACCCTTAAAAACCCCACACCATATCAGTTTGGTCGCTTAGAACAATTGGTTATTGGGTGCTTGGGCATTACTGTAGCTTGCAGGTGACCCTGGTGGTCTCGGGTTCGAAACTGGGCTCCGCCCTTTTATTTTCTTCGTGTTTTTGAATAAAACCCCAAACCGAAACCAAAACCTCTTATTAATTATGACCCATGCCATATCATGGTTATGACTTAGCCCAGTTGGCTTTCGGTCGCAGGCGGCTAGTCTCAGGTTTTGGGTTCGATTCCTGGCTTCGGCAGGATTAAAACTTTTTTTTTTGGGGCTTTAAATTGGTTCCTTGGCTTTTAAAAATTTGAAAAAAATACTAAAATTATTCTAAAAACATGTGGATTCTATGAAAATACTTTGTGCATTATTTGACTAAAATAAAAGTGACTTAGAAGTGAAAATTGAGTAGACTTGCATGAATTAACATTTGTATAAATATGAAAAGTGATTATTTTCATGGAAAATTTTATTAATGTTTTAAAAGAGAAATTTTGAATGGAGGAAAATTTAAGTGTGTTGACTATGGATTTTTATTCATCTATTTGGGTTTTGTGTGCACTTTAAAGATAGATGAAAAATACAACTTTGTGGATTGAATTAAGTAAAAGAAAGAAGTACTAGTTTGGAAATATAATGGATTTATTGAAATAAAATTTTGAGTATGAAATACATGAATTAAAATTGAACCTTATGTATGAGATTTGAAACATAGAAAAGAATGAAAATCATGTTAATTGTGAAAAAGAACTTATGAGTATGAAGATTCAAATTTTGTGATTTTGAAGTGAAATTGAGAACTAGAGTGTAGCTAAGCCTCATACCGGCATTGGAAAGAAATATGTTGAAATGAAAAGTCCAAGATTTGATTCATGTTATATAAATGGTTAAAACCGGTATAGTGGAAGGGCTAACTCTAGAGAATTGATTTTGTTCATGATTCAAATAACTAAGAACTAGATACATAGTGAATATGTGATGAAAATAAGAGAAAAACACGAGTATGAGGGCCTCGGAGCTACGGTGTGAGAATATTGACAGGCTGTCTATACGATGCATCGTGTCATGACGTGGATATGTCTCCAGGAGTCCGTACCGCAGGCGATGCTCGTGAGGTGTTTGGTGACTGTGGGTGGTGTCATGTCGCATGATGGAGGCTGAATTGTTCATAGGTTCTTCACGATGTGTCGTGAAATGACGTGGGATTCTCCTCCAGGCTGTCTGGGCATGAGCTCATAACTCATAGAACATCTAGAATACTTATAGTAATTACAGTAGTAATTTAAGTCATGACGAGGAATTGAACCCTACAAGATGAAGGACAGTTAAGGGCTTGCCCTCAGACCTATGTAGTATGGGATGCATAGAATCTGAACAAGTGCGCATTAGTGTCATGTAACATACATAACTACATTAAGAACTAAGTGCACCGCACAACTCGAAATTAATAGGATAGTCCCTTGTAGTTTTGTTTGTGATCAAGTTTGTGGTTTGTTTAAGTATTGGAGAATTGTTAGACTGTTCGGCATAGAGAGGATAGCCGTGTACAATATTTCGTTGGTTGTAAGAAACTGACGTAACCACAATTTCTATGCAGGGTAAAGTGATTAACAAGACTAAAGTTTACATGTTGATTAAAGAATGATTCAAGTTTTGTACATTTCTATTCATGTAATTTGTTATAAATTGCTTCCGCTGTAAATATGTAATGTAAATGTAACTTTTATGTAACCAAATTTTTTAATTCCTTGTAAAATTGTACGAAGAGAAGTGCAAAGATCTCGTGGAACTTCAAATTCAGTCTGTTTTGGAATTTGGGGTGTTACAGAGTGGTATCAGAGCCAGGCTTCCAAGTAATACAAATTTATAAGGAACGACACCCTAGAAGTGGACATTAGGGCATGTGTTGAGTCTAGAGATTTAAATGTAAGTCACTTACATTTGTGTTACTCTATGATTTATGCTTCTTCTTCTTCTTTCTCTAAGATGGCAGACCACTTCGACCCAGCTGGAGATGACGACTGGCATATAGTTGAGAAGGATTACTACTCTGGGCAAGCTGATTCAGATGAAGAAGATCCTGAAGAATTTGAAGAGGAATGGCCTGAGTCCCGAGAGATTACTCCACCTTCGGATTCATCTGATGATTCCTCCGACGAGGAAGAACTAGTTCCGAGTAGTCTCTTTGTGTCTCTTTAAAGGCAGGTAGAGACTCAGAGGGAGAAAGCGGAGCTGCTGCAGGCACAGTGTGCGAAGTGAAAGGAAAGCATTGCAACTTTCAGTCATCGTGTTTGGGAACTCGAGAAGAGGAAAAACATGTACGATGTACTGAAGGAATAAGTGACAGAACTACGGGAAGAGCTTCGAGAAGCCAAGAGGAACCGAAGGAACTAGACTGTTGTATCTTCTTACTGCTTTCATTTGATGTTAGAATTGTTTTAAATTCGAATGTATAAAGTTTGGAATTCAATGAAATGAAAAGTTGATTTAAATTCATGTTTTCTACTTCGAATTTAATGGGTATTTTGCATCAGAATATGGCCGGAAGAAGAACTAGAAGCGGAGAAGGTCTACACTTGGAAACAAAACTAGCGAGGATTTATCAGACACTCAATGTCGTCACCATGAATCAGAACCAAGGGAAGGTGCCTGTGAATCCAGTACCCAAAGCAATCAAACTCGTGGAATCATTCAAGTGGATGAAACCACCCATATTTGAGGGAAAGTCAGATCCTGACACGACTGACAACTGGATCTGACAGGTAGAGACTATCTTCGAAGTCTTGGAGACTCCGGAGGGCAGCAAGGTGAAGTTGGCTGCGCTACAGTTCGAGAAGAATGCGGCTGTGTGGTGGCAGTCGATGAAGGAGAAGATGGGAGATATTGTGCTTGGCTGGGAGGAATTCTTGGAGGAGTTCCGCAGTCATTATTGTCCATAAGACATTCAGGAGAAGAAGGCCATAGAATTTCTGGCGCTGCAGAAGGGCGGCATATCAGTTAGGGAGTATGAGACAAGGTTCACTCAGCTCTCGAGGTATGCGCTCGAACTGGTGATGGTCAAGGTGAAGAAGGCTCGAAAGTTCGAGCATGGTTTGAGGCCAAGTTTGAGATCCAGGATGATACCCCTTGGTATCAGGAGGTTTGACAAGTTGGTCAAACGAGCTGCAATCACTGAGGTGGATATGGAGCAGTTCCATGTTGTCCAGAATTGGAGGACCAACTAGAATGATGGGAAGAGGCCTGTAGTTTCTGGCAATTTCAGGGGACATCTGCCGGCTCAAAGGTTCAAACCAATGGGAGTGAATGGTGTCAACATAGCTGGGAGACCCAGAAACAATTGGGTGAGACCTCTTGTGGTGACTTGGTTCAACTGTGGTGAGACGGGACATTATAAATCTCAATGCCCCAAGCCGCAGAATGTCACCGGTAGTGGACCAACACAGCAAGTTGGGAAGAAGCCGTACCAGCAGTGGTGAGTATTTTCCTTGACTGAAGCTGATGCTGATGTGGTGGATCACGTCATCACTAGTATGGGGGAGGATGTTTAGGAGTGTTCTTCTGTTGTTTCTCTTTTCCCGCTTTATATAGTGAACTGTTATGTAATGAGTGTGTGTTATGTAACAAAAAAACTTATTTTGAATGGAAAGAAAGCTGTTGTTTTGTTCGATACTGGGTCCTCTCACACTTTTGTATCACCTAAGTTTGCTAAAGTTTTGGGAGTCGAACCAAAAGTCTTTCCAGGCAAGGTCTTGGCGGTAGCTACTCCATCAGGGGAGACTTTAACCACTGATCGGTACTATGCGGACTGCGAGATTGAGATTGGGGACAGAATTTTCAGGATTGATCTGATCGAGCTGAATGTCTTGGGAGTCGATGTGATCATTGGCATTGATTGGATGTTAGTGTACAGTGCAAGCATCGAGTGCAAGACCAAGAAAGTAACAGTGAAGGCTCCAGGTGGTCCTGAAGTCACTTTCCAAGGGAAGAGGAGATGTTCTGGTCTGGTGGTAGCTATCAGTAAGAGGGATGTTCGGGTAGAGGTGGAACAAATTCCCGTGGTTCGGTATTACCCGACCGTGTTCTTGGAAGATTTGCCTGGGTTACTCCCGCATCGTGATGTAGAGTTCAGCATCACTATTCAGCTAGGGAGTGCACCCATTTCCAAGGCACCATATAAGATGGTGCTTGTGGAGCAGGATGAGATCAAACGGCAGATTGAGGAACTGCTGGAGAAAGGCTTTATTCAACCGAGTGCGTCGCCTTGGGGAGCACCGATGTTGTTGGTAAAGAAGAAGGATGGATCGATGAGGATGTGCATCGATTACCGAGAGCTGAATTAGGTCACTGTTCAAAATAAGTATCCTGTTCCCCGAATTGACGACCTGTTCGATCATCTACAAGAGGCAGTTGTCTTCTCCAAAATAGATCTTTGATCAGGATACCATCAAGTTCGAGTGAAGACTGAAGATGTGCATAAGACTGCGTTCAAAACTTGACACGGGCATTACGAATTCTTAGTTATGCCGTTTGGAGTGACGAATGCACCTACAATATTCGATATGATGAACAGAGTTCTGAGGCCGTTTATTGATTCCTTCTTCATGGTGTTTATCGATGATATCCTCGTGTACTCCAAGTCGGAGGAGGAGCACACGGAGCATCTGGCAGCAGTTTTGAAGAAGCTCCAGGAGCATGAGTTGTATGCCAAGTTGTCCAAGTACGATTTCTGGAAATATAAAGTGGCAAACCTAGGTCACATCCTTTCTAAGGAGGGAGTGGCAACTAATCCGCAGAAGATAGAGGCGGTGAAGGATTGGGCAAGGCCTACTACAGTGAAGGAAATCAAGAGTTTCCTTGGGCTAATGGGATACTACAGGAGGTTCATTCAGGACTATGCTCAGATAGCCGTGCCACTCACTGATCTGACCAAGAAGAATGTGAACTTCAAGTGGACCGAGCAGTGCAAGGCAAGCTTTCAGGAGTTGGAAAGAAAGGCTGACTACTGCTCCCATTTTAGCTTTGCCTAGAGCAGGTGTTGAGTATGATTTCTACAGTGATGCTTCACATCGTGGGCTTGGTTGTGTCTTAATGCAAGAAGGAAAAGTGATCGCTTATGGGTCTAGGCAACTAAGATTGCATGAGAAGAATTATCTGACTCATTATCTAGAGTTGGCTGTGATTATCTTTGCCTTGAAGCAATGGAGACACTACGTGTATGGTGAGAAGCTGAACATGTACACGGACCACAAAAGCTTGAAGTACATCTATCAGCAGAAAGATCTGAATCTGAGGCAAAGGAGATGGCTGGAAGTACTTAAAAACATTCGTCCTGAGATTAAGTACCATCCTGGAAAGGCTAATATTGTTGCTGATGCACTTAGCCGCAAGAGCATTCTGGCTAGTTTGATTACAACTCAGAGGCATCTTGCAGAGGAGTTAGATCGGGTTGGTATTGAAGTTGTTCTGCAAGTCTTGGAATCATCTTTAGCTCAATTGAGGCTTCAACCAATGCTGAATGAAAGGATTATCGCAATTCAGAAGGAAGATGCAGAGATTCATAAGATGAAGGAGCAGGTTGGTGCTGGCAGGTTGTTCGAGTTTCAGATCAGGGATGAAGTGCTGTGGTTTGGAGAGAGGCTGTGTGTTTCGGATCAAGCAGAATTGCGGGAGAGAATTCTTCAGGAGGTACATGCTACTCTTTTGTCTGTACACCCTGGGAGTACCAAGATGTATAAAGACATTAAGCAGCATTTCTGGTGGTCAAGTTTGAAGCGGGATGTGGCTAAGTGCGTGGCGAGGTGTGAGATCTGTCAGCAGGTCAAATTCGAGAATCAGAAACCTGGAGGTCTATTGCAACCGTTACCTATTTCGGAATGGAAGTAGGATAACATCAGTATGGATTTCATCACGGGTTTGCCCAAGAGTTCCAAGGGCAATGATGCAATTTGGGTCATAGTTGATCGACTAACCAAGTCCGCTCACTTCTTGGCGATAAAACTCACTTCATCGAAGGACAGATTGGCTGAGCTGTATGTTGGTGAGATTGTCAGGCTTCATGGTATTCCGTTAACCATTGTGTCTGATCGAGATGTGCGGTTTACTTCGTATTTCTGGAGGAGTCTTCAGACGCTCTGGGTCCCAAAAGGGATTTCAGCACTGCTTTTCATCTGCAGACCGATGGGCAGACCGAGAAAGTCAACCGTATTCTAGAGGATATGCTTCGGTTCTGTGTACTAGACTTTGGAGGTAGTTGGGAAAGGCATTTAGCTCTGGTGGAGTTTGCCTAAAACAACAGTTTTCATACTAGTATCGGGATGGCTCTGTATGAAGCTCTGTATGGCAGGAAGTGCAGAACACCTGTCTGTTGGTTCGAAGTTGGGAAGCAGCAGATGTTTGGGTCTGAGATTTTGCAGCAGACATCTGAAAAGATCGATCTGATCAGGAAGAGGTTGGTGGATGCTCAGAGTAGGCAGAAGAGCTATGCAGACAACCGGATGAGGGACCTTGAGTTTGAGGTTGGTGACTTTGTCTTTCTAAAGGTTTCACCCAGCAAGGGTGTGATTCGCTACGGCAGAGGTGGAAAGTTAGCCCCGAGGTTCATAGGTCCATACAAGATATTGAAGCGGATTGGAAAAACTACTTATCGGTTAGAGTTGCCGGAGGAGTTGTCTCAAGTGCACAATGTCTTCCATGTGTCTATGCTGAAAGGGTACATTCCAGATCTGTGTCACCATTTGCCCGAAGTACCAGAGGGTTTGCAGTTGGATCTGAGTTACATTGAGCTTCCGGTTGAGTTTGTCGATCGTCGGGAGAAAGTATTGAGGAACAAGACGATACCGATGGTCAAAGTAGTCTGGATGAACCAGTTGGTTGAAGAGGCTACTTGGGAATCTGAGGAGAGGATGATGAAAGATCATCTTGAGCTCTTTGTGTGATTTGTATCTTCTTTTCTTTCCTTTTCTTATCTCTTTGTTGTATTCCTATTTTTCTCACTCTTTAAGTGTAGTTCCGGGGACGGAACTATTCTAAGGAGGGAGTGTTGTAACACCCTAAATTCCTATTTATGAAGAGTTTGTGATTTTACGTGTTTTGCAGGTATAATTTCATATGTATAAATTATTTTATATAAAAAAATATTTCTTTATAGTATGAACAAGAAATTGTTCTCTTTATTTTCCAAACGACTATTTTTAAAAGCCTAAAGCTTATTTGTCTCTTTTAGCCCATTCTTATTTAATTAATTAATTTAATTAGGAGATCTCATGGTTAATTAGCCCATTAGTGAGCCCATTTAAATTAAATTTTCTTTTTATTAATCCAACTTGTACTGTAGACAAGTTTAGTGATCAATTAATTTTAATTCACATGAACAACTTGTAAGGAGGGGTACTAATTGGCACGTGCAAGCACTAGAGTGTGCATTGCACACTTTTACCCCTAGGCCGGATTGTAGGATGGGAGAGTGGGAGAGATGGAAGTGGTGGAGAGTTGGTTGCTTCATCATGGGTAGTTTCTATAACTCCCTAGTTCATATAGACCCTTGATCTCTAACCATTTGATCTCATCCTAGCCCTCCATTCACCCTAAAAGTTTGTATAAATACTCCCTCCCTACACTCTTCATTCTCACACTTAAAATTTTGAAAAGAAAAGAATAGAAAGAAAAGAAAGAAAGGCAATTTAGTGAGACAAAGATTGAGTAGTTTGTGAGTTGAAAAGATTGAGTGTTAGTGTGTGTTCTTCAACCAAGGAGGTGGCCGGATTTTTCCAAGGATCCAGAAGGGGAGGCTCGGTTTGCTTGCTCACTAGGAGGAGGTGGCTTTTTGGTGGCCTGATCTAGGAGGAGAAGGCTTCACTTGTTCGTTGTAGGAGATCTCTAGGAGTTTATTTGATTTTCTCTTCATTAAAGGTGGGTGGTTCTCTTAAACTTCTAATTAGACGTCATGCTAGGGTTTGTTTGATAAGATTAAGAAGAAACTATAACTAATTTAGCCATGTGATGTGTAAATGGGACAAATTGATATTGGTAGGAATGCATGTTAAAATAATGTTGATTAATTGCAAAAAAAATTGTGATTGTTAGTTTAGAATTCACCATGCTACCATACTCTATTTGATTGTTATGTGCTAGATTTAGAAGATATGCTCGTTTATTAAATAATTGAAAGGAGAATTATGGGAAAATGTGAAACGGCATGAAAAATAAATAAAAAGGAAATTTATTTCTGAAACAATTGTATAATAGTAACAAAACTAATATAAGTGATTTAGAAAATTTTTAAATGCAAATTTGTAGAAAGAATATGTTTGTTTTCCCAAAAATTGAAATTTACTAGTAAAATACAAGTAGAAGGCAAAAATTATGCTTTTGCATCAAAAATGAAATTTTAATTTACTGGAATAATGTAATTATATATAAAATGAATTCTGAGTTTTTGAATTAATTTGGAGAAGAAGAAAGGACTTAAAAACACTCATTTGTGTAAAAATTCGAAATAACTGAGTCTCAGACTTTAACCCCTAAAAACCCCACACCAAATTAGTTTGGTTGCTTAGACCAATTGGTTATTGGGTGCTTGGGCATTACTGTAGCTTGCAGGTGACCCTGGTGGTCTCGGGTTCGAAACTGGGCTCTGCCCTTTTATTTTCTTCTTGTTTTTGAATAAAATCCCTAACCGAAACCAAAACCTCTTATTAATTATGACCCATGCCATATCGTGGTTACGACTCAGCCCAGTTGGCTTTCGGTGGCGGGCAGCTAGTCTCAGGTCTTGGGTTCGATTCCTGGCTTCGGCAGGATTAAAACTTTTTTTTGATTTTTTTGGGCTTTAAATTGATTCCTTGGCTTTTAAAAATTCAAAAAAAATACTATGATTATTCTAAAAACATGTGGATTCTATGAAAAATACTTGTGCATTATTTGACTAAAATAAAAGTGACTTAGAAGTGAAAATTGAGTGGACTTGCATGAAATTAACATTTGTATAAATATGAAAAGTGATTATTTTCATGAGAAATTTTATTAATGTTTTAAAAGAAAAAAATTGAATGGAAGAAAATTAAGTGTGTTGACTATGAATTTTTATTCATTTATTTGGGTTTTGTGTGCACTTTAAAGATAGATGAAAAATACAATTTTGTGGATTGAATTAAGTAAAAGAAAGAAGTACTAGTTTGGGAATCTAATGGATTTATTGAAATAAAATTTTGAGTATGAAATATATGAATTAAAATTGAACCATATGTACGAGATTTGATTCATAGAAAAGAATGAAAATCATGTTAATTGTGAAAAAGAATTTATGAGTATGAAGACTCAAATTTTGTGATTATGAAGTAAAATTGAGAACTAGAGTGTAGCTAAGACTCATACCGGCATTGGAAAGAAATATGTTGAAATGAAATTTGGAATGAAAAGACCAAGATTTGGGTCATGTTATATAAATGGTTAAGACCTGTATAGTGGAAGGGCTAACTCTAGAGAATTGATTTTGTTCATGATTCAAATAACTAAGGACTAGATACATAGTGAAGATGTGATGTAAATAAGAGAAAAACACAAGTATGAGGGCCTCGGAGCTACGGTATGAGAATATTCACAGGCTGTCTACACGATGCGTCGTGTCATGACGTGGATATGTCTCCAGGAGTTCGTACCGCAGGCGACGCTCGTGGTGTGTTTGGTGACTGCGGGTGGTGTCATGTCCCATGACGGAGGCTGAATTTTTCATAGGTTCTTCACAATGCGCCGTGAAAAGACATGGGATTCCCCTCCAGGCTGTTTGGATAAGAGCTCGTAACTCATAGAACATCTAGAATACTTATTGTAGTTACAGTAGTAGTTTAAGTCACGACGAGGGATTGAACCCTACACGATGAAGGACGGTTAATGGCTTGCCCTCAGACCTATGTAGTATGGGATGCATAGAATCTGAAAAAGTGCGCATTAGTGTCATGTAACATTCATAACTGCATTAAGGACTAAGTGCACCGCACAACACGACATCAATAGGATAGTCCCTTGTAGTTTTGTTTGTGACCAAGTTTGTGGTTTGTTTAAGTATTTGAGAATCATTGTACTGTTGGGCATAGAGAGGATAGCCGTGTATAATATTTCGTCGGTTGTAAGCCACTGACGTACCCACCATTTCTATGCAAGGTAAAGTGATTAACAAGACTAAAGTTTGCATGCTGCTTAAAGAATGATTCAAGTGTTGTACATTTCTGTTCATGTAATTTGTTGTAAATTTCTTATGCTGTAAATATGTAATGTAAATGTAACTCTGATGTAACAGATGTTTTTACTTCCTTGTAAAATTTTACGAAGAGAAGTGTAAGGATCCTGGGGAACTTCAAATTCAGTCTGTTTTGGAATGCCATGTGAGATCCGACTTAAAGTGTGATCTTGTTTGAATGCTATGTGAGATGTCACCAATAACTAAGTCATGAGGATGATCTCGAACTTCAACCAATGAATTTGGTAAAGTTGGAGATATCTTTTCAGGATCAGTCGTCTTAATGAACCCATCAGCCAACTGATTTAGCAGATCAGTTGACTTATGAAGTCCATCAGTCGACTTATCTAGAATAGTTTGCTCAAGTGATTTAACAATGTTATCTAGTGGTAAAGATTCAATTTCATCATCTTGAATAACACTAGATGAAGGTAAAGATTCATCAAATGAAACATGCATAGATTCTTCAATAGTCAAAGATGACTTATTCAAAATTCTATAAGTCTTACTCCTATTTGAGTATCCAATGAAGATACCTTCATTAGATCTAGCATCAAATTTATCTAAGTTATCTTTTGTGTTTAGTATGAATCACTAATAGCCAAATACAATAAAATAAGAAACTTTAGGAATTCGTTCATAAAATAACTCAAAACAAGTCTTCTTAAGCTTTAGCCTAATTAGCATTCTATTTAAGACATAACATGCTGTAGAAATAGCTTCAGCCCAAAAGTATTTAGGCAAATTACTTTCAACATGCATGGTACGTGCACATTCTTGCAATGTCCTATTCTTTCTTTCAACCACTCCATTTTGTGGTGAAGCTCTAGGAAATGCAAAAGTATGTGTTATATCATTCTTGTTGCAATATTCTAAAAAAGTTTCATTCTCAAATTCTCCACCATGATCACTTCTAATAGTAACTATGGTAAGAGATTTTTTGTTTTGAACACGTTTGCATAAATTTGCAAATTCTTCAAAAGCTTCATTTTTATGTCTTAAAAAGAATACCTATGTAAATCTTGAAAAATCATATACTAAAACAAATATATATCTACTTTTATTTAAGGAAGCGACTCCAGTAGGACCAAATAAATCCATATGGATCAATTCGAGATGCCTACTAGTAGAAATCATTTCCTTTGTTTTAAAAGTGGATTTTACTTGTTTTCCTAGTTGACATACATCACACATTTTATCTTTCTTAAAAGATAATTTTGGCAGTCCTTTAACTAGGTTATTTTTATAAAGTTTAGCGATATTTTTCATGTTTACATGTCCAAATCTTTTATGCCAAAGCCAAGAATTGTTGTTCGAGACAACTAAACAAAAATCATTCGAAAACTCATTTATTTTTAACAAAGTTCATATATGTTATTCTTTCTAATACCTTGAAAAATCATATTTTTTGAAAGTCGAATCATAAATCAAGCATGCATCTTTTTCAAACACTATCTTATAACCCTTGTCACATAATTGACTAATACTTAACAAGTTATTCTTTAAGCCACTAACTAAGAATACATCTTCAATAATAGGAGTAGTATTCTTACCAACCATGCCTATTCCGATAACTTTTCCTTTGTTATTGTCACCAAAAGAAACAGTTCCTCCATCTATATCTTGAATGGAAGAGAGCAAGTTTACATGGCCAGTCATGTGTTTAGAACATCCACTGTCAGGTATCCATCGTTCAGTTTTAGGTACCTACAAAATATTATTTGTGAATATGGTACCCTTTTCATTGGGTCCGAGAAAAGATTAGTGTTTGGGATACCAAACCCAAAGTGAGTTTGATTTACCACCATATACAGGTTTAAAATTAACAAAATTACAAACATTATTTACAAAAGAATTTATATAAGAGACCCTTTCATTAAGACTCAGATTGACTGGAACCCAAATACTTTTGCAATGTCCAGTCGACTTCTTTTTACCCATCAGTCGACGGTTTTGTGGATTCAGTCGACTGGGAGGTGAAACTAGTTGACTTATATGAGGCTGTTGTTTTTTGAATTAGACTTTATCCTACTGGACAGGCGACCTATTTGAGGGGCCAGTCAACTGGTCTTTTCGGACAAATTCCTATTTTCATGATAAAAAAGAATTTTTGTTTTTTCAAAGAAATCATACAACTTATTTTTTACACTACAAACAGAATAAATCTTATTATTACTAGTGTTATTAGAAGAATGACCTTTTTCAAGAATTTTTTGAATACCAAGTCCAGATCTTTTATTAGATTGAACTTGATTTTGAAAAACTTCATTTAAATTCTCTTTTCTCCTATTGAACTTAGATTCATTCTTAGATATCTTTTCATAATTCTTTTTTAGAGATATAAAATCTATATCCAAGTTGGAAATACGAGAAGTTAAAGACTTGATTTCAACTTGTTAATCAAGATTTTCTTGAGAAAGAGTTTAATTAACTTTCTCAAGATTCTTACCTTTTGTTTTCTCTTTTTTTAATTCTTGAAAATTTTCATTAAAAGCTTCTAACAAATCACTAGAATCAATATTACTACTTACATCGCTTTGATTTGCCATGAAGCACACGTTTGCAACTTCATTAGATTCCGCATTGTCTTCTTCTGAAGATGAATCATTATCATTCCACGTTGCTTGGTAAGCCTTCTTGTTCTTCATGTACTGGTTCTTGGTAAATTTGTCCTTCTTGAAGTTTGAAACTTTGCCTTTAGATTTTGCATTCTCCAATGGACAGTCATTCTTCATATGACCTATCTTATTGCATTTGAAACAAGTAGGAGGTTCATTAGTATCTTTTAATCTAGAATTAAATTTACCTTTGCGAAGGAATTTCTTGAATTTCCTGGTGAACATACCTATTTTTTCTTCATCATCTTCATCATCTTCTGATTCAAACATGACCTTGAAAGCAAGAGTTTTCTTGTTGGCTTGTTGCGGTTCTAAGTCCTTGCGCTCCTCCAATTGTACTTCATAAGCCATTAGATTTCCCACAAGATTCTCAAGCGAAAGTTGTGTTAAATCATTGGCTTCTTCAATTGCGGTTGTCTTCTTTTCCCATTCGGGGGTAAGAGCACGAAGAACCTTTCTCACCATCTCTGCTTGCGTATATGTTTTGCCAAGAGCCACAAGGGAGTTTGTGATGTCGGTGAATGTTGTTATCATCTCCGATACATTTTTATTTTCCATCATTCGGAACATCTCGAACCTGTGAACAAGAACATAAATTTTAGATTCCTTGACCTTATTTGTGCCTTCATGTGTTACCTCAAGAGTATGCCATATTTAGAATGTCGTTGTTGCATTTGACACACGGTTGAATTCTTCTTTGGTAAGTGCACAAAAGAGAGCATTCATCGCCTTTGCATTGTTCATGGTATTGTTCTTCATTTCGTCGTATTTCGTCGTTCCATTGAGCATAGGGAAGAGTAGGCTTGGTATACTCCATCTCGACCATGTTCTAAATCTCATAGTTGATGAATTGTAAGTAAATCTTCATTCTACATTTCCATTAGTTGTAGTTTGTTCCATCAAAGAGATACGACCTTTGTGTAGATTGACCTTCGTGGTATTGATTTGCATTTGAAGTAGATGCCATTGCGATTAACCAGACTCTGATACCAAGTGTTGGATCCTGTATGCAAGGCAAATAACACTAGAGGGGGGGGGGGGGGGTGAATAGTGTTATGTAAAAAATAAATAATAATTTACACTTGATGCAACTGTTAAGTCGACTGGAAACAGATAACTAGTCAACTGAAATGTCAGATAAAAAATAATTAATCAACTAAAGAACAACGAGTTTGTTAAGTCGACTTAATACAGAAACCAGTCGACTGATCAGACACAGATTACAATTAATTGCAGCAAAATTAAAATTGCAAGTTAGAGAATTCAAACCACAGAGAATCAACAATGCTAACATGGCAATATATCTTGGTTCGGTCCTCCCGACCTACATCCAGTCCCCAAGCAACCAACTTGAGATTTTACAATTCTTGAAAAAAGTATAAGAATACCCTACGACCTTTGGCAACAACAATATCAAACTCGTAGACCTCTCTCACCACTAGAGAGTAAGAACCCACACTACAACCTAGAGTGACACTAACTCTCCATCAAGATTCCTTCTCTCCAACCGAGAGGATCACTTTAGCCATCCCATCTCATCAAGGATCTAATGGCTGGAAATGAGCATGACAAAATATCTCAAAACCATGGGCATGAGGACTTATTTTGAGAAAACCTCCATGCCACATGGAGTCCACCTCACCCCTCACTCCTCTCACTTCATTAAAACTCCCTCTCCTCACTCCCACTCAGTTCTGAAAATTTTAGAAAGAAAAAGATAAGGAGAGAGTGAAAGAGGTCAAGTAAAGAAGATGTTCTAGAGATCTTGGAGAAGAAAATTGGAGGAGGAAGCCAAAGACATTCTCATCTTCTCAAGCCACAACCAAGGGTAGGGAGTTCTCTAAACTTTATTCTTGTTCCTCTTGTTGATTTCTTGCATGAATCAAGTAATAGTAGTATGAGGATGGTTGATTAGAAGTAGTTTGTTAAGAATCTGAAATGGAAACAGAAAACACATTGTGCATGCTATATTTCCAAATTTCCACAGAGCAAAATAAATGGAATTTGATCTTGAAACTTTTAAATAATGAATCTTATGCATGTCTAGAAGCTACATGATATATTTCGGAATTTTCTGATATTATTTGGTATTTTAATAAAATCAGTCTTGAGGACTGAGTCGTGAGGCAGAGACTGGGTCTGTCTACTGTAATAACTGAACTTGTGGGAATTCTTAGAATTAATTGACACATGATCTATTTCTGAAATTTTTACCATGATATCATGCATGCATCTATACCCTACAGAAAAATATTGAAAATTTTTGGATAACATTTGATGCAAGTTTAAAATTAATTTAGTAAGGGCATTCAAGACAGTGACTGATGAACAGTAGAACTCTTGTACCTGATAGAAATAGGTAGAACCCATTGAATACTTGGAATCAGGATGTGATCCTTTTTGCATGCTATACATGATGATGTCTAGTTTTTGAAAGTGTAAGTTTGATTATCATTGACTATGCATGTGATTTATTATGGGATTTTTAAGCATGTACTGTGCAGAATTAGTCAGATTTGACACCCTGATAAGATTGTAACCTTATGGCTCTGTATGAGAAAATTTTGAGGAAGTGTACAACTAGGGAGTTGTAGTAGACATCATGAGATTTCCAAAAAGACCTATTTCAAGAAATTCCTGTAAGTAGAATAATAGATATGATTTTTGTAAGTTGGAACAGAAACCAAAATTTTGAGTTATATGCTCTAATTGAGTAGAGCATTATATGTGGTTCTGTATACCTGTGAAAGATGTGTGGTTTAGGGTAATCAAATGGAATAATTTGGATGGGTGATCAACTAGGAAGTTTTAGAGGACATTCCCATCTTTTCAGAGAACCTGGATTTGCACTATTCCGATGAACTAGCAGGTTTTTATGCTATTAGTAAGGTGCAGCCAGTGTACAGGGAGTACACAGGCCGAGGTTTGTGAGGCTAATTCAAGCAATTAGATGATTGAATCTGGGGTGATGATCAACTAGAGAGTTGTATCCTAGGTTCTTAGCTTTCTAGAATGGTCTAGAACACCCAAATCCGAGTTGTGTTGTGGGAGTTATGACCTTTCTAAGTTTCAGGAAGAAACACCCAAGTTGGGTTAGTCATGATTTTGACTAAGTGTTGGAAATACTTACCCCCTCTTGTGAATAAGAGTTAATGGACTTGCTGATGGGGAATGTTGGGTGGTATTATTAGTCTTGATGGTTTTTACACTACAACACAGAAGTTATTCGCCGGCGCTTTTTTAGCCCTACACCGGCAGTTTTTTACGCCGATGAAACATTCACCGGCATTTATAACAATTCCGGTACAAATGCCGCCGAATCGAGCATCGCGGAAAGATAGGTGCATTCACTGGCGTTTCTTCTGGACGCCGGTATATCTTGAAAATACACTGGCGGCCAGACAAATGCCGGTATATGCGAATTTCTGAGTGTCGTTCTTTCCCCCAATATACATTCACTGGCGGTCACATACCGCCGGTATATATCTTTCACCGGCGTTTGTAGAAACGCCGGTGTATGTCCAATATTTACCGGCGGTCATTGAACGCCGGTGTATGCTTGTTTCTGAGCGCCCTTATTTCCCGAATTACAATCACCGGCGTGTTATAAAACGCCGGTATATAGATATTCACCGGTGTTTTATGACGCGCCGCTATAGATATATGGGTACACCAGCGTGCGTGGAAACGCCCCCCTAACAAAATTTTCAACTAAACAATTAGATACACCGGCGTTATATGAAACGCCGGTGTATGCCCGTTGGTTTTCCCTACTCTAATTTTTCATTCGATTTCAATTCACAATTTCATTTAAAAAACCTGTAAACTAATTCACAACTGATTCAACCAATTTCAGGCATATTAATGCGCAAATCACAACCAAACACAAGAATTAATTAAGATAATAAAGTTTCACACATAGTTCATTAATCATCCAAATTCACCGCATAATTAACACAGTGTCATAATTAACAAATACAGTAATTAACATCCCAAATATCTCAACAATGACTTAAAACAACAATCCAGAACATAACAACAACAAGGACAACATAACAACAACAACTAGAGTAGGCCGACCACAGATCCATACCCCTCGAGTAGCTTCAGTGCTGATCATCAGAATTTCCTTCATCTGGGTGACCGCTCTATGAAAAAAAAACAATAATTTAGTTCAACAGGAAACTAAATATAAGAAAAATAAAAAAATAAGAAGGGGCTCATATCAAGTGTAGTTTTAAGAAACTGTCATCGTGGAAGGAAACCAAATATAGAAGCCAGAAATGGAAACAGAGAATGGTAGAGAATGAGGATACACCAGGCTAACATAGCGGCATTTTCCTCATCTCTCTCTCTCATCCCTTCTTTCCCTTCAGCACACGCACACAAAGAGACATCAGCAACAACAGCAAGAGCGACGAGAACAACAATAATAATAAATTATTATAAACGAGATGTCTCTATATGGGTTTCTAGATCTCCACTCGAGCCCTCTCTTTCTAATCACAGCCCAATTAAGAACATAGATGACAACCACTAAACAATCCAATCACAACCCAATCAAAATTTGCCATCCTGGATCTTAAATCTTCAGATGCATGAATTCAGCTTCTTTAACAGTAAAAGAAAATGAAAATCTCCAGTATCTAAGCATATATGTTTGTCTATTAATTCTTCATCCCAACTAAATCATGATGTTGGTGGTTCCAAAATAAACCTGCACAAGGTTTGTTCAGCCCAATTCTTGTACAGATTTGGAGGATTTTGGTATACAGCCAGCATCCTTAGTTGACAGTTAACCCATTTTGGTTAAAAAATCATGCTAAGATGACAATCAGATGCATGAATTTAGCTTCTTTAACAGTAAAATAAAATGAAAATTTCCAGTATCTAAGCATATATGTTTCTCCATTAATTCTTCATCCCAACTAAACCATGATGTTTGTCGCTCCAAAAGAAACCTGCACAAGGTTTGTTCAGCCCAATTCTTGTACAGATTTGGAGGATTTTGGTATACATACAGAATCCTTAGTTGACAGTGAACCCATTTTGGTAAAAAAATCATGCTAAGATTACAATCAGATGCATGCGATCAGTTTCTTTAACAGTAAAAGGAAATGAAAATTTTCAGTATCTAAGCATATATGTTTGTTTATTAATTCTTCATCCCAACTAAACCATTGATGTTTGTGGCTCCAAAATAAGGCTGCACAAGGTTTTGTTCCGCCCAATTCTTGTACAGATTTGGAGGATTTTGGTATACATACAACATCCTTAGTTGACAGTGAACCCATTTTGGTAAAAAAATCATGCTAAGAAGGCAATCAGATGCATATACTCAGCTTCTTTAACAGTAAAAGAAAATGAAAATTTCCAGTATCAAAGCATATATGTTTCTCTATTATTTCTTCATCCCAACTAAATCATGATGTTTGTGGCTCCAAAATAAACCTGCACAAGGTTTGTTCAGCCCAATTCTTGTACAGTTTTGGAGGATTTTGGTATACATACAGTATCCTTAGTTGACAGTGAACCCATTTCGGTAAAAAAATCATGCTAAGATGACAATCAGATGCATGCGATCAGTTTCTTTAACAGTAAAAGAAAATGAAAATTTCCAGTATCTAAGCATATATGTTTCTCTATTAATTCTTCATCCTAACTAAATCATGATGTTTGTGGCTCCAAAATAAACCTGCACAAGTTTTGTTTCGCCCAATTCTTGTACAGATTTGGAGGATTTTGGTATACATACAGCATCCTTAGTTGACAGTTAACCCATTTTGGTTAAAAAATCATGCTAAGAAGGCAAATAGATGCATGAACTCAGCTTCTTTAACAGTAAAAGAAAATGAAAATTTCCAGTATCCAAGCTTATATGTTTCTCTATTATTTCTTCATCCCAACTAAATCATGATGTTTGTGGCTCCAAAATAAACCTGCACATGGTTTGTTCAGCCCAATTATTGTACAGATTTGGAGGATTTTGGTATACAGCAAGCATCCTTAGTTGACAGTTAACCCATTTTGGTTAAAAAATCATGCTAAGATGACAATCAGATGCCTGAATTCAGCTTCTTTAACAGTAAAAGAAAATAAAAATTTTCAGTATCTAAGCATATATGTTTCTCCATTAATTCTTCATCCCAACTAAATCATGATTTTATGGCTCCAAAAGAAACTTGCACAAGGTTTGTTCAGCCCAATTATTGTACAGCTTTGGAGGATTTTGGTATACATACAACATCCTTAGTTGACAATGAACCCATTTTGGTAAAAAAATCATGCTAAGATGACAATCAGATGCATGAATTCAGTTTCTTTAACAGTAAAAGGAAATGAAAATTTCCAGTATCTAAGCATATAAGTTTCTCTATTAATTCTTCATCCCAACGACCCACAGATGTTTGTGGCTCTAAAATAAGGCTGCACAAGGTTTGTTCCGCCCAATTCTTGTACAGATTTGGAGGATTTTGGTATATAGCCAGCATCCTTAGTTGACAGTCAACCCATTTTGGTAAAAAAATCATGCTAAGATGACAATCAGATGCATGAATTCAGCATCTTTGACAGTAAAAGGAAATGAAAATTTCCAGTATCTAAGCATATATGTTTGTCTATTAATTCTTCATCCCAACTAAACCATTGATGTTTGTGGCTCCAAAATAAACCTGCGCAAGGTTTGTTCCGCCCAATTCTTGTACAGATTTGGAGGATTTTGGTATACAGACAGTATCCTTAGTTGACAGTTAACCCATTTTGCTTAAAAAATCATGCTAAGTAGGCAATCAGATGCATGAACTCAGCTTCTTTAACAGTAAAAGAAAATGAAAATTTCCAGTATCTAAGCATATATGTTTCTCCATTAATTCTTCATCCCAACTAAACCATTATGTTTGCCGCTCCAAAAGAAACCTGCACAGGGTTTGTTCAGCCCAATTCTTGTACAGATTTGGAGGATTTTGGTATACATACAGCATCCTTAGTTGACAGTGAACCCATTTTGGTAAAAAAATCATGCTAAGATTACAATCAGATGCATGCGATCAGTTTCTTTAACAGTAAAAGGAAATGAAAATTTCCAGTATCTAAGCATATATGTTTGTCTATTAATTCTTCATCCCAACTAATCCATTGATGTTTGTGGCTCCAAAATAAGGCTGCACAAGCTTTGTTCCGCCCAATTCTTGTACAGATTTGGAGGATTTTGGTATACATACAGCATCCTTAGTCGACAGTGAAACCAAAATTTAAAAAAAAAATCATGCTAAGAAGGCAATCAGATGCATGAACTCAGCTTCTTTAACAGTAAAAGAAAATGAAAATTTCCAGTATCTAAGCATATATGTTTCTCTATTATTTCTTCATTCCAAGTAAATCATGATATTTGTGGCACCAAAATAAACCTGCACAAGGTTTGTTCAGCCCAATTCTTGTACAGTTTTGGAGGATTTTGGTATACATACAGCATCCTTAGTTGACAGTGAACCCATTTTGGAAAAAAAATCATGCTAAGAAGGCAATCAGATGCATGAACTCAGCTTCTTTAACAGTAAAAGAAAATGAAAATTTCCAGTATCTAAGCATATATGTTTCTCTATTATTTCTTCATCCCAACTAAATCATGATGTTTGTGGCTCCAAAATAAACCTGCACAAGGTTTGTTCAGCCCAATTCTTGTACAGTTTTTGAGGATATTGGTATACATACAGCATCCTTAGTTGGCAGTGAACCCATTTTGGTAAAAAAATCATGCTAAGATGATAATCAGATGCATGCGATCAGTTTCTTTAACAGTAAAAGAAAATGAAAATTTCCAGTACCTAAGCATATATGTTTCTCTATTAATTCTTCATCCCAACTAAACCATTGATGTTTGTGGCTCCAAAAGAAACATGCACAAGGTTTGTTCCAAATTCTGGTACAGATTTGGAGGATTTTGGTATACAGCTTGCATACTTAGATGACAGTCAACCCATTTTGGTAAAAAAATCATGCTAAGATAGCAATCAGATGCATGAATTCAGTTTCTTTTACAGTAAAAGAAAATAAAAATTTCCAGTATCTAAGCATATATGTTTCTCTATTAATTCTTCATCCCAACTAAATCATGATGTTTGTGGCTCCAAAATAAACCTGGAAAAGGTTTGTTCAGACCAATTCTTGTACAGATTTGGAGGATTTTGGTATACAGCAAGCATCCTTAGTTGACAGTTAACCCATTTTGGTTAAAAAATCATGCTAAGATGACAATCAGATGCATGAATTTAGCTTCTTTAACAGTAAAAGAAAATAAAAATTTCCAGTATCTAAGCATATATGTTTCTCCATTAATTCTTCATCACAACTAAATCATGATGTTTGTGGCTCCAAAAGAAACCTGCACAAGGTTTGTTCAGCCCAATTCTTGTACAGTTTTGGAGGATTTTGGTGTACATACTGCATCCTTAGTTGACAATGAACCCATTTTGGTAAAAAAATCATGCTAAGATGACAATCAGATGCATGAATTCAGTTTCTTTAACAGTAGAAGGAAATGAAAATTTCCAGTATCTAAGCATATAAGTTTCTCTATTAATTCTTCATCCCAACTACCCACAGATGTTTTTGGCTCTAAAATAAGGCTGCACAAGGTTTGTTCCGCCCAATTCTTGTACAGATTTGGAGGATTTTGGTATACAGCCAGCATCCTTAGTTGACAGTCAACCCATTTTGGTAAAAAAATCATGCTAAGATGATAATCAGATGCATGAATTCAGCATCTTTGACAGTAAAAGGAAAAGAAAATTTCCAGTATCTAAGCATATATGTTTGTCTATGAATTCTTCATCCCAACTAAACCATTGATGTTTGTGGCTCCAAAATAAACCTGCACAAGGTTTGTTCCGCCCAATTCTTGTACAGATTTGGAGGATTTTGGTATACATACAGCATCCTTAGTTGACAGTTAACCCATTTCGGTTAAAAAATCATGCTAAGAAGGCAATCAGATGCATGAACTCAGCTTCCTTAACAGTAAAAGAAAATGAAAATATCCAGTATCTAAGCATATATGTTTCTCCATTAATTCTTCATCCCAACTAAACCATTGACGTTTGTGGCTCCAAAATAAGGCTGCACAAGGTTTGTTCCGCCCAATTCTTGTACAGATTTGGAGGATTTTGGTACACATACAGCATCCTTAGTTGACAGTGAACCCATTTTGGTAAAAAAATCATGCTAAGAAGGCAATCAGATGCATGAACTCAGCTTCTTTAACAGTAAAAGAAAATGAAAATTTCCAGTATCTAAGCATATATGTTTCTCTATTATTTCTTCATCCCAACTAAATCATGATGTTTGTGGCTCCAAAATAAACCTGCACAAGGTTTGTTCAGCCCAATTCTTGTACAGTTTTGGAGGATTTTGGTATACATACAGTATCCTTAGTTGACAGTGAACCCATTTAGGTAAAAAACCCAAGCTAAGATGACAATCAGATGCATGCGATCAGTTTCTTTAACAGTAAAAGAAAATGAAAATTTCCAGTATCTAAGCAAATATGTTTCTCTATTAATTCTTCATCCCAACTAAATAATGATGTTTGTGGCTCCAAAATAAACCTGCACAAGTTTTGTTCCGCCCAATTCTTGTACAGATTTGGAGGATTTTGGTATACATACAGCATCCTTAGTTGACAGTTAACCCATTTTGGTAAAAAAATCATGCTAAGAAGGCAATCAGATGCATGAACTCAGCTTCTTTAACAGTAAAAGAAAATGAAAATTTCCAGTATCTAAGCATATATGTTTCTCTATTATTTCTTCATCCCAACTAAATCATGATGTTGGTGGCTCCAAAATAAACCTGCACAAGGTTTGTTCAGCCCAATTCTTGTACAGATTTGGAGGATTTTGGTATACAGCAAGCATCCTTAGTTCACAGTTAACCCATTTTGGTTAAAAAATCATGCTAAGATGACAATCAGATGCATGAATTCAGCTTCTTTAACAGTAAAAGAAAATGAAAATTTCCAGTATCTAAGCATATATGTTTCTCCATTAATTCTTCATCCCAACTAAATCATGATGTTTGTGGCTCCAAAAGAAACCTGCACAAGGTTTGTTCAGCCCAATTCTTGTACAGTTTTGGAGGATTTTGGTATACATACAACATCCTTAGTTGACAATGAACCCATTTTGGTAAAAAAATCATGCTAAGATGACAATCAGATGCATGAATTCAGTTTCTTTAACAGTAAAAGGAAATGAAAATTTTCAGTATCTAAGCATATAAGTTTCTCTATTAATTCTCCATCCCAACTACCCACAGATGTTTGTGGCTCTAAAATAAGGCTGCACAAGGCTTGTTCCGCCCAATTCTTGTACAGATTTGGAGGATTTTGGTATACAGCCAACATCCTTAGTTGACAGTCAACTCATTTTGGTAAAAATATCTTGCTAAGATGACAATCAGATGCATGAATTCAGCATGTTTGACAGTAAAAGGAAATGAAAATTTCCAGTATCTAAGCATATATGTTTGTCTATTAATTCTTCATCCCAACTAAACCATTGATGTTTGTGGCTCCAAAATAAACCTGCACAAGGTTTGTTCCGCCCAATTCTTGTACAGATTTGGAGGATTTTGGTATACATACAGCATCCTTAGTTGACAGTTAACCCATTTTGGTTAAAAAATCATGCTAAGAAGGCAATCATATGCATGAACTCAGCTTCTTTTACAGTAAAAAAAAATGAAAATTTCCAGTATCTAAGCATACATGTTTCTCCATTAATTCTTCATCCCAACTAAACCATGATGTTTGCCGCTCCAAAAGAAACCTGCACAAGGTTTGTTCAGACCAATTCTTGTACAGATTTGGAGGATTTTGGTATACATACAACATCCTTAATTGACAGTGAACCCATTTTGGTAAAAAAATAATGCTAAGATTACAATCAGATGCATGCGATCAGTTTCTTTAACAGTAAAAGGAAATGAAAATTTTCGGTATCTAAGTATATATGTTTGTCTATTAATTCTTCATCCCAACTAAACCATTGATGTTTGTGGCTCCAAAATAAGGCTGCACAAGGTTTGTTCCGCCCAATTCTTGTACAGATTTGGAGGATTTTGGTATACATACAGCATCCTTAGTTGACAGTGAACCCATTTTGGAAAAAAAATCATGCTAAGAAGGCAATCAGATGCATGAACTCAGCTTCTTTTACAGTAAAAGAAAATGAAAATTTCCAGTATCTAAGCATATATGTTTCTCTATTATTTTTTCATCCCAACTAAATCATGATATTTGTGGCACCAAAATAAACCTGCACAAGGTTTGTTCAGCCCAATTCTTGTACAGTTTTGGAGTATTTTGGTATACATACAGCATCCTTTGTTGACAGTGAACCCATTTTGGAAAAAAAATCATGCTAAGAAGGCAATCAGATGCATGAACTCAGCTTCTTTAACAGTAAAAGAAAATGAAAATTTCCAGTATCTAAGCATATATGTTTCTCTATTATTTCTTCATCCCAACTAAATCATGATGTTTGTGGGTCCAAAATAAACCTGCACAAGGTTTGTTCAGCCCAATTCTTGTACAGTTTTTGAGGATATTGGTATACATACAGCATCCTTAGTTGGCAGTGAACCCATTTTGGTAAAAAAAATCATGCTAAGATGATAATCAGATGCATGCGATCAGTTTCTTTAACAGTAAAAAAAAATGAAAATTTCCAGTACCTAAGCATATATGTTTCTCCATTAATTCTTCATCCCAACTAAATCATGATGTTTGTGGCTCCAAAAGAAACCTGCACAAGATTTGTTCAGCCCAATTCTGGTACAGTTTTGGAGGATTTTGGTATACATACAGCATCCTTAGTTGGCAATGAACCCATTTTGGTAAAAAAATCATGCTAAGATGACAATCAGATGCATGAATTTAGTTTCTTTAACAGTAAAAGGAAATGAAAATTTCCAGTATCTAAGCATATAAGTTTCTCTATTAATTCTTCATCCCAACTACCCACAGATGTTTGTGGCTCTAAAATAAGGCTGCACAAGGTTTGTTCCGCCCAATTCTTGTACAGATTTGGAGGATTTTGGTCTACAGCCAGCATCCTTAGTTGACAGTCAACCCATTTTGGTAAAAAAATCATGCTAAGATGACAATCAGATGCATGAATTCAGCATCTTTGACAGTAAAAGGAAACGAAAATTTCCAGTATCTAAGCATATATGTTTGTCTATTACTTCTTCTTCCCAACTAAACCATTGATGTTTGTGGCTCAAAAATAAACCTGCACAAGGTTTGTTCCGCCCAATTCTTATACAGATTTGGAGGATTTTGGTATACACACAGCATCCTTAATTGACAGTTAACCCATTTTGGTTGAAAAATCATGCTAAGAAGGCAATCAGATGCATGAACTCAGCTTCCTTAACAGTAAAAGAAAATTAAAATTTCCAGTATCTAAGCATATATGTTTCTCCATTAATTCTTCATCCCAACTAAACCATGATGATTGTCGCTCCAAGAGAAACCTGCACAAGGTTTGTTCAGCCCAATTCTTGTACAGATTTGGAGGATTTTGGTATACATACACTATCCTTAGTTGACAGTGAACACATTTTGGTAAAAAAATCATGCTAAGATTACAATCAGATGCATGCGATCAGTTTCTTTAATAGTAAAAGGAAATGAAAATTTCCAGTATCTGAGCATATATGTTTGTCTATTAATTCTTCATCCCAACTAAACCATTGATGTTTGTGGCTCCAAAATAAGGCAGCACAAGGTTTGTTCCGCCAAATTCTTGTACAGATTTGGAGGATTTTGGTATACATACAGCATCCTTAGTTGACAGTGAACCCATTTTGGAAAAAAAATCATGCTAAGAAGGCAATCAGATGCATGAACTGAGCTTCTTTAACAGTAAAAGAAAATGAAAATTTCCAGTATCTAAGCATATATGTTTCTCTATTATTTCTTCATCCCTACTAAATCATGATGTTTGTGGCTCCAAATTAAACCTGCACAAGTTTTGTTCAGCCCAATTCTTGTATAGTTTTGGAGGATTTTGGTATACATACAGCATCCTTAGTTGGCAGTGAACCCATTTTGGTAAAAAAATCATGCTAAGATGACAATCAGATGCATGCGATCAGTTTCTTTAACAGTAAAAGAAAATGAAAATTTCCAGTATCTAAGCATATATGTTTCTCTATTAATTCTTCATCCCAACTAAATCATGATGTTTGTGGCTCCAAAATAAACCTGCACAAGTTTTGTTCCGCCCAATTCTTGTACAGATTTGGAGGATTTTGGTATACATACAGCATCCTTAGTTGACAGTTTACCCATTTTGGTTAAAAAATCATGCTAAGAAGGCAATTAGATGCATGAACTCAGCTTCTTTAACAGTAAAAGAAAATGAAAATTTCCAGTATCCAAGCATATATGTTTCTCTATTATTTTTTCATCCCAACTAAATCATGATGTTTGTGGCTCCAAAATAAACCTGCACAAGGTTTGTTCAGCCCAATTCTCATACAGATTTGGAGGATTTTGGTATACAGCAAGCATCCTTAGTTGACAGTTAACCCATTTTGGTTAAAAAATCATGCTAAGATGACAATCAGATGCATGAATTCAGCTTCTTTAATAGTAAAAGAAAATAAAAATTTCCAGTATCTAAGCATATATGTTTCTCTATTAATTCTTCATCCCAACTAAATCATGATGTTTGTGGCTCCAAAAGAAACCTGCACAAGGTTTGTTCAGCCCAATTCTTGTACAGTTTTAGAGGATTTTGGTATACATACAGCATCCTTAGTTGACAATGAACCCATTTTGATAAAAAAATCATGCTAAGATGACAATCAGATGCATGAATTCAGTTTCTTTAACAGTAAAAGGAAATGAAAATTTCCAGTATCTAAGCATATATGTTTCTCTATTAATTCTTCATCCCAACTACCCACAAATGTTTGTGGCTCTAAAATAAGGCTGCACAACGTTTGTTCCGCCCAATTCTTGTACAGATTTGGAAAATTTTGGTATACAGCCAGCATCCTTAGTTGACAGTCAACCCATTTTGGTAAAAAAATCATGCTAAGATGACAATCAGATGCATGAATTCAGCATCTTTGACAGTAAAAGGAAATGAAAATTTCCAGTATCTAAGCATATATGTTTGTCTATTAATTCTTCATCCCAACTAAACCATTGATGTTTGTGGCTCCAAAATAAACCTGCACAAGGTTTGTTCTGCCCAATTCTTGTACAGATTTGGAGGATTTTGGTATACATACTGCATCCTTAGTTGACAGTTAACCCATTTTGGTTAAAAAATCATGCTAAGAAGGCAATCAGATGCATGAACTCAGCTTCTTTAACAGTAAAAGAAAATGAAAATTTCCAGTATCTAAGTATATATGTTTCTCTATTAATTCTTCATCCCGACTAAATCATGATGTTTGTGGCTCCAAAAGAAACCTGCACAAGGTTTGTTCCGCTCAATTCTTGTACAGATTTGGAGGATTTTGGTATACAGCTAGCATACTTTGATGACAGTCAACCCATTTTGGTAAAAAAATCATGCTAAGATAGCAATCAGATGCATGAATTCAGTTTCTTTTACAGTAAAAGAAAATAAAAATTTCCAGTATCTAAGCATATATATTTCTCTATTAATTCTTCATCCCAACTAAACTATTGATGTTTGTGGCTCCAAAATAAACATGCACAAGGTTTGTTCTGCCCAATTCTTGTACAGATTTGGAGGATTTTGGTATATATATAGCATCCTTAGCTGACAGTGAACCCATTTTGGTAAAAAAAATCATGCTAAGATGACAATTAGATGCATGCGATCAGTTTCTTTAACAGTAAAAGAAAATGAAAATTTTCAGTATCTAAGCATATATGTTTGTCTATTAATTCTTCATCCCAACTAAATCATGATGTTTGTGGCTCCAAAATAAACCTGCACAAGGTTTGTTCAGCCCAATTCTTGTACATATTTGGAGGATTTTGGTATACAGCCAGCATCCTTAGTTGACAGTTAACCCATTTTGGTAAAAAAATCATGCTAAGATGCCAATCAGATGCATGAATTCAGCATCTTTGACAGTGAAAAGGAGAGAAATCAACAAAAATTACCGAAGAGAAAGAGGGGGGCGACGAGCGGTGGCGTAGGAGATAGAGAGAGAGCGGGGCGACGAGCGGTGGTTTTCGATCGCAAATTCACCGCAAAATAGAGAGAGGGAGGAGAGAAATAGAATTGGGCTGTCGAAGATGACGAAGGGACGGAGGCGAAGCGCGAGAAATAGAGAGAGGGAGGAAGAAAAACGAAGGCGGAGAAATTAGGTTTGGAAAATTAGCGAGCGAAATGTTAGGGTTTGCGGGGATTTATCTCAGTTAATTCACCGGCGTTTACAATTACAAACGCCGGTGAATGTATCTATATATTCCCCGACGTGTGTTATTAAAATGCCGGTGAATAATACCATTCACCGGCGTTTCTAAATAAAATGCCGGTGAATATAATGAATCCCCGGCGTTTTATAGAGGCCGCCGGTGTATAACCATCCAATCTGACACCCCATTCCTGGTCACTCCCTACCCCGGCGCGAATGGTAAAATGCCGGGAAAGATACGCCGGTAAATCGCACATGTGTTGTAGTGTTAAATCCTGATGGGGATGCTTGTGACTCGAGTTAGTCACTAGGGTAGGGTGATACCCTACGTTTATCGACCCTAAGATTAAAACTTCCGCCGAAGCGTTGGACGTCCAATTGGTGCCATCAATGGAATTCATGCTAGTGAAGGGTGAATGTGGGCTATGGTGATGGATGAAATTCCAAGCAAGGGGAAGTGGCGAGCAAGAATTATGTCGCCGGGGCCAGTGGTCGATAGGCAGAGTTTTGGAAGCACCATTTTCATCTGAATGATTAGAGTGAGTCTTGGATTAGAGTGATGTGTTAGATAGCTATAAATTGTATTAGTACTAGCTGACTATAGTCAGGTGTTTTACTTTTCCTTTCGTAGGGATACGGATTTGGTTCTCAGGTTTTGAGTTCACGGGTCTTGTATCTCGATCTGTTAATTCCCAAAGAGCCTGGGTAAAGAACGGGGGAGAAACTCCTGTCGGATAGGCGGATTCGACCCTCGAGGCTGTCATGTTCTTATGTGTGTGGGTTTTTTTATATGAATTATTTGAAATAATGGGTACGAGGGTTTGAAACAGAAATTTGGTAAAGTACCTCCCTGTACAACCATTGTTACCTTCATATATTTTGGTGCAGCAATATATTCAATTTCATCATCTTGACGTCATGGGTAAAGATACCCCTGTGAATTTTGTCTCATACTACCTTCTTATCGGATTTTGAACCAAAAAATATTCAAGAAGCATGTGAAAATGAATTTTGGTTGAATGCTATGCAAGATGAACTTAACCAATTTGTAAGGAATGATGTATGGAATTTAGTTCCACAACCTCCTAATCATACTATTATTGGTACCAAATGGGTATTTAAAAATAAGTTAGATGAATCAGGACAAGTTGTTAGGAACAAGGCTATATTAGTTGCCCAATGATATAACCAAGAAGAAGGAATTGATTTTGATGAAACATATGCTCCTGTTGCTAGACTAGAATCAATTAGAATTTTGTTATCTTTTGCGTGTTTTATGAATTTCACACTTTTCCAAATGGATGTTAAAAGTGCTTTCTTAAACGGTTTCATTAAGAAGGATGTTTATGTTAAGAAACCACCTGGTTTCGAACTTGAACAATTCTCTAGCATGTTTTTAAATTTAAAAAGGCTTTATATGGTTTTAAACAAGCACCCCGTGCTTGGTATGATCGTCTAAAAACTTTTCTTTTAGAAATAGGGTTTGAAATTGGTAATGTATACACTACATTGTTTATTAGGAAAATAAAATCAGACATATTAATCATACAGATTTATGTAGATGAGATAATTTTTTGATCAACTAACAGTACTATATCAAGAGTTTGCTACTACCATGCAAAATGAGTTTGAGATGAGTCACATGGGTGAACTCAATTAGTTCCTTGGACTTCAAATAAAATAGTCTCAAAATGGCATATTTATTAATCAAGGTAAATATGCTAAGGAATTACTCAAATGATTTGGTATGGATGGCACTAGTAGTAAAACCACAATTATGACTACTACTACTACACTTGACAAAGATGAAATAGGTAAGAGTGTCGATCAAAAGCTCTATCGAGGTATGATTGGCTCACTCTTATATATCACTGCTAGTAGACCAGATATTATGTTTAGCGTATGTTTGTGTGCTAGATATCAGTCTGATTCAAAAGAATCTCACTTAAAATCAGTGAAACGAATTTTAAGATATATTAAAGGCACATCTGAATATGGTTTATTTGATCCTCGCACCAATAATTTTTAGTTACTGTTGTATTGTGATGCTGATTTTGCTGGAAGTAAAACTGACCGCAAAAGTATTAGTGGAACTGTCACTTTTTGGGACATTCCTTAGTATCTTGGTGTAGTATAAAACAAAATTCGGTATCTTTATCTACCACACACTACAAAAGATACTCGATTTACCGGCGAATATTCCCCGGCGTTTTACTAGTAGCGCCGGGGTAGGTAGCGAATAGGAATGGGGCGCCAGATGGGATGGTTATACACCGGCGGTCACTTTAAAACGCCGGTCTATCCGCGTATTCACCGGCATTTTATTTAAAAACGCCGGTGAAGTGTATTATTCACCGGCGTTTTAATAATAAACGCCGGTGAATATACCTACACATTCACCGACGTGTCTAATTGAAAAGCCGGTGAAAAGCTGCGATAAATCCCATCTACCCTAACCTTTCGCTCGTCATTTACCCAGACCCCCCCAAAAAAAGGGGGGGCGCTTCGTTTTCTCTCTTTCCTCGCTCTACTTCCCGCGCGTTTGCCTCCGCCGCTTCGTCCTCTTCGACAGCCTTCGACCTTTCGTCATCATCCCTTCTTCCCTTCGTCATTTTCGATTTCCCTCCTCCCTCTCTCGATTTGGAGGTGAATCGGCGATCGAAAACCACCGTGTCGCCCCGCTCTCTCTCTATCTCCTCCCCCCGCGCTCGTCGCCCTGCGCTCTCTCTCTCTCTTCGGTATCATCTCTTGATTTCCCTTATTTTTGAAACTTAGCATTTTTTTCTGATAGATGCATCTTTAATTCCTTAACATGAATGGTTTAGTTCGGATGAAGAATTAATAGAAAAATATATACTTAGGTACTGGAAATTTTCATGTTCTTTTACTGCTAAAGAAGCTGATTTCATGCATCTGATTGTCATCTTGGCATGTTTTTTTAACCAAAATGGGTTCACTATGAACTGAGGATGCTATAGCTACATATGCCAAAATCCTCCGGATATGCACAACAATTAGGTTTTAGATTTAGTTGGGCTAAAGAATTAGTATAGCAACATATATGCTCAGATAATGGAAATTTTCATTTCAAGATACTGTTAAAGTAACCTGTTTGCCATCTTTGGCATGATTTTTTAACAAAAAAATGGGTTCACTTCCAAACTAAGTATGCTGCTAGAATTTTCATCTTCTTTTACTGTTAATGAAGCTTATTTAATGCATCTGATTGCCTTCTTGGCATGGTTTTTTGACCAAAATGGGTTCACTGTGAACTGAGGATGGTATAGGTACGTATGCCAAAATGGTCCGGATATGCACAACAATTGGGTTTTAGATTTAGTTGGGCTCAAGAATTAGTAGAGCAACATATAAGCTCAGATAATGGAAATTTTCATTTTAAGATACTGTTAAAGTAACCTGTTTGCCCTCTTTGGCATGATTTTTTAACCAAAAATGGGTTCACTTCCAAACTAAGTATGCTGCTAGAATTTTCATGTTCTTTTACTGTTAAAGAAGCTGATTCCATGCATCTGATTGTCATCTTGGCATGTTTTTTTAACCAAAATGGGTTCACTGTGAACTGAGGATGCTATAGCTACGTATGCGAAAATCCTCCGGATATGCACAACAATTGGGTTTTAGATTTAGTTGGGCTAAAGAATTAGTAGAGCAACATATATGCTCAGATAATGGAAATTTTCATTTCAAGATACTGTTAAAGTAACCTGTTTGCCCTCTTTGGCATGATTTTTTAACCAAAAATGGGTTCACTTCCAAACTAAGTATGCTGCTAGAATTTTCATCTTCTTTTACTGTTAATGAAGCTTATTTCATGCATCTGATTGTCTTCTTGGCATGTTTTTTTGATATTAAATGGGTTCACTGTGAACTGAGGATGCTATAGCTGTATGCCAAAATCCTCCGGATATGCACAACAATTGGGTTTTAGATTTAGTTGGGCTAAAGAATTGGTAGAGCAAAATATAAGCTCAGATAATGCCAATTTTCATTTTAAGATACTGTTAAAGAAACCTGTTTGCCCTCTTTGGCATGATTTTTTAACAAAAAATGGGTTCACTTCCAAACTAAGTATGCTGCTAGCATAGGCCTCATCTTCTTTCACTGTTAATGAAGCTGATTTCATGCATCTGATTGTCTTCTTGGCATGTTTTTTTTGATATTAAATGGGTTTACTGTGAACTGAGGATGCTATAGCTACGTATGCCAAGATCCTCAGGATATGCACAACAATTGGGTTTTAGATTTAGTTGGGCTAAAGAATTGGTAGAGCAACATATAAGCTCAGATAATGGAAATTTTCATTTTAAGGTACTGTTAAAGTAACCTGCAGATTGCCATCTTTGGCATGATTTTTTAACCAAAAATGGGTTCACTTCCAAACTGAGTATGCTGCTAGCATAGGCCTCATCTTCTTTCACTGTTAATGAAGCTGATTTCATGCATCTGGTTGTCTTCTTGGCATGTTTTTTTAACCAAAATGGGTTCACTGTGAACTGAGGATGCTATAGCTACGTATGCCAAAATCCTCCGGATATGCACAACAATTTAATACACCGGTTTAATTATCTTCCTATTTTCTACTGCTTGGTGTTATTTACTTTAAACTATGCTTAGTGTCATTTGAACCAAACTATCATTGTAATTTAATTTGTTACAAATCTCATTTTTTAATTTTTTTTATAATTATGTTGGTTTGTTAATCCTACTAAAGTACAAATTTTATGATAGTTATTATAAACATGTTATTAATTAAATTTGCATCTCTAAAGAAGTTATTGAATCCTTGACAGGTACAACATGTCGAGGTGTGGAAAGAGGATAAATATAAATGATGGCAACGAGAGCCATGGGGATGAGCAGCCACTACATAATAGTGGCAGTCAAACAGATGAGGGTGAGGGTAGCACGCCGCCCACTGTCAAAAAACATCGTGGGCGGACTAAGATGACGAATATTTGGAGGCTTCAGAATGACGAAAGGATCGAGGTGGAGGTAAATGGTGTCGGGCAACCGGTTGGCGATAACGCCAGCAAATTTTCTTCCTTTATTGGGGTTATATCAAGGAACCCCCGGATACTTCCTTTGTCATACGAGAGTTGGCCGAAGGTGCCAACCACGACAAAGGCCACTGCTATTACGACAATCAAGGTATTTCTCATCTAAAATAAATAATTGGTCGGCGCAAATATATTATTGAAATATGTATTTTTAGTGATGGGTACTAAATTTTGCAGCAATACTTCTCGTTCGCCGACTCCCTTACGCCTTGGGTTGAAAAGTCACTCTCCAAAAAGTGGAGGGACTACAAGAGTGACTTGAAGGCGAAGTTTTATGACAAAGACCTTTCAGAGGAGGAGAATGCAATGAATGTACCAGAAAATGTGGAGCCTTCAGATTGGCAATTTCTTGTGCACTACTGGAGTTCGGCAATCGGTCAGGTATTTACATTAAACGCACAAAAATCTAATGAGTATGTGGTTGTATGGCTACTGTAATGAATATTTCTGCTAACTTCATTGTGGCATGTACAGAAAAGGGCGGAGGTGGGAGTTGCCAGTCGGTCAAAGCAGCTAGTGTTGCACACCGCTGGTACACAGAGCTTCGCTCTGGTTCGGGAAGAATTGGTAGGCGCAATCGTATTGAACATTTTTTACTTACAGTTATTTGTTTATAACCATTTCATCTTACTAATATATAGGCAGAAGATTTGGGGGGTCCTACGGAGTTTGGCGACATTGACTTTTTCGATGCCACCCACAAATTGAAGGATGGGACGTATGCGAGCCCTGAGGCAGCACGGATTCTGGTAATTTGTGAACTAATATGTAGTCGAAATCTCATCTGCTTTTAACTCTGATTGTTATGTCCTTTTACAGACTAACGCTCGGAAAAGGTATGATGAAATCTCTTCCGCTTCAGATTCTGACCCTACGGCGACACGCCCAGATTGGCGTACCCGGCAGAGAGTTTGTAATACCCGGATTTTTCATTTAATGAAAAATTATTTATTTTGCACGTAGTGTGCACGTGCAATATTTTTGATTGAATTAAAGTCTTATAATTATTTTATTGTGAGGTGTATGAATATTTAAATATATGTTTTCAAATTATTTTTATACAAAAGCCATTCTTTAAATAAATAGAAAGCCATATTTTAAAGCCTCTTTCTTAAAGCCCAAAATGTATTTTTATTTATTTTACTATTTTGGCCCATAAAACTAAAAGCCCATGGATTAATTTATTTAAAAAGTCTATTTTACTTTTGTACAAATTAAAATGCACAATTTTTGGGCCTAGTTGCATGCACGTGCACTACACGTACACGTGCAATGCACACTGTTTCCATGGCCGGATTGCTTTTGGAGGGAGATTCAAAAGTCTTAGTGGTGGTCATGGTGTGGTAGTTATGTGAATGTGGGTAGTTGTGGTAACTCCTACTCTAATCCTAGCCTTCCATCCTACAACCAACCAACTCATCCTAGCCCTTCATTCTACTTGATTTCTAGTATAAATACCCCCCCTCCCATGGCTATATTCATATGCAATTATATTTTCCCAAAACTATAGTCTAATTAGTAGTAGTTGTGAGATAAAAGATTGAGAGAATTGTGTGGGATTGCTTGCATTTGTCCAAGGAGGTGAGGCCGGCTAGTGCAAGGGGGAAGCTTTCGGTTTTGTGCTTGGGCTTGGAGTTGTGTGCGAGCGTCTAGGAGGAGGTGCATCTTGTTGCAAGGAAGTGTTGCTTTTGTGTTGGTTTTCTCTCCATACAAGGTAGGTAAAATTTTCCATATTTCTAAAAGTAGAAATGCTTGTTTGAATGAATGGTAGTGGGTTTGATTTTCCTTATTACTGATGCTAGTATTATATTGAGAAATGATGCATGAAAAATACTAATAAGAGTACACTCCTAATTGGAAAATTGATTTACAAATGGATTGGGATGTGAGTATGCAATTATATGTGATTTGATTAGTAAAAATTTAAGTTGGCACGGATTAATTTGTAACTGGCTTATAAAGAGATTAGTGGCTTAATTTGTTGAGAATTGCCGAGAAGGAATCTTTCGGGTAAGTCGACTTAGGACATTGTCAGTCGACTTATATGCTCATCTAAGTCGACTGGTGCTGTTATAAGTCAACTATTTATTGCTTAAAATCGTGGAAGTTTTTCCCCTGAACAGTCGACTTACTATAGTATAAGTCGACTGGTACTGATGCATTTTTATAAACTCGAATGTTCTACTCTTTTGGAAAATACATGAGACTTTCTAAAGGAAATCTGGGAATTGTTGCATGGAATAAAATATGATTTGAAGATAAACGGTGTAATCAGAACTATGATTTTGATATGTGTATTTTTGGGAAAGTATACCTTGCAAAAGAACTAGAAATGAAGAAGATTAATATAGTAAAGATTGAAGTGACATTATAGATGCATAAAAACATGAATTATGAATATTCGTTAGTACTTCTCATTTGAGAACAATGTGATAACCATGAAATGTGAATTATTCTTGTTAAAGAATAGCGTGACAAATGTGATGTGTGATTCCTAAATTGGAGATGTTTAAACTGTTCAGTCGACCGAATGCTTGTAGTAGTCGACTGTACTGAGTAGAAGATGTATAGTTGAAACACTCTGTACAGACGACTGATTTGAATGACAGTCGACTGTTAATTGAATGACATTTAAATGTGGAAACTGCGGAACAGCCGACTGGTCGTGTGCAGCAGTCGACTCTTCCGAGTGTTATTAATGAACTGTATTTTTGACTGGATAAGTCGACTGGTGGAGTTCCAAGTCGACTGTCCAGAGTGATTTTTGATATATCTGAAATCTTATGGTTTACTCGTGGTAAAGATTGTGAATCTGGATATTGGTAAACTCTTTTTATTGCTGTATGAATTTACATGAAATGAATCATAGTTTGAATTGAGAAATTTACATGAGATGAATCATAGATATGAATTGAGAATTACATGAATATGAAAGCTAAGATCATGATTATGAAAAATGAACTCAAGAGCTGGAAGTGCTCAGATTATGTTAGAATTTGTGAATTGGAATTGAAATGAAAGAGTAGCTAAGTCTCCCCGGCAGTTGAAAAAGAAATTGAAATGAATATTGAAAAGAAAGACCAAGGTTGGTCATGTTGAAATGAATGAATAAGTCCAGTTTAGTGGAGGGGCTAACTCTAGAGCTTTGATTTTGTTCATGATTCTAATAAAAACTAAGAATTAGCACATAGTGGAGATGTGATGAAAGTAGGAGAAAAACACGAGTGAGAGCCATCGGATTTGCGGCGGAGAGTATTTCACAGGTTCTTCACGATGAGTCGTGACATGACGTGGATACAGCTCCAGGGTACCGTGGCGGCGGAAAGTATTTCACAGGTTCTTCACGATGCTTCGTGACATGACGTGGATACTGTTTCAGGGTACCGTCCCTGTGGTAACACTTGTGGGATGTTTGGTGACTGCATGAGGATCGTGTGCCATGAAGGAGGCTGAATTGTCCATAGGTTCTTCACGATGCGTCGTGACATGACGTGGGATTCCCCTCCAGTTTCTGTACATGTGCTTGCACTCATAGATCATCTAAGACATTACCGTTGTTACAGTAGTAGATTAAGTCATAACGGGGGATTGAACCCTACAAGATGAAGAACGATTAAGAGGCTTGCCCTCGGACCTATGTAGTATGGGATGCATAGACTCCGAACAAGTGTGCATTAGTGTCATATAACATAAATAATTGCATTAAGGATTAAGTGCACAATCACAACACGACATCAATAGGGTAGTCCCTTTAATTGTAATGTGACAAGTTTGTGTTTGCTAAATATGGAAAATTAAGTTATACTATTTCCGGCATAGAGAGGATGGCCATGTATAATGATCGTCGGTTGAATAAACTGACGTACCCACAGTCTTATATGCAGGGAAATGGCATGTTAAAGGTTAAAGAGGAATGGATGCTTAAAGATTTTACCATGTTGTTGTATATTTATTCAAATGTTGTATATTTTTACTTCCGCTGTGCAAATGAAAAGTATAATATTGATGTAAACTCTGATGTATAGTGAAAAGTTTAAATTTCCTTGTAAAATTGTACTGAAGAAAGTGAAAAGATCCTATAGAACATCTCGAATTCAGTGTCTTTGGGATTCGGGGCGTTACAGAGTGGTATCAGAGCCACGCTTTCTACGCTTTCCACACTTGTACAAAGTTATAGGGAACGACACCCTAGAAGTGGACATTAGAGTGTGTGTTTGAGTCTAGAGATTTAAATGTAAGTGACTTACATTTGTGTTGCTCTAAGATTTATGCTTCTTCCTCTCTATTTCTAAGATGGCTGATCACTTCGACCCTGCTAGAGGCGACGACTGGCATATCATTGAGGAAGAGTACCATCCTGGACAGGCTGATTCCGAGGACGAGTACTACCCTGGGCAAGCTGATTCTGACGGTAATGAATGGCCTGAATCCCGAGAGATTACCCCACCTCCGGATTCATCTGATGACTCTTCTTCTGACGAAGAAGAAGAACCAGTTCCAAGTGGTCTTGTGACTTCTCTTCAGAGGCAGGTAGAGACACTGCAAGAGAGAGTCGGATTGTTGGAGGCTCAACTGGCGAAGCGAAAGGACGATTTCTCTGTTCTTAGTCATCGGGTTTGGGAACTCGAGAAGAGGAAGAACCTGACTGATGTGCTGAAGGATGAGGTTGAAGAACTGCGGGAAGAACTTCGAGCAGCGAAGAGGACCCGTAGGAGTTAGATTGTTGTAGCTTCTATTTTCTTCCGTTCTGATGTCAAAAATGTTTTTAATTCGAATGTATAAAGTTTAGAATTCAATGAAATGCAAGTTGGTTTAAATTCTTGTTCTATACTTCAAATTTGATGGATCTTTTGTATCAGAATATGTCGAGAAGAGGATCTAGGAATGGGGAAGGTTTGGACCTGGAGACCGAACTTGCAAGGGTTTACCAGAAGCTGAATGCAGTGGCTATGAACCAAGGAAGGGGGCCGGCGAATCCAGTGCCCGAGGCGATTAAGCTAGTGGAATCATTCAAGAGAATGAAACCACCTGTATTCGAGGGAAAGTCAGACCCAGATGCGGCTGACAACTGGATTCGGCAAGTGGAGACGATCTTTGAGGTATTGGAGACCCCTGAGGGTAGCAAGGTCAAGTTGGCGACTTTGCAATTCGAGAAGGATGCGGCTGTTTGGTGGCAGTCGATGAAGAGGACCATGGGAGGCTTGTTGCTCGGCTGGGAGGAATTTCTGGAAGAATTCCGCAGCCACTATTTCCCCTCCGACGTCCAGGAGAAGAAGGCGATGGAGTTTCTGTCACTTCAGCAAGGTAGCATGTCAGTGAGGGAGTATGAGACTAAGTTTACTCAGCTCTCTAGGTATGCTCCAGAACTGGTGATAAATGAGGCAAAGAAGGCTCGCAAGTTCGAGCATGGACTGAGGCCAAGCTTGAGATCCCGGATGATACCCCTTGGTATCAGAAGATTCGACAAGTTGGTAAAGAGGGCGGCAGCGACGGAGGCGGATATGGAGCAGTTCCATGTTGTTCAGAACCGGAGGAACAACTGGCAGACTGGTAAGAGGCCTGCACATTCTGGGAGTTTCAAGGGACAACCATCTGCACAAAGGTTCAAACCGACAGGGGCGAACGCTGTTAGTGTAGCTGGAGGACCTGGAAACAATGTGGTGAGACCTCCTGCGGTGACTTGCCTTAACTGTGGTGAGACGGGACATTTCATGTCTCAATGCTCCAAGCCACGGAACAGTAATCGCAATGCACCAATGCAGCAGTCTGGGAAGAGGCCGTACCAATCTGGGACGGAGGCTGATGCTGAGGAAGCAGATCAGGTCATCACTAGTATGAGGGCTGATGTTTAGTGGTCTTTGTCATTTCTTCTTCCCGTTCATATTGTGAAACTGTTATGTAATGGTGTGAATTATGTAACAGGAGAACTATATCTTAATGGAATGAAAGTTGTTGTATTGTTCGATACTGGATCCTCTCATACATTTGTGTCTCCAAAGTTTGCTAAATTGTTGGGAGTTGAACCGAGGATTTTTCCAGGCAAGATCTTAGCAGTAGCCACTCCGTCAGGGGAAACTTTAACCACTGATCGGTATTATACTGATTGCGAGATAGTGATTGGAGATCGAATCTTTGGCATTGATCTGATCGAGCTGACTATCTTGGGAGTCGATGTTATCATTGGCATTGATTGGATATCGGTGTACAGTGCAAGCATCGAGTGTAAGACCAAGACGGTAATAGTGAAGGCTCCAGGTGGACCTGAAGTCACGTTCCAAGGGAAGCAGAAGTGTTCTAAGCTGGTGGCTACTATCCGCAAGGAAGAGACTCCTGCGGAAGTGCAAGGGATTCCTGTGGTTCGGGACTATCTGACTATGTTCTTGGATGATTTTCCTGGGTTACCCCCGCATCGTGATGTAGAGTTCAGCATCACTGTTCAACCGGGAAGTGCACCCATCTCTAAGGCACCGTATAGGATGGCTCCAGTGGAACAGGATGAGGTGAAACGGCAGATTGAGGAACTGTTGGGAAAAGGCTTTATTCAACCTAGTGCGTCACCTTGGGGAGCACCAGTGCTTTTGGTAAAGAAGAAGGATGGATCGATGAGAATGTGTATCGATTACCGGGAGCTGAATAAGGTCACTGTTCAGAATAAGTATCCGATTCCTCGAATTGATGACTTATTCGATTGTCTACAAGGAGCAGCTGTATTCTCCAAAATAGATCTTCGATCAGGATATCACCAAGTGCGAGTGAAAGCTGAAGATGTGCACAAAACTGCGTTTAGAACTCGGCATGGGCATTACGAATTCTTAGTTATGCCATTCGGAGTGATGAATGCACCCGCAATCTTCATGGATTTGATGAACAGAGTTCTGAGGCCGTTTATTGATTCTTTCGTCGTGGTGTTTATCGACGATATCCTCGTGTACTCCAAGTCTGAGGAGGAGCACACCGAGCATCTGGCAGCAGTTTTGAAGAAGCTGGAAGAGCAGAAGTTGTATGCCAAGTTATCCAAGTGTGATTTTTGGAAATCTAAAGTGGCATTCCTAGGTCACATCCTTTCTAAGGAGGGAGTGGAAGCGGGATGTGGCTGAATTTGTTGCGAAGTGTGAGGTTTGTCAGCAAGTCAAAGCCGAAAGTCAGAGACCCGGAGGTCTATTACAGCCGTTACCTATTCCGGAGTGGAAGTGGGATAACATCAGTATGGATTTCATCACGGGATTGCCTAAGAGTTCTAAGGGCAATGATGCGATTTGGGTTATAGTCGATCGACTAACCAAGTCCGCTCACTTTTTGGTGATGAAACTCACTGCTTCGATGGACAGGTTGGCTGAGATGTATGTTGGTGAGATTGTCAGACTTCATGGTGTTCCCTCAACTATTGTGTCTGATCGAGATACGCGGTTTACTTCGCATTTCTGGAGGAGTCTTCAGACAGCTTTGGGTACCAAGACAGATTTCAGCACTGCTTTTCATCCGCAAACCGATGGGCAAACCGAGAGAGTCAACCGCATTCTTGAGGATATGCTGCGGTGTTGTATACTAGACTTCGGAGGCAGTTGGGAAAGGCATTTACCTTTGGTGGAATTTGCCTACAATAACAGTTTTCAGGCTAGCATCGGGATGGCGCCGTACGAAGCTCTGTATGGCAGGAAGTGCAGGACTCCTGTTTGTTGGTTTGAAGTTGGGGAGCGTCAGTTGTTTGGTCCTGAGCTTGTACAGCAAACTTCTGAGAAGATTGATCTGATCAGGAAAAGGTTGGTGGAAGCTCAGAGCAGGTAGAAAAACTATGCAGACAACCGGAGAAGGGACCTTGAGTTTGAGGTTGGTGACTTCGTCTTTCTGAAAGTATCACCCAGTAAAGGTGTGGTTCGATTTGGCAAAGGCGGGAAGTTAGCCCCGAGGTTTATAGGCCCGTATAAGATATTGAAAAGGATCGGGAAAACTGCTTACCGGCTTGAATTACCGGAAGAGTTGTCTCAGGTGCATAATGTCTTTCATGTGTCTATGCTGAGAGGTTACATTCCAGATCCGAGTCATCATTTGCCTGAAGTGCCGGAAGGTTTGCAGTTGACCTGAATTACATCGAGTCTCCTGTAGAGATTGTTGACCGTAAGGAGAAAGTCTTGAGGAATAAGACGATACCAATGGTCAAGGTAGTCTGGAGAAACCACTTGGTTGAAGAGGCTACTTGGGAACCTGAGGAGAGGATGTTGAAGGACTATCCGGAGCTTTTTGCTTGATTGTATCTTGTATTCTTTTGTTTTTGTGTTGTGTTGTATTTTGTTTTTCTCGCTCTTGACTGTAGTTCCGGGGACGGAACTATTCTAAGGAGGGAGTGTTGTAATACCCTGATTTTTCATTTAATGAAAAATTATTTATTTTGCACGAAGTGTGCACGTGCAATATTTTTGATTGAATTAAAGTCTTATAATTGTTTTATTTTGAGGTGTATGAATATTTAAATATATGTTTTCAAATTATTTTTATACAAAAGCCAATCTTTAAATAAATAGAAAGCCATATTTTAAAGCCTCTTTCTTAAAGCCCAAAATGTATTTTTATTTATTTTACTATTTCGGCCCATAAAACTAAAAGCCCATGGATTAATTTATTTAAAAAGTCTATTTTACTTTTGTACAAATTAAAATGCACAGGCCTAGTTGCATGCACGTGCACAACACGTACACGTGCAATGCACACTGTTTCCATGGCCGGATTGCTTTTGGAGGGAGATTCAAAAGTCTTAGTGGTGGTCATGGTGTGGTAGTTATGTGAATGTGGGTAGTTGTGGTAACTCCTACTCTAATCCTAGCCTTCCATCCTACAACCAACCAACTCATCCTAGCCCTTCATTCTACTTGATTTCTAGTATAAATACCCCCCCTCCCATGGCTATATTCATATGCAATTATATTTTCCCAAAACTATAGTCTAATTAGTAGTAGTTGTGAGATAAAAGATTGAGAGAATTGTGTGGGATTGCTTGCATTTGTCCAAGGAGGTGAGGCCGGCTAGTGCAAGGGGGAAGCTTTCGGTTTTGTACTTGGGCTTGGAGTTGTGTGCGAGCGTCTAGGAGGAGGTGCATCTTGTTGCAAGGAAGTGTTGCTTTTGTGTTGTTTTTCTCTCCATACAAGGTGGGTAAAATTTTCCATATTTCTAAAAGTAGAAATGCTTGTTTGAATGAATGGTAGTGGATTTGATTTTCCTTATTACTGATGCTAGTATTATATTGAGAAATGATGCATGAAAAATACTAATAAGAGTACACTCCTAATTAGAAAATTGATTTACAAATGGATTGGGATGTGAGTATGCAATTATATGTGATTTGATTAGTAAAAATTTAAGTTGGCAGGGATTAATTTGTAACTGGCTAATAAAGAGATTAGTGGCTTAATTTGTTGAGAATTGCCGAGAAGGAATCTTTCGGGTAAGTCGACTTAGGACATTGTCAGTCGACTTATATGCTCATCTAAGTCGACTGGTGCTGTTATAAGTCAACTATTTATTGCTTAAAATTGTGGAAGTTTTTCCCCTGAACAGTCGACTTACTATAGTATAAGTCGACTGGTACTGATGCATTTTTATAAACTCGAATGTTCTACTCTTTTGAAAATACATGAAACTTTCTAAAGGAAATCTGGGAATTGTTGCATGGAATAAAATATGATTTGAAGATAAACGGTGTAATCAGAACTATGATTTTGATATGTGTATTTTTGGGAAAGTATACCTTGCAAAAGAACTAGAAATGACGAAGATTAATATAGTAAAGATTGAAGTGACATTATAGATGCATGAAAACATGAATTATGAATATTCGTTAGTACTTCTCATTTGAGAACAATGTGATAACCATGAAATGTGAATTATTCTTGTTAAAGAATAGCGTGACAAATGTGATGTGTGATTCCTTAATTGGAGATGTTTAAACTGTTCAGTCGACCGAATGCTTGTAGCAGTCGACTGTACTGAGTAGAAGATGTATAGTTGAAACACTCTGTACAGACGACTGATTTGAATGACAGTCGACTATTAATTGAATGACATTTAAATGTGGAAACTGCGGAACAGCTGACTGGTCGTGTGCAGCAGTCGACTCTTCCGAGTGTTATTAATGAACTGTATTTTTGACTGGATAAGTCGACTGGTGGAGTTCCAAGTCGACTGTCCAGAGTGATTTTTGATATATCTGAAATCTTATGGTTTACTCGTGGTAAAGATTGTGAATCTGGATATTGGTAAACTCTTTTTATTGCTGTATGAATTTACATGAAATGAATCATAGTTTGAATTGAGAAATTTACATGAGATGAATCATAGATATGAATTGAGAATTACATGAATATGAAAGCTAAGATCATGATTATGAAAAATGAACTCAAGAGCTGGAAGTGCTCAGATTATGTTAGAATTTGTGAATTGGAATTGAAATGAAAGAGTAGCTAAGTCTCCCCGGCAGTTGAAAAAGAAATTGAAATGAATATTGAAAAGAAAGACCAAGGTTGGTCATGTTGAAATGAATGAATAAGTCCGGTTTAGTGGAGGGGCTAACTCTAGAGCTTTGATTTTGTTCATGATTCTAATAAAAACTAAGGATTAGCACATAGTGGAGATGTGATGAAAGTAGGAGAAAAACACGAGTGAGAGCCATCGGATTTGCGGCGGAGAGTATTTCACAGGTTCTTCACGATGAGTCGTGACATGACGTGGATACGGCTCCAGGGTACCGTGGCGGCGGAAAATATTTCACAGGTTCTTCACGATGCGTCGTGACATGATGTGGATACTGTTCCAGGGTACCGTCCCTGTGGTGACACTTGTGGGATGTTTGGTGACTGCATGAGGATCGTGTGCCATGAAGGAGGCTGAATTGTCCATAGGTTCTTCACGATGCGTCGTGACATGACGTGGGATTCCCCTCCAGTTTCTGTACACGTGCTTGCACTCATAGATCATCTAAGACACTACCGTAGTTACAGTAGTAGATTAAGTCATAACGGGGGATTGAACCCTACAAGATGAAGAACGATTAAGAGGCTTGCCCTCGGACCTATGTAGTATGGGATGCATAGACTCCGAACAAGTGTGCATTAGTGTTGATGCGGTTTATTTCTGGGAGACGTGTGGATGCACCAGGTGTGAGTTCGGACTCAATTTGTATTTGAAGGAGAAAGCTGCTCGTCTGCCGACCCTTGGCTGACCGGGCGGAACCTGAGGCGACCTCGGGGTGATTCGGAGATCTGGGCTCGGATCAGAGGATTCGGATCCGAGGTCTTGTGTACCTGCAGACGGTCCTGAAACACCGGGGTTTGTCCCGGTGGCAGACCCTCCGACGATCTAGTCAGTCTCTGTGAGAGAGTAGCAATAACTAGGTGAATTTAAGTGGAAAAAGATTGATTACCTCCAAAAGGTGGGTGAGGGTCTAGTATTTATAGAGAACCCCAACCAGGTTTGGTTCCGTTTGGGGGCCGGGTCTGGACCCGAAAGCCCATGGGTCTGACGTGGCAGAGGGCCCAGGGGGTTTAGGGCAGACGTGGCAATACCAGGGGCGGTATAGGGCTGACGTGGCAAAACCCTTGGTGGTATTTGGAGCTGACATGGCTGATCGTAGGACTCCCGTGCTTCTGGGAGAAACGGAGGGCCTAGGCTGCGTCAGGTCATCCCCCTGCTTCGCCAGAAAGGGGGGACGGCCCATGGGGCTGTCACGGATCGGATGCCGATGACCACTGAGACTTCGTCGGAGACGAGGAGGCCAGTTCTGTGGGGGTGAACTTGGGGGGTCGGCGCCGATCCTGCAATGGTTCGAAACCGAACTAGATTGCTATTTTTACCTTTCTTGAGTGAGAGTTGTATTGGGCCCTGGTTGGGCCCCAGGCCATTTTTACCCTACTACACAAGCCCTCCACTCCTGCGTGGGTGCGGGAGCTAGCCGGGGAGGAGTGTTCATAGTCGTGGAAATGGGATGGCGAATCGTTGAATCTTCCGGAGAAGAGTACCCTGATGCCAGACCGAACCTCGAGATGAGGAGGGATTATGGGTCGGTAAGGGTGATGGCGAGCCGTTGCTTCTTCCTGAGAAGAGTACCCTGGTGCTAGACCGAACCTCGAGATGAGGAGAGATTATGGGTCGGTAAGGGTGATGGCGAGCTGGTGGATCTTCCGAAGAAGAGTACCCAGGTGCCAGACCGGACCTCGAGCTGGCGAGGGATTATGGGTCGGTAAGGGTGAAGGCGAGCCGTTGTTTCTTCCTGAGAAGAGTACCCTGGTGCCAGACCGAACCTCGAGGTGAGGAGGGATTATGGGTCGGTAAGGGTGATGGCGAGCCGTGGAGCCTTCCTGAGAAGACTACCCTGGTGCTAGACCCGACCTCGAGCAGGCGAGGGACTTATGGGCCAACAAGGGGGGTGGCGAGCCGTTGAGCCTTCCTGAGAAGACTACCCTTGTACCAGACCTGACCTCGAGCTTGGCGAGGGATTACGGGTTGGTAAGGGCGTTGGCGAGCCGTGGAGCCTTCCTGAGAAGACTACCCTGGTGTTAGACCCGACCTCGAGCAGGCGAGGGACTTATGGGTCAACAAGGGGGGTGGCGAGCCGTTGAGCCTTCCTGAGAAGACTACCCTGGTGCCAGACCCGACCTCGAGCTTGGCGAGGGATTACGGGTCGGTAAGGGCGATGGCGAGCCGTGAAGCCTTCCTGAGAAGACTACCCTGGTGCTAGACCCGACCTCGAGTAGGCGAGGGACTTATGGGCCAACCAAGGGTGGGGGGCGAACCGTTGTGCCTTAGGAATGTTGGGCAGGGTAGCCTGCCGACTTTTGCGGAGTATTGAAGGCGTCCCGGGATCTGTGCGATGTACCAATTTCCCAGGGGCCTTAATGGCGCTGCCTAATAAATGTATGGCGCATGGTCTTCCGTCGTTTGGTTTTCCCCACGTCATAAAAGCTGGCTTATGGGGGAGGCTATAAGTACCCCTCTCCGCAGCGGGTTGGATCACAGCAAGAGTGGTCTACTGGTCCTCCAAGGTGTCTGCTACGGCGGACGTCTGTCTTTTGCAAAATTTTTCCCTTGGTTGTGTTGGAGAGGTGGTTTCTCTGCCACCCCGATCTTCTCTCGGATCTGATCGCTCTGATACGGCCGCCAGATCCAGGGGGATCGGGGCGAGAGGGGTAACGACCGAAATCCGGACCAATAGATGAGTAGCCTCGGATTGGTGATGCTTCTGTCGTCTGGATCCTTTTTCGGGACAGACGACCCTGATATGGTTGTTTGGCCCGAGAGAGATCCAGATGGGAGGGGCATCTACCAAACCCCAGGCTTGGGGCCGGAGTGCCCCGGATAGGTGGGTCGTCTCCAATTGGAGGTCGGCCACTCTGTCTTCAAATAGGGCCCCAGGTGATGGCGATTTCTGTCTCACCCTCGAACAGTTCGGGGTTTCGGCCGTCGAGGCTGTAAGCCCCGAACTGCTCGCGGGTGAAAGGGGAATCGGCCGAGTCCTGGAGCCCGGGGCGTCTGTCTAAGGGCGGCGCCTTAAACCTTTAAGTAAAAACGTTCTCTTTGCCGAATGCCCACTCCGAACTGACCCCCTCGTCTGGCTGCCAGCATGGCGTTGGATGACGTCAGCAGCGCACGTTTTGAGGACGTGGCGCGATTTCCCAGGCGGCAGTTGCACGTCAAATAGGTGAACAGTTCTCGCGGGAATCGAGGAGTCGCTTTTGTCCTTTATAAATACTCCCCCCTCTCCCCTTCTAGCCCACTCCTTTCTTGCCGCCATTTTTTGTTCAAAAATTTCCCAACACTTTAGCGCTCGTCCCTGCAACTTGTTGTACTAGACTCGCCCTTTCGAAGTGACCCCAGGTGAGTTGGTAAGTTTGTTTAGTTTTAGGCACAGATGGATAGGGCTCAGTCTGGCTCGTCAGCGTCGACATCTAGGGAGGAAGTGAAACCTGTTTCCGACTCGACTTCGTGGGAGGAGCCCGTACTTGAGGGGGAGTCAGTATACGTCGAGGAGTCTTCCGATTCGGTTTCGTGGGAGGAACCCGTAGGTGAGGAGGAGGAGGTACATGGTGTGAGGCCGTTACGCTCCCGACGTCCCTTTGTGGTGGAGAGTAGTGAGTCGGGGGAGACGAATGATGGCTCGGGCGGCGTCCGCGTTTTGAAGTTGACTTTCGAGGAAGAGGGAGGCGAGGGTGGCATTGTAAAGAGATCCACAGTTCAGGGTGCGGGTCCGAGTTCCATGCCGACCGTCCTGGGGCCCTTATTCACTCCCTCGCCGGAGCGAACCAAGACGAAGAAGAAGGCTCCGAGGAAGGCAGGACCAGGGACTGGTGGTTCGAGCCAGGCGCCCGTATACCGTAATTTGTGGACAGGTTCACCCGTGCAGCCGAAGCCTTTCCGTCAGTATCCTGATGACCTATCTGACAAGGAGCTCTTCGGCGTGCAGGCTTCCTCGCCGAGTCGGAAGAGGGGGACGATGGACGCGATTCTGACCGTCTTGGAGGGTGGGGACTTGGAGGTTTTGCAGCTGGCGTACCACATAGGTCCTGGCTACGAATTGATGCTGCCGAGCCCTACTCTGCGCCCAACCGATCCCCTATCTGCTTGGTGTTGCGTCTTCCCAGTGGACGCCTTCATTTCTGGACTAAGGCTGCCAGTCCACCCGTTTGTTCGGAAAGTGTTGAACTGGGCCTCCTTGGCTCCGATGCAGTACGGGCCGAACTCTTGGAAGCAGATAATCTGTTTCATACTGATGTGCGAGGCACGGAAGGTACCCCTACGGTTGAACGTGTTCCGAGCGATGTTGATGATCAGTTCGGCGGCTGAGGGCATTTACTATATCTCCCCCCGGAGTAAGAGGAAGGTTGTACACAGCCACCCGGACTCTATTAAGGATTGGAAGAAGAAATATTTGGTGATTCGGAGTGCAGAGCCCTGGGACATTCCGACTAGATGGAACTATTCCAAGCCGAGCTATCCTGCGCCGAGGCAGGGGGATCTGTCGGCCGAGGAGTGGGGGTTTGTCGAGCGCCTCCGTTTGTCCCCTAGTATCGATTGGACGAAGGTGACGGAGGCCCATCTGGCGAGCATCGGACTGAGCCCAGCCGTTCTGCGTATGTAGTTGTTTCCTTTCTCTTGGTCTTTTCGTGCTTTCCTGCTTATTGCTTCTTAATGGTTTTTTCCGCTGATATGGATGAGGCATCGATCAAGGCCAGGAGGCTCGCCATGAATAAGGAGAACGCCGAGAAGAAGAAGGGGGAGTCGGTGAAGAGGCCGAGGGAGCCACCCCTGGTTATCTCGGAGGTCCCGCTCGAGCCGAAGACTAAGAGGACTCGCTTGGAGACGAGCAAGGGGGTGGCCCCTTCGAGGGGTAAGGGTCCAGCGAGGGCATTCGATCTTGACAAGGGGAAAAGTCCCTTGGTAGAGGTTGAGGAGGAGGACCCGGTGGTGGAGATGTTGTGGCAACGGTGGGCACCGGACTGGTCGGTTCGGATGGGCGACTGTCTGACCGAGGAAGCCCAGGCCGTTGAGGTGGTGGAGAAGTTGGTGACCCCTCGTGATCGCCAAGCGATGGAGAGTGAGCCCGTAGAGGTGGCCTTTACGCGCCTGGCGCAGGCCACCGTGCTGGTAAGCTTGTCGACCTCATCTTTCTCGTTAATCTTGCTTCGGGAGTTCTTCCCTTATCAGTGTTATGTTGGCCGCAGGCTTGTATGCAGGGAGCTAACGTAAAGAATCTTTATGAAGCGTCCCTGTCGCAAGAGCGGGTTCGGGCGGACAAGAGCGAGCGGGAGATGAAGGAGATGCGGATCGAGCTCGAGGGTTCGCATAAGAGGGAGCAGAAGATGAAGCTCGAGCTCGAGGCTCAGGACGCCGAGTGGGGGAAGAGGGTGGTCTCCTTGAAGAAGAAGTTTGCCAAGGAGAAGGAGGAGTTGACGGCTGCGTTTGCCAAGGAGAGGGCCGAGCTGACGGATGCGGGTCAGCAGATGGTGATCAAGGCCCAGGATGAGTGCTACGCGAAGGCCCTCAGCCATGTGAGGTACTTCTACCCGTCCGTCGACCTGTCCGGTTTCGAGTATGACATGGAGATTGAGGGGACACTGAAGACTCCTGCCGAGGAAGGGCCCGTTGGCGACCCGGCCGCCGACCCTCCTGCGAACCCGATCGATGCCGAGGCGGGAAATCAAGTTGTGTAGTTTTATCTTTCTTTTTTCTCTCCTTTGATTGTATTCGCCTCCTGCGGACTGGCCACCGCCTTTTTTGTAAGAAGTAGTACACTTTGTAAAAAGTATCTTTGACTGGCCAAGTGTTTTGACCTTGGGTATTTCCGAACCTCCTTGCTTATGTGCGTTGAGTCGGTACTCTTGCAGGTTGTGGCTTCCCTTCCCGAGGCGGACCCCCGTCGTCCCGATGCGGCGTGGCTTTGGAGCGAGGTTGAGGCATTGGAGACCACTTTGGATCGGTACCTTGAGAGGGCCCGTACTGCTGACGCTGCCTTCGATTATCACAGGAGAGCCCACCGACCCGCGAGGGATCGAAGTGGGGCCTTAGGGAGAGTCCCTAGCTCGGATTCGGTTGGAGCCTATCGAGGCGTTGGGGACGATACCGGAGTGAGGACTCAGGCGCCGATTGCATTATCTGGCGTTTAGGGTTTCAACAAAAAGAGATCTCTTTCGTATAAGGTATGGAGGGCCGCTAAGACGGTCCTGTACACATGAGTGTTTACACAAAAAACCGGTTTACATTAAGCCAGGCTAGAGCCTATGTTTGCCCTTCGAGGAGTTTTATCCGGCACTTGGCTTCGACTGGGGCCTTCTCCCACTTGGTGACAAATTTGGAAGCAGGGCCGTCCCTCTCAGGATTGAACTTGACGGCGTCGAGGGAGAACACACCCCCCCCGACGGTGGTCATGTAGCACGATCGCGCTGCTTCTTGGCTACCTCGGACAATGCCGACCCCTTGCGGGGTAGGAAATTTGAGTTTCAGATGGTAAGCCGAGGGCACCGCTTGGAGGGAGCATAGTCTGGGTCGGCCGAGTATGGCGTTGTAAGCTGCCTTGACGTTGACCACCATGAAGTCCATGGACTCGGTCCTTTTGACAGGAGCCGATCCTGCGGTAACGTCGAGGGTGACAATCCCTTCTATCACGACAGGGACGCCGGAGAACCCCTGCAAGGTGTATCCGGCCGGCTTGAGCCTGCCTCTAGGTAGCTTGAGATTCTCGAATGCTTCGAGGAAAAGGATATTAACCGAGCTGCCGTTGTCGACGAGGACTCGGCGAACTTCACAATTAGCCATGTGAAGACAAATGACGAGGGCATCGCAGTGGGGTAGGCGGACGCCCTCGAGGTCCTCTCCTGAGAAGGAGACCGGCATCGGTTGTATCTTGGGCGAGGAATTGTTGCGGACAGCATTCACTTCCCGGATGAAGGCTTTTCGGGAAGTATTTGAATTTCCTCCCATGGGCCCTCCGTGGACACAATGCAAGATGAAGGGCGCCTCCGCGGCTCCCTCAGAGTCAGGATCCTGACCTTGGATGCGGTTCGGAGTAGGGTTCGGAGGCGAGGTCCTCCGGTTCCTAATGTCTCGCCGATCCCGTGGGACTTCTCGGGTGAATTCTCGGAGGTACCCCCTGGAAATGAGCTCCTCAATCTCGTCTTTCAGGGCTCGGCACTGGTCGGTTTCGTGCCCGTGATCTCTGTGGAAGCGACAGTAGAAGCGCTGGTCTCGGTTCTTGCCGTTGTTAGGCCGGGGGGGGTAATCGAACAATGCCTTTGTCTTCGATTTCTAAGAGGATGGCGGATACGTTATGTGTCAAGGGAGTGTACCTCTCGAAGCGGGGGACCGGCGGGACCTTCTTCAAGGCCCCCGCGTCCCTTGGAGCTTTCTTTGATGGTTCGACCTCTTCGACCTTCCGCTTTCCCTTCCCGATGGCCTCCTTGGTATCTTCGGGGTTAAGGGCCTCTTCTGCCCTAATGTATTTCTCGACCCTGTTGAGGAGGTCGGGAAAGTCGACGGGGGGTTTCTTCGCCAGAGAAGCCTTCAGCTGTCCATGACGGACGTTGTGCCGAAATGCCGCAGAGGCGACGCCCGGATCGAGGGAGGAGACCGATCTTGCCTCTGCGGTAAACCTCCGGACGAACACTCTGAGTGACTCCCCCTCTATCTGTCGGAGCCCCAGTAATGAGGCGCTGGTCCTTTCGGCCTTCCGGCTAGTGACAAAGTGGGCAAGAAAATTGCCCTCTAGTTGGTCGAAGGAGTAAATGGAGCCGGGGGCGAGCTTCGAGAACCATCACGAGCCGGGCCCCGAAGGGTGGCCGGGAAGGCTCGGCACAGCAGGGGATCTGAGGCGCTGTGAATCATCATGAGAGTTTTGAAGCCCTCCATGTGATCAGCAGGATCTCCCTCGCCGTCGTAGGTCTCGAATTGAGGGGGTCGGAAGTTCCTGGGTATTTCTGCCTGGAGGATGGGGGCGGAAAAGGGAGGTCGGATAGGTCTGTACCCCTGAGCCGCTCTTTGGCTGCCGTCCCCTATGTGATCGAGGCGATCTTCCATTTCTTGGAGGCGCCTTAGGAGTATGTCATCGTCCTCTGGCTGGATTGTTGATGGTCGGGACACGCTGGCCTCGGTGTCCGACCTGGTTTGGGAATGGAGGGTTTCTCCCCTGGGGGTCCGTCGGAGAGCCCCAAGAATTTCTCTTCGGAAGTCCTGGAACTCCTTCTGAGTGATGGGGGCTCCCTCGACCCTGTTCGGCTGGCCTGAAGGTTGCCTTCCGATGCGGCTGAGTGCGGGCCTCCGTCTCTCGGGCGGTGGTCGTGGATGGTTCGGGGCCGGGTTGGAAGCGGCCCTTCCCCTGCTGCGGGTGATTTGACGGTTGACGATTATTCCTCGTAGGTCGGGCTGGACTGTACGGGTGGCGCTTCGCCGGGATCCCTGATGGGAATCTCCGTGCCTTGATGCGCGTGGCCCAGCATTGGTATTTGGTGGGGGTGTGTCCCGTTGGTTGACGGAGGACGCGGCCCCCTGACCTCTGGAGGCCATGGGAGTTCGGCTGTCGAGGTCGCTCGATGGTCGGGCTCGGGTCGGCTTCTGAAGCAAGTTTCCCACAGACGGCGCCAACCTGATGCGGTTTATTTCTGGGAGACGTATGGATGCACCAGGTGTGAGTTCGGACTCAATTTGTATTTGAAGGAGAAAGCTGCTCGTCTGCCGACCCTTGGCTGACCGGGCGGAACCTGAGGCGACCTCGGGGTGATTCGGAGATCTGGGCTCGGATCAGAGGATTCGGATCTGAGGTCTTGTGTACCTGCAGACGGTCCTGAAACACCGGGGTTTGTCCCGGTGGCGGACCCTCCGACGATCTAGTCAGTCTCTGTGAGAGAGTAGCAATAACTAGGTGAATTTAAGTGGAAAAAGATTAATTACCTCCAAAAGGTGGGTGAGGGTCTAGTATTTATAGAGAACCCCAACTGGGTTTGGTTCCGTTTGGGGGCCGGGTCTGGACCCGAAAGCCCATGGGCCTGACGTGGCAGAGGGCCCAGGGGGTTTAGGGCAGACGTGGCAATACCAGGGGCGGTATAGGGCTGACGTGGCAAAACCCTTGGTGGTATTTGGAGCTGACATGGCTGATCGTAGGACTCCCGTGCTTCTGGGAGAAACGGAGGGCCTAGGCTGCGTCAGGTCATCCCCCTGCTTCGCCAGAAAGGGGGGACGGCTCATGGGGCTGTCACGGATCGGATGCCGATGACCACTGAGACTTCGTCGGAGACGAGGAGGCCAGTTCTGTGGGGGTGAACTTGGGGGTCGGCGCCGATCCTGCAATGGTTCGAAGCCGAACTAGATTGCTATTTTTACCTTTCTTGAGTGAGAGTTGTATTGGGCCCTGGTTGGGCCCCAGGCCATTTTTACCCTACTACAAGTGTCATATAACATAAATAATTGCATTAAGGATTAAGTGCACAATCACAACACGACATCAATAGGGTAGTCCCTTTAATTGTAATGTGACAAGTTTGTGTTTGCTAAATATGGAAAATTAAGTTATACTATTTCCGGCATAGAGAGGATGGCCGTGTATAATGATCGTCGGTTGAATAAACTGACGTACCCACAGTCTTATATGCAGGGAAATGGCATGTTAAAGGTTAAAGAGGAATGGATGCTTAAAGATTTTACCATGTTGTTGTATATTTATTCAAATGTTGTATGTTTTTACTTCCGCTGTGCAAATAAAAAGTGTAATATTGATGTAAACTCTCATGTATAGTGAAAAGTTTAAATTTCCTTGTAAAATTGTACTGAAGAAAGTGAAAAGATCCTGTAGAACATCTCGAATTCAGTGTCTTTGGGATTCGGGGCGTTACAGAGTTGCCTTGACCGAGGTTAGGGGAAAGGAGAGGCATGGACGTGTCCGTGGTATGGGGCTAGGACCAACCCCCTCGCGGCTATTCGGACGGAGTGAATCTAGTTCAAGTGCCAATCGGGACGAGGAGATGACTTCATTAAAGGCACAAGTTGCACTCCTCCAAGAACAAATGGCCCATTTAATAGGGCAGCAATCCCAAGTCCCACCCTCGGTAAGTATTTAAATTGGTATTTTTAAAGAGATTATGGTCTTGAATGCATGAAAGACACGTACTAGTGTTTGTGAGTCTGCATTGTGGCTGTCGTCTATAAGCATTTCGTCTATGTTTCTTATGTGGGCTGTGATTAGAAAGAAAGGGCTGGAGTGGAGATCTGGAAACCCAAATAGAGACATCTCGTTTATTATAATCTATACTTATTGTTGGACCAATCCCCTCTTGCTGTTGTTGCTGATGTCTCTTTGTGTGCGTGTGTTGAAGAGAATGAAGGGATGAGAGAGAGATGGGGAAAATGCCGCTATGTTAGCCTGGTGTATCCTCATTCTCTACCATCCCTCTTTCTGGCTCCATATTATATATTAAATTGGTTTCCTTCCACGATGACAGTCCGTAATACTACACTTGATATGAGCCCTGTTCATAGCTGCACCCTATTGCATACTCACAAACAACTAATACGTGTCGTTCATGCATTGTATGACCAACCCCACTTTGGCACATAAGATGCTTAGATGACATTGTATGACCTGCTAATAAGATTTGTTCAGCCGTGTTGTTGTACTGATTTGGAGGATTTTGGTATGCTAGCAGCATACTTAGTTTCACAGTGAACCCATTTTTTGTTAAAAAATCATGCCAAAGATGGCAAACAGGTTCTCAAACAGTATCTGAGCTTATATGTTGCTCTACTAATTCTTGAGCCCAACTAAATCTAAAACCCAATTGTTGTGCATATCCGGAGGATTTTGGCATACGTACCTATAGCATCCTCAGTTCACAGTGAACCCATTTTGGTAAAAAAAACATGCCCAGATGACAATCAGATGCATGAGATAAGCTTCATTAACAGTAAAAGAAGATGAGGATGGCAATCATGCCAAAGATGGCAATCAGGTTACTTTAACAGTATCTTAAAATGAAAATTTCCATTATTTGAGCATATATGTTTCTTTAACAGTGACTGTGAACAATTGTTCTTAATTGGGCTGTGATTAGAAAGAGACGAGTTGGAGTGGAGATCTGGAAACCCATATAGAGACATCTTGTTCATAATAATTTATTATTATTGTTGTTCTTGTCGATCTTGCTGTTGTTGCTGATGTCTCTATGTGTCTGTGTGTTGAATGGAAAGAAGGGATGAGAGAGAGATGAGGAAAATGCCGCTATGTTAGCCTGGTGTACCCTCATTCTCTACCATTCATCTTTCTGGCTTCTATATTTGGTTTCCTTCCACGATGACAATTCCATAAAACTACACTTGATATGAGCCCTATTCGTCATTTTCGATTTCCCTCCTCCGCTATCTCTCTCTCTTCGGTATCATCTCTTGATTTCCCTTATTTTTCAAACTTAGCATGTTTTTTCAGATAGATGCATCTTGATTTCCTTAACATGAATGGTTTAGTTGGGATGAAGAATTAATAGAAAAATATATGCTTAGATACTAAAAATTTTCATGTTCTTTTACTGTTAATGAAGCTGATTTCATGCATCTGATTGTCTTCTTAGCATGCTTTTTTGACCAAAATGGGTTCACAGTGAACTGAGGATGTTATAGGTACGTATGCTAAAATTCTCCGGATATGCACAACAATTGGGTTTTAGATTTAGTTGGGCTAAAGAATTGGCTCAGATAATGGAAATTTTCATTTTAAGGTACTGTTAAAGTAACCTGCAGATTGCCATCTTTGGCATGATTTTTTAACCAAAAATGGGTTCACTTCCAAACTGAGTATGCTGCTAGCATAGGCCTCATCTTCTTTCACTGTTAATGAAGTTGATTTCATGCATCTGATTGTCTTCTTGGCATGTTTTTTTGATATTAAATGGGTTCACTGTGAACTGAGGATGCTATAGGTACGTATACCAAAATCCTCCGGATATGCACAACAATTGGGTTTTAGATTTAGTTGGGCTCAAGAATTAGTGGAGCAACATATAAGCTCAGATAATGGAAATTTTCATTTCAAGGTACTGTTAAAGTAACCTGATTGCCATCTTTGGCATGATTTTTTAACCAAAAATGGGATCACTTCCAAACTGAGTATGCTGCTAGCATCCCCATCTTCTTTCACTGTTAATGAAGCTGATTTCATGCATCTGATTGTCTTCTTGGCATGTTTTTTTTTATATTAAATGGGTTTACTGTGAACTGAGGATGCTATAGCTACGTATGCCAAAATCCTCCGGATATGCACAACAATTGGGTTTTAGATTTAGTTGGGCTCAAAAATTTATGCTAGCAACATATAAGCTCAGATAATGGAAATTTTCATTTTAAGGTACTGTTAAAGTAACGTGCAGATTGCCATCTTTGGCATGATTTTTTAACCAAAAATGGGTTCACTTCCAAACTGAGTATGCTACTAGCATAGGCCTCATCTTCTTCACTGTTAATGAAGCTGATTTCATGCATCTGATTGTCTTCTTGGCATGTTTTTTTTATATTAAATGGGTTTACTGTGAACTGAGGATGCTATAGCTACGTATGCCAAATTCCTCCGGATATACACAACAATTGGGTTTTAGATTTAGTTGGGCTCAAGAATTAATGCTAGCAACATATAAGCTCAGATAATGAAAATTTTCATTTTAAGGTACTGTTAATGTAACTTGCAGATTGCCATCCTTGGCATGATTTTTTAACCAAAATGGGTTCACTTCCAAACTGAGTATGCTGCTAGCATAGGCCTCATCTTCTTTCACTGTTAATGAAGCTGATTTCATGCATCTTATTGTCTTCTTGGCATGTTTTTTTGATATTAAATGGGTTCACTGTGAACTGAGGATGGTATAGCTGTATGCCAAAATCCTTCGGATATGCACAACAATTGGGTTTTAGATTTAGTTGGGCTAAAGAATTGGCAGAGTAACATATAAGCTCAGATAATGGAAATTTTCATTTTAAGGTACTGTTAAAGTAACCTGTTTGCTAAATAATTGGCATGATTTTTTAACCAAAAATGGGTTCACTTCCAAACTTAGTATGCTGCTAGCATAGGCCTCATCTTCTTTCACTGTTAATGAAGCTGATTTCATGCATCTGATTGTCTTCTTGGCATGTTTTTTTGATATTAAATGGGTGCACTGTGAACTGAGGATGCTATAGGTACGTATGCCAAAATCCTCCGGATATGCACAACAGTTGGGTTTTAGATTTAGTTGGGCTAAAGAATTGGTAGAGCAACATATAAGCTCAGATAATGGGAATTTTCATTTTAAGGTACTGTTAAAGTAACCTGTTTGCTAAATAACTGGCATGATTTTTTAACCAAAAATGGGTTCACTTCCAAACTGAGTATGCTGCTAGCATAGGCCTCATCTTCTTTCACTGTTAATGAAGCTGATTTCATGCATCTGATTATCTTCTTGGCATGTTTTTTTTGATATTAAATGGGTTCACTGTGAACTGAGGATGCTATAGGTACGTATGCCAAAATCCTCCGGATATGCACAACAATTGGGTTTTAGATTTAGTTGGGCTCAAGAATTAGTGGAGCAACATATAAGCTCAGATAATGGAAATTTTCATTTTAAGGTACTGTTAAAGTAACCTGTTTGCCATCTTTGGCATGATTTTTTAACCAAAAATGGGTTCACTTCCAAACTGAGTATGCTGCTAGCATCCCCATCTTCTTTTACTGCTAATGAAGCTTATTTCATTAAGATCCAGGATGGCAAATTTTGATTGGGCTGTGATTGGATTGTTCAGTGGCTGTTGTCTATGTTCTTAGTTGGGCTGTGTTTAGAACGAGAGGGCTCGAGTGGAGATCTGGAAACCCATTTAGAGACATCTTATTCATAATAATTTATTATTATTGTTGTTCTTGTCGCTCTTGCTGTTGTTGCTGATGTCTCTTTGTGTTCGTGTGCTGATGGGAAACAAGGGAGGAGAGAGAGATGAGGAAAATGCCGCTATGTTAGCCTGGTGTATCCAAAGTCTCTACCATTCTTCTTTCTGTTTCCATTTCTGGCTTCTATATTTGGTTTCCTTCCACGATGACAGTTCCCTAAAAATACACTTGATATGAGCCCTATCTTATTTTTCTTATTTTTCTTATATTTGGTTTCCGTCCACGATGACAGTTTCATGGATTGTCTGAACAATCCATGAAAGACATGCTTAGATACTGAATTTTCATTTGTTTTACTGTTTTAGATAGTGGATATTCCCAATCAAAGGAGAATATAGAGTTTTCAAGTTAGATACTGAATTTTCATTTGTTTTGTAATTTTAAATATATTTAAAAAACAAAATTAAGTACCGAATTTTTAGCATTGTAATGTAATTATTTTACCTCTCTATATATCATCAACAATTCCATTTGCAATTGGCACTTTAATCTTATAATTTAAGATACAGTTAGATTTTTTTGCAAGTTCAAAAAATATGTATATTCTGTATTGTGGTCTACTGTTGAATTAAACTATTGTTTTTTTTTTCACAGAGCGGTCGCCCAGATGAAGAAAATTCTGATGATCAGAACTGAAGCTCCTCGACGGGTATGAATCCGTGGTCCTCCTTGTCGTTCTTGTGTCCTTGCTGTATGATTGTTGTTCTTATGTCCTCCTTGCTGTTATGTCAGACTGTTTTTTTTATGAGAGTTATGTCAGACTGTTAATTTGGGATATTTGAGATATTTGTCAGACCTGATATATTTGGGATGTTCGTCGCTATATTAATTTGTTAATTATGACACTGTTAATTTTGTGGTGAATTTGGTTGTGATTATGACACTGTTAATTAGTTTGTTGAAATATTTGGGATATGACACGTGTGAAACTTTATTATTCTTGTGTTTGGTTGTGATTTGCGCATTAATATGCAACGAAATTAGTTGAATCAGTTGTGAATTAGTTTACAGGTTTTGTAAATGAAACTGCGAATTGAAATCGAACGGAAAACCGGAGAAAGGAAAACAAACGGGCATAGCTAGACCGGCGTTTTATAAAACGCCGGTCTATCTATTGAATTAGTTGTAGTGTGCACCAGCGTTCACACAAACGCCGGTGTATGCCGTCAGCTGTAACGGTACCATAACTACACCGGCGTTTTCGATCACGCCGGTGCTTGTACGTAGGGAAAACCGGACACTCATAAATGCACATACATCGGCGGTCGCTGACCGCCGGTATACGTTCATTATACACCGGCGTTTATAGAAACGCCGGCGTATTGATAAACACCGGCAGTTTATGACCGCCGGTGAATGTATATTGGGGGTAAAAGAACGGCACTCAGAGACCCCCATACACCGGCGTTTTCCGGACGCCGGGGTATTTATCACATTTACCGGCGTCCACTAAAACCGCCGGTGTAGACCCCTTCCTTTCCGCGACACTCGCTTCGGCGGCATTTGGACCGGCGCTATTATAAACGCCGGTGAACGTTTCACCGGCGTAAAAAAATGCCGGTAAAGACATAAAAAAACGCCGGGAAATCGAGTTTCTTTTGTAGTGACAGAAGCTGAATATATTGCTGCAAGTTTGGCTTGTGCTTAAATTTTATGGATGAAATAGACTCTGTTAGATTATGGTATTTCTTTTTCAAAACCTTCTATAATGTGTGACAATACCAGTGCCACTATTTTTTCTAAAAATCCGGTTCAACATTCACGTACGAAACATATTGATATTCGACACCATTTTCTATATGATCATGTTTTAAAAGGAGATATCTTATTGGATTTTATTTCCACTGATAAACAAATAACAAATATTTTTACTAAACCATTGAAAGAAGACATTTTTATCAAGTTTCGACGAGAACTAGGAATTTTCTCATTTAATGATACTTCCTAAACATTTTTGTTGTCTAAGTCGACTTACTCAGTTTTTTGGTCGACTTATACTGAGTATCTGTATTTGTTTCTTTTTCTTGATTTTTTTTCTTACTGACCAGCCGACTGTCTTGTTTTAACAGTAGACTGACGATAACTTTATGAAACTGTTTATTATTTGGTTTTATTTTGCTCTTGACTTAGTCGACTGCTCTCAAAGTTAGTCGACTGTCGCGACTGTATTTCGATTTTTTTTTAAAACTGAATCGTCACAAGTTGAGGTTTCTTTTGCTTTTCATAGACCCGACTCGATGTCCACTCTTACCCTCTCCTTGATCTACACCATCAATCCCTCTTCTCTTTTAATCTTCACCCTCCATTCTTTGTAAAAACCCTAGTCCCTTTCACTTTCCCCTTTTACCTTTTTACTCTTATTCTTCCTCAAAGACCAGTCCGCTGCTACAGTACTCTTGGAGTTCTTGGATTTCGTTTGCTCGGCGATTGCTGATTGGAGTTGGCAGATCAATTTTCTTCTTTGCTCGTCGCTTCCAAAGATCTTTGTCCTTGTAGATTTGGAGTTCACTAATTAGGTGTTCTTTGTTTCTCTTTGTTGTTGGGTAATCTATTATTCTCTTATCTTTATGTGTTTAAGGTTGTTAGCTTTCCATCATACCGAAGTCTAAGAGATCTAGGTCTTCAAATGTTGAGGATGAACAAACTCATCCTAACTATCTTCAATATTTGAGGAATCCTTGTCTAGTTGAGAAGTATTTTATCATTTGTCAAATTGTTACCTTTCCGGGTAGGTTTATTAATTTTCTTAGACTTGGATAGATATCCTATTGCTTCATTATTTCAACAATGTGGATTGTTTGATCTCTTATCTCTAGTCAATCAACCCTACTACTACTACCCGCAACTGATTTATTTGTTTTATACAAATATGAAAGTTGCTAGTACTGTTAATGGTAGTGAGATATTTTTTACTACTTCTGTTAAAAATATAAGGATGAAATTGGATGTTCAGAAATTAGGGCAAATTCTGAACATTCCTTATGAAGGGTTGGATATAGGAGAAATTAAACTTGATGATACCTCTATTTGTCCAAAATCTTTCTTCCCAATCGTGGTCCTCCAATGACCAATAAGAGTATAACCCCTCTTACAAAACTTGTTGCATGAATTTTGTTGTATAATATATCCCTGAAACAGAAAGTTACGATTAATTTTCGTACGAATTCCAAGCGGCTATGTATGCTATTTTTGGGAATATTCAAATCAATTGGAGTCAAGTGATCTTTAGTCATCTCCATAAAGCTCATTCTTCTTTTTTACCTTATGGTAATTTTCTCACTCATGTTTTTAATCACTTTAAGGTAGACCTAGATTCGGAGTCTAGTGTTGTGACTCGTTTTGAATTTTTTGATAGAGCTAGTCTTGCCCGTATGAAATTACTTCATACGCCTCCTACTTCACATTACCGTAATGCTCCACCTATCCCTTTAGCCACTTCCATTCCCCATCGTTCTTCAGCGTCTAGTTCATCTTCTGGTCCTCATCCTAGAGCTAATTTTTCTCATCCTAAGAGTCTGTATACGTCTGTAATCTATCTTATGGACTGTTAGGATCTAATTTTGGGTCGACAGGATTCTCTTAAGGCTAGTCTTGCTAACCTCACTCAGATGTTTGTTCGGCAATTTCCTCAACCTACTGCTACCTCAAACAGTGAAGATGAAGACGAAGATTGATTTTGTTTTTAAATTTGACTTTGTACTTTTGCATTATGTTTTTCTATATTTGTATGATGTTAACTTTGACTTTGTTTTATGTACTCTCTTTGGTTGTTTATGTATAACCTCTATGGGTTGACTCTTTATGCTTTTTTGTTTATGTATGAGTTTGGTTTATCCTTCTCTATTTTTGTTGATGCCAAAGGGGGAGAAATTTTACATGCTTGGTTATGTACATATTCAAATTTTGTGCATGTTGTTCTTATCATTATGTGTATTGTGTGCATGTTTTATTTTATTCAGGGGGAGCAACTTTAAAATTGTTCAACTTGTATATTTATATGTGTGAGAAGCATGTTGTTTAAATTTTCATTCTATATTGTTTAGTTATTGTGTTGTCAACATCAAAAAGGGGGAGAATGTAGAGACCTGATTTTGATGACTACAACACAATACACATATGTTCTATTTTATATATCTTTTGCAGTGTGTACTCAACACTTTCTAGGCTCAAGATCGCGCTACAAGACAAATAAGCTTTCAAGACTCAAGATCGAGATACAAGACAAAGATTATTCAAAGCTTCAAAGATTCTCAAAGTGATCAGCTAAAGAACAAGTGATCAGCTAAAGAACAAGTGATCAGAACAAAAGAGTGTCTTGTAAATTTATTGTAATATTTGATTTGTCTTAGAAAATTTTGTAAAAGCCTTGATACACACACTCACACATCCCTAGGGATGGCAACTAGGCCGGGTCAACCCGCGACCCACCCGCGACCCGGCCCACAAACCCGGCCCGTTTAAGAACTTCGCGGGTTCGGGTCGAACCCGGTGAACAATACCGGGTCGACCCGGGTCGCAATTTACGCGAATCGAATTCGCGAAACCCGGCCCACGAACCCGTTCAAACCCGCGAATTGGACCAGTTAACCCGCGGGTCGACCTGCGGGTTTCGACCCGTTCGACTCGTGACGGGTCGAACGGGTCGAAACCCAACGGTCGACCTCGACGCTGCTGCTGCTCTCCTCTGGGCTCTGGATTGAGCCGTTGCAAACGGCTCTTAGAGCCGTTTGTTTGGTTTTTTTTTTGTTTTTTCCCACTAATAAGCCTATAAATATCCCCTAAAAATCTCAAAAAAACTTACACCTCACTCTCTTACTCTCTCTACTATTATACATCATTTTAAAGAATTTTTGAACAATTGTAGTATTCATCAAATAATTGTACAAGGAGAGGCATATACACGATCAAATTTCGGTCGTATCGGAAACAAAATTCAACGTCTTCAACTCTCTTCAACCCTCGTCAAATCTACTTCAACCTCTTCTCAACTCTTCAATTGCGGAATCGGCAAAGCGCTCCTCCATCTTTTCTATTATATTCTTATTTTCACGGTTTTTTTTACATACGCGTATTCCACGGTGAACGGTATCAAAATTTCTCTACCTCTCTTGTTAAATTTTTTTTTGCGTTGTAGTTAAAATTATTGTTTGTTTTTTGAACTTCTCTATCTCAACCTTCTTGTTTTTTAGATTTTTTTTGTATAATTCACCGCTCCTACATTGTAGATTTTTTTTTTTTACATATTTTAGCACATTACCACATTATGTCTAGATCACGTGGTAGCGGTCGTAGCGGACAAGATTCCTCCTCCTCTTCACGTAGGCCACCAATTGTCCCAATTAGTGAGCCCGCCCAAGAACATTGATCCTACTATGGAACAATGGGGTACACACGACATGGATGTTGTAGGTGACATTCAATTAGAAGAACAACAACAACAACAACAACCCGAAACCACACAACCTCGTAGTAGTAGGAAAAGTAAAGGAGAAACTAGCGATTGACACACGTTTTATGAGTATATTCCGGACGAACATACTCCGGGTGCAGGTTTGAAAGTGTGTAAAACATGTAGTAAAACATACAAATTCAAGAGGGGTGACGGCACCGGTACAATTAGTAGGCACATACAACATAATCATAAAGAACTTCTTGATCAAATACAAGGCCAACAAAAAATCAACCCTAGGACCGGTCAAGTAGATAGCCACCCTTATGATCCCGAACTTGTTCGTCGGAAAATGGCCCGATTAGTCATTAAGGAAGAGTTGCCATTTTCCTATCCCGAGAGTACGAACTTGGAAAATTTTAATCAAACGGCCTTAAACCCTCATTTTAAAAGAATTCCGAGAAATACTTGCAAATCGGATTGTTTTAAAATGTATGTTGAAATGAAGGACGCGTTGATTGCAATTTTATGGAGTTTAACTTGTAGGGTTAGTTTAACTTCGGATTGTTGGACGGGTGCCAACAATATTCCAACGATGGGAATAACCTGTCATTGGATCGACAATGATTGGATTCTTCAAAAAGAATCATATCACTTGCGGCGTTGCCGTATCCCCATAGTGGCGCTGAAATAGCAAACCGTATTATAGAAATTTGTGATGTTTTTCATATTCGTGATAAAATTATGGATATTAGTTTTGATAATGCATCTAACAACAATGTAGCAATTACTACTTTAAAATCTGTATTAAACCCTCCATCTGATAATATTTTTCATGTTAGATGTGCATGTCATATTATAAATTTATGTGTTCAAGATGCATTAAGAATAGCTGATCCATATATACATAAAATTAGAAATTGTGTACATTTCATTACATTAAGTCCAAGCATTTTACAAGAATGGAAAGCTTGGTGTAGGGTTAGAAATGTTCCTTTTAGAAAATTTCCAAAGGATGTTAGACACCGATGGAATTCTACTTTTGATTTATTAAATGTTGTCACCGATTATAAAGCAGTTGTAAATAATTTTTGTATCGCAAAAAATATGCACAATTTTGAAATGACTCCCAACGATTGGTTTTTTGCCGAATCTTTGTTGAAATTTTTAGAACCTTTTAAAACCACAACTTTAAAGTTTTCAAAAACATATGAATCTACTTCTAGTAGCATTTTTATTGAATTAGTTAGCATGATGCAAATATTTAACGAAATGTTAAATGATCCCTATATTAGTGACATTGTAATACCTGCATTTCAAAAAATTTTGAAATATTATTTTCCTCCTCCTATATTGATTTGTGTTGCTACTGTTATGGATCCCCGTATCAAATTAGAAGGTACGAAGAATTTGATAGAAATGTTTTTTGGATATTTAGAGAACAATGTAGAATTAACAACTGATTGCGCTACTTTTTTAGTTCAGTTTGAATCTACGTTAAATAACTTGTATGATTATTATGATAGACGTTTTGCTTCTAGTAGTACAACTTCTGTAGTTAGTTCTTCTTCTGGTAGTTCTAAAGGTAAGGGTAAAAGTAGAATTGGTGATAGAACATTTAGTTTACTTGAACAAATTCAATCTAAAAAACCTAGGACTAATCAACCAAATGAATTAAATTGGTATAACCAATAGGATACTGAGCCTACTCTTTCCCCACTAGATATTTTACAATTGTGGAAAGAACATGAACACACTTTTAGTATTCTGTCTATTATGGCTAAAGATTTGCTAACTCCTCCTGTCTCTACAGTTGCTTTTGAGAGTGCATTTTCTACAAGTGGCAGGGTTCTATCTGATTACAGAAATCGGTTGAAGCCCGAGGCGTTGGAGATGCTCGTTTGCACAAAAGACTGGCTGAAGGCTGAAGATAGGACGCAAGGAAAAGCACTATCAAGTTCCACAAGTGGGAGCAACTCGCCCGAACAACAACAACAACAACAACAACAATAGCTTTTCTTAATTCTTGTTATGTTAAATTAGAAAAATTGTAGTCAATTAAAATTGTACATAAGAAATATGTTATTGTATAAAACTTATTTGTGAATTGAATTCTTCATTTCGTTATAAATTGTTCAAATTGTATAACTTAAATTCATATAAATAAAATTTCAAAATTTGTTGTCAATTTCACTCTTTCAATCTTATTATTATTACGAATTTTTTTGTTTATTAGTATTATTACTTACTTAGTATTATAATTAAACATCATTTAGGGATATTTGAAGAATTGTAGTATTATTACTTATTAGTATTATTACTTACTTAGTATTATAATTTTTTAAGAAATGTAGTATTCATCAAACAAGGTTATTTGTATACATCATTTGTAAAATTATTATTATTATTAGTTCAATTTAAGCTACCAAATATATATATATATATATATATATATATATATATATATATATATATATATTATTATTATTATTATTATTATTATTATTAAACGGGCCAACCCGCGGGTCGACCCGGCCCAACCCGGGTTGAGCCCTAAAGGGTTCACGGGTTGGGCGGGCCACCCAATTGAAGAATTAGCCCGGCCCGGCCCGGCCCGTATAAGAGACCAACCCGGCCCGGCCCGGCTACTCAACCGTGCCAACCCGTACGGGTTGGGCCCGGACCGGCCCGAACGACCCGTTCGCCACCCCTACACATCCCCTAGGAATTAAAATAAAGTTTATAAAAATCAAAATGTCAAATTCAAGCTTGTATAAGTTAAGCTATCAAAGTACCAGTCAACTTACTTCGATAAGCAGTTGACTGTTCTAGTACTAAACAGACTGCACTTACTCAAGCTCTGACCAGTCGACTCTTTTGGTAATCCAGTCGACTGTTCGAGCAGTTTTGACAGTTTTCTAAAGTATAAAATTTGATTTTCAAACTCAAACTTTTTCTGCCATTTGTTGGAAGTTGATGAACCGTTTTCCAATGTTCTTGGAGTTCTCACTCTATAAATAAAGTGCAGAATGAACTTGAAAAAGGTTACCCATTGTTTTAATCAAGGCTTTGCTTATTTTTGTGAAAAATAACTCAAGCTTTCAAGTACTCTCATTCTCTAGACTTGGTTCTCTAATTTCAGTCTTGCATAACTAAGATTAAGTTCAAGACTGCGATTAGAAGTTGACCTATAGCCTCTATACAAAAAGCACACTCAAAAATCAAGACTTTAGGTGTTGTAATCTTCAATTTTTGTTGTTCACTCTCGGGTTGTGAGAGTGGTCCTCTCGGTTGGAGAGAATGACGCTTGGAGTAGAGTCAGTATCACTCTAAGTTGTAGAGTGGGGTCTTGCTCTCTCTAGTGGTGAGAGAGGTCTACGTGTTTGTCATTGTTGTTACCAAAGGTCGTAGGGTATTCTTGTACTTTTTTCAAGAATAGTGGAAAATCTCAAGTGGATTGCTTGGGGACTGGATGTAGGTCGGGAGAATCGAACCAGGATATATCGCCGTGTTAGCGTTGTTGATTCTCTGTGGTTTGAATTCTCTAACTTGCAATTTTAATTTCGCTGCACTTAATTGTAATTTGTGTCTGATCAGTCGACTGGTTTCTGTATTAATTCGACTTAACAGACTCGCTGTTCTTCAGTTGATTAATTATCTTTTATCTGGCATTTCAGTCGACTGGTTTTTCGTTTCCAGTCGACTTAACAGTTGCGTCAAGTTTAAATTATTATTTATTTTTTACATAGCACTATTCACCCCCCCTCCTAGTGTTATTTGCCTTGCATACAGGATCCAACAAGGATTATATACAATTCCTAGGTTTCATATGGCAAAAAATCTGTAAATAAACAAGTGTAATCTTGACTAAATTAAATTAGTTCACACTCTAATCAATCTTTTATAGACTCCACAAAAGAAACCAAATTTTTGAAAATCATAATGTTGCTAAAAAAAAATCTGGATTTTGAAGAACTATTCATCTGAATATTTGAACATCCATAAACGCAGTAAAAAAACTCCTTCATATACAGTGATATAGGCACAATATGCATCCAAATTGAAAGCCAACACTTTATAGTCTTAAATCAATTCATATTCTTCAACTCACAACTTACCCTTATCCAAGAAATCTTCTTTTATAAACCCAATTCCACTTTGTGCAATCACATACACATTCCACTTTGTGCAATCACATACACAACACATTCATTTATTAATGTCAAATAAACTCTGATTCCTCCATTACTCATTGATTCTAAGTTCACACATGGTATATTTGCAACAAACAAGCATCTTTCATAAGTAAAGTTTAGATCTGTTCAAGTTTAGATAACAATGCAAACAATCTCATTCATCTTCTATTCTCTTATTATGTTATATAGGATTACTCAAGCAAAACCTGAGAAAAACAATAATCTTTTGTAATATTATTCTCCGACAATCTTTTAATCATCCATGCATAACATAAATCATCAATCCTAGGGTTTGTTTTATGAGAGTCATCATAATTATTCATTCATTAAAATTTGCATTTATAATGGATTTATATCAATTTCATAATCATAAAAGTTATAACATGCATTCTATTTGATTAATCTTCATATAAATAATTCAACAAAACAAAGAGAAAAGGAAGCATCACTCACCTCAAAGAAGACTTAATTGAAGAACAATAATAGTAATAAAGAAAAGCCTCCTCCTCCTTCTTGCAAAGTCCAAGATCCAAGCTTTAAACTCCAAGAAAATAATGAGAAAATAGATATTTGGTTCTCAATAGGGGAATAGCGGATGCTGCTCCTAATATCAGCCGGGTTCTAGTGTTTTAGGGTTTCACAAAGTTTACAAAAATACTCTTCAAGGAAATTATTTATTTACATATATGGATCCTTCCAATTATTTGTTAATCAAATTGATTTAAAAAAAAAAACATTAAATACCCTCACTCTCCTGATTTGGGCGGCCAATATGCATAGCCGAGAAAACCAAAACATGGAGTTTTTACTCCAAGTGGCAATTTTGCACAAAAGTCCTTCATTTTTTAGTATTTGCAATTATGTCATAAATTGTTCATAAAAATCTAGAAAATTCATAAATAATATCCACTAATAAATGTTAGATTTTCCAATTGGATTTTTTGACTTTGTGTTTTCCAAGAAAATATTTGCACGTGTTCTGCACGTGCGAAAAGATGAATTTCAGAAAATTATTTATTAAATCACAAAAATTAATTTTAATACATTTATAAAATCCAAAATATTATTTAGAATTCCAGGATGTTACACCCTTTCCCGACTACTCCTCTGCCCTCCTGCTCCGAACCAAAACCCCAACCACCATCCTGATCCATCCTGGTCCTAACCACCATCCAGATCCAAACTTCCAAATCAAAATCCTAAACACTTTCTAGATCCAAACCTGACCCACATCCCACATCCAACTCTAAATCCATCAACCCCCCCCCCCCCCCCCCCCCACCACACCCCACCCATAAAAAGTAAAAGAAGAAGAAGAAGGAGAAGACCAATCCGATCTAGATCTTATCCTCAATCCCATATCTAATCCACTCCTAAACTCTCTCAACCTAAATTCCCGATCGAATCCCAACTGCTCCAAATCCAGACATGATTGGATCCCATCTCTCCTAAACTCCAAATCCAATCCCGATCTGATCCAACTCCGTCAGCCCGAACCCAGATCTCCTAAAATCCCAAACAATCCCAACCCTACTTCCACATCCAAAACCTAACCCACTGCATCTAAACCCGACCCGAACCCACTTCCAGATAAAAGTAAATAAATAAAATAAATAAATAAATTTATAACCAGGTTCTACTGCTTCTGCATCACCAAGGAGCTTCAATTTTATCAGTTCCTTCCTGTTTCCACCGACTTCTCGCTTACCTCTAGTGCCACCTCCTCCCACGGGCTCTGCAACAGTCCCATGCCTCCTCCTAATCGTCGCAGCACCCCCTCTCGCCTTAGTCACCTTTGCACTATTTGCAACCAGATTGACCACTTAGAGCATGTTCGCTGTCTTCAGTTTTGTAGCTATTGTCAGAAGGTTTGCCGTTCTGATAGTGATTGCTTTGTCCAGCCTCCAGAGCTTCTACTTCAGGCACAACAGCGAAGGAAGCAACATGTTTTACCTCCTCTTCATACACCTTCCCGAACACCCCTGTCTTGGCTGTTACTCCATCTTTACTATCTTCAGCTGATTATGCCAACCTTCAGCGTTGCTTGTTCAGCTCGAACTTCATATCTCAGGTTTGTCTGCCAATGTTGGCTCCTCTGCCCCTTCTTTCTCTATTACTTCTGATATGAATTCTTCCCGACTTTTAGATTTTGGTGCATCGTACCATCTTACTAGTGATTATACACTTCTCACCACCGGCAGTGCACTTCCCTCTCACTTTCCATCACTATACATAGCCGATGGGTCACTACTTCTCACTACACACTCAGGATCTATTAGCTCTCCCACTCTCACATTACCTTTTATTCTTTATGCTCTACATTTATCCATGAACCTATTTCCATAAGTGCCCTGTGCGATAGTGACCTTACCATTACCTTCGATTCTTTAGGTTGTTCCATAGAGCATCCACAGACTGGACAGGAGATTGCACATGCTAGTTGTTGCGGTCGTCTATTTCATCTAGATTTTCTTCATACACATGCTTCTCATTCTCGTTTTGTTAGTGTCTTATCATTTGATGCCGATATGTGGCACAGACATTTAGGTCATTTAAGTGAGTCTCACCAAAATAGTTTAGCCCGTAGTGGTGCTCTTGGTCGTCTATCTTTTACACATTTGTCTGTTTGTCAGGGTTGTAGGTTGGCAAAAAACATAGCCATTCCTTTTAATAGTAAAAGCATTTCTCAGTCCAATCATCCTTTTTAGCTTGTTCATTCTGACATATGGGGACCCTCTTCTGTATCTTCTATCCCTATTACGTTAGCTTCATAGATGTCCTTATGCGCCAACGATCAGAGATTCCATCTATTTATCAGGCCTTTACGGCCAAAATTCATACTTAGTTTGGTGTGCGCATCAAGGGTTTTTACTCTGATGGGGTGCTCGTGAGTACACTTCCACTACTACGTGATAGGTTCTTTAGACTCACGACACCCTTTTCCAGCAGTCATGCACTCACACACATGAACAGAATAGTAGCTGAATGCAAGCATCGTCACATTCTTGAGACGATTCGCGCTCTTCTAATCTATTCCTCTGTTCCACGTACCTTCTGCGCTGAAGCTTTCATCACTCTGTCAGCCTTATTAATATCTCTCTCTCGTCTACCCTTTCTGGTAAGACACTGCATGAGGCTCTTCATTACTCTCCACCGGACTATAATATGCTCTGTACCTTTGGGTGTACTTGTTACGTTCTTATCCCTCCCACTGAAGGATCTTAGTTATGCTACGTTATTTCATGGGTTTAGAGATTCCCTAAGCCCCTCAAGGGATACTCAATTCTTAGCCAAAATACACATTGGACATTATTTCCGCAACAACTCTATCTGACAGTCGATCAACTTATACTCCCTTAAAACTTCATGTGAAGCTTCATCCCTCAGAAGGTAAACTCCTCCCCATTCCCACTAGTTACAGGAAAATTGTTGGACAACTTGTTTATTTATGCATGACTAGACCTGGTATTCCTCATGCAGTCAGTGTTGTCTGCCAGTTTGTTTCACCTCCTCGATTAGTTCACTACAATGCTCTTCTTTGGATCTTTCGATATCTTCGGGACACTATCATTTTCTCATTATTCATGCCCTCTACATATATACTGGAGCTTGGTGCATATTCTGATTCAGATTAAGCAGAGGATCCTACTACCAGATGGTCTACCACATGTTTCTATCTCTTTCTTGGTGATTCACTGATCTCATGGCGAAGCAAGAAATAGACAGTTGTTGCATGTTCTTCCACAGAGGCCGAGTTCAGAGCGATGACAACCACTACTAGAGAGATTGTTCATGGTCGGAGGCTATTATCAGATATGCATGTCACCCTTATAGGAGCCACTCATCTTCATTGTGACAACCAGAGTGCTATAAATATTGCAAGCAACCCTGTATTTTATGAATGGACAAGGTACATAAAGATTTATTGTCACTTCATATGTGACTATTTTGAGGCAGGGACTTTTTCACTTCTATACTTAGTGAGCAAACTCACACTGATTGATCGACCATGAATTTGAGACGGGTGTTAAATGTATATTAGATGTACGGCTGAGATTGTACTTGTATCATAGATATACTAGCATTTAATGCCCAATAATATTGATTTCATATTTTCTCTCCATTTCTCTTGTTAACCTGAAAATTATTGTTGTTTTTGCAACACATTGCCCCAACAACGGTCCCCTAGATGCATGTTCAGCAGGCATGGCTTTGTTTATTTTTTTTGGGAGGGGAATAGACAACTAGCAAACCGCTAGCCATCCAGTGCAATTCTTTATATACACATAAAAAAATGTCCCTACAAACGAACACGGAATCCCTGGCATTTATTTGTGGCATTCCCGGTGTTTAAAAATGCCGGCGTTGATGGCCCCGGTGCTCCCCGAAACGCCGCCACAAGCACCGGGTTTGTCCCTACTGAGGATGCGAAAAACTTTTCTTGGTGTTAGCGTTTTCAAACACCAGGGTTGTATTTTATGCTATCCCGGCATTTGGAAACACCGGGATATAATAATTTTTTATTTGTTTCGTAAAAACCACTATCCCGGCATTTTAAAACGCCGGGATAGGTGATTTTTTTTGGGAAGTGGTTTTATCAAATCGAAATAGAAGCAATTCAATTCACAATTTTCTACAAATTAATGAACAACATAATAAACAATATAAATGTACTTTGGAACACAAATTTATTCCACTAATTAAACAACTAAAATCATTATATAATCGAAATACTATGGTTTAGTCACCATGGATCCTTTAGTATCAAATAATTCCTTTCACTTAGTACACTGAGGAACAACAAAATACAACATCATGCATGCATTAATCGAAGATACAAGGCAAAAGCAGAGAACTAAAAGGCTACAAGGCCACTACTGTTTGGCCTCTTGCAAGTTGGGCTGGATTGGTTGCACTCAGAACACCATTGGCATCTATGAAGCAGCTACCCTCTCCTCCTGATGAAGCCCACTGAGATTTCCATCCATTGCCAATTGATGGTGATGCTGCAGATAGAAAGACATGAAAACGATTAAAAGATTTCATAACTAAAGGACCGATGAAGTTAAAAGGTCAAAAAAATCTATTAAATGGTCAAAATCATAATTATTTTATGATTTTAACCATCAAGAGTTTAGAACCAGTCAAGTTCTTTGATGTTACAAAAAGGTTGAAGCCCATCAGATCAATGAGGACAGAACGATTACACATGAAACAAGAGAACGCAACTAACTCATGTTGATATCAATACGTCCTTAATAACCTCCATTCTCCTTAGAAAATATCGTCTTTCCACAATAGAATGAAAATACCAACAAAGAAGTCAAATAAAGAATGCTCCAAGAAGTGTTCACCTCATGTCTAAGACTCAATATTAATATGAATACACCTCCCTATATCAGTAGCTAAGCGTTTCATTGATGTCTAAATTTACCAGACATAGAAGACCAGTTCCATTTAGCATGTAGAGAAACCATTTATGAACTATTGAAAATTAACAAACATTAAGTAATGCAGCACTGGATATGGTACTATCTTATTGATTGTTCACAAGTGTACAGATTACACTTCTATAACCCAAAGCAGTAAGTGCATTACCAGTAAGTAATCCAGTTTCTCATTCTCCTCTTCCAAGAGTTTCCCCTGCACATTAGAATAAGACCAAGTGACCAACATACAATTATCAACAATAACAACAGTCAACAACAGAGAAGAACTAGATAAAGAAAGAACTTAATTCAATCCTTCGAGCTTACATTGAGCTTGAGCTCCTTCAAGTAATCCATCTGCAAGAATAATAACAGCACGTCAATAAAAACCCGTAATTCACTTCAAAGACTAAATCATCTCACCTACTTAGCACGAACATTAGTTACACTATTTTGCAGAGCTTCTTCAATCGGTATCAGTTCCCTTGGATTCATCGAGTTCAGATCCTCACCCTTCAAGTGCCTAATCATCTCAACATAGTAACCCAATCAAAAGGAGAAAATTTTCATAGTTAAATAAAATTGTAGGAAAGAGGAAAACCTGAGCTCAATCTGCATGTTATCATTCTCTCTCTTGATCCTATCAATCTCCTCGTTCAAATTCTACAACCCACAATAACACCACACACAAAAAAGCACTAAAACATCACCCAAATAACCATCTCTGATTCACAAAAATAAATAATTCACAAAAATCTCACTACCTCGTGCTTCACATCCCACAGCTTCTTCCCTGAATGTGTCTGATACATTTCCAACACATGCGGCAATCTTCTCACCAACCAAATCCAGTACATAGTCAAAATCATAACCTCCCAACAAAATCACTTCAAACCCCCCCCCCCCCCCCCCCCCCCCCCCCCCCTTTCAACTAAAAAATCCACAAAAACCCCTTAAAATTTTCAACTTGCTAACTGAAACAAAGAGAAAAATCAAGAACAAACATACCCATACGAAGTATTGGGGCTGCAGAACTCGTGCATCTTCCCCAAACTCGAGAAGATAATAATCGAGATCTTCGACTCACAAAGCACACTGATTTCCCTCACCTTCTTGATAATCCCATTGTTGCACTTCGAGAAGGTCACCTGTCAATCTCACTTCTCAATCTCATATCATCTTAAACAAGGGGTGTTAGCATCAGAGGGAGCTAGGGTTTCGATTTGGGTTTTATAGAGAGAGAAAGAGAGAGGGGGAAATGAAATTAGAATTTGGGATTTGGTGGGGATTTGGGAATTTAAGGGAGGGAAGAGGAAATGAAGACCTATCCCAGCTTTTGAAAGAAACACCGGGATAGACATAAACTAGCCCGACGTTTTACTAAAATGCCGGTGCAAAAGTATCGAGAAAGCTCATTTCTATTGTGGTGTGTACAATTATATGCATGTAAGGTGCTTACCTCCCTCACTATGATAGATCAAAGAAGAAAGTCAAAAGAAAGCAAAATTTCTACCTTTATACAAAATAGAAGATGCTGGAAGGCTCACTCCTAGGAAGATGTAGCAGTTCGTCTCATTCCATATGCCCAGATGACAGCCATGACAACACAGTCTCACGATCGGTGAATATGGGCAGTGACTCGCTGTGTTCGCCAAGTGGTCCAGAGGGCCTGGTATGAAGCAACGAATGGGACCCAAACACTGTGAGAGAAGTGACATTAAAGGAAAAGATAGTCAACGGTCTCTGGGTGCAGACCACAGAGGGGCCATGGGAAGCTGAAAATGATGCCTCTACGGTGAAGGATGTCTGAGGTGAGAATATGCCCCTTGATGGTTAGTCACATGTGTATTTTCACTTTGAAAGGATATGAGCTTTCCAAATCACATAACATGCATCATCTCTGGTGGTGGTATTGGATATATTGGTATATTCTCTGTATATAAATATTGCATGTGTGATACGGTTTGTTTCTGGGAGACGTGTGGATGCACCAGGTGTGAGTTCTAACTCGATTTGTATTGGAAGGAGGAAGCTACTACTCAGGCGACCCTCGGCTGGCCGAGCGGTACCGGTGACAGGCTGGAGTGGGGCGAGGCTGGATGCTCTGCTCGGATCAGGTGGCTCGGATCCGAGGTCTTGTGTACCTGCAGATGGTCTAGAAACACCAGGGTTGGTTCCGGTGGCAGACCCTCCGACGATCTAGTCAGTCACTTAAGATAGAGCAACAGTAACTAGGGCTTTTGGTGAAAAAAGATTGATTACCTGTAGACAGGTGGGAGGGTCTGGTATTTATAGGGGAAGCCAATCGGGTCCAGACCCGTTTGGGGCTGGGCCGGACCCGATTACCCAAGTGGCTGAAGCGGTGGAAAGCCGGGCGGTATAGGGCTGACGTGGCAGACGCCAGAGCAGTTTCCGGGCTGACGTGGCAGAGTTCCGGGCAGTTTTCCAGTGCTGATGTGGCAAATCAGAAGGATCAGAAAAGGCGCGTATTCTGAGGGGATCCAGTGGCCCAGGATGGGCCACGTTATTCCTGACCCATATCACAAGCCCCACGCACCTATAGGGCTGGGTGATCCAGTCGTGTAGGAGTGACTCTTTGCCTCTGGGGGAAGAGCAGATGTTGGGGTGAGAAGGTAGGATCTGTGCTTTTCCTGAAGAGGCCAGGGGTTAGGAGGAATGGATCCCTCATTGGAGTTTTGCGCAGGAGGCTGGGTAGAAGAGTAAGAGAGCCAGAAGTGCGCAAGTCGATGCCCGGGGGGTCGGCGGACGAGCCCCAGGGGCTCGGCGGACGAGCTCCAAGGGTTGGCAGACGACCGCCTCGCTAGTTGGAAGAGCGATGGGACGTCGAGGCCTTCCGTTGGGGCTCGTTTACCGAGCGTTAGGGGTCGGTTTTGTCGAGCACTTGGGGGTCGGTAGACGACCTCCTTGGGTCTGTGGGCAATCTCCTTTCTAGTTGGAAGAGCGAGGGGAGCATTTGGTGTTCGGGATGCTATCCGAGCATCGAGCCCCCCAGGATCAAAGGAGGGCGATTGGCGCTTGGAATGTTATCCGAGCGCCGAGCCATCCTGAGTCAAAGGAGAGCGATTGGTGCTCGGGATGCTATCCGAGCGCCGAGCCATCCTGAGTCAGAGGAGAGCGATTGGTGCTCGGGATGCTATCCGAACGCCGAGCCCCCAGAGTCAAAGGGGAGCGATAGGTGCTCGGGATGCTATCCGAACGCCGAGCCACCCTGAGTCAAAGGGGAGCGATGGGTGCTCGGGATGCTATCCGAGCGCCGAGCCCCAGATTTAGAGGGGAGCGATTGGTGCTCGGGATGCTATCCGAGCTCCGAGCCCCCACCGAGAAAGACGAAGGTTGTTTGGCTCGAGCTTCGATCCGAGCGTCGACCCTTCTGTAAAGATAGAAGGGGAATTGGCTCGTGCTGTTATCCGAGCTCCGAGCCCCCACCGAAAGAGACGAAGGTGGTTTGGCTCGAGCTTCGATCCGTGCGTCGAACCTTCTGTAAAGATAGAAGGGGAATTGGCTCGTGCTGTTATCCGAGCTCCGAGCCCCCACCGAGAAAGACGAAGGCGGCATGGCTCGAGCTGCTATCCGAGCTCCGAGCCCCCACCGAGAGAGACGAAGGTGGTTTGGCTCGAGCTTCGATCCGAGCATCGACCCTTCTATAAAGATAGAAGGGGAATTGGCTCGTGCTCTTATCCGAGATCCGAGCCCCCATCGAGAAAGACGAAGGCGGTATGGCTCGAGCTGCTATCCGAACTCCGAGCCCCCACCGAGAAAGACGAAGGCGGTATGGCTCGAGCTGCTATCCGAGCTCCAAGCCCCCACCGAGAGAGACGAAGGTGGTTTGGCTCGAGCTTCGATCCGAGCGTCGACCCTTCTGTAAAGATAGAAGGGGAATTGGTTTGTGCTCTTATCTGAGATCCGAGCCCCCAACGAGAAAGACGAAGGCGGTATGGCTCGAGCTGCTATCCGAGCTCCGAGCCCCCATCGAGAGAGACGACGGTGGTTTGGCTCGTGCTTCGATCCGAGCATCGACCCTTCTGTAAGGATAGAAGGGGAATTAGCTCGTGCTGTTATCCGAGCTCCGAGCCCCCACCGAGAAAGACGAAGGTTGTTAGGCTCGAGCTTCGATCCGAGCGTCGACCCTTTCGTAAAGATAGAAGGAGAATTGGCTCGTGCTGTTATCCGAGCTCCGAGCCGCCACCGAGATAAACAAAGGCGGCATGGCTCGAGCTGCTATCTGAGCTCCGAATCCCCACCAAGAGAGACGAAGGTGGTTTGGCTCGAGCTTCGATCCGAGCATCGACCCTTCTGTAAAGAGAAGGGGAATTGGCTCGTGCTCTTATCCGAGATCCGAGCCCCCACCGAGAAAGACGAAGGCGGTATGGCTGAGCTGCTATCCGAGCTCTGACCCTTCTGACTTGGAGAGAAAAAGGCTTTTTGTGGATGAAAAAGGTGAAGGGGTAGGGGGGTAATTTCACACTTTATTGCTGACGTCATGACGCAAAGATCAAAGCTTTTTTAGATCTTGGTGGCCGTTGGATCTTGTCAGATAAGATCCAACGGCCAGATCTTTATCGCGAGAATCGAGGAGTCGTTTTCCTTTTTAAAAACCCCATGCCCCTCTCATTTCTTTATTTACATTTTCTTTACTCACTTTCCAATTTTCACCAAGAGCATGAATCTTAATTGCCGTCGGCGGATTTTCTGGTGAAAGTAACTTTCTACGCTCCAGGTTAGTAATTTTCTTTTAGCAATGTCGTGAACTCAGTCCGGATCCGAGGCTAGCTCGTCTGGTCGCTCTGCAGGAGAGTCGGAGTTGGAAACGTCCTCGTCCCTGAGCAAGTACAAGGTGAAAGAGGAGGTTCTTTCCGACCCTGGCTCAGACGGAGGTGACGATGTAGTCTTTGTGGTGCAACCATTGAGGTCTAGGAGACCGGGGAAGGAGCCCATTGAAGAGGGTGGCGAGGAGGAGGACGAGGGGGATAGCGAGGATGAGGACGAGGAGGAATCGGATCATGAGATGGGTGATGATGAGGAGGAGGGGGATGAAGACGAGCAGGTCGACGAGGGTGACGAGGAAGGCGTGGGAGACGAGGGAGAGACGGAAGAACAGGAGGCCGGTCAGGACATGCCCGGGGGTCCGGCTGGGGTCGGAGAAGATCTTCCTCCACTACCCCCTTTGTCGATGCCGTCCCCCGAGCGCAAGGCTCGCCCTCGTCGGACGAAGAAAGCCATGACAATTCCCCACAGTCCCTCCTCGCCCGACGAGGACGCACCGAGATCGGGTCTCGATGTCCCCCCGGTCACCTTCCGGAATCCCGTGTCGATTCGTATGTATCCTGACGACATTAAGGACATCCAACCGATCCATCCCATGCCGGGCGAAAACACTCGGGTGAAGATCCGCGCCGATAGCATCCCGAGCATTCTGAGGCCAGAGTATCTCAACATTATCAGGGCTACTTACTACATTCCGCGGGAGTATGAGCTCCTCCTTCCAAGTCCCGGTATCTGCCCTACCACAGTTCTGGCCCCGGGCAACTGCATGTTCCCAGAGGACGCCTTCCTCTCGGGACTGAGATTGCCCCTGCAACCTTTTGTGATGAGGGTCTTGAACTGGACGGAACTGTGCCCTATGCAGTACGGCCCGAATTCTTGGAAGCATCTTATTTGCTTCATTCTGAAATGCCAAGAGAAGGGGGTGAAGCCGAGATTGTCGTACTTCTGGGTCATCTTTGGAATTGGTTCGCTCAAAGATCTGGAGGGGGTCTTCTACTTCTCACCGAGGCCGCACAAGAAGGTGATGCACGGCCACCCAGATTCGATAAAGAATTGGAGGGGCAAGTATTTTGTTGTTAAGACCGACGGGTCATGGGGGATTCCGACCCAGTGGAACTTCGTAAAGCCGAGACGCAAGCCTCCGAAGAAGAGCAATTTATCGGCCAAGGAGTGGGAGAAGGTGGAGGCGATAGTGGGGCGTCACAGCATTGCATGGCCCCGAGTGACCGAGATTCACCTTACGAGGGCTGGACTGAGTCCCGCTGACCCTAGTATGTTTCTTTCCATATTTGTTCATCTTTCTGCCTTCGTGTTAACGTAAGTTTTTTTTTTTCTTATCTTGTTGCAGGGATGTCGGCACAACAGGCGCAAGCCAAGAAGATATTGCTCGCCGCGGCCAAGAAGATGAGGGTGGAGAAGAAGAAGAAGGAGGAGCAGGATCGTCTAGCGGCCGAGAGGACGAAGCTGGCCGCCCAGGCTTCGCAAGCCGGAGGGACCTCCCAGGCGCCTACCCCAGCGTCCGAGGGGCAATCGCCTGCGAAGAAGCAAAAGAAGCACCATCAGCACCACTCCCACTCGTCGAGATCGGCTCGAGATGCTGTGGGCAGCTCGGGGAAGACCGTGGAAACCCCGTCACAACAGCTTCCCCCGGTACGACCGAGCATCGCGGAGCTGGTGGGGAGGATGGGTACGATGCCTTTTGTTCCCGACTGGTCGATTTTGAAGGGGGACACTATTCTCGACGGACCCGTCTCGATGGAGTTCGTCTCGAAGGCTATCACCGAGCGCGATGGAATGGCCTTAGCGGTGTAGACAGCCGACCAGGCCTATATGCGGTGGGCCCAAGCCCACCTCTCGGTAAGTCGGTTGAGATCTGCTTTTTGTCTTGGCTTGGAACTATCATTAATTTTGATCTTTCTTCGAACAGGCGATGCTCCACGGCCAGCACGTCCACAAGTGCCTGGAGAAGGAAATTCTCTTTGAGCGGAAAAATTCGGAGAAGTACCTTCGGGAGCTGAATAAGACGACGAGTGATCTGAAGGAGGCCCAGGACCAAGTGCTTGTTCATGAGGCTCAGATAGAGTCTCTCGATAGGATCCATAAGCAGGACCGGGAGGATCTTTTGAAGAAGGTCGTAGCTGAGGCGGAGAAGGGGAAGAAGGCCGTGGCGGATTTGGAGGCAGTTTTGGGGGAGACCTTGGTGGCGGCGCAGGACGAGGCGTACGAACAGGCCAAGTCCCATTTTAGGCAAATCTACCCCGAGCTGAACGTCGACCACCTCTGCTTCGAATGGCATGCGGACTTGCCTCCGACCCCTGGCGGTGATGGGACCGAGGGAGCCTAAGGCGATGACGAGGTGCCACTCGACCCCCAAGAATAGATAGTAGTTTTTCTTTTTGTTTTTGATGTAAATGCCTACAGCAGACTGGCCACTGCAGTTTTTTGTATCAAAATTTTGGAAAGAAATGAAATTACTTTTTTGGTCCGACCCTTGAAGACTTGCACTTTTGTGATGTTTTGTTTTTGTCTTTTGGTAGACCTGTGGGACTCAGAACGCCGATCCCGTTCTGGCTTACCAACGAAAGTTGGCTCGGGACCGAGAGGCCGCCAAGGACTATTTTCTGAACAAGTCAAGGGAGCTCGGCCCAGAGTTTGCCCGTCTGAAGAAAGCCGTAGCCGACCGGGACTGGTGGATAATCGAGACGGACTAGTCTGCCTCGGATGCCTCTAGCGGGCGCTCGGCCTCGAAGTCTCATCTTCGCGAGGTCGTTGTGGAGAAGGAATTAGAGGTTCGTCGACTGAAGCTTATGTTGGGCGCGGGTCTGATCGAACAGGTGAGCAACTCGACTCCGGGGCGGTCGCTGCAATTTTCATTGGCTGAGACCCAGCCGGATGATGCGGGGAGCTCAGTGGCGGGAGTGTCTTCCCTGGCTGGCCCAACCGAGCGCAATAGGAGCCCTGAATTTGTGTTCCCTGGCGAGTGCGAGTGAGTTGTGAGCCTTCTTTTTTCTTTGTATTTGTACCGACGTTCATTGAGTTGTAAGCAATGAGTAATCAATAAGAACATTCGTTTTCCGAAACCTTGATTGCCTCGGACACCGAGGGTGGTCGGTGTGACATCTACGAAGGGTCGCAACTGACGCGACTGCATCATTAATAGCGACGTTTCGCATTCCTATGAACATTTATGGCGACGTTTCGCCTTCCGTCATTTCGTATTCCCAGACACAATAAATGAGGGCCTCAGTGGGTTATATAATCACCACTCTCCTTGTCAGTTGTCAAGCAGAGAGCCATCTGACTCGGGTGCCTACCAAAGGCGGGCGCCCTGATAACATAATATTTCCGAGTATCCCGGATCGGAGGCACACCGATCATCCTCGGACTATTCGGGGTTCATGCTGTTAGAGCCGCGAGACCCCGGGTTGTTCGTTGGTGAACGGTGGGCCGAACGATCGGTTCGGGGGTTCGGAGAGAGCCGAAGCAAGGTAGCTCTTCTGCTGTCCTCGAACAATTCGGGGTTTTGGGCTCGTAAGAGCCGTAAACCCCGAGTTGTTCAGGGGCGAGAGAAGGGTTAGCTGAACAGCTCGAAGGCTCGGGGCATTTGTTTTGGGATGGAGAGTGGCGGGTCGATGGCCCTCTGCCATCCTCGAACAGTTCGGGGTTTCATGCTGGTAAAAGCCGTAAACCCCGAGTTGTTCGTGGGTGAGAGAGTGGTCAACAATTCGGCTTGAAGCTCGGGGCATCTGCTGAAAGTGGACGCTCTAAACCTTAATAAAAATTGTCAACACATGGTTGTGGGTCGTCGAGCGGTTCGTCGAGCCCCCACGTTTGTGAGAGAACCAGTTCAAGAGCGTCGAGGTCGCCATCGAGCGTCGAGGTCGCGGTGCCCTTGGAGAGGGCACCCGCCTTGCTCGGGGTCGATGCCGAGCTCCTGCACATGTTCTCAGGGAGAGACGGTGTGGGTGTGGCTGGCAGATGTCGCCTCGTGCCTAGGTTGATGGGCTCTGAGGAGCCCAAACCGAGCGAGGGACGGATGCCGAGCCCCCATACCGGTGAGAAAGGCAATTGCAGGTGTAGCAGAGGGTTGCCGCCGAGCGTCAGGGTTGCGGTGCCTTCGAGAAGGCACCCGCCTTGCTCGGGGTCTACGCCGAGCTCCTGCACATGTTCTCGGGAAGAGACAGTGCGGGCGTGGCTGGCAGATGTCGCCTCGTGCATAGGTTGATGGGCTCTGAGGAGCCCAAACCGAGCGAGAGACGGATGCCGAGCCCCCATACCGGTGAGAAAGGCAATTGCAGGCATAGCAGAGGGTCGCCACCGAGCATCAGGGTCGCGGTGCCTTCGAGAAGGCACCCGCCTTGCTCAGGGTTGACGCCGAGCTCCTGCACATGTTCTCGGGGAGAGACGGTGCGGGCGTGGCTGGCGGATGTCGCCTCGTGCATAGGTTGATGGGCTCTGAGGAGCCCAAACCGAGCGAGGGACGGATGCCGAGCTCCCATACCGGTGAGAAAGGCAATTGCAGGGGTAGCAGAGGGTCGCCGCCGAGCGTCAGGGTCGCGGTGCCTTGGAGAAGGCACCCGCCTTGCTCGGGGTCGATGCCGAGCTCCTGCACATGTTCTCGGGGAGAGACGGTGCGGTCGTGTTTGATTGGATGCACGTTGTCAGAGGACCAATCATGCCGAGCCGTCCGAACCCTAAGCTTGTAAGGGAAGCTGTTTGGGCTCGCGCTGTTATCCGAGCGCCGAACCCTAAGCTTGTAAGGGAAGCTGTTTGGGCTCGCGCTGTTATCCGAGCGTTGAACCCTAAGCTTTTAAGGGAAGCTGTTTGGGCTCACGCTGTTATCCGAGCGCCGAACCCTAAGCTTGTAAGGGAAGCTGTTTGTGCTCGCGCTGTTATCCGAGCGCCGAACCCTAAGCTTTTAAGGGAAGCTGTTTGGGCTCGCGCTGTTATCCGAGCGCCGAACCCTAAGCTTGTAAGGGAAGCTGTTTGGGCTCGCGCTGTTATCCGAGCGCCGAACCCTAAGCTTTTAAGGGAAGCTGTTTGGGCTCACGCTGTTATCTGAGCACCGATCTTGTGATCTGTCCTTTATTTGTTACAAGTTTTGAAGCCATGGGCTTGTTTTAAGAAAGCTGGCATGTCTACAATATATGAGTTTTACAAAAAGACTGGGCACGACGTGCCGTTTACAGGACTTTACAAAAAGACTAGGCACGGTGTGCCGATTACAATCATTACATTTTACATGGAGGCTACTCTCCTAAGAACTTAATTAAGTGCTCCGCATTCCAGGGCCTCTTGACGGGCTTGCCGTCGGTGTTTGTCAGGCGATATGTGCTCGGTCGTACGACCTCTGATACCTTGTAAGGGCCCTCCCAGTTTGGTGCCAACTTTCTTTTCTGGCCGGGGTTGGATATTGCCAGCTTCCGGAGGACAAGATCTCCGAGTTTAATGTCGGTTGGGCGCACCCTCTTGTTGTAGAACCTCTCGATCCTTTGCTGGTAAATGCTCCTTCTAATGGCCGACTTCTCCCTGACCTCGTCAATTAGGTCCAGGTCGGCTCGTAGCTGTAAAGAGTTGCTCGCTTCATCGAAGGCCATGATCCGGGGATAGGGGATCCCAATTTCCAGGGGAATGACGGCCTCTGCGCCGTACGTCAGATTGAAGGGCGACTCTCCTGTCGGGATCCTCTTCGTCGTTCGGTGGGCCCAGAGAACGCTTGGCAGTTCGTCTACCCATAACCCCTTAGAGGAATTATCGAGTCGCTTCTTGAGTCCGTCGAGGATCTGACGGTTTGCATTCTCCGCTTGCCCGTTGGACTGGGGATGACATACTGACGAGAAGCACTGCTGGATCCCGAGATCTTCGCAGAACTTGCAGAAATGCTTACCCGCAAATTGGGTCCCATTGTCTGTGACGAGCACTTGAGGGATCCCGAACCGACAGACGATGTGCTTCCAGAAGAATTGTTGAGTCTGTTGCTCGGTGATCGTTGCTAACGGCTCTGCCTCGATCCATTTTGTAAAGTAGTCGATCGCCACAATGAGAAATTTCCGTTGCCCTGTTGCCTTTGGAAAGGGGCCTACCAGATCCATCCCCCACATTGCAAAGGGGGTCGGACTGGCTATGGACCGGAGGTTTGCCTGCGGAGCCCTTTAGATGGGCGAGAACCTTTGACAGGGACCACACTTCTTGACGAGGGTTAGGGCGTCTTACAACATGGTGGGCCAGTAGTACCCGTGATTCAAAGCCTTCCGCGTGAGCGAGCGGCTTCCCATGTGGCATCCGCCGATCCCCTCGTGTAGCTCCTTGAAAGCATATTTGGCTTCATCTGGAGTGAGGCAGCAGAGATAGGGTCAGCCGTCCGAGGTTGTGTAGGACTGATGGACCCAATAATATTTACATTTAGGAGCAATAATCTTAGTGCAATTAGACATTTAAATGCTCTTTATGTGTTATTTTACTCTTCTTTTCTCTTTTCCATAGGAAACAACCAAAAGCAGCAAAACAAGCAGATTCCAGACTAATACAGACTGAGAGGATGATATACAGGGAACTGCAGAACAACAGTCGACTGGACAGAGAGGTTGAAGCTGCTCGGCACAGTCGACTGCTTCCAAAACCAGTCGACTGGTATGCGGCGGAGTCAAAAGATAAGAACAGCAAAGATTCATCCGCATCAAAATCCGAAGCAAGATTTAGTTATCCAAACCCAGGTTATATGCGAATAACAACTTCTCCAACAAATCAAAGCTAGAGACCGGGGATTGGCAAGAGCACGTGGTCAGCAGAAAAGGAAGAAAAGAAGAAAAGAGAAAGAAATAAAACGCCAATCAAATAAGGAAGGAAATAAATAAAAGAAGAGGACTTTTCTGGAAAAAAGGGCTAACCCTAATTCTCTTCCCGTGTTCTATAAATATCAACCAAGAGGCGTATTCTGAAGGGGGACCGAATCACGGAATTTCTGAATCATCAAATCACCAAGAGGATTATTCTAGCAGCATCGAAGAAGAAGGAGATCGAGTACGCTGAAGCAACAAGCCAGTCGACTGAGTGACAGCAGTCTACTTCTCAGACCAAACATCATCAGTTTATCTCTTCTCTTTTTAGTTTTTATTTTCATCATGTATTCAAAACTGTTAGTCAATAAAAGTTTTATTATGTGGAACTAATTTCATAGTTGGGTAGATTGAAACCGTAGTTATGTCATACTTATATTATTCTGAATGCTATTCTGTTACTTATTGATTAAACCTGTGAGTATTGGTATAGATTTATAATATACAAACTTGTTCAGAAGTTCTAAGAGCAGTCGACTGAGAGTGACAGAAAGTCGACTGCCATACAGAACCTGAGATTATCAAGTTTGAATATTATAAGTCTGAATCTGTTATATGAGCATAGAGACGACCCGTATCTCATGCTCATAACTTGTAACACAGGAATCTTTAGGGTTTTTTGGTTTAATCAACTTGAAGGATCTAGATCTGATACCAATTTCTAGAACTTTGAGTGTTTGTTCGTTTCCATTGTTCCTATGCTTTCTTCAAGTGCAACTTAGTAGATACCATGCTAAATACTTAAGAAAAGAAACGAATTAGAGTAGATACCATGCCTAATTCTTGGCCTAGGGAAACATTAACTTTAAGGAGTAGATACCATGCCCTTAAAGGAACAAACATGAGTAATTAGAATAGTGAAGAAGGTGACTTAGCATTACTGACTATAGGTGGAAATCAAAGCCCAACTACTTAATAAACATTGTGATTCAGAACTACTTGATATAGTTTTTAATTTCCCCATTTCTTTTAGAACAACGCTTCAAGATTCTTATTCCTTTTTATTGGTTAGTAAGTTAATTTCTACAATCTCTGTGGGATCGACCCTTGCTCGTCACTACGCTTCTATAAACGATTCGTACACTTGCGAGATTTTTAATTTGTGTTTAGTTTATCTATATATTTAGATAGCTAGATTACACTACAAGTTTTTGGCGTCGTTGCCGGGAATTGTTTAGTATCTTAACTTGCAAAATCAATACAAATCTTTTTTTCTTTTTATTTTTTTTATTTTTCTTCTTTTATTATATTTTCTTTTAGATTACATTCTGCAGATTCAGATAAGTCGACTGTCTCCAAGGATCAGTCGACTGTACAGAGGATTTTTCCAAAAGCAACAGTGGGGGAGAAAGTACCAAATCGAGTACCAATGCAAGACAAATTCACTCCGAAGAATATTGAGCAACCTTCTTGCATAGCTTTTCAACCTAATGTCACAGGGAATATGCACCTATCACCTCAATTACTCAGCATGGTTCCCCACTTCAGTGGTACACTAGACGAGGATCCGCATCTCCATCTGCAAGATTTCTTTGATCTTTGCAGAACACAAAGCGTCCAAGGGCTCACCCCTGAACAAATCAGGTTGATCTTGTTTCCATTTTCATTAAAACTTAATGCTTAATTGTGGTTTAACTATTTGGAACCAGGATCAATTCAGTCATTGGAGCAATTAGCAACAAAATTCTTGAAAGAATTCTTTCCAGCCCAGAAAACCAGACAACTAAAAAGGGAAATTCTACTCTTCCAACAAAAAGATGGCGATTTATTCTTCGAGGCATGGAAGGACTTTAAGAACAAGCTTCTCAAGTGTCCTACGCACAACATACCCAAGGATGATCAGGTACAAGCATTTTATGAGGGTTTAAATGACACTAACAAAACAATTGTAGATTCAGCTTGCAATGGAATTTTGATGAGAAAGAGTGGTGAGGAGGCCATCGAGCTATTTGAAGAACTCAGCGAGAACACATAGCAATTCTCAACAAGGGGAAGAGGCCTTTCGAAAAAACAGGGAGTTTACGAAATTTCTAATAATAATAATATGCAACTAGAAATGGAAACCATGAACAAAAAGATTGATATGCTAGTTAATGCAATTTCAACATTGGGTGGCATAAAAAACCAACCAGAAGAAATTTGTGCAATTTGTTCTCATTCTGATCATACAACTAATATATGTCCCATGTCTTCTTTCACAGAGCACACAATGTACCCGCCCCAGAACAACCCTTTTTCAAACACATACAACCCAGGGTGGCAAAACCATCAAAATTTCTCATGGAGCAATAATCAAAACCATCAAGGCAATCAATTCGCACAAGGGCATGTGCAGCAATTCCAGAGTGGGAATGGGTTCGATCGGCCAGTACAAGAACAGAAGAAGTTGGATTTCGAATCCACCGTTCTTCAATTGCTCCAACAGCAACAGCAAATAAGCAACCAACAAGGGCAAGCCATTCAAAAATTGGAAACTCAAATCGGTCAAATTGTTAAGGAGTTAAGTGAAAGAAAGGCCAGAGAACTCCCATCCCAAACCATACCAAACCCTAGAGGACAAGAACAGCTCCAAATGGTGACAACAGTAGAGGACGAGATTGAGTTTAAAATGTTTGATGCACCAAAATTACCACACGATGATCATGAATGTTATAATGTTGATGTGGTTCAGGAAATTTGTGACCAAACATTTCAGGAACATGGTGTTGATCCATTACAAGCAACAGTTACACACCCTCTAATACTATCTCAAGTTGAACAGGAATGTGATGATTGGAGGATTGCAGAGGAAATACATACCCTTGGAAATGAAAAATCATATGCAGGTAAGTTTGCACATGTGTTTGAAAATCTTGTGTCTAATAATACTTTTGTTTCTTCTTTTACCAGGACACCAGATGTGGAGCTGAAGCCACTACATGAACACTTGAAGTATGAATATTTTGGGAAAAACCAGACATTACCTATGACAGTTGCTGCAAGTTTCAGGATGCAGGAAGAAGAGAAGTTGCAGGGAGTCTTGCAAGAGCACAATGGTGCATTAAGATGGACCATTGCTGATAAGCTTATGTCAAGATGGTACAGTCCATAAATTGTTGCAAAGGTTTTCCCCACATGGAGCATTGGCGAAAAATCAAACGTTCAAGGTGACTGGACATAGGGGGAAACCTTATAATAAGATGAGTTGTGAGCCGCGAGCCATTCAATACATTGCACAAACTCATCAAGTCTAGCTGAAGACAAGAAACGCAGCGCTTATTGGGAGGCAACCCAATTTTTCAGGGGAGTACTTAAACTCTCTATTTATTTATTTATTTCTTTAATCATTTCTTTATTTTCTTTCCTTCAAACTGGGTGGTAACACATGCCTATTAGAAGTTTTTGTGCGAACATTGAGGACAATGTTCCATCTAAGTTTGGGGGTAGTTGTTTACATTTGGAGTCTTTTGATTTTTTTTATAAACAATTTCTTATAAAGTAAGAGTAAGTATACTTTACTTTAGGATTATTGAGTTTCATAATTCCTTATAAAATTATGTGAGTCATGCGATTATACATTAAAAAAAAAAAAAAACAAATGTGATGTTTTTTCTGTTGATTATCCTCTTTGATCTAGTCCTAAACAGAGTTTAAGTAAATAGAGTAAAAACGAAAAAATATATATATGAATAAAGTCAATCTACTCCAATGTTTTGAGTTGCTTAGTAACTAGGGGTATTCATCACCAATGTTTACCTTTACGTCAAACGGCAACTTGAAATATGAGTATGCAAAGCACTTAAAGTTCGTGACTTGTTGAGTAAGCGGGTGGATTCATCACAAATGTCTTGCACTCGCGTCAAAAGGCAAGTGACGACTTAAAGAAGAGACTAATACTAAAAAAAAAAAAAAAAAAAAAAAAAAAAAAAAAAAAAAAAAAAAAAAAAAACTCTAGTTTGCTATTCAGTTTGTAGTAGAGAAAAGGGATAATCACAGATGGAGTGTTACATACTATAACTATAATTAATTGCATGACAAATATGATTGGGTTTGGAGCTATGAATTCGACAATTGCACTGGAGAGAGTGGGTATGCTTGTTTTTACTTTATTTGCAAATTGTTTATAATTTTAAGTGAAATTTTGATGCTTGCATAATGAGAATTCATGGTGTGATGGGTTGAGTCTACTATTATTTTCCCCGTGTTCATAATTTTACTTTGTGCTTGAGGACAAGCAAAAGCTAAGTTTGGGGGTATTTGATGGACCCAATAATATTCACATTTAGGAGCAATAATCTTAGTGCAATTAGACATTTAAATGCTCTTTATGTGTTATTTTACTCTTCTTTTCTCTTTTCCATAGGAAACAACCAAAAGCAGCAAAACAAGCAGATTCCAGACTAATACAGACTGAGAGGATGATATACAGGGAACTGCAGAACAACAGTCGACTGGACAGAGAGGTTGAAGCTGCTCGGCACAGTCGACTGCTTCCAAAACCAGTCGACTGGTATGCGGCGGAGTCAAAAGATAAGAACAGCGAAGATTCATCTGCATCCAAATACGAAGAAAGATTTAGTTATCCAAACCCAGGTTATATGCGAATAACAACTTCTCCAACAAATCAAAGCTAGAGACCGGGGATTGGCAAGAGCATGTGGTCAGCAGAAAAGGAAGAAAAGAAGAAAAGAGAAAGAAATAAAACGCCAATCAAATAAGGAAGGAAATAAATAAAAGAAGAGGACTTTTCTGGAAAAAATGGCTAACCCTAATTCTCTTCCCGTGTTCTATAAATATCAACCAAGAGGCGTATTCTGAAGGGGGACCGAATCACGGAATTTCTGAATCATCAAATCACCAAGAGGATTATTCTAGCAGCATCGAAGAAGAAGGAGATCGAGTACGCTGAAGCAACAAGCCAGTCGACTGAGTGACAGCAGTCTACTTCTCAGACCAAACATCATCAGTTTATCTCTTCTCTTTTTAGTTTTTATTTTCATCATGTATTCAAAACTGTTAGTCAATAAAAGTTTTATTATGTGGAACTAATTTCATAGTTGGGTAGATTGAAACCGTAGTTATGTCATACTTATATTATTCTGAATGCTATTCTGTTACTTATTGATTAAACCTGTGAGTATTGGTATAGATTTATAATATACAAACTTGTTCAGAAGTTCTAAGAGCAGTCGACTGAGAGTGACAGAAAGTCGACTGCCATACAGAACCTGAGATTATCAAGTTTGAATATTATAAGTCTGAATCTGTTATATGAGCATAGAGACGACCCGTATCTCATGCTCATAACTTGTAACACAGGAATCTTTAGGGGTTTTTGGTTTAATCAACTTGAAGGATCTAGATCTGATACCAATTTCTAGAACTTTGAGTGTTTGTTCGTTTCCATTGTTCCTATGCTTTCTTCAAGTGCAACTTAGTAGATACCATGCTAAATACTTAAGAAAAGAAACGAATTAGAGTAGATACCATGCCTAATTCTTGGCCTAGGGAAACATTAACTTTAAGGAGTAGATACCATGCCCTTAAAGGAACAAACATGAGTAATTAGAATAGTGAAGAAGGTGACTTAGCATTACAGACTATAGGTGGAAATCAAAGCCCAACTACTTAATAAACATTGTGATTCAGAACTACTTGATATAGTTTTTAATTTCCCCATTTCTTTTAGAACAACGCTTCAAGATTCTTATTCCTTTTTATTGGTTAGTAAGTTAATTTCTACAATCTCTGTGGGATAGACCCTTGCTCGTCACTACGCTTCTATAAACGATTCGTACACTTGCGAGGTTTTTAATTTGTGTTTAGTTTATCTATATATTTAGATAGCTAGATTACACAACAAGGACCTTTTGAAGAGTGTTGAGTCGATTATTGTGAATCTTTCTGCTCAGGCCCTGACCCTTCTCACCTCAGCTCGGTCTTCGGGGAGCTCTCCCTGGACGAGAAATCGCCTAATAAGAGTGGTCCAGTCATCGGGGGGAGCTCCGTCTTCAATACACAGGACCTCCGGGATGTCGATGCTCGGTTTCAACATGACTTCGATCAGGACCGTGCGGTCGAGACCTTCGAAGGATGAGGAAGCCAGCTTTGACAGGGCGTCAACCTGGACATTCTGTTCCCGGGGGATTCTCAAAATAGCCGACTCGTCGAAGGACATCAGTAGGCGTTGAACTACAGCTCGGTACCGGACCATTCGATCGTCACGGGCCTCGTACTCCCCGGTGATCTGGTTGACCACGAGCTGGGAGTCGCTAAAAGCCCTGATCTGTCTGGCGCCAGCCCAATGAGCCAGGGTGAGCCCGACGATTATGGCCTCGTACTCAGCCTCGTTGTTGGAGGCCGGGAAGTTGAGGCGGAGGCAGTATTGGAGAAGAAAACCATCTGGGCCTCACAGGATGATGCCAGCTCTGCTACCCGCCTCACAAAAGGAGCCATCGACGTAAACTTCCCACGTCTGGTCGGCCTCCTTGCTCGCGGGATGCTTGGAGATGGTGCATTCTGTGATGAATTCTGCGAGGGCCTGCCCTTTGATGGCTGTTCTGGGTTGATAGCCAATGTCATACTGGCTGAGCTCGATCGACCATTTGACGAGTCGACCCGAGCTCTCCGGTTTGTAGAGCACGGCCTTCAGGGGTTGGTCTGTCAGTACCTGGACCGAATGAGATTGAAAATATGGACGGAGTTTCTGCGAGGCCATGACCAAGGCGTACGCTATTTTCTCCATCCGAGAGTATCTGGTCTCGACGTCGAGCAGGAACTTGCTGACATAGTAGAGAGGCTTCTGTGATCCCTCTTCCTCCCGAACGAGAACGGCGCTGAGCACCTTTTCTGAGGCTGACAGGTAGAGCCAGAGTGGCTCTCCCGACTCGGGCTTGCTGAGGAGGGGAAGGTTTGCGAGGTACTCCTTCAATTGGGCGAAGGCCTCTTGCTGTTGGGTACCCCACTCGAACCCTCCGGTGCCGCGCAGGGCTTTGAAGAATGGAAGGGACTTCTCTCCAGACTTGGAGAGAAAACGGCCGATGGCCGCCATTCTCCCCGTCAGCCGCTGGACCTCTTTGATGTTCCTGGGAAGGGCCATGTCTAATATGGCCTGGATCTTTTCAGGGTTCGCCTCGATGCCTCGCTGGCTGACAATGAAGCCAAGAAATTTTACCGCGGAGACGCCGAAGGCATATTTGGCCGGATTGAGTCTCATGTTATGGGTTCGAAGGACCCCAAAGGCCTCCTCTAGATCGGCGACGTGATCATCCCCCTGCTAGCTCTTGACGAGCATGTCATCTACGTACACCTCCATATTGCGCCCAATTTGCTCCTTGAAGACCTGGTTGATGAGCCTCTGATAAGTGGCACCGGTATTCTTCAGCCTGAAGGGCATGACCCTGTAACAGTATAGCTCCTGGTCTGTAACAAAGGACGTCTTACCGATGTCGGGAGGAAACATGCAGATCTGGTTGTAGCCTGAGAAGGCATCCATAAAGGATAGAAGCTCGTGATCGAATGTTGCATCGATTCTGGGGAGGGGGAATGGATCCTTGGGGCACGCTTTGTAAAGGTCCGTAAAATCTATACAGATCCTCCAGCTTCCGCTCGCCTTCTTGACCATGACGACGTTCGCCAGCCACTCGGGATAGCTGACTTCTTGGATGAAGCGAGTGGTCAGGAGCTTGTCGACTTCCGCATTGACCGGCTGTTGTCGCTCCGGGGCGAACTTACGTCGCTTTTGGACAATCGGCTTCGACCCGGGGATCACGCTGAGTTTGTGCATGATGAGATTCTCAGAGATACCGGGCATGTCAGAAGGCTTCCAGGCAAAGAGGTCGACATTGCGGCGAATGCAGGTGATGAGGGCGGACTTAAGGTGAGGGGTGAGGGAGCAACTTACCCGAAAGTGCTTCGACGGATCCCCTGTCTCGAACGAGACATCTTCTAGCTCGTCAGCCGACTCAGGCTCTGGCTGGGTCCTTTGTGGCTGCATCTCGACGGCGTTGAGGGGCAACACACCGCTCCCGATTGCTGTCATATAGCATGAGCGAGCAGCTTCCTGGTTCCCCCGGACCACTCCTACCCCGGTACTGGTAGGGAACTTCATCTTCTGGTGATAGGCCGAGGGGACAGCCTGGAGGGAGCAGAGGCCCGGGCGACCGAGTATTGCATTGTAGGCTGCTTTGACGTTCACCACCATGATGTCCATGGACTCGATTCTTCGGTTTAGGGCCGTACCTGCCGTGACGTCCAGTGTGGTGATCCCCTCAATTGTTACCGAGACGCCCGAGAACCCGTGCAAGATGTACCCAGCCGGCTTGAGCTTGCTACGGGGCAGCTTCAGGTTCTCGAAGGCTTCGAGAAATAGAATGTTGACCGAGCTCCCGTTATCCACAAGGATCCGCCGAGTGTCAAAATTGGCCATGCTGAGATTGATAACGAGGGCATCGCAATGAGGGAGCCGCACCCCCTCCAGGTCTTCCCCCGAGAAGGAGACAAGGAGTTGTTGGATCTGAGGGGGGAGAGGACCTTGGACGGCGTTAACATCCCGGATGAACGCCTTGCGGGAAGTGTTGGAGTCCTGTTGTTGGAAATCTAGCTACCTAATTTAATAGACTAACCAGACACAAATTATAAAACCTCGCAAGTGCACGAATCGAATCGTAGTAATAGCAAGGGTCGATCCCACAGAGATTGTAGATTTCAACTAACTAATCAATAGAAAATAATAAGAATCATAATGAGTTGTTTTAAAAGTCTAAAAGGAATAAAAAGATTAAAACTAAGAAGGAATTGTTGAATCACAAATATCTCTTGAATAGTTGGGTTGTTGATCTCCACCAATAGTTAGTAATGCTAATTTGCCTTCTGAATTTACTTCTAATTACTCATGTTGTTCACTTCAAGGGCATGGTATCTACTCCTTAAAGTATTGTTTCCCTAAGCCAAGAATTAGGCATGGTATCTACTCTAATTCTTTTCTTTCCATAAGTATCTAGCAGGGTATCTACTAAGTTATACTTAGAGAAAACATCAGAACAGTGGAAACGAACAAACACTTAAAGTTCTAGAAATTGGTATCAAATCTAGATCCTCTAAGTTGATTGAACCAAGAACCCCTAAAGATTCCTTTGTTACAAATTATGGGCACGAGATTCGGTCGTCTCAATATGCTTCATATAACAGATTTAGATAAATGATAACATAAACTTGATATTCTCACGTGCTGTATGTCAGTCGACTGGCTCTCACCTCAGTCGACTGCTCTCAGACTTCAAGATCCAAGTTTGATGATCATTAATCTATGTCAATTCAACCAGATTCAATCAATAAGTAATTAGAAGATCTCAGAAGAACATAGCACTACATAACTACGGTTTCGATCTACCCAACTATGAAATTAGTTCCACATAATAATACTTTTATTGCTTAACAAGTTCAAATACATGATCAACATAAAAGAATAAAGAGAGAAGAAATAAACTAATGGATTCCGGCAATATGGTCGACTGGCTGTCACACAGTCGACTGCCTTCTGTTTGCTGGATCTTCTCTTTCCTTCTTCGATGTTGATGGAGTGATGTTCTTTATGCTTGTTCAGGAACTTGGTGATTGAGTGATTGAGTCGCCTTCCAGAGATATATGATTGTTGGATGGAGTCGTGGAGTGGAGAGAGAGAGAGAGCCGTTCTGGAGATGGTATTCTGATATTTATAGAACACGGCTGAGAATTAGGGTTTCCACTTTTTCAGGAAGATCCTTCTTTATTTGATTTGATGATTAATATCTTTCTCTTTTCCACGTCCACTTGGAAAATACCCTGTCTTTAGATTTGATTCGCTGCATAAAATCTTGATTCAAATAGATTTGAAATCAGATTCAGGTGTATCTTCGAATATCTTATCTGTTTACTCCACCGCAGACCAGTCGACTTGTCTTCGAACCAGTCGACTGAGTCGAGACTTATGTAGATTTCATCTTTGATCATACCAGTCGACTGTCTTTGAGAGTAAGTCGACTGTGTCGAGAGTTATGGAAAATCAGCTTCTCTTGTTCAGTCGCCTGGTTGAGGAACCAGTCGACTGATCCTCTGCAGTTTGCTGTGTATTATCCTTGAAGTCCTAAATCTGCTTCGTTTTGCTGTTATAAGCTGTTTCCTATGGAAAAGAGAAAATAGGAGTTAAATACCATATAGAGAGCTTTTAAATGTCTAATTATATTAAGATTATTGCTCTAAAAAGTGAATAATAATGTGTTCATCAAATACCCCCACACTTAGCTTTTGCTTGTCCTCAAGCAAAAAGTGAATTTATGAACAAGGGAGTAATAATCAGAATAAACTCAACCATCATGATTTCTTATTATGTGGACATCAAAATGAAAAATACAAAACTACAAACAATTTCAGATAAAGTAAAGTTAAACATACCCACTTTCTCCAGTGCAATTGTCTATTCATAAATCCCAAACTTAGTCATATTTGTCATGCGATTAATGTAGTTATAGTATGCATCTACTCAGTCTGTGATTATCCCTTTTCTCTACTACAAATCCAGTAGCAAACTAGATTTTTTATTTTTATTTTTTTTATTTTATTTTTTTTTTTTTTATAGTCTCTTCTTTAAAGTTGTCACTTGTCTTTTGACGCGAATGCGAAACATTTGTGATGTATCCACCCGGTTACTCAACAAGTCACAAACATTAAAGTGCTTTGCATACTCGTATTTCAAGTTGCCGTTTGACGTAAAGGTAAACATTGGTGATGAATACCCCTAGTTACTAAGCCCTCAAAACATTGGAGTAGACTGACTTTATTCAAATATATATACATATATTGTATCACTCTATTTACTTAAACTCGATTTAGGACTAGATCTGAAGGGTATAATTATCAGAAAAAGCATCACATTTGTTTATTATGTATAATCGCATGACGCACACAATTTTTGTAGGGAATTATGAAACTCAACAATCCTAAAGTAAATAAGTATCCTTACTCTTACTTTATAAGAAATTGTTTATCCTAAAAAAAATTCAAAAATTCCAAATATAACTAACTAATACCCCCACACTTAGATGGAACATTGTCCTCAATGTTCGCACAAAACATAAGATATAGGCATGTGTTACCATCTAGTGAGGAGAGACTGAAAAATAAAAATAAAAATGAATAATAATGAATAACATAAAGGGAAAGTGTAAATACTCCCCTGAAGGTTGGGTTGCCTCCCAATAAGCGCTGTGTTTCATGTCTTCAGCTAGACATGATGAGTTCATGCAATGTATTGAATGGTTTGAAGATTCACATCTTCCTCTTACGGTTCTAGATTCATCTCTATGTATGGCTTCGCCCTGTGTCCGTTCACCTTGAATGTTTGATTTCGTTCTTTGCTGTGAACTTCCAATGCACCATGTGGAAAGACTTTTGTGACGATATATGGTCCATACCATCTTGACTTGAGCTTGCCTGGAAAGAGTCTTAATCTTGAGTTGTAGATCAATACCTTTTGTCCTTCATAAAACTCCTTCCGTGCTAGCTGCTTATCATGGTACAACTTGGTTCTTTCCTTGTATAGCTTGGCATTTTCATATGCATCGTGCCTCAATTCTTCAAGCTCATTTAGTTGCAATCGCCTTTTGTCACCTGCCTGTTTCATATCAAAGTTGAACTTTTTGATAGCCCAATAAGCTTTGTGTTCTAATTCTACCGGCAGATGACATGCTTTTCCAAAGACTAAACGGTATGGTGACATGCCAATGGGTGTCTTGAAAGCGGTTCTGTAGGCCCATAATGCATCATTCAAGCGTAGCGACCAATCCTTCCTCCTTGTGTTGACTGTCTTTTCCAAGATGCTCTTGATCTCCCTGTTGCTAATCTCCACCTGCCCACTGGTTTGAGGATGATATGGAGTTCCCACTCTATGTGTAATCCCATATTTCTTCATTAAAGAAGCAAATGGGTAGTTATTGAAGTGGCTCCCTCCATCACTTATTATTGCTCGTGGTGTACCAAACCTAGTGAAAATGTTCTCCTGCAAAAACTTGACAACAACTTTGTGATCATTAGTTCGTGAGGGGACAGCCTCGACCCATTTAGACACATAATCCACACCAACAAGTATATATAAATAACCAAATGAGTTAGGAAATGGACCCATGAAGTTGATTCCCCAAACATCGAAAAGCTCGATTACTTGTATGTTGTGTAGTGGCATTTGATTTCTAGAAGAGAGGTTGCCTGTCCTTTGGCATTTGTCGCAAGTCCTGCAAAAAGAAAAAGCATCTTTGAATACTTTAGGCCAATAAAAACCAGATTGTAATACCTTAAGTGCTGTTCTCTTTGGCCCAAAATGTCCTCCACATGCATATTGGTGGCAATGTTGTAGAATACTCCTTTGTTCCTCGTCTGCCACACATCTTCTTATAATTTGATCAGAGCAAAATTTGAATAAATAAGGATCATCCCAATAATAGTGTTTGCTCAAATCCACCAATCTTTTTCTTTCCTGATGTGTCATACCTGGAGGAAAAACATGAGCAGTTAGAAAATTGACAATATCAGCAAACCAGGGGAACTGTTCAGAGAGTCCAGTCGACTGGTTGAAGGACCAGTCGACTGCCCCGAGAGTTTGAACATTTATTTCAAATAAATGTTCATCTGGGAAATTTTCATTCAGCGGGGGCACAATTCTCTCTTCCTCCTGAAGTAGTCTGGACATGTGATCTGCCACAACATTGTCGCATCCTTTCTTGTCTCTAATCTCAAGATCAAATTCTTGAAGCAGCAGCACCCATCTGATCAACCTAGGCTTAGCTTCCTTTTTAGCCAACAAATATCTCAAGGCAGCATGGTCAGTGAAAACAATAACTTTAGAACCAATTAAATATGATCTAAACTTCTCTACAGCAAAAATAACAGCTAACATTTCTTTTTCAGTGGTAGAATAATTTAGCTGTGCATCGTTTAGAGTTCAAGAAGCATAGTAAATAACATGGGGTTTCTTATTGATTCTTTGACCTAAAACAGCCCCTAAGGCATAATCACTTGCATCACACATGAGCTCAAAAGGATGGCTCCAATCTGGTGCCATGACAATAGGTGCAGAAATGAGAAGAGTTTTCAATGTATTAAAAGCATTTGTACATTCCTTAGTCCATATAAACTCAACATCCTTGGCTAACAAGTCACAAAGGGGTTTGGAGATTTTTGAAAAGTCTTTTATAAATCGTCTATAAAAACCTGCGTGTCCTAGAAAACTCCTAACACCCTTAACTGTAGTGGGAGGGGGTAGTTTTGATATGATGTCAATTTTTGCCTTGTCTACCTCTATTCCCCTGTTGGACACCACATGTCCCAACACAATACCTTGTTGTACCATGAAATGGCACTTTTCCCAATTCAGCACTAAATTGCATTCTTCACATCTTTTAAGCACAAGCTGCAAATGGTTAAGGCATTCATCAAAACAAGATCCAAAAACACTAAAATCATCCATAAATACCTCGATGAACCTCTCTACCATGTCTGAAAATATACTCATCATGCATCTTTGAAATGTAGCTGGAGCATTGCACAATCCAAAGGGCATCCTCCTGTAAGCAAAAGTACCAAAAGGGCATGTAAAAGTGGTCTTTTCTTGATCTTCTGGAGCAATAGCAATTTGATTATAGCCACTATAACCATCTAGAAAACAATAATGACTATATCCTGCTAATCTTTCTAACATTTGATCAATAAAAGGAAGAGGGAAGTGATCTTTCCTGGTTTCATTGTTCAGTTTCCTATAATCAATGCATACCCTCCAACCTGTGGTTACTCTTGTTGGGATAAGTACATTCTCTTCATTTGTTACCACTGTAACTCCACTTTTCTTAGGAACTACATGTATAGGACTTACCCATTTGCTATCTGAGATAGGATAGATGATGCCAACATCTAGTAGCTTCAAAATTTCTGCTCTTACCACTTCCTTCATGTTGGGGTTGAGCCTTCTCTGTGCCTCTCTGCTAGGTTTTGCATCGTTCTCCAGGAGTATTCTATGCATGCATTTGGATGGACTTATTCCCTTGATGTCTGCAATGGTCCATCCTATTGCATTTTTGTGTTCTCGCAATACCTTAAGCAGTTTTTCTTCTTCCTGTGCACTCAAGTTAGCAGCAATTATTACTGGTAGCGTCTGGTTCTCTCCTAAAAATGCGTGCTTCAAATGGTCGGGCAGCTGCTTGAGTTCTATGTCTGGACGCTTCTGTACAGTCGACTGGTCCATGTCAGCAGTCGACTTGTTCTGGGTGTCTGGGTTGGGTCGACTGGTTAGATCACCAGTCGACTTACTATGGTCATCAGTCGCCTGATCTGAATATGACTGTGGATTTTCAAGGTGATGTACTGTCTCTGCAATCCCCCAGTCATCGTATTCCTGTTCAACATGAGAATAAGTTAGAGATTGAGTGATTGTGGCTTGAAGTGGTTCAACGCTATGTACCTGAAATGTTTGATCAACGATCTCCTGCACTACATCAATATTATAGCATTCATGATCATCTTGTGGTAATTTTAGTGTATCAAACATTTTAAATTCCACTTTTTCTCCGTTTATCTTCATACTTATAATGCCCTTTTTAACACAAATTTTTATATCAGCTGTACTCATAAAGGGCCTACCTAATATGATCGGTAGAGATGATGACATTGAAGATTCCTCCATATCTAACACAACAAAATCAGCAGGCAAAATAAAATCATTTACCTGAACTAGGACATCTTCTAAAATACCTCTAGGTCTTTTGATGCTGCGATCAGCCAATTGCAAAGTGATGGATGTTGGCTTGAGTTCCCCCAATCCAAGTTTTTCGTAAACAGAATAAGGAAGAAGGTTGATGCTTGCCCCTAAGTCTAGCAGTGCTTTTTCAAAGAAGTGCTCACCAACCTTGCAAGGAATGGTGAAACTACCTGGATCTTTCAGTTTAGGTGGTAGTTTTCTTAATAACACAGCACTCACTTCTTCTGTCAAAGCAACATCCTCCTTAACCTGAAATGTTCTTTTGTGAGTACAACAATCTTTCAAAAATTTGGCATAAGAAGGAATTTGTTTGATAGCGTCAAGTAGGGGAATATTAATTTCTACCTTTTTGAGAGTTTCAAAGACGTCAAACAAATGTTGTTCTTTCTTTCTATTGACTAACCTTTGAGGGAATGGTGGTGGAACTGTCCCTACTTTTTCACTTACCTTGAACCCAAAGCTTTTGATGGTTGTTTTTCTGATTTGTCTGTGCAGTCGACTGTCTTGTAAGAACAGTCGACTGGTTTACTGATTGGCTTGTCTGTGTGTGTTCCAACCATGTTGTCAATTATCTTACCATTTCTTAGGGTTGTGACTGCTTGGAGTTGTTCTTGACCTCCAGGGTTTGGTATGGTTTGTGAAGGGAGTTCACCTGCCTTTCTTTCGCTTAGCTCTTTTGCAATCTGACCAATTTGGGTTTCCAACTTCTGAATTGCTTGTCCTTGTTGGTTGCTTGTTTGATGTTGTTGTTGGAGCAATTGAAGAACAGTGGTTTCAAAATCCAACTTCTTCTGTTCTGGAGCTGGTCTTTCAAATCCACTTCCCATCTGAGGGTTCCTTGCATGTCCTTGTGTGAATTGATTCCCTTGATTATTTTGATTATTGCTCCATGAGAAGTTTGGATGATTCCTCCATCCTGGGTTATATGTGTTCGAGTATGGATTGTTCTTTGGAGGAAACACTCCCCGACCCACATAATTCGCATGCTCCTGATCTGTGAAAGTAGACATGGGACATGTATCAGTTGTGTGATCTAAATGAGAACAAATTGCACACATTTCATTTGTTTGATTTTTAACTCCACCCATTGTCGACATTGCATTAACAAGCATATCAATTTTTTTATTCATGTTTGCCATTTCTAATTGAATGTTATTATTATTATAGATTTCGTAGACTCCCTGTTTTTTCGTAGGTCCCCTTCTTGTTGAGAATTGTTGGGAGTTCTCGCTGAGTTCTTCAAAAAGTTCAATGGCTTCTTCTCCACTTTTCCTCATCAAAATGCCATTGCAAGCTGCATCAACAATTGCTTTATTAGTGTCATTTAAACCTTCATAAAAAGCTTGTACCTGATCGTCCTTAGGCAGATTGTGAGTAGGACACTTGAGAAGCTTGCTTTTGAAGTCCTTCCATGCCTCGAAGAATAAATCTCCATCCTTTTGTTGGAAGAGTTGAATTTCCCTTTTCAGCTGTTTGGTTTTCTGGGCTGGAAAGAACTCTTTCAAAAATTTCGTTGCCAATTGCTCCCATGAATTAATTGATCCTGGTTCCAAAGAATTATACCACAACTTAGCATTAAGTTTTAAAGAAAAAGGAAACAAGATTAACCTGATTTGTTCAGCGGTAAGCCCTTGGACGCTTTGTGTCCTGCAAAGATCGAAAAAGTCTTGCAGATGAAGATGAGGCTCTTCATCTGGTCTGCCATTAAAGTGGGGAACCATACTAAGTAAATGAGGAGATAGGTGCATGTTCCCTGTGGCATTAGGTTGAAAAGAAATGCAGGAAGGTTGCTCAATATTCTTAGGAGTGAATTTGTCCTGCATTGGTACGCGATTGGGTGTTTCTTCTGCCATTGCTGTATGTGTACTAGATCTCTGATCAGTCGACTGGTTCGTGTGGGCAGTCGACTGGTGTGCTGCAAATAACTTACCTAGTCTGTGCAAAGTGCGTTCTGTTTCCGCGTCAATTGGTAGTAGTTCTGGTCGAAGTGATCGTCTACCGTGCATTCACCGAAGTCCTGTAACCTAAAAGAAAAATTATTAATAAAAGAAAAGAAAAACTAATAAAATTCTACTGACTTGTAAGTTAAAATACTAAACAATCCCCGGTAACGGTGCCAAAAACTTGTTGTTGGAAATCTAGCTACCTAATTTAATAGACTAACCAGACACAAATTATAAAACCTCGCAAGTGCACGAATCGAATCGTAGTAATAGCAAGGGTCGATCCCACAGAGATTGTAGATTTCAACTAACTAATCAATAGAAAATAATAAGAATCATAATGAGTTGTTTTAAAAGTCTAAAAGGAATAAAAAGATTAAAACTAAGAAGGAATTGTTGAATCACAAATATCTCTTGAATAGTTGGGTTGTTGATCTCCACCAATAGTTAGTAATGCTAATTTGCCTTCTGAATTTACTTCTAATTACTCATGTTGTTCACTTCAAGGGCATGGTATCTACTCCTTAAAGTATTGTTTCCCTAAGCCAAGAATTAGGCATGGTATCTACTCTAATTCTTTTCTTTCCATAAGTATCTAGCAGGGTATCTACTAAGTTATACTTAGAGAAAACATCAGAACAGTGGAAACGAACAAACACTTAAAGTTCTAGAAATTGGTATCAAATCTAGATCCTCTAAGTTGATTGAACCAAGAACCCCTAAAGATTCCTTTGTTACAAATTATGGGCACGAGATTCGGTCGTCTCAATATGCTTCATATAACAGATTTAGATAAATGATAACATAAACTTGATATTCTCACGTGCTGTATGTCAGTCGACTGGCTCTCACCTCAGTCGACTGCTCTCAGACTTCAAGATCCAAGTTTGATGATCATTAATCTATGTCAATTCAACCAGATTCAATCAATAAGTAATTAGAAGATCTCAGAAGAACATAGCACTACATAACTACGGTTTCGATCTACCCAACTATGAAATTAGTTCCACATAATAATACTTTTATTGCTTAACAAGTTCAAATACATGATCAACATAAAAGAATAAAGAGAGAAGAAATAAACTAATGGATTCCGGCAATATGGTCGACTGGCTGTCACACAGTCGACTGCCTTCTGTTTGCTGGATCTTCTCTTTCCTTCTTCGATGTTGATGGAGTGATGTTCTTGATGCTTGTTCAGGAACTTGGTGATTGAGTGATTGAGTCGCCTTCCAGAGATATATGATTGTTGGATGGAGTCGTGGAGTGGAGAGAGAGAGAGAGCCGTTCTGGAGATGGTATTCTGATATTTATAGAACACGGCTGAGAATTAGGGTTTCCACTTTTTCAGGAAGATCCTTCTTTATTTGATTTGATGATTAATATCTTTCTCTTTTCCACGTCCACTTGGAAAATACCCTGTCTTTAGATTTGATTCGCTGCATAAAATCTTGATTCAAATAGATTTGAAATCAGATTCAGGTGTATCTTCGAATATCTTATCTGTTTACTCCGCCGCAGACCAGTCGACTTGTCTTCGAACCAGTCGACTGAGTCGAGACTTATGTAGATTTCATCTTTGATCATACCAGTCGACTGTCTTTGAGAGTAAGTCGACTGTGTCGAGAGTTGTGGAAAATCAGCTTCTCTTGTTCAGTCGCCTGGTTGAGGAACCAGTCGACTGATCCTCTGCAGTTTGCTGTGTATTATCCTTGAAGTCCTAAATCTGCTTCGTTTTGCTGTTATAAGCTGTTTCCTATGGAAAAGAGAAAATAGGAGTTAAATACCATATAGAGAGCTTTTAAATGTCTAATTATATTAAGATTATTGCTCTAAAAAGTGAATAATAATGTGTTCATCAAGTCCCCTCCCATGGGCCCCCCCGTGGATGCAGTGTAATATGGCTTGGCCATCAGGCTCATCAAGCTCCTGCTCTCGCTCGAGGAGCTGCAGGGGAGCTCGAGGAGGAGGTGGGGTCCTCCGGTTCCTCGTGTCCCTCTGCCCCCGAGCTTCCTCTCACTTGTACTCCCGAAGGTACCCTCACTGAATGAGGGCTTCGATCTCGTCTTTCAGGGGGCGGCAGTGATCCGTGTCGTGCCCGTTGTCTCGGTGGAAGCGGCAGTAGAACCGCTGATACCTTTTCTTGCTGGTATTGTTCGACGGACGAGGAGGGTACTGGACGAGGTCCCTGTCCTCGATTGCCAAGAGAATGGAGGAAACATTTTGGGTTAGCGGGGTATACCTCTCGAAGCGAGGGACCGGAGGGACCTTCTTCATGGTGCCCGCGTCCCTTGGAGCCTTCTTTGATGGCTCGAATTCTTCGGCCTTCTTCTTTCCCTCACCGGGGGCCTCCCTGGACTCTTCCGGGTTCAAGGCCTCTTCCGCCCTAATGTACTTCTCGACCCTGTTGAGGAGGTCGGGAAAATCGATGGGGGGTTTCTTTGCCAGAAAGGCCTTCAGCTGTCCATGACGGACGTTGTGCCAAAATGCCGCGGAGGCGACGCCAGGATCAAGGGAGGAAACTGACCTTGCATCTGCGGTGAACCTCCGGACGAATACCCTGAGAGACTCCCCTTCCTTCTGCCTGAGTCCAAGCAAAGAAGCACTTGTCCTCTCGGCCTTCCGGCTGGTGACAAAGTGGGCAAGGAAATTGTAACACCCTGCAAAATTTACTTGACAATTTTGCCCTCGGGTGTTACGCACGTGCATTTTGTACTATTATTGATTATATCCATAACGCATTTTGATATGTATTTTGAATTCCAATTATTTATGCAATCCCGTATTCTTAAAATCACATTTGAGACAACTCAAATGCTAAATTTCAATCTTTGAGTTTTTACGTGCTTTTTTACGTATCTTCGTTGCACGTGTCGATTTTGGGTATTCCACCGTTGCGTGCAAAGTTTTCGATGGGTTTCAATTATTTATTTTTATAAACATGTTTAAATTCATTTTTATAAATAGAATTCAATTTTGTCTATTTTAATTAAAATGAATTTCTACGTGCAATACACGTGTTTTCTGTACGTTTGAGTACATTATGGAATATGTATACTAAATATATTCTTATGTCGCATTCCAATTAATTATAAATATTTTTCAGGATGATAAAGTCAATTTTTTATTTTTTTGAGATTTTCCGGGCAACGCACGTGTTTCGGTGCACGTGTTTTAAGCGTATTAGTCTTTCAAAATAAATTTCATGAAATTATGTATGTATATTTTAATTGTGCATGAAAAGTATAATTAAAAGTTAATTTTATATATTTATTACATATATAAATAATTGTTTTTAAAGAGATTAATAAATAAATTGTTTATTACACAAAGCACGTGCACGTGCACACGTGCGATGTGCACATAGTTTTGGGGACCGGGCTGTTTTAGAGAGGAGGAAAAAACTAAAATTTGATTTTTGAAAGAGGGATGGAAAACAAGTTGAAAATTTTAGAAGTAAAGTTAGGGTGTTCATGTGGAGGTAGTTATACTAACTACCCTACTACTCTCTTATAAAAATTGCACCCTTAGTCTCTCATTCTCTCATCTCTTCTCCTCCTTCTCTCCGGCCCTTGCCAAAAGCAACCCCAAGCCAGCATAGCCTTGCCCATTTTCCTACCTAATCACCATTCCACATGCCTATATACATATACTAATGTATATATATGTACATACATAGTATGTGTACATGAAAGAAGATGGGAGTTGTTCTTGATGTTGCCAAATGGAGATGGAGATACTCACTATTGCTGACCGGAAGGATGTGGGAGGTGTGCTTGGGTGCGCGGATTTCGAGAAGTTGCAAATGGAGTTTCTTTAGGAGCTTCAAAATCTAGGAGTTCATTTGGGTACCAAATCTTCAATTTAGGTGGGTGTTTCTTAAATGCTTTCTAATTTAGGAGTAGATATTGCATGAGAGATGATATATGATTCATTTGGTTGAAATTGAATTGGTATTATGAGATTACATGCACATTAATGAATCGTTAAATTTTGATTGATTGTGGTAAATGCAAATTGCTATGCTATTCCTTAAATTGTTATGATTGCTAGTTGAAATGCTAGAATTGAAATGATTTATAGAAAATTGATGCATGTTGAGACATGATTAGAATAATGCAAATATGTTGTTTGTTGAGAATGTGACAAAGAAGTGTGATTATAACCTCAAATTATTATTTATACGAGTATAGAGGTTTTGTAAAGTAATTTTGATAAAAGACAACAGTTTATTTGGAAAATTGATTGGAAAATATGTTTTGATGCATTTTAAGGATTTCATTGAGAAATGAGAAACTTGAGAATTTGAGAACATATACGAAATTGTTTTTAAAAAGGAATATTCTGGAAATAATTTATATTTTGTATATGGAAGTACAAATCGATTAAAAGGCCGAAGAATATATGCAAAGATGCAATTGGTGAAGTTGACAGTCGACTGTCAAGTATAAGAAATTGGTTTTCGTCGGCAGGACAGTCGACTGTCCACTTCCACAGTCGACTGCTGCTGGTGTTTGGGTTTTCAAAGTATTCGCGGAACAGTCGACTGATTCCTGGTCGATAGTCGACTGAACCGACTGTGTATTATTGATGTTTTAAAGTTTCATAAAACAGTCGACTGATTCGTTGTCAACAGTCGACTGAACCGACTGAGATGTTTTGATGTTCGCTGAATAGTCGACTGATACTGTCACCAGTCGACTGACCCGAACTGTTTATTTTGGTTCTTGAGTTTGGATTTGATTTTGACAAATGAAAGTTAAATAAGTTGAATACGAGATTTTATGATTATTAAGATTTGATTGAGTTTTAGTGTGAAATGCACACAAGGATGTGAAACATGAAATTGATAAAGATATCGAATTGAATGGTTCTCATGTTATGAGATTATAAAAGAAATGTTTTGAGAAAGAGTTTGTGAACAAAAGAAATAGAATTATTATTGGAGATTGATTATGAAATATTGTTGATCTCTAGAAAGAGATAGTTGTTGGAATCTAGAGGCTAGGCGAGACCCTAGTGACCGGCAGTATTATTTATGATTTTGAGAGCTAACCGTTGAGGGTTGAGCGTCTCTTGAGAAGTAGCCAGGTAGGCTGACTGTCTCTGTTGTTGATTTAAGTCCGGTAGGGTAAGCTAGCTCTAGGTTGTGATGATTTTCTTTTATAACAAACATTGTAAGGTTGTAATAAAAGTAAGAGAAAAACATAAGTATGAGAGCCTCGAGTCTACGATGCGGATGTGATCCACAGAATGCATGCTTGATAAGTCAAGACATGGCGTGGGCGATACTCCAGAATGATCGGGATCTTGGCGACGCTTGTGGGATGTTTGATGACTGCAAGAGGATCGTGTGCCATGAAGGAGGCTGAATTACCACAGAATGCATGCTTGATGAGTCAAGACATGGCGCTGGATTCCCCTCCAGATTTTCTGCACACGTGCTTGTAATCATAGGACATCTAAGATACTTACCGAAATTATAGAGAGATACATAGTGAAGATGTGATGAAAGTGAGAGAAAAACACGAGTATGAGAACTAGGGTTTACGGTGCGGGTGTGTGAGCCACAGAATGCATGCTTGATGAGTCAAGACATGGCGTGGGCACAACTCAGAATGATCAGACTCTAGCCACGCTTGTGGGATGTTTGGTGACTGCAAGAGGATCGTGTGCCATGAAGTGAGGCTAAATTGTCGCAGAATGCATGCTTGATGAGTCAAGACATGGCGCGGGATTCTCCTCCAGAATTTTCTGTACACGAGCTTGTACTCATAGATCATCTGGGATACTTACCGTAGTTACAGTAGTAGATTAAGTCATGGCGAGGGATTGAACCCTACAAGATGAAGAACGATTAAGAGGCTTGCCCTCGGACCTATGTAGTATGGGATGCATAGAATCCGAACAAGTGTGCATTAGTGTCATGTAAAATAAATATCTGCATTAATGACTAAGTGCACCGCACAACACGACATCAGCAGGATAGTCCCTTTGTAGCTCTGTTTGTGATCAAGTTTGTATTTGCTAAAGTATTTAAGAATCTTTATACTGTTTCCAGCATAGAGAGGATGGCCGTGTATAATATTTCGTCAGTTGTAAGCAACTGACGCGCCCACAGTTTTATATGCAGGGTATGGAGTTACATGAAGATATAAAGATGATTTGATGCTGTTGATTACTTAAATGTTAAAGTTGTAATAATTGTACATTCATTATTGTTGTAATTTATTGATTCCGCTGTGTATTGATGTAAAAGGCTTGATGTAATTATTGTTGAAATAAAAGTTTTAAATTCCTTGTAAAATTGTACGAAAGAAGTGTAAAGATCCTGTGAAAATCTCGAATTCAGTTGTTTTTTTGGAATTCGGGGTGTTACAAAAATTGCCCTCCAGCTGGTCGAAGGAGTAATGGAGCCGGGGGTCAGTTTAGAGAACCATTCACGAGCCGGACCCCGGAGGGTGGCAGGGAATGCTCGGCACAGCAGAGGATCCGAAGCGCTGTGAATTATCATCAGGGTTTTGAAACCCTCCATGTGATCATCAGGATCTCCCTCGCCGTAATAGGTCTCGAACTGAGGTGGTCAGAAATTCCGAGGTATTTCCGCTTCGAGGATGAGGGCGGAGAAAGGAGGTCGGACAGGTCTGTACCCCTGAGCCGCTCCGGGGCCGCCGTCGCCTATGTGATCGAGGCGATCCTCCATTTCTTGGAGGTGCCTTAGGAGTTCGCCATCGTCCTCTGGTGGGATTGTTGATGGGCGGGACACGCTGGCCTCGGCGTCCGACCTGGTTTGAGAATGGAGGACTTCCTCCCTGGGGGCCCGTCAGAGGGCCCCAAGAATTTTCCTCCGGAAGTCCTGGAACTCCTGGTGAGTGACTGGGGCTCCCTCGACCCGGGCCGGTTGAGCCGGATGTTGCCTTCCGACGCGGCTGAGCGCTGGCCTCCGTCCTTGGGGCGGTGGTTTTGGATGGTTCGGGGCCGAGTTGGAAGCGGCCCTTCCCCTGCTGCGACTAACCTGTCGGTTGATGATTACCCCCCGTAGGTCGGGCTGGGCTGGACGGGTGGCGCTCTTCTGGGATCCCTGACGGGGAGCCCAGTGATTGGATGCGCGCGGTTCAGCGGTGGCAAACGGCGGGGGTAAGTCCTGCTGGGGTGCGGAGGTAGCAGCCTTCTTGGCTTTGGGGGCCATGAGAGTTCGGCTGTCAAGGTACCTTGACGGTCGGGCTCGGCTCGGCTTTTGAAGTAGCTTTCCCACAGACGGCGCCAACCTGATGCGGTTTGTTTCTGGGAAACGTGTGGATGTACCAGGTGTGAGTTCTAACTCAATTTGTATTGGAAGGAGGAAGCTACTACTCAGGTGACCCTTGGCTGGCCGAGCGGTACCGGTGACAGGCTGGAGTGGGGCGAGGCTGGATGCTCTGCTCGGATCAGGTGGCTCGGATCCGAGGTCTTGTGTACCTGCAGACGGTCTAGAAACACCGGGGTTGGTTCCGGTGGCAGACCCTCCGACGATCTAGTCAGTCACTTAAGATAGAGCAACAGTAACTAGGGCTTTTGGTGAAAAAAGATTGATTACCTGTAGACAGGTGGGAGGGTCTGGTATTTATAGGGGAAGCTAATCGGGTCCAGACCCGTTTGGGGCTGGGCCGGACCCGTTTACCCAAGTGGCTGAAGTGGTGGAAAGTCGGGCGGTATAGGGCTGACGTGGCAGACGCCGAAGCGGTTTTCGGGCTGACGTGGCAGAGTTCCGAGCAGTTTTTCGGTGCTGATGTGGCAGATCAGAAGGACCAGAAAAGGCGCGTATTCTGAGGGGATCCAGTGGCCAAGGATGGGTCACGTTATTCCTGACCCATATCAATGTGCATATGAGTAACATGTGTATTGAATGTACAATTGATTAGATATTGGAACATGGGTTTGTGGGCTTATAACCCGATACCTAAACCAATATTTAGGAATAAATATTGGCTTGTGATAGTAGTCTAGGTATTCCAATCTTGATACCTAGGGTGAATATCTCAAGCAACTTAGATCTAGATATTAATCCTAATTCCCAATTGTTAATTTCTCACAAAATTTAACAATCTTGAGATATTATTATTCAATTTGTGATATTAATTAAGAGGGAAAACGGAGTTTAGTTGGATCCCGTCGAATCTTGTTGAAGCCATCAGATCTTGTCGAAACCCTCATAGTCGCCGTCGCTGATGAACGATAACGTGGTCGGAGTTGCTTGCCGCCCATCATCTCCCCCTCTGTCGTTCGCCGTCAGATCTCACCTCTGCTCCGCCGAAAAGCCTGTGCGAACACGAGCGTCACTCGCCATCGCTGGGTGCGAGCCACCGCCGATGCCCCTGCCATCGTTGGGCACGAGCCGCCAGAGGTCGCCGAACCCACTGTCTGGTCTATGCTGCCTCATTACCCACCTTCATCTCTATTGATATCCATGTGAGATAGAAGGAGAAGAAGGAGACAACTCAGATGCAAAATTTGACTTTTTCGATTGGTGTATTATGGTGTTCTCTGTTCAAGTTAGAGAGAGGATCCTGGAAGTTGAGTTTGACTCATATATGACCAAACAAGAATTTTTATTGGTTGAGAATTTCGTATTTGGTGTTCGGGTGGGTGGAGCAGATCCAGTCCAACAGCTGCTCTATTGGTTGGAGATTGTTGTTTTGTGTTTGGACTGTTGGAGCATATCCAGATTCAGATCCAGTGTAACAACTACTCTATTGGTTGGAGATTTTTTGTTTGGTGTTTGGACTGTTGGATCAGATCCAGATCCAGTCAAAAGAAATCAGATCTGGATTTAACCAGTGGTGATAATCCATTGTGTATTGCTTTGTATTCCGTGTTTGGGGAGAAGACTGGATCTACTGCAATGTACTTCCAATTCAGATCTAAATTAAAGATAAGTTCCTCACCCAATTTAAATTGTTATTTAATTACTTGTTTGAATTTTGTTGCTGAGTGCTAAAGTTCAAAACCGTATTAAGCATTGTTTAATTAAATACAAATCTAAATAACTGCTTTGGCTACGTGCTATGGATCAAATATTTATTTTGATAAATTATAGGCTTTGAATATAAAATTGAATCTCCAATTAAATTGTTGTGATTTAGATTGTGCTAATAATTTGTTTAATTGGCTAATCTTAAATGATTTGATGAATGTAGGAACTTCAAAGTTACTTACAAATTGTGTGTATTAGAGACGATGGATTTGCATCACGGTATGATAAGTCTGCACTACGCAGGCTTTTCCATCGAATTTGAAAAACACTTCTAACTTGAAGTGTCAGTATGATCTACTCTAATCTTTCTTGGTATTTTCATGTGATGAATGTGTTAACATTTTGTGCGTTTGATCATATGATTGAGAGTTTTAGATCATAATTATTCTCGCTTTGGAAAACTAGCATGTTTAGGGTTGTTAAATATTTTATCATACTATGTATAGATATTTTGACAAATCCATTGTTTGCAGTTTGTGTGAGATCATATATTTGCTTCTCTAATAAAATAAAATAAAATTTTTTGATGTATAAAATGTATAACAAATGTCTTTAACTTAGGAGAGAGCATCTCTTAATGTAGAATATGACTCTATTAGTTACGTTTTGTTCTTTCTCGTTCATTGTACTGTGTGTGCAAAGTTGAATTATAATATGTAAGTCATTATCTCATTTAGCGTTATGAAGATGATGAAAAACGAATAAAGGAAAGAACTCTCCGCTCAATGTGTTTGAGCAAGTTGACATTGTTAAAACCATTAGAGAAAGCAAACAATTTTGTAAAATGTGATAGAGTAATTTTGTATTAACTCTTATAGAGTGCATATATTGTCAATCGCATGTATAAGTTGAGTTTAACAAATAAAAAAATTAATAATGATATTTCTAATTGTGTTCTTGAACATAGCATAATTGGCTAGGATTTGAGATCAATATATTCAATTGTTTGTGAGGAAATGTGATCTAATTATCAAAACTGTGGGGGAAATGGAGTTAAAAGCTATTGAGTAAAAAGCTTTAACATCCAAATTGTTTTGAAATTTAGAATCAATATGAACTATATATTAAATTGTTTGTTCTTGTTAAAACTTATAATTCTACTAAATGACACTTCATTAAATATGACAAATGTGAAGTTTGAATTCCGATTTTGATCACTAGAAAATCATTTTGTATGGTCTCTAGGAGTTCACAACCTTTTGAATCAATACATTCTGATATTTGTGATCTTAGTAGCTTTGTGACTATGTGAGAAAATTTTTGGTTAGAAGTATTTAATCGCTTTTGTAGATGATTAATATAAGTCTGTCATATATATGAAGAATGAAGCACTTGTTATTCTTAATGAATTTTTTTTTAAAAAATTATAGTTAAATGCTAAAAATCAAGGGTTCAGATTTCAAAGAGGTGGTGAATATGTTTTAACAAATTTAGAGAAGTTTGCATATGGCATAATCTCTACTGCACACTACTTACAACAGTTAAAAGATATTGATAAAAGTTAGAATCAAACACTTAGTGAAATGTTGAATTCTATATTATTGACTGTTGTTTGTCTTGTGTAAATATGAGTGAGTTGTATTGTTAATCATATTTCTAATGTGTTACTACACTCTAAATTGAATACACCATGTAGATCATGGCATGAAAACACAAATAATTTTGTTAAAGTGAAAATTTGTGTTGTGATACATCTGTTAGAGTACATGACCCTACAAGGCCTAAAGTAGGACGTACAACAAATATTTATGTGCTTAGAAAGTGCAGAATATGGTTCTATGGACAGATTTTAGATCCATCTAATTTGTATTAGTAGAATCTAAACAAACAAAGTTATTTGAGAATGTGTTCATCAAAGATAAGTGCATGAAATTATCTAGTCCTACTGACATAGTCAATGATTCACTGTTGGAATCAAGAACCAGTCATAATGACACATAAACTTGAATAACAAATGAGCTAAGAAGAGTCTTTAGTAGACAATGAGATGATTTTGCGTCCTACAATAATACTTTAATTTAGTTGATCTGCCGAAAGGGGCTAAAACTATAGTAAGTAAGTGGGGTTTTGTAGAAGAAACTTAATTTTGATTGTTCAGTAGCAATTTTAATGTTTTTTAGTAGCTAACAAATTGACTGAGAAAAATGTGGTAGATTTATTTGATGTCTACTCACATGTTTGTCACCTCTCTATTACAAATGAAGTTAAAATTGTGATATCTAAAGAATTCAACATGAAAACTTAGGCACTGTTGACACCATAGGTATAAGGGTGAGTTTTCAGTTGGCAAGGGATAACTCTTAGTCAAACTCATTAAATCAAAATGTGTTTCAAAAGTGGGGATATAGTGATTTAAAGTGTATTTTGAAACACCTTATGATTACGCTAAAAGGTTGACACCTAATGATTGTACAACTATGAGACAGGTAGATCATTCTAAAGGAATTGACAGTCTCATATATATAAAGATTTGCACTAGAATAGACATAGCCTTTGAGGTAGGTATGATCTGCAGATTTACTAATAATCTCATTCACATTTGAGTGCCCTTAAGAGGCTAATGAGATACCTGAGTGGTATTTAAGAGTTTGCTTTGTGCTACTCTAGTCATTCTTCGAATGAATGGCTGATCTGTTGCATTAGGATGCTCAGAATTTAATGAAAGTCGATAACTAGTAGATATGTGTTTATACTAGGAGAAATAGAAATGTTATGGAAATAAAAAACAAATTGGCATTGTGCTATCATCCATAAAATCAGATCTCTATGTGATATCCTCTGCAGGGAAAAAGGCTGAGTGGATTGAAGAAATTGTTGCTAGTTATCCATTAAGAAGTTTAAGTAACTCTCTAATTCTGTTATACGACTATCAAGATACAATGCACTGTAGCTCATAACTCACTCTATAATAGTAAGAGGAGTATATTAAGGCTGAAAGAAGCCTAGTTGAACTTTCTCATAGAGTGCAATTGCGACAAGTATGGCTAATGCTCTTGCTAAAAGACTTGAAAGTGATCTAATTATCAAAACTGTGGGGAAAATGGAGTTGAAAGCTATTGAGTCAAAGCTTTAAACTCCTAATTGTTTTGAAATTTAGAATCCAATTGGAGCCATACAGAAGTTCAAATTTGAGCATCAATTTTAGGCAGTTGACATGTTTTAGATAATTTTGATGATTCCACATAAATTCCATAAATATATAATGTCATTCCAATTTTAATGGTATTATATATCTATACAATTTATTTAGAATAATCATATTATTCCAATACGAAATATGAAAACTTGTCGATGTGTTTCCGATGATTAAATTGTCTTAAATATCATTCCAATTTTGATGATATGACTTTTATGGATACATGTTTCATTGCAATTTTGATGATTCAATGTTAAACCATGATTGAAATGGCAGTCTTTTCATTCCAATATGAAACATAGTATGGTTCTTGTGTAGAAACTATAAAAGTTTATATTCTTTATTTAGTTAAAGAAACTTGATTGTGATACCTGTGTTACATTTTTTGCTAAGCTAATTATGAATTGTACTAAGTTCTTTTGTGTAACTAGATATTTTGTGAAAATCGTTGGAATTCTTAGAGATATGTCTCTTGATATTCTTGTTTTCAATAAGCTAGCAAAGATGGAGGAGTTGAATCCGTCAACGTAGATTTCGAAAATAATAATTTGCTCCAAATAGAGGAGTAAACATAAAGCAGTGTGCAAGGATAGAGTTTTAATTTATTTCTTTCAAGAATATATTAGTCACTTATTTGGTAAAACTTCTTTTGAGTTTAAGACTCTTGTGTTCATGAGCTTAAACTCATATTTTGTTCTTGAAGTTTATTTGCTTTGTTTGATTTTGAAACAGATTATTCCAGTTAGTTTAGTCTTTGTGAACTATTCTGAATTGGATATGGTTTGGAACTATTTAATTATATTGGTTTAGTCTTGATTGAACTATTCAGATTTATAATTATATTGGCTCTTATGAAACTATACCTTTATGATGCTTTTCTTTTATTGGACTGCTATCAGCCAGTCAGTTTTATACTGAACTGATGAGATAATCATGTACTTTATATTTTTAGAATATAGGAGGAGATTGTTGGATATATTGGTATATTCTCTCTATATAAATATTGCATGTGCATATGAGTAACACGTGTATTGAACATACAATTGATTGGATATTGGAAAGCGGGTTTGTGGGCTTATAACCTGATACCCAAACCAGTATTTAGGAATAAATGCTGGCTTGTGATAGCAGTCTAGGTAATCCAATCTTGATACCTAGGGTGAATATCTCAAGCAACTTAGATCTAGATATTAACCCTAATTCCCAATTGTTAATTTCTCACAAAATTTAACAGGTGGTACCTCTCAGGTGGCGATAGGGATCTGATAGTGCCCATGTTGGTGAGATCACAGGTCCTAATGTCAGCTGCAGAGGAGAAGAAGTATGTGGAGAGTAGGATATGCAGGTCTGCTAGTTCTTGAAGAGCTATCTGATTTGGGATGCAACGGAGGATGGAGACCCACCGGTTACCCATCTGCTGGGTACTGACGAAGGCCCATGGATCTTTAGCAATGAAAAAGAGGTTGGGTAAAAGGTCAACAAGGGGGCTATCTCCCGCTCAACGGTCTGTCCAAAACCTGGTAGAGGTCCCAGTGTTGTAGCTAACCCATATCCCTAATCTAAAAAATTTGGGCAGCTCGGAGGATCCCCCCCCCCCAACAGAAGAGGGACGGGTGAGTGGAGTGGGGGAGAGCACTCTCAAAGTCTCGAGGAGATCGGAGGAGCAGGAGTAGTACATTCTCACAAGGTCCGCCCAGGGGGAGGTATGGTTCTACAACAACATCCAAAGCCACTTTTGTAATACCCCGACTTTTCCTAAATACTCGAAGATTAATTCTCTTTTATAGTATGCTTGTGTAGCATGTGGCTATTACTCCATGATGAATAAATTATATTTTTCTCTATAAAATACTTGCTTTAAAGCCCAATGTTAATTTGTTTATTTTCTTTTAATAAAATTTATTTTGGCCCAAATTGATTTTTAAGCCCATGAATTTTAAACCCTCTTATTATCTTCTATGACTTGTAATGTAACATTTTTCTTTTCTCCATTAATTCCGGGTATACTTGTGTGTGACTTGTGCTTACACGTGCACTCAATGTACACGTGTATTAGGCACAAACCCTTGGCCGGATTGTGGGTGTGTGGGTGTGGATCATGGGTAGTTACCTTTGAGTTGTGGGTAGTTTTCTCAACTCCCGAGCTGATCTCAGCCTTTGATCTCCAACTCCCCAACAAATCTCATCCCTCCATTTCACCTATATTCTAGTATAAATACCCCCCTCCTATTCCCTATCTCTTTTACACTAAAATTTCCTGAGATTATAGAGAGTGTCTGTGAGTTGTGTGGGAGTTTCTGTGGAGGCAAGCAGCATTGCTAAGGAGCCCGGTGTGGAACAAAGGAGCAAGAAGTGCTGCGCTATATTGAAGGACTTGCGGGATTTCGTTATTTTCTTCATAAAAGGTGGGTGTTTCTCAGAACTTCTATTGTAGGAATGTTAATATAATTGTTATGATTGATACCATGCTACAAAGTGAATTGAATGCAGTAGAAATTGCTTGACCATGCTAGTAATTGTGAGCACCAGACTGTCGGTACAGTCGACTGGCATGAGAATCAGCCGACTGGTACGAGACCTTATTTTGCATAATGTGATGATAAACATGTGTATAAATGAACATAATGGTGTGGTTACTATTTGTATGGTTTCCCTATGACACATATGATGGAGGGAAAGTAAATGAATGAAAAGAACGAATGGCGATTAATGTCTTAGAATTGTCGAAGCAGTCGACTGATGTTGCGCTAAGCCGACTGGTGTTTCAATCTGATTGTGATTATTTGGTAGTTTCATAAATTGAGATATTTCACCATGTGGACCCAGTTTGATGACTTGGGATTCATATCTTCATGATCGTAAGAAAACATGAGCATTGTGAATGCATGTCTTAAGTATTTTCCCTCAAGAAAAGAGCATGTTAGTAAACTAGAAAATCCATGTTGTAGTGTTACTGAATGATAAGAAACCTTGTCTGTGGAACATGAACTTATGTATACTGTTAATTGACATCATGATGAAATGCACGTAAAAACTGTAAATAATCTATGGAAAATGGATCTGTCCAGTCGACCGATTGCGTGTAGCAAGTCGACTGATCTGGACATGGAATTATGCTGTTGAAATTTCTAGGACAGACGACTGATGTGTGAACATTCGACTGTCATGTGGTTAATATTGTGAATATGAACGGTTGCGGGACAGGCGACTGGTTGAGTGCAACAGTCGACTATCCCGAGCTTTTATGAGGAAGTTGTATGTGACTGTATAAGTCGACTGGTACTTTCCCAAGTCGACTGTACAGAGAGGACTTCGATCATTTGATTCATGTATTTTACTGTTGATAGTGATGAACTTTATGCTTTCATTGATGGATTCTGATTATGGCTGCATGAATTGTGTAAATGAATCATAGAAGAGAATTGAGAATTAAATGAAATTATGAAATGTGAAATCATGATGAGAAAGTCTGTGAGACTCTAAAATGAATTATGAGCTGATGATGCTCCATTGGATATTGTGAATTTGAAATTGAACAAAGAGTAGCTAAGTCTCCCCGGCAGTGAATGAAATGATGTTGAGAAATAGACCAGGTTGGTCAAGTGAAATGAAATGAAAAAGTCCGGTTGAAGGAGAGGCTAACTCTAGAGGTTGATTTTCATTCATGATTCTAATAAAATTAATACATAGTGTGGAGGTGATGAAGGTGAGAGAAAAACATGAGTATGAGAGCTAGGGTACGGTGCGGGTGTGTGAGCCGCAGAATGCATGCTTGATGCGTCAAGACATGGCGCGGGCACAACTCAGTAATGATCGGACTCTAGTCACGCTTATGGGATGTTTTGGTGACTGCAAGAGGAGTGTGTTCAGGGAGGAGGCTGAATTGTCGCAGAATGCATGCTTGACGAGTCAAGACATGGCGCAAAATTCTACTCCAGGGGCCAGGATACATGCTTGTACTCATAGATTCATCTAGGATACTCATTGGAATTACAGAAGTAGAGTAAGTCATGGCGGGGGATTGAACCCTACAAAAATGAAGGTCGATTAAGAGGCTTGCCCTCGAACCTATGTAGTATGGGATGCATAGAATTCGAACAAGTGCGCATTAGTGTCATGTTAATTAAATAAATTGCATTAAGGATTTAAGTGCACAAATCACGACACGACATCATTAAAAGTTCCCTCTTATTTGCATGCTTATGTTGAACAAGTTTGTGATTTGTAAGAAATGAGATTCATTATACTGTTTCTGGCATAGAGAGGATGGCCATGTATAATTATCGTCAGTTGAATAAACTGACGTACCCACAGTTTTTATGCAGGATATAACTACATGTAAGAGGAATGGATGCATAAAGAGTTCATTATGTTGTTGTTCATTTATGTAAATATTGTATATTTTGCTTCCGCTGTGTAAATTCAAATGTAATGTGTTGTAAACTCTGATGTAAAAGAAAAGTTTTAAAATTCCTTGTAAAATTGTATGTGAAGAAAGCGAAAAGATCCTGAAGAACATCTCGAATTCAGTAAATTGGGATTCGGGGCGTTACAACTTTTCCAGGAGGGTGATGTTGAAATGGCAAAGGTGAGTGACCCCAGGACCTCCATACTTTCTGGGGGGATCAAACAATCTCCCAGGCCACAAAACAATGACCACCTTGAACCAGGAAAAAAATGCCATAAGGCCATTCATGTAATTAGGATTACCAAGGGATTCTGAGAAGAGTAGACAAGGTAGGTCTATATAGAGGGGAGCTGACAACTGCTACAACCGTTGTTAACACAGTTGTTTGTCCAACAATAAATGACACTGTTCTTAGTCCAATTTTGCAGTCCTCGGAATCATTTCACTTTTATTATTATTATTTTCTTTCTTTTTCTTTCTTTTCTTAGACCTTTTTTGGAACAAACAAACGACACATAATTATTATTCAATATAAATTGTTGAACTATTTTTGGTTTGTTTTCTTTGAGCACAACGAACAGTGAGGGAAGCAAATCTTTTAAACTGTTTTTGGTTTGTTATTAAAGATATTATCAGATTAGCATGGCTTAATTGAACTTGACCTTTCCATTTGAAATTACTTCAAGTCATGGATTATCATAAACAAATGATTAACAAATGATCACCCTCATTCCTCATTGATAATGATAGATCAAATGATTTATGTTAGGATTTTTGAGAGCAGCATAGTGGTTAGAGCAAGAGGCGACAAGAGGGAATCGACAACTACTACAACTGTTGTTAGTCCAACAATAATTGGTACTGTTCTTGTAACGCCTCGGATCCCCATTTTCGGACATCCGTGACACAACCAGAATCTTTGCCTTCAAATGCATCTCAACACAGTAAATAACAGGAAATTAAAAACTTTTATTTGCCATCAAAGATTACATCATTAATTTCAACCATTGTCATGTTCTTGAATAAGGAATACAAATTACATTAACTTGTTACAAATACTAAAATGTAATAATTACCGTCTGCCACCCAGAACGGTAACCAACAACTCTCTACTGGAAGCTCCACTGAGCAGTCATGCTGCTTCCCTAAAATGCACCCTGTACCTCGAACCTTCTGCTGCACTACTCTGATATTCTGGCATCTGCTCAAATGGTAGGCATGTACACTGCCACTCCATTTGGATGCCCTACTTGTCTCGAGTTCTCCTGCCCTTGCAACCCGGTATTCAGTACCTAATTGAGTGGGCACGTCAGTACTTATACTGACACAATGCTGATAAGGAAACAACGATCTCTAAACTTGAAATCACAATCAATCTTGATGAGAAAGAAAACGTGCATCCTAATTTTCTAGTGTTAGTGTATGCTATGACCTGGAGTCTAATGCATAAGACACAATGTACAGAAAACCTATGCACTTAGTCTAATATCAGCAAGACTCTGGATATGCATGCATCCCAAACTTCATATGTTCCAGATCAAGCCGTCTTCTCCAGTTTCAGGGTTTCGAACCCTCGCCATGCAAATATATTCTACTATTGTACTCAACCTATTCTTGATAGATACAATCATGGCTGGTGAATCATGAAGTTATTACTACTAAATACAGTGGTGTCTTTGTTTATCACTAGTGCCCAATCTGGATCACTCCAAATGCCGTGGCGATCTTACAGATACACAACCGTATATCTATGGCACCGAAGATCCATGGGATAGCAGCCCCATGGTCCGTTCGTGTCCACTCAACATAAGAACATGATGACCTCGAAGGTCTAAGCCCCCTATCCGACAGGAAACCTCCCCTTATTACCACGACACTTCAGGAATTAACAGTGCAAGATACACACCTAAGCACGTATCCCTAATGATAGGAAGAGACAACCCTGGTTATCACCGCCTAGTGCTGACTTTTAGAACAAGTCAAATTATAGGAAATCACCCATAACATCAACCCGGTCTTCATGCGAAAAGTAAAGAAACATAATATGAAATAACATTGTGCTAAACATGCGAGTTGTCAAATCATGCATCGTGTATAAAGAATGACTGAGCCCAACCGGTTCTGTCAAAAATAACTAATCACAATCACGGTGAATCGACATTCATCGGTTGCCAACACCTCTGCATGTCTTTGACCTAAGGTACCCGGCCCGCGACCCTCAGCAAGCAGTACAATAGCGCACAAGGGAGTGCCTCATACCCGAAAATAGAGGTGAAACACACAACTTACTAATATCCAATTATTGACAAACCTAGGCATCAACACATTCTAGACGAGGCAGACAACCTAGCCTATCAACCCCTAAACACCGGTGATCCGATCTCCACCAGTTGCCACCACCTCCGTCTGAGGTCTCATATAGTATCCCGGCCCGCGGTCAACTTCTTTCGATAAACAAACTAACGGTGCACAGGAAAATCACTATCTCTTGAGATGGAAAATAAATATCAATACAATACTTGCCGACTAGGTTGATAGTCTTAGGGTATCATAACCTAGACTAGCTCCAAGCTATACTAGCTACGAGCACCACATAAAACAAATAGACCATAAAGATATTCTCCCAAATTACTCACGTGTCCATCATGATTACTAAGCACAAGAATCTCACATAAGTCCCAAATGAAGTGCTTAATAGGGATAATTATTCAATCATCCTAAAACTCAAATCACCATATAGTCATAAATCCTGTAGCATGCAGAAAGTTCCATAATCGATGCTACCCTCAACATAATCTAACAAAGTTAGACTTTCTAGAAGGGTGAGAACCTCTACTACAATTTTCTAGTTGACAACTTTCCTTATAGAACTCAAGTTTCCCGATTTAACATACGCTTGAGATCGACCAAGACAGCAGATTGTTGAACTTGTAACATTCATAACTTCTAATATACAATTCAGAATTCCTTGATATTACCCATTCTGGAAAGCTAAGACCCTGTACTACAAGTCTCTAGTTAATCATTTCCTCAAATTCAGCCATGTATAGGCTATACAAACCTTATATATTCTCAACTATGTATTTCTTCATACACTTGCTGCATCTTGCCATCAACATAAAAACTTGTTCGCTTGTCGGAATTACTCGATTATGGATTCTATGGTAAGGTAGGAGTGTCTATTACAACTTCCTAGTTGGACACATCCACAGATTCATCCATTAAAGTTCTCAAAAATTCCAATTTCTATCAGCATACACACAGGAAATGAGTTTCCTCTACGAAAACTAAATCCTTCAATTAAGATTGGTTCTGCCCCTATCTAAAAAAAATCATAACTTTTGCTACACAAACTGGAATTGCGTGATTCCAGATATTTTGGAAAGCTACGACTCTCTACTACGATTATCTAGTTGATCATTCTTCCAAATTCTCAACACACAATTCCATAATTACACGAATTTACTGATTACTCAAAAACTGGACCGAACGAAACATACCGTACTAAAAGTCAATATCAATTCAACCACAATTCCAATGCTTATGAAATTTTATATTCGGTAACTAGACATATACAAGAGAAATACACAAAATTTTAGCTCCTAACTCATAATATCATAGGAGTTGTGCAATTTTGAACAAGGATCAAAATCAGCCAGCACAACACAGAGACAACAGCTCTCCTTCATGTTGCTCTATTTTGTAACGATCAAATAGGGTATTAAATCTTCTTCAAAAATTCTCAAATTTTGTACAATAATATCAGACATGAACAAAATACTTCAAATTTCATCTCAAAATTCCATACCAATTGAGAGATACAATTTTTTCACATTCCATCTACTTAGCTGCAGTTTTCCTTACTCAACCAGTCGAGCAAACAAATATATTAAAAATAGCAATTAAATTCCATATATTCTAAAATTTTGAATACATGTTGTTAACATATACATCTAACTTTTCCTTTCAGATTCCAACTCAAAATTCCTTATAGATATTAAGTTACGAATTTTTGAATTTGACTCGCTGCTTACAAAAAACTGCAGAATTTCCTATCTTACTGATTTTGGAAAATGCAACTTGTAAACCCTTCAAACAAAGTCAGAAAATTCCGAAACAAATCAAGCTTTCTCTATAAATATTCAAGATCATCCACTAAAAATTTGGAATCAACATTTTAACATATGATTAAGATACAAATTCTCACATCCACAAGTCGTGAAGCTTCACTTTAGTAATTTCTTCATATCTATATATACTCCATTAACTCAACTGAAACTTGAAAAATATTCTAATATATTGCTACTATAATCTAGCATTCAAACAAGCTTCACATCTTCACACAAAAATTAAAACAAAGCTCACGTTTAGGAAACACCCACATATGAAGAATTCCCAAGTTTCTTTGCTTTTTCTAGCTCCTTCTCCTCCTCTCTTCTTCTTCTCCTTCTCCAAAAACCCAAGAACCCTCAAGCAAAACAAAAACCCTCTTCTTTCCTTCTTTTCTCATCTCAAGAATAAAATATTAGAATAAGATGGAGAGTAGAAGAAGTAGAAGAAAAAGGAGATGGAAGTTTTTGGGGGGGAAATGAGATGGAGATGGGGTGACAAGGGATTTTGGCCATAGAGATTTTGGGTGGGGATGGGGTTTCGGTCTGCCATGGGAGAAGGGGAAATGAAGATGGGGAAGAAATGAGTGAAGTTGAGGATTTTTATTAGATGGGGTGTTAGTCTTCTACACCCTACAATATTTATATAAATATACATACACATTTACTAATATACATAGATACTTATATACGTTTATTCAAGAATAAAATCCAATTCATTACAATTCAATTTAAATATACATATATAGAAATTTGTATAAATACATACATATACATATACATATAAAAATACATACAAGTATTCATACATACATATCATATACAATTCAGTCAAAATTATACATACAGATTTATATGCATGCTTACAAATAAAATATTTATTTCTAAAACATAAGAATGTATTTTATAAAAATATTATTTGTCCTAAAGATTATCTCGTTAGAACAATTGGAACAATACACATAGTTTAATTGAGAAGATATCCCGAATATACCTCATCGGGTTCAGAATAACTAATATATCTGAAATTTCTCAATTAAGATCAATTATTATTTGAAAAATACATAATTGCGTGCAATTCTCAATTGTTCACGGATTATGATGCAAAATAGCTATAAGCTATTTTGCGGGGTATTACAATTCTAGTCCAATTTTGCAGTCCTTAGAATCTTTACTCTACGACTGAATTTTGGTAATATTATTTTTTTTTCTTTCTTTTCTTAGACCTTTTTTGGAACAAACAAAAGACACATAATTATTATTCAACATAAAGAGTTGAACCATTTTTGGTTAGAGCGAGAGGCGAAAACCAATCACAATGAACAACCAAGCAAGTAGACCACACCAAGACATGAATCACACAATTTTGTCCTGGCGAACCTAATCCGAGAGAGAAATAATCGAGATAATATTCAACTAGAGAAGACAAAAGAGTTACAAATTTCATCAAGAACCTATCTATCTCTCAAGTCTCACTATAAGATACTCTGTTGTTTATAATGATAACTCTCAAAAGAAGTATACCTCTAAATGGAGGCCATTACATTGTTATATAGAGATCTAAAGAAACCCAATGTTGTAGTCTTGATCCAACACCATCGGATATACCCTGAACAAAGAGCCACATAATAGGAGTCGTACGATCTATCTTGAAGAACAAGTTGGTTCAATCAGATGCACCAAGGACCCGCCTTGATACTGATGTCACTCCTGCTTACGATCGACTGCTCAAAAGAGCAATCGATTGCACTTGGAGTCATAAGCCCACCACCTGGTCGCAGTTGACTGTCACTCCTTCAACATCCAAAAACAACAGTCTTCTTTGTCTCCTTATACGCTTCGTCCGTTTCTCTTCATATCGAACCTAGTATGCAAGACATACACCCAACAATCTCCACCTTAGATTGTATAAACCTGTTTCCATACCTGTGTGATTAATTACCTCTAGACTCTTCTCTTTCTCCTCTTGTAAACAATGATATTCAGTGGGTACTTCTGCTAGTCAAATTTATCCCCACATGTTATTTCTCCAATCGTATGCCCCCTCCAGGGCATATCCCCAGAGGAGAACTCCACTTACCTCCAGGCATCCTCCACCTCTCGACGTTATTCAAATGTCGTGATATCGCTTTAGTGATTCTAGGGACGGCGGACTAGATACTTTAGGAACATTGGGCTTAAAAATACTTAACCAAGATTTTCCATTCCCACAAAGTTTGTGGAGGTTGTGCTGAACACCCTTCCTTTACCTTATCACCTTATGACGACTGTTACCGCTGAATCTGGTGTGGGGGTAAACAGATAGTATTTGTGAGTTCTTGGAAAACCTGAATAGCAAACACCTAACCTGTTCCGCCGGAGTTTGACCGCTGACTCCCGCCGTTCACCTGCAAAGAAGTGCAAGACACCGGGGTTGATCCCGGTGACGCACCCTTCGACGCTCAAGTCAGTAACCAGAAATGATTATGAAAGAGCATTTAACTAGCAAAAGATTGATTACCTCTTAATAGAGATGGATGGGGGGTATTTATAGGCACCGTTGGGATCAGATTAGGAATGTAATCCCTGTGGTTAGATAAGGAATGTAATCCCTAATCCCCAGTGAAAGGATAGATACGAATCAGGGCTGTTGATTAGGATTAATCAGAAACGCGAATTCTATCCTTTCTGGATCGGGTTTATTGCGGGTGAAACCCGCACCCAGTTGAGGTGAATCCGTTCGCGGGTTAGTGGGTTTCCAAGAAGGAGAACCAGTACCCGCTTCAGACTCATTGGTAGGTGAAATTACCGTTTTACCCCTGGGCTTCAAGATTAGTGCCCGATTTGGACGGTTCCGATTTAACCCCATTTTTAGCCATATCACGAGCCCCCCACTCCTAAATACTGAGTTTGATCAGCCTTTGAGGAGTTGTTTAACTGTTTTAGTGGCTAGTGGAGTTGTATCGGAGTCCGAATGGAGGGTTTTGAATATCGAAGGGGGTTGTAAGGTGATTTTTGAAGCTGTAAGCTGTTCTTAAGCTTTTCTGAATATCCGACGATCTTTATCTATTTTTTTGGATTATTTATCTAATTTTGCGATGTGTTAACCAGTCGTTCGGGAGTCTTAGCAACACATTCTAGGCAATAATTGTTCGTTCAGGGGCTTAAAAGTATTCCCCCGAATTTATAATTATTTTCTAGAATTTCTAGTTAATTTTCCCAAATTTTTAGTAATTTTTTCGCAATTTTTAAATAAATAAAACGATTAAAACAAATAAAAACTAATTTTTAATACCGATTTATGGCGTGGCGCAATCTGGGCCCTTCATCAGAGTCGAGCGCGATTTTCTGGGCGATCCAACGATCCGCGCTCCTCGGCCGATAGTTTCTTCGTTAACGAGGGTCGGTTCCTCGTCCCCTCGACTCGGCAGATCGAAGCGCACGGCTCGGAATTAGCCGGGCTACGTGGCGGGATCCTGAGCATCCATCTCAGCACGTATCCCCAAAAAACGTTATCTTGTCGTTTAATGAATGTGGCAAGATCTGAGCCGTTCATCATGACGAGCACGCTTTTTGACAAGATCCAATGGCTGAGATGGGTCGGCAGATTTTTTCGCCATATACGAGGGTCGGTTCCTCGTCCCCTCAGCTCGGCAGATCGAAACGTACGGCTCGGAATCAGCCGAGCTACATGGCATGATCCTGAGCGTCCATCTCAGCGCGTATTCCCATAAAACGCTATCTTGTCGTTTAGTGAACGTGGCAAGATCTGAGCCGTTCATCATGGCGAGCGCGCTTTTTGACAAGATCCAATGGCTGAGATGGGTCGGCGGATTTTTTTGCCATATACGAGGGTCGGTTCATCGTCCCCTCGGCTCGGCAGATCGAAGTGCACGGCTCGGAATCAGCCGAGTTATGTGGCGTGATCCTGAGCGTCCATCTCAGCGCGTATCCCCAAAAAATGCTATCTTGTCGTTTAGTGAATGTGGCAAAATCTGAGCCGTTCACCATGACGAGCGCGCTTTTTGACAAGATCCAACGGCTGAGATGGGTCGGTAGATTTTTTCACCATATACGAGGGTCGGTTCCTCATCCCCTCGGTTTGGAGGCTCGGTGCCTTTAGCCGAGGTTTGGAGTTAGGCGCTTTGAAGCTCTGGTTTGGAGGTGTCGTCTCACTTTGGTCTAGTAGCTCGGCTGCTTGGCCAGGCTGTTCGGTAGATCGGCCATGCAGACCGGTGGCACACCGTTCGAAAGGTACACGTGGTCAGATCCAGAGCGTCCATCATTGTGTGAATCATGAAGGATGGGTTTAGATCACGAGAAAACGTTATTTTGTCGTTTTGTGAGCATGGCGCAATCTGAACCGTCCACGTGTCTTGACACGAGTTCTGTACAGATCCGACGGTGATTTTGCCTCGGAAGGATTTTTTTCTATATACGAGGGTCGGTTCCTCGTCCCCTCGGTTCGTGAGCTTGGTACCAATAGCCGAGGCATGGAGTTGGGCGTTTTGAAGTATCTTGGATTCGAAGCATCGTCGTCCTCCGACTTTGTAGGTCAGCAGCTTGGCCAGGCTATTCGGTAGCTCGGCCATGCAGACCGGTGGCACACCGTTCGGAAGGTACACGTGGTCAGATCTGGAGCGTCCATCATTGCGTGAATCACGAGGGATGGGTTCAGATCATGAGAAAATGTTATTTTGTCATTTTGTGAGCGTGGCGCAATCTGAACCGTCCATCGTGTCTTGACACGAGTTCTATAGAGATCCGATGGTGATTTTGCCTCGGAAGGATTTTTTCCATATACGAGGGTCGGTTCCTCGTCCCCTCGGTTCGTGAGCTCGGTACCAATAGCCGAGGCATGGAGTTGGGCGTTTTGAAGTATCTTGGATTCGAAGCATCGTCGTCCCCCGACTCGGTAGCTTGGCTGCTTGTCCAGGCTGTTCGGTAGCTCGGCTAGGCGGACCGATGGCCGAGTCGTAGACTTGAGCGCTTCGTGGAGCCTTTTTTGTGATACTGAAACGTCGCAACTTTCTGCTTTGGCATTTTGGCTTCTTAGTGGGCTTTTTAGATTCCCAAGGAAGCCCATACGTCTCATTGGGGGTATAAGTTTTTACCCCCCACCCCCCAAGCTCACTTCTCACTTTTCACTCCAAGTTTACTTTTACTTTCTGTGCTCTCCGCTAGCGGTGATTTTTTATCCAAGGCGGTGTCGTTAGCTGTCGCGTGGGCCAGGCAATTTCCGACGAGCTTTTTCCGACCATGAACGTCACTTCAAAGGCACGTCACTCCAAGGTCAGTCAACTTGCCTTAGCTTTTTTATAGAGATGTCAAGGTTGAACTCGGGGAGTGAGGCCTCGTCTTCGGGCGATAGTGGCATCAAGGAGAGGAGGCAGATGGAGATCCGAAGGAAGGGGAAGCAAGTAACCGAACCGTCAGATGCCGAGGCGAGGAAGGAAAAGAAGAAGGGGAGTGTAGTTGCCCAATCTCCTGTGTTCGAGGTGATTGTGGAGAATCCGAAGCAAGCTCCCGAGATAGGCCGGTACCCCTGTGTACTTTCCGGGCATTCTGGGGTCAGGCAGTACGAGGGCGACCTCTTGAAGAAGGTGGTCTTCGGCCAGTCGGAGGTATACGAGGAAAACAACCCGGTTCTGACAACTGAGGTGGACAAAATTGGGTCTGTGCTATCTGAGAGGGACCTGCTCCGGATCAGAAAGGGGTTCGCCATCCCTTCGGAGTATAAGTTGATTCTCCCCGGCCCTGGGATGCGAGCGAACTCGAAGCTGTCGTTGTCAGACATGTGCATGTTTGACTACGACTCTCTGAATGCCGGACTGCGTTTTCCGCTGCATCCCTTCATTAATCTGGTCCTCGGGTGGTACTGCCTCGCGCCGACCCAATTCATGCCGAATACGTGGCGTTATGTGAACGCCTTCCTGCTCCAGTGCCGCAACGCCGAGGTCGAATCGGACCTGACAGTCTTCCAAAGCATGTATCGGATAAACCGGATGCACAAGACCGAGCACCGATACTACTTGGCGCCGAGGAAAGACGTTCGGATCATAGAAAACCCGGATTCAATCAAAGGGTGGAAGGAGAAGTTCTTCATCTTGAGTGGGCCATTGATGCTGCAAATTCCGAGCCGATGGAAGCCAGACGTGCCAAAGTTCACGAGGAAAGATCCGGCACTGACCGAGGCTGAGGAGGAAGTGGCAAGGAAGATAGTGGCACTCCCGATGTTGAGTTGGAGGGAGATGACCAAGGAGGTGCTGTACGGGTCAGGCCTTAGCCCGATCGACCCGAGTACGCTCCTGACATCTCGTTTATTACTTTTTTTTCTAAGTCTTTAGCTCATTTTGCTAACCCTCGACTTGTTTGTTGTTCGGTACAGGAGCGCCGAAGATGGACTTTACGGCCATGATGAACGAGAGGGGTAAGGTGGCCGATGGAAGGAAGAGGAAGAGGCTGAGTACGACCGCCTCGTCAGGTCGGCCTCCCAAAATTGCTTCGGTGGTTACTCCACCTCCTCCTCGTGAGGTCCCCTCGCCGACGGTCGTTACTGTCGAAGAGTCCCCAGCCCCTGTCACTTCCACCCTGGTCGGTGCGACCTTCGACGTCTCGACGGCGCTGTCGCTCGATGCTCTGCCATTGACAAAAGAGGCCGAGGTCATCTTGACCGAGCAACACAAGCAGCTGTTCGTCCCGAATTGGTGAGTCAAGAATCATGATGGATTCCTCGGGAACTCGCAGATGTCGATGCAGGTCGTCAAACATTTGGCGACCCTCAAGGACCGAGCAGCACTGATGGCGGGGAAGGTGGGCGACGATACTTATGAGGTTGTTCGGTTGCTCGTATCGGTAAGTGTCTTACATTCTCTGAGAATTTCTTCAAGTCCGTCGTTCAACTGTTTCTTTGTTCTTACTATGTTTTTGTTTTGGCAGGCCACTTGCCACTTTAACCATCTCCTCGAAGCGATCGCCGAGCAGGAGAAGGAGCTGAAGGCCGCTAGTGATAAGGATAGGGCGGACAAAGTGAAGGCGGTTCGGCAGCTAGAGGCTGAGCAGAGGCGAGACGATGGCCTGGAGGTCCAGGTTGCCGACCTTGTGGCCGACCTGGAGCAAGTAAGGGGGCGGCTCACTGAGGAGTCTGCTAAAGCCACCAAGGCTGCCGAAGAGCTGGCGACGACAGCGAAGGTGCTGGCCGAGGTGAAGGCGTAGAAGGAGGCCTTGGCAACGAAGATCAGGGCTCAGGTCGAGGCCGAGGCGAAGAAGCACATGGCCTCGAACATGGATAAGTCCTATCAGAGGGCGCTCGACCATGTTCAGGACTGCATCCCCGGCTTCGAGCGGGTCGGCTACAGGCTGTGGCCCGGGTCTGCCTCAGACGGTGAGGGGGAGGAAGGCGAAGAGGACGAAGATGAAGAGGAGGAAGGCGACGGCGACGGCGATGACGGTGTGAATGCCGAGGTGAATGTGGCCAACCCCCAGATCGGGGTGAGAGATGAGGGGCCATCTGACGAAGCGCCTGTGATTGAACCGGCGACGCAGGTGGACCCCTGATCTTCTCGTCTTTTTGTGGTGTTTGTTTTCTTTTTTTTAAAAATATAATGCCTTTTTGCGGACTGGCCACCGCTCCTTTTTATGAATGAAAATTTTATTTCTAATTCGTCCAAGTGTTTGGGTCGGTGTATAGCTTTCCAATTGCGATGTTCTTGTATTTCAGATCCTCGAACACTCCCCAAATACCGCAGCGGCTCGGCGTCGCGCCGAGCTGTTTAAGCAATCTCGCGAGTCTCGTCTCGTGGGTGAAATCGAGCTCACCCGGAGGTTGATGTTCAACGTGGAGAAGAAAAACAGCGAGCTTCTAGCCGAGGTGCACCACCTCCGGATAATTGAGGAGGAGTTGTCGGCGAAAGAGGTGGAGCTAGCCTCGGTGCTGGCCGAACGAGATGAGCTTGAGAAGAGGGTCAAACAGCTGTAGAGGGTCACGGTGGACAAGAGCATCGAGGTGACTAACTTACGTCGTATTATATCCGACAGCGCTGAGTACCCCGGTTCGGCAAAACTCCCTCGGTTCAAGTTAATGGTTAAGGATGATACCCTGAAGGATAGGATTGTCGAGCTCGAGGAGGAGGTGGCTCGACTGAAGCCTCAGCCTGTGGGGGCTAATGTCCGCAGCACTTCTTGCACTCGCGAGGAGAGAGAACGGGGGATCACCTTTTATGAGCTGGCGACTCGTGGCCAAGTTATTGGTCGGACAGCAGCCGACGCACAAAGCGGAGTAGCTGTCAGCTCGAGTGGAGCCTCAGTCGGAGCCACCGTTAGGATTAGCAGCGAGGCGTTGTCACAGTTCGTTGGCCTAGAGACAAGCTCGGAGATAAAAAGGCAGAAACCCCGATTGTCTCTTAATCGAAACGTCCCTGCCCCGAGGAGGCACTGAACGAGTTGCGTCAAACCTTTTACTTCTTGCATCGTCTCTGCTGTCGTAATAACATGCCTTGTAAATTTATTTAGTTGCTTTCCTGCTGTAACTTTCCCTTGTAAATTCGCCAAGTATTTTAATAAAATCGAAGTTGTTTTGTTCGTCGTTGTGCCGTGGTCGCCTCATTCTTGACGCCGAACCGTAAGGTCCCACAGTTGTCTTCTTTGTAGGTTTTAGCCGCAGAACTTTAGTTTTTCGCTCGGAGTATACCGAGGTGACTGTGCTCTTGCGAGGCGCGATAGTCCGGACATCGGATTCTGCCCACGTGGCAACATCTAGACGGTCGATCCTGATCGTGGTACGCATCACGAGGTGAGAGGCACGAGTTCCAAGAAAACACTATCTTGTCATTTTGTGGATACGTGCCACGATCAGATCCGTTCATCACGTTCTAGCACGCATTTTGAGGTGATCTAACGGCGAAATTGGTTCGGCAGGTTTTTTCTCCATATACGAGGGTCGGTTCCTCGTCCGCTCGGCTTGGGGTGTTGAGTGAGCGCGGTTGAGCCGAACGATGGATTCCGAACCACCGTTAGATTTGCTCGACAGTTGTGGGAGCAGTTCCAAACGGCGACCTACTTCTAGCTCGCCGAGGGGCAAACATGCGAAGTAGGATCGAGCCGAGTGTTGGGCTCCGAACCATCGGTAGGGGTGTTCAACGGTTGTGGGAGCAGTTCCGAACGGCGACCTACTTCTAGCTCGCTTGCGAGCGAACTTGCGAATTAGGGTCGAGCCGAGTGTTGGACTCCGAACCATTGGTAGAGGTGTTCAATGGTTGTGAGAGCAGTTCCAAACGGCGACCTACTTCTAGCTCGCTTGCGAGCGAACTTGCGAAGTAGGGTCGAGCCGAGTGTTGGACTCCGGAACCATCGTTTTAGTTCAACGGTTGTGGGAGCAATTCCGAATGGCGACCCACTCCTAGCCCGCTTAGAAGCGAGCTTGCGGGGTAGAATCGAACCAAGTGTTGGACTCCGGAACCATCGTTAGAGTTCAACGGTCGTGGGAGCAATTCCTAATGGCGACCCACTCCTAGCCTGCTTAGAAGCGAGCTTGCGAAGTAGAATCGAGCCAAGTGTTGGACTCCGGAACCATCGTTAGAGTTTAACGGTTGTGGGAGCAATTCCGAATGGCGACCTACTTCTAGCTCACTTACGAGCGAACTTGCGAAGGAGGGTCGAGCCGAGTGTTGGACTCCGGAACCATCGTTGGAGTGAAGAGTGAAGGCAGAGGGATGTGAACAATTTTTACATGTAAAATATGAAAAAAGCTCTTTATTGATGACTAAGGGTCGGCTGCTTCCAAAGTTGCTAGCCGTTATTACATGAACAATAAAAGAAAATCATTACAAGTAATAGGAGAGGAACGGTTCGACATCTCGAAGTGCTTAGAGGCGTTGGTGCTCTCTCTTGGTACTTCAAGAGATGGTAGACATTCCACGTCCTAGGGATCTCCCTGCCTTCGAGGTCTTCTAGTCTGTATATGCCGGGCCGAACTTCTTTGACGATCTTGTAAGGTCCCTCCCAGTTCGGAGCCAATTTGCTCTTCTGGCTTGGGAATGAGATGGCCAACTTTCGGAGGCCAGGTCACCTTCTTTGAGGTCCGTGGGGCGGACCCTCTTGTTGTACGCCAACTTGACTCTTCTTCGGTAGCTTTGTTGACGGATGGCAGCTCTTTCTAGGATCTCATCTATTAGGTCCAGCTCTGCTCGGAGCTCCCTGGCATTTTGCTCTTATTCATAAGCTATTAGGCGAGGAGAGGGTATTCCGACTTCTAGGGGGATGACGGCCTCAGACCCATAGGTGAGATTAAATGGGCTCTCTCCTGTAGGGGTCCGCTTTGTGGTTCGGTAGTTCCATAGCACGTTGGGAAGCTGGTCGACCCACAGGCCTTTGGAACATTTCTCCAATCTCTTCTTAATACCGGAGAGGATTTGTCGGTTAGCATTTTCGGCTTGGCCATTAGACTGGGGATGAGAAACGGAGGAGAACCGGTGCTGGATGGCAAGGTCTTCGCATAGAGCTCGGAAGGCAGCCCCGGTGAACTGGGTTCCGTTGTCAGTTATCAGGATCCGAGGGACGCCGAATCGGAAGATCACGCTCTTCCAGAAGAACTGAACAATCTTGTTTTTGGTGATCGTGGCCAAGGGCTCGACCTCTATCCATTTCGAGAAGTAGTCGATCGCCACGACTAAGAATTTAAACTGTCCGGGAGCTGGTGGAAATGGGCCTAGTAAATCTGTCCCCCACATCGCGAAGGGGATCGGACTTGATAGGGAAGTGAGTGGAGCTTGGGGGAGGCATCGGATGTCGGAGTACATCTGGCAGGAGCTGCATTGCTGAACGTGTCGTTCGGCGTCTCGTAGGAGAGTGGGCCAGAAGTATCCGTAGTTCAATACTTTGCGGGCTAAGGATCCGGATCCTGAATGTGCCCCGCCAATGCCCTTGTAAAGTTCTCGTAGGGCGTAATCAGCTTGTTCGGGGGAAAGGCATCTCAGGTAGGGTCGGCCGTCTACCTGTGTGAAGGAGCGTTTATATAAGATGCCTCCGATAAGTGTGAAACGCTCAGCTCGGGTTCTGACTCTTCGAGCTTCCTTGGGATCCTCGGGGAGGAGTCCGTCCCTTAAGAATTCGACGAGGGGTTTCATCCAATTGTCTTCGAGCTGGACAGGCAGCGACTCCATAGAGTCGGGGGTTTCGTCTTCAATACTTGGTTTTAGAAGGACATCTATCAGAACGGTCTGCTCAAGACCTTGGAGGGAGGAGGAGGCTAGTTTGGAGAGGGCGTCGGCCTGAGCATTTTCTTCTCGGGGAATTCTTTGGATGAGGGCTTCTTCAAACAGTGCCATGAGGCTCTTGAATTTGGCTAAGTATTTAACCATCCTGCCATCGCATGCTTCATACTCGCCGAGGACCTGATTGACGACTAGCTGAGAGTCGCTAAAGATCCGGAGGCGTTGGGCCCCTGTATTTCGAGCCATTCCAAGGCCGGCTATGAGTGCCTCATATTCTGCTTTGTTGTTCGAGGCCTTGAAGTTTATTCGGAGGGAGTATTGGAGGATGAAGTCATCTGGACCTGCCAGAATGACTCATGCTCCGCTTCCCTCGTTGCAGGAGGATCCGTCCACATAGACTGACCAGACCGGTGGCCCCTTCGTTGGTTGGCTGAACTCTGGGAGGGTACTTTCAACTATGAATTCTGCCAGGGCCTGAGCCTTGATAGCGGTCCGAGGCTGATAAGTTATATCATGCTGGCTCAGCTCGATAGACCACTTCATAAGGCGATCCGAGGTCTCTGGCTTGTGGATGACCTGCTTCAGCGGTTGGTCGGTAAGGACGACCACCGAATGGGACTGAAAATATGGGCGAAGCTTTCTCGCAGCCATCACCAGGGCATAAGCCATCTTCTCTATCTTCGGATATCGGAGCTCGGCGTCCCGAAGCACCTTGCTCACATAGTAGATGGGCTTCTGAGCCCGGTCTTCTTCTCTGACTAAAACTGCACTGAGGATCTGCTCGGAGGCTGCCAGGTAGAGGTAGAGGGGTTCACCAGGGATCGGTTTGCTGAGGAGAGGGGGATTGACGAGGTAAGCCTTGAGCTGGTCGAAGGACTCCTGTTGCTGCTGCCCCCATTCGAAACCTTTAGCCCCTCTAAGGGCCTTGAAGAAAGGGAGACATTTCTCCCCGGACTTTGAAAGAAAGCGCCCTATGGAGGCTAGGCGGCCTGTTAACCTCTGGACTTCCTTAACATTTTTTGGGAGGGGCCATGTCTAGTATGGCCTTAATCTTCTCAGGGTTTGCTTCTATTCCTCGTTGGCTGACCATGAAGCCGAGGAACTTCCCTGACGAGACACCGAACGCACACTTGTTCGGATTGAGTCTCATGCTGTGCTTTCTCAGAACGTCAAACGCTTCTTGGAGGTCGGTCACATGATCGGCGCCTCGGATGCTTTTCACAAGCATGTCGTCATCATACACCTCCATGTTTCGGCCGATTTGAGCTTGGAAAACCTTGTTGACGAGGCATTGGTATGTTGCTCCTGCGTTCTTCAGACCGAAAGGCATAACCCTGTAGCAATAGAGGCCTTGGTCGGTCACAAACGAAGTCTTCGGGATATCCGGAGGGAATATCTGGATTTGATTGTATCCTGAGAAGGCGTCCATGAAGCTGAGGAGCTCATGTCCCGAGGTTGCATCAATCAGAGTGTCGATACTCGGAAGAGGGAAGGGATCCTTGGGGCAAGCCTTGTTAAGGTCGGTAAAATCAATACAAATCCTCCAAGTCTCATTGGACTTCTTCACCATTACTACATTCGACAACCATTCGGGATAGTTCACCTCTTGTATGAACCGGGCCTTCAAGAGCTTGTCCACCTCCTCTTTTATAGCTAGCTGGCGCTCCGGGGCGAACTTGCACCTCTTCTGCTGAACCGGTTTGGACCCCGGAACAACGCTAAGGTGGTGGACCAAGAGCTCTTCGGAAATTCAGGGCATGTCTGCAGCTGACCAAGCGAAGAGGTCTCGGTTCCTTCGGATGCACTGTACAATATCCGAGCATAGGGCGGACGGGAGGGTCTTGCTAACAAAAAACTTGCGAGTTGGGTCCTGCTCAGAGAATAGCACTTCCTCCAACTCATCCACCGGCTCGGATATCGGTCGGGCAGCATCCTAGGGGATTTCAAGAGTTTCTAAGGAGAGGACGGGTCCGAGGGTAGATATCATATAGCATTTGCGGGCTTGCTCTTGATTTCCCCTTACTTCCCCTACTCCAGCCCGAGTGGGAAACTTCATTTTGAGGTGGTAGGCAGAGGGAACGGCTTCTAGAGCTGCTAAGCCGGGTCGGCCTAGGATGACATTATACGCTGCGGGGACGTCTACAACCATGAAATCCATCGCCTCCGTACGGGTAGTAGGAGTTTTGCCAGCGGTTACGTCGAGGATGATCACCCCTTCAATAGTCACTGGCACTCCCGTGAACCCATGGAGCGTGTAGCCTGCGAGCTTGAGTCTATCTCGGGAGAGTTTGAGGCCCTTGAATGCGGCGAGGAAGAGGATGTTAACGGAACTGTCATTGTCCACTAGGATCCTCTCCACATTGAAGTTCGCCATGTGGAGGTTGATGACGAGAGCGTCACAGTGAGGGGTTCGGACGCCCTCGAGGTCTTCATCTAAGAATGTGACGGGCACTCCGAGGCCTTTGGGAGGAGGGGTGGCGCGGACTGAATTGACTTCTCTAATGAATGCCTTTCGAGAGGAGTTCGAGGAGCCCCCATTGGACCCCCATGAATGAGGTGCAAGACACGCTCCTCTTCGAAGTCGAGCGTTTCATCGCACTCCGAACGCTTATTAGCCCCCGAGGCGAGGGAGGAAGGTCGGCTCGGTCCTTTCTCATAAATTTGGCCAGCTGCCCCCTCTGGATGAGGGCTTCTATCTCATTCTTTAAGCCCCGACAATCATTGGTGTCGTGGCCATGGTCCCGGTGATAGCGGCACCACTTTTCTTTATCCCTTGTTTTGCCGGGGGTGTTCATTTTTGGAGCAGGGGGTATGATTCCTTCCTTCTCAACTTCCATCAAGATGGTGGAGACGTTGGTGATGAGAGGAGTAAATTTCTCGAATATGGGGGGAGGTCGGCGCTGGCCGGCATTATCCTTCTGGAGGTTCTTTGCTCCTTCATCTTCTCCTCCCTTCCTCTTAAACCCAGAGGAAGACCCCTCCAAGTTAGGGCGGTGCTCGGCTCCTTCAGCCCGAATATATTTTTCGCTTCGGAGGAGGAGGTCAGAGAAGCTCTGTGGGGGCTTCTTGGCGAGGGGGGAGCGGAGGCTGGAGTTGAGGACATTGGATTGAAATGCTGCTGCAGCGACCGACTGGTCGAGGGATGCTATGGACCTGGCTTCAGCTGTGAACCTCTTCACATAGTCTCTCAACTTCTCACCCTTCTTCTGGTAGAGGTACAGTAGCGAGATGCTGGTCTTCTCAGTTCTACGGCTACTTACAAAATGGGTGACGAAGAGGGTCTCGAATTGCTCGAAGGAGAATATCGAGGATGGGGCAAGGCGAGAGTAGCATTCTCGAGCTAGGCCCTTAAGAGTTGCGGGGAAGGTTTTGCAGAGGAGGGCATCGGAAGCTTGATGGATGAGCATTAGGGTCTTGAAGCTTTCGATGTGATCGACGGGGTCAGTCTCCCTGGAGTAGGTCTCAAATTGAGGAGGCTTGAAGCCGATTGGCACGGGTGCATCCATTATAGTTCGGGAAAAAGGAGGTCTTCTAGGACGAAGGGTCCTCCCTCTGATCTCTTCTTCTCGGCCTAACTGACCCAAGCACCTCTCCATTTCATGGAGACGGTGGTACACAGCGTCGTCCCTTCGACGGCAATCAGCCGAGCCCCTAGACTCGTCTTCATAGGAGGGAGAGCGGGGGCTATGACGGCGGTAGCTTCTGGAACGGCGAGGACTTCTGGAACGGCGAGGACTTGGTTCACGCCTAGAGTTGCTGGGAGCTGGAGGAGGAGATGGGGACCGTCGGCGAGGACTTCGGACTGGAGGAGGAGAGGGAACCTTCAGAGCATTAGTGTTAGGACGGAGATTGAAAGCTTGTAGGACGGTCGCTTGGAACTGTTGAAACTCGGCACGGGTGATGGGTGCCTCATCGTTCCTAGGCTATTGCCGACCTGCGGGGGAGTGTGGTCTTCTTCTGTGATGCTCGGGGGACTCTCTCCGCCCCCTTCTGGTAGGGGACCTTCTGTGTTCTCGGCGGTGAGGAGATCGCTCATCCGGATGGTGTTGGCGGGAGGTTCCTTCTCGGGCCCATTTTTCATCCAGATGGCGACGAAAATCGTCGTCCTTCTGCCGATTGAGGAGGGTGTTGTGGAGACCGGAGGGTCGGGGATGATGGGAGGCCATGGAATCTGAAGAGGCATTGTGGATGGAGACGTGGTCCTGGTGGAGAGGTTGTTTCTGAGGGTTAGGACCCTTAGGAGGTTGCTGGTTCGGAGGAGGAAGGTCCTGCTGGAGCGGGTCTTCCACTGGAGGAGGAAGTTGCCCCTGCTGTTGGGTAGGTTGGATGGGAATTTCTTGCTGCTGATCGGGGTTGGGTCCTCGGTTGGACCCACTGGATCTGACTTTTCTAGGAGGCATGGCCAAAGTGGATCTGACCAACGGGAAGAGGGGAGGTTTCTATTCGTTAGTTTCCCACAGACGGCGCCAATCTATTACCGCTGAATCTGGTGTGGGGGTAAACAGATAGTATTTGTGAGTTCTTGGAAAACCTGAATAGCAAACACCTAACCTGTTCTGCCGGAGTTTGACCGCTGACTCCCGCCGTTCACCTGCAAAGAAGTGCGAGACACCGGGGTTGATCCCGGTGACGCACCCTCCGACGCTCAAGTCAGTAACCAGAAATAATTATGAAAGAGCATTTAACTAGCAAAAGATTGATTACCTCTTAATGGAGATGGATGGGGGGTATTTATAGGCGCCACTGGGATCAGATTAGGAATGTAATCCCTGTGGTTAGATAAGGAATGTAATCCCTAATCCCCAGTGAAAGGATAGATACGAATCAGGGCCGTTGATTAGGATTAAACAGAAACGCTAATTCTATCTTTTCTGGACCGGGTTTATTGCAGGTGAAACCCGCACCCAGTTAAGGTGAATCCATTCACGGGTTAGTGGTTTTCCAAGAAGGAGAACCAGTACCCGCTTCAGACTCATTGGTAGGTGAAATTACTGTTTTACCCTTGGGCTTCAAGATTTGTGCCTGATTTGGACGGTTCCCATTTAACCCCATTTTTAGCCATATCAACGACCTTCCAAAACTGATAGATCTCCACATCGAGCTCTATACCTGCAGCCTCATGCTTCCAGAATTCCCAAAGATATTAGGTTCCATTTCAAAAAAAGAACATGCTTGACCTTCTCCAATGTGAACCCCATTTCATCTGGCATATCCTACTCAATTGTTCCCTCACCCACTATGACATAACTCTCACCAGTCACCATCCTAACACAATGATCTATTATGGACATGTCAATAGAAAAATATCCCTCTCGCAGCAAATATGAGAAGAGCTATCTGAATCAAGAAACCAGCAAGAATTCACATCATTAGAAATGGAAACAAGAAGACGGTCTAATTTATCTTTTCATTCAGTGACACTGACTGTGTTGGCACCCATATAATTCAACAACTTGTGACAATCTCTCTTGTAATACTCAATCCCTCTGCAATGGTAGCAACGGACCTCACCCTTACGCGCACTTTCTCTTCCAATTGGAGTTCCCTCCACCTCTATGCAACCCATAGAAGTAGACTCTAATTTCTGAGTTTATTTTCTAAGTTTATCCTCCTTCAATCCCTTAATCATACTGGCCACCGAGAGATTCTCCTTGGTAGATTTCCTATGTAGCATGCTGGATATCAAATACTCGTACAGATCTGACAGTAAATATATCAAATTGAAAGCTTTGTCCACTTGGCTAAGATCATCTACATTTATTGCCTTAATTTGGATATCACCTTATTGAATTCCAGTATATGATCTTGAAGAGCGGTATTGTAGCTCCCCGAATTTCCAATATAATATCTCAGAAATACGTGGCACAATTTTCAGAATCAACTTCAGTGTAATCATAAACATAGCAACCAAATACAGGGAAATTAAAACTTTTTATTACATCAATTGTTTATAAAGCACAGCGGAAAATTAAACACCTTGAATTACAATTTCTTTCTTTTACAACACATTCTTTTAAATTTACATAAGCCATATATCATTCTACCCCATGCATCCAAATCCCAAGCTAAAGGTACCTACCTATAAAATATGAGGTTAGAGATAACCCTAATCTCCAAAACTACAGGGGTCAGCCATAACGGTGTGAGTGACATCAAAAGAAAAGCAACATAAATAAAGTATAAAGGATAAAGTCATAAACAACATGTATTGACAGTAAGAATAAATGAAATAAATATGAAATAACAATAAATAAAACATGAAAACATCAAGTAAAACTAGACTAAGTGTCAAGTGTAGGGAAACAGAAAACAACATGCATAAAACCAAGTCAAGAAAACACCAATGCTATATGCTGACTTTCTAATGCATACTTGTCGAATTCTATGCATCCCACTGTACATAGATCCGGTGTAAGCCCTTAACGTTCTCTAGTTGATAGGGTTAAATCCCCCGCTATTGAACTAATCCTACTACGATGACTACTACGAGATTTACACATTCTGCAAGTATTGGTTCTCGCCCTTGGAATACTGGAGGCCAATCTCACTCCGCAGATTATTTTGTGGCCCTTATGTCCATCGTACCGAAAAACTGGAGATTGCCTCCACAGGTCATCCTGGAACCCTCATTGCAAAAACATTCCATGAGCATCGCTCTCGTCCTTGGAATACTGGAGATCAATCCTACTCTGCAGATCATTCTGTGGCCCTTACGTCCATCATCTCGGAATACTGGAGTATATCTCACTCCTTGGATCATCCTGAAGTCCATAACTCACGCGTGCGCTCATTTCATCATATCACCATCTAGTGCATGTTCTTATCTTGTTAAGTTAATTAATTAATCATGAATCTCCGAGAGTTGTTGTACCCTATTGGACTTAACTGAACTGATCAACAACCCAGCCACAACTGACCTGTTACAATAATTGTTTACAAAATTTGTTTTACAATCGAAAGATAGAGAGGCACAGAAAACATAGAAGAGAACAGGAGAGAGGAAAACCGAAAGAAAAGAAATGGAAAAAATTAAATAAACAACTTACAAGAACAAATGAAAAGTACAACTTGAGAAGCCGAGGCATGTGTATCACACAGTGTCCTTAAAACAGATTTCGCCCTCTTCCGGTTGCTAGAATGAATGAAGGCGTCTGTCTCCCAGGATGCAACGACTCGAAGCGATCACGTAGGCACCACGTACCACTTCCGAACTGAGTATGAGTGTTTGAAACATATCACCGACTTACCAACAAAAGTAGAACCGACGAACAGTACAGAAGAAGACTCAGAGAAGGAGAGAAGAAGATCTGGGTTTGTGCAGGGAAGAAGGTAGAGGGGAGGCCTCTATTTATAGAGCCTGGGTTAAAACCGTAATGGTAGACAAAGCTGTTAATGCCTTCACTGTAATGGCAGACAACGAATTAAATGCCGACACTGTAACGGCAGACATTATTTACTGCGTTCAGTGTAACGGCAAACAAAACGTTTAATACAGCACTGAAACGGCAGTCAGAACCGTTTCTGCATTCATTTCAGCCGTTACAAAAGGAAAACTGTAGCAAAAAGTGGCTCTACATGGGGTGGGGTCAAGTCGGTCCGGCATTCGTGTCCGCAGATCGTGAGGGCGCACATAAGTCGCATGTAATCCGGTCCGTGATTTTTTGCACCCCCCCTTGCGCGCGCGAGAGAGAGCCTCTCTTCTAGCCATCTTACAAAGCTTAGAAGGAGATTACTATATATCCTCTTCTATTTCCTTTGTTATTTCCGATGTGGGACTATGTTCCCTTAACCTATTTTCAAGAATGAAAACGTATCACTTTGAGAGACAATTTCTCATTCACCCCTTAACCGATTTTAGCAAACCAATATATGATTTTGATCTACTCACGAAGGAGAACACAAATCAATCAAGATCTCTCAATAATTCATTGAGGATCTTACTCAAAAAGTTGCGTAAAAATCGGTTCGAAAATGGTGTCTAAAACACTCATTTTCTAACAATCCCCACATGAATGAAAATTGACGACCACAGACAGGACAGACTGACAAAACAGACTGACAGACAGACTGACCCGACAAACTTGGTGATAGAATTCAACGATTGATTCCTGCATAGGATAGGTAGGTGTTACCCTTTGAACCTTCCCTTTTGAAAATATGTTTACTTTACAAACTAAACAGTAGATGCGATGTCTTTGAACTGTTCTGTCATTTGTGTAAACGATGTCATATCTCACACAGAAATCTTTCTAATGCATTTTCAGTTCTCACTGTTATGTTCGTTTTGGCCATGAACATACGCCTGGTTTTGCAAGAGTTTAACAGGAATATTGCCCTATATTATCCCCTTGGAAGCGGCCCTTCTTCCCTCTTACATAGGTGATTTCTTATCTAAGAGTAACCCGCATTACTCTGCTCGGATATCCGATGCATAAGAATCATTAAAAGCCTAGCTTAACCTGTTACCTTGCGGGCATCACTGTTTCATCATGGGAATGGACATGAGAAAATCCCCACAGTGATCCAACTTGGTCTTTACAATTTAGTTGTCCCTTTGAACCTAGATCTTGGGATCTCCAGTCAGCTAGGTTGGGTTTCCATTGTATCGACTTATTCTTTCATGGGCTTTAGGCCCATTCCCCTCGATGATTTATCAACTAACTCTCTCTTTAACCCTTTGGTTAGTAGATCCGCAATGTTATCTTTGACTTTACATAGTCCACAGAGATAACCCTAGTAGAGAGTAGTTGTCTAATGGTATTATGTCTTCGACGAATATGTCTAGATTTTCCATTATACATATTGCTCTGTGCTCTACAAATTGCAGATTGACTATCTGAAGGTATGCAGATTAGAGGCACAGGCTTCGTCCACCTTGGAATATCCTCAAGGAAGTGGCGTAACCATTCAGCCTCTTCCCCACATTTGTCTAATGCGATAAATTCTGATTCCATCGTGGATTTAGCGATCACTGTTTGTTTCGAGGATTTCCAAGAAACTGCTACACCACCTAGTGTAAACACATAGCCACTAGTGGATTTTGAATTATCACTCGATATCCAGTTCGCATCACTGTAACCTTCAAGTACAGCCGGGTATCTCGTATAGTGCAGCCCGTAGTTACGAGTAAAACGCAAGTATTTCAGTACTCTTATAATTGCTTGCCAATGCTCGCTTTCAGGATTACTCGTGTATCTACTTAGTTTACTTACTGCATAGGCTATGTCTGGTCTTGTACAACTCATTAAGTACATTAGACTGCCTATGATTCTAGAGTATTCTACTTGAGAAATACTCTTCCCTTTATTCTTGGATAGATGTAAAGTTAAATCAATTGGAGTTCTGGAAATTCCAGAATTATCTTTATCAAATTTTCCAAGAATATTGTCAACATAATGTGACTGGCTTAAAATAAGCTCGTCTGATGTTCTTGTGATTTTAATTCCCAATATAACATCAGCTAGTCCCATGTCTTTCATGTCAAACCTCGAGTTTAACATGTTTTTAACAGATTTAATTATCTGATGATTGCTTCCAATAATAAGCATGTCATCTACATACAAAAATATAATGACATATCCATCTTCTATGTCTTTGACATATACATATTTGTCACATTCATTGATCTTGAAGCCATTTGTCATCATGACATTGTCAAATTTTTCATGCCACTGTTTTGGAGCTTGTTTCAAGCCATATAATGATTTCACCAGTTTACACACTTTCTTTTCATGTCCTGGAGCTTAAAAACCCTCAGGTTGTTCCATATAGATTTCTTCATCTAAATCTCCATTAAGAAAAGCTGTTTTTACATCCATTTGATGTACTTCAAGATTGCGTAGAGCTGCTACGGCAAGTATCATCCTAATGGAATTTATTCTCGTCACAGGAGAATATGTATCAAAGTAATCAAGACCTTCCTTTTGTTTATAACCTTTAATTACAAGTCTTGCCTTGTATTTATCAATTGATCCATCATGTTTTATTTTTCTCTTGAAGATCCACTTGGAACCTAAAGGTTTACTACCCGGTGGAAGATCCACTAGTTCCCAAGTATGATTTTGCAAGAAAGAATCAATTTCACTCTTGATGGCTTCTTTCCATTGAGGACCATCACTAGAGTTCACCGCTTCCTTGAAGGTTTGGGGTTCTCCTACAAGCATAAAAGTCAAGAAATCCGGACCAAAAGATTTTTCCGTTCTTGTTCTTTTACTGCGTCGAGGTTCCTCCTCAACTTCTTCATCTTGGTCTTCACTATCTTCACTGATAGTCTCATGTGTTCGTTTGGAGGAACTTGGTTCCTCCTTTGACTTACATGGAAATACATCTTCAAAGAACGATGCATTTCTAGATTCCATTATCGTGTTCTTTGATATCTCAGTGATATCAGATTTGTACACCAAAAACCGATAGGCACTACTGTTAAGTGCATAGCCAATGAAAATACAATCAACTATTTTTGGTCCTATTTTCATTTTCTTAGGTGGAGGTACTATCACCTTAGCAAGACATCCCCACATTCGCAAGTAATTGTAGGATGGCTTTCTTCCTTTCCATAATTCATATGGAGTTTTCACTTCTTTCTTTTTGGGCATCTTATTCAAAAGGTAGTTAGCTGAAAGAATAGCTTCTCCCCACAAGTTTGGTGGCAAACCAGAACTTATTAACATTGCATTCATCATTTCTTTCAATGTATGATTCTTTCTCTCAGCAACACCATTGGTCTGAGGAGAATAAGACGTTGTCGTTTCATGTATAATCCCATGCTTAGCACATATGTCAGCATATGGCGATTCATACTCTCCACCTCGGTCGCTTCTTAGCACCTTAATTTCTTATTGAGTTGGTTTTCAACCTCATTTTTATAGAGAACAAATTTCTCTATAGCTTCATCTTTGCTTTTAAGCAAGTATACATAGCAATGTTTTGTGCTATCATCTATGAAGGTAATAAAATATTTATTACCACCTCTTGTTTGTATCATTTTCAAATCACAAATATCAGTGTGAATTAGATCAAGTGGTTCGGTGTTTCTTTCAACACTTTTAAACGATGATCTTGTTAGTTTTGCCTCAACACAAGTTTCACATTTGTGTTTGGAATCAATTTTGAATGTTGGTATGTGATTCAAGTTAATTAGTCTTCGCAAAGTATCATAATTAACATGTCCTAGTCTACCATGCCATAAATTGGAAGACTCAAGCAAGTAAGTAGAAGAGCTAGCTTTATTCATATTCTTGACCATGGTCATTACATTGAGTTTGAACATTCTACCACTCATATATCCTCTACCAGCATACATTCCACTTTTTGACAAAACAGATTTGTTCGACTCGAACACTAAACGAAAACCGTGGTTATTAAGCAACGAACCAGATACCAGGTTCTTACGGATTTCAGGAACATATGCAACGTTGTTCAGAGTCAGAACCTTTCCAGAAGTCATCTTCAAGATCACCTTGCCTTGGCCCTTTATTTCTGAAGTAGCTGAGTTCCCCATAAACATTTTCTCCCCATTCTCTAATGGTTCGAAAGTGGAGAACATACTTCTATTGGAGCATACATGTCGAGTAGCTCCAGTGTCAATCCACCATTCCTTCGGGTTTGAACCTAACATATTCACCTCTGATATCACAGCTGAGAGGTTGATGTCGGAAACATCTTGAACAATTCCTTGAACCAAGTTTGCTTCTCTGTTCCTGTTCCTCTTGGGAAGTCTGCATTCAGTGGACTTGTGACCCATTTTGTCACAATTGAAGCACTTGCCTTGAAACTTTGGCTTCTTGGAGATTCCTCCCTTAGGCCCCAACTTGGGACCCTTGTTGTTGTGCTTGTTGGAACGTTGTTTATGTTCCATTACATTTGCCTTAGCTGCATGACTGATGAGTCCAACTTTTTCAGATCCCCTATTGTCTTCTTCAATACGAAGCCTGACAATGAGATCTTCAATGCCCATTTCTTTTTGCTTATGCTTTAGGTAATTCTTAAAGTCTTTCCAACCTTGTGGTAATTTTTCAATTATACAAGCCACTTGGAAACTTTCACTTAAGTTCATACCTTCAGCATGAATCTTATGCAAGATTAGTTGTAGTTCTTGAACTTGACTGATCACTGTTTTAGAATCTACCATTTTATAGTCTAGGAAGCGACCCACAATGAATTTCTTGGCGCCGGCATCCTTAGTTTTATATTTATGTTCTAGTGATTCCCAAAGTTCTTTAGCTGTTCTTTTGTCAATGTATACATTATACAAAGAATCGGCTAATCCGTTCATTATGTAATTTCTACACAAGTAATCAGCATTTTTCCAAGCATCCACAACGGCAATGACTTGGTTATCTTGCTCATCTTTCTTAAGATTTGGAGCATCTTCGTTCAAGAATCTTGCAAGATTCAGTGTGGTCAGATAGAACATCATCTTCTGTTGCCACCTCTTAAAGTTCTACCCGTTGAACTTCTCAGGTTTCTCCCCATGGAAGACTGAGACAGGTACAACGGTGGGCATTGGCACTCGTGCCGCAGCAGCATTCGGTTCTTGCATTGTATCAACAACCGGCACGTAGACCGTTTCAGACACAGTAGCATTGTCCAATGCAGTAGTCATTGTGATTCTGAAATTTACACAACACGAGTGTAAGTTTTCCAGATAAAAGAAATAAAAAAGAAAAACCGTGCCTCAAAATTGGAAATCAAAGAAATCCAAAATCTGTTTTAAGTTTGTTACAAATATTGTTTACAAAATTCCTTTTACAAAGAAAAGATAGAGAGGCACGAAAAAACCGAGAAGGGAACAGAAGAGAAGGTAGACCGAAAGTAAAAGAAAAAAAAAGGAAAAATAAAATGAACAACTTACAAGAACAAATGAAAAGTACAACTTGAGAAGCCGAGGCCTGTGTATCACACAGTGTCCTTAAAACAGATTTCGCCCTCTTCCGGTTGTTGGAATGAACGAAGGCATCTGTCTCCCAGGATGCAACGACTTGAAGCGATCACGTAGGCACCACGTACCACTCCCGAACTGAGTATGAGCGCTTGAAACCTATCACCGACTTACCAACAAAAGTAGAACCGACGAACAGTACAGAAGAAGACTCAGAGAAGGAGAGAAGAAGATCTGGTTTTGTGCAGGGAAGAAAGTAAAGGGGAGGTCTCTATTTATAGAGGTTGTTATCACATTAATTTTGATTTTGAATCGTACTTAATTCAAAATCTGATATCACAGTGCCTTATTCCTCCTCAATTTCCAAACCACAAAACCTCAACTGCTGGTGCCTAGGGTCCCACACATCCCCTAGAGACTCACAACTCAACCATCACACCAAAACTTTTCAATAAAACTCACAAATCCATGATCAAAACGTTTATATTAAGAGAACCTCTTAAATCAACAAAATTCAAATTCATTTAATGTGCTCATAAAAATTCAAAATTCAATAAAATATTAAAACCATTAAATAACAGAAAATCACATTTTTAAGTCATAGAATATAACCAAAACATCATTTTTTTTTGAAAACACGTATAACTCACTTAATAGGGTCATAAGAATACATTTAAAACTCTATTATAAATAAAATATAATTCTCAGCAAAATACTGTAATCTGTAGTAAAAACACCATCTAAAACAGTAGATTAATAATCTATAATATCGAGGAAATAATCATTTAAAAGAAACGAAGAAACTCAACTAAAACAGCCAAAAGAAACAATTGACGGTCGACCGTGACCAGCTATACAACCAGGTTGGGTTTTTTGTGCATGTTTCGACTGATACTCGATTAAATCTTTGTAAAATCAAAATTAAACTTTCTGAGATGATTAATTATAACTTGTATAACATATAGAAGTTTATAAAACTATCAAAAACACATCAAGATCTCAAAAGAGTAATTTTTCAGCAGAATTCTTCAAAACAGCAACTTAAGGCTTAAGTATATATATGTGTGTATTAGCATTAATTTAAGCACTAAAACTCTATCAAATAAGAGTAGTAAGATGTTTAAAACTATCTCAGAACCAAAATAATTGAAATCCAATCAAATTTCATAAAATCTTCAAAACAATATATATATATATATATAATGTGAATGTGTATATGAGTGTATTTGTGCATTAGTTAAACATTAAGAATCCATTGTATATATGTAGTATAAAGTTCAAAACCACCTCAGTACTAAAGCAATTCAAATCCAATCGAAGACTTCACAAAATTCACAAACCAAACTTTGGCCTGCACACAAACAGACCCGTAAAGAAACAACTCCTCTTTACTTCAAAATTCAATCTTTCAATTTAATAACCCATCTTGCAACTTATTAAACTTATGCACAAACACTCACAATAGTTTACTTATAAATATAACCAATTATAACAACTATTCAACAAGTTTTATGCGTCAATATTATCAACAGTGTGTATATATACATATCCAACAGTAAAAGATCCCATCTTTGTTCAAATTGTGCATTATACAACATATATACTTGTTATAACCAAACAAATCAGTAAGCATATGAGTGAAAGCAACCTACTCATGATTTCTATTAGGTTCTTAACAAATCTCAAGCCATCTATATATAATTTAATTCATCAAAGCATAGGTTTCATGAAAAGATTCAATTTTTAGTTCATCTACTTATCAAAATTCATTATATCTTCATACCATCATCTAACATACTTTTTAATAGATAAATCATCACATACAACATGCTTAGAACAATAAGAAAACAAACATATGTCACTCACCTCAATGAAGAAATCAACCGAATTAATAAAGAATAAGAAAAAGCCCTTCTTTTGTAAAAAAGTCCAAGATCGTCGCTTTGAAACTCCAAGAAAATAATAATAAAGAAATCCTTTTGTATTGTGCAGCAAAGAGATGGCTGCACCTCACCTTTTATAGGCTGGAAATCAAGGTATCTAGAGTTTTAGAATAGATTTGCAAAATATCTCTTTTAAATATATCCTTATACTTGGAAATTAGATAAAACCAATTTAATTGAGTTTTAAAAACAAAAAAAAATACTCTAATATTGGCCAGCACTGTTTTAAAAATCCAGAAAACGAAATAGTACTTTTTGCCCTCTAAGAGGCAATTTTCCAAAAAAACCATTCTTTATCAAAACTTGCAAAATAAACCAAATTTATTATAAAAAAAATTAAAATCTTTACCTCTGAGTTGACTAGGAATCATGCTCAGCCCAAAAATCCAGAAATCTGGAGTTTTCACTCCAAGTGGTAATTTTGCACAAAAGTTCATCTTTTTATAATATTTGTAAATAGGTCAAATAATATTCCTAAAAATCCAGAAATTTCAGAATAATATCTACTAATACATATTAGATTTTCCAATTAAAATTTCTTACTTTTACTTTCTAAGAAAACATTTGCACAAGATCCACTTAAATTCCATATTTGCAAAAACACCATATTTGTTTAAATCTTTACCAAATCAACTCTAAATAAGATTTAAATAGACTTTTTTATCAATGATGACCATGGCAAGCCCAAAAATCAGTAAAAACGAATTTTCATTATATGTTTGAGATCCTAACAGCTTTTTACATAAAAGTCCCTCTCTTTCAAAGTATTTATAAAATAGTTTTTTTCCTCAGAAAAATCCCAAAATTTAGGATATACTTAATTATAAATAGGAGAATGTATCAAAAAAATTTAAAATTGGATATTTGAACCAAAAAAATTTGCACATGTTTTGCACGTGTAAAATTGAGAAATCCATAAAATAGTCAAATAAATTTAAATAAATCTAAGAATTAAAATATCATAAATAAATGAGGAAAATCAATCATTAACCATAAAATTTTAAGAATACAAAATTTCCTAACTCTGCACGTGTGTTGCACGTGCAAAATTGCAATTTCAAGAAATTAGTCAAAATAGTCAACTTCACCAATATAATTTTATTTAGTAATACAAAATAAATCATTTTATTTTGCGGGGTGTTACAGGTACCTTCTTTCATTGAGAAACGAAACAGTTTTCTCTTCCAGTACATATGATCCAGTAACGACAATCTCTAGTAGTTAATTCTGAGTCTTACTCACAAACTCTCTGAGCTTTTCTCTTCAAGGAAATTTCACAATGAAAGCCGGATTAAACTCAAAGCTTTTAAATAAATCTCATTCCACTTCTCATGCTTCATGTCGGTTGGCTTCCCTTTATCTCCTTGTAGGACAAGATGCAAGCCTTTTCGAACCAACACGTCCTACATGTCCACCTTCCAAAGATTAAAGTTGATCTTACCATCGAATTGCTTGATTTTCGTGAAAGTTTGATCTTTCATTTTCTCCAAGGAACTCACAACCTTTGCTTTGATACAAGTTGTTATGATTTGTTAGCGCAGCGGAGTGGTTAGAGTGAGATGCGATAATTGATCACAACAAACAACCAAGCAAGTAGATCATACCAAGCACACAAAGCACACAATTTTGTCTTCATATCAAACATAGTATGCAAGACATACATCCAACAATTTAGTCTCTAAAGTCTTGAGTTTAAAGAAAAGAAAAGAAAGACTAAGAGCATTCCCAACCGAACCCCATTCCCATCCCCATTTTGGGGGTTCTATTTTGGCATATTTCTTGGAATATGACATTTTGGTTTAGGGTTTCATATTTTGTACTCCAACCAATTCCCATTATAGGGTTCCAAATTTTTGTTTTAAATTTTTTTTAATAATTGAAAAGTTACAATAGAATTATTAAGAAATAGATAATATACTTACTAAGAAAGAGATAATACAATTATTGATGACCTCGTTAAAAACTCATAAGGAAAAGAGTACCACCTTATGCAAATTACAAAAATATTAACAATTAAACACCCGATGTACTAGCACCTTGTCGTTCCCACAAATGAGCAATTAATCCATTTTGAAGTTCGAAATGAGCTTCCATGTCCTTAAATTTCTTGTGTCGAGCAAGAAAATGACTAAATTGGGTCACATCGTTGGAAACCATCGATATCTCAGGGGCAGTTGTATGACTAAATTCCCTAACTGGCACATTTATATCTCGCTCATCCTTGATGATCATGTTGTGCATTATTATACTCGTAGTCATTATATCATGTAATACACGTTTACTCCAAAAACGAGATGGTCCACTGATGATTGCCCAACGTGATTGAAGAACTTCAAATGCATGTTCGACGTCTTTCCTACATGTTTCTTGCTTCATAGCAAAATACTGCTTAACAGGCTCATGGGGATCACCAATGGTCTGAACAAGTGTAGACCATTTAGGATATATGACATCGGCTAAATATTTCAATTTAATATTTTTTGTAGTTAGAAATGGCACAAAAAACTCTCCAAATGGATGTCACTTTCAAAAGAAAGAGTTTCAAATTTATGCACATGTGACCGCTTCTGTAGGAGGAAAGATGGAACGATCATCCTAGCGCTCCATCGGCTAAATTACGTAAGGGAAATAATTCACATGAAGGTTCTTAATCTGGTTCTCGTACATCCAAATTAGATGGATTACCTTCCTTCTGAGTGATTTAAGTACAAACGAATATGATGTTCAACCTGAGAAACAAGCTGAAGTTTCTTCACCAATTAAACCTACTGGAAGAAAGAGAGAGAAAGCAAAAAAGAAAGACAATATTGACTGAAAACAGATCAATGAGAAAATGTAACCCCCATTCCTGCAAATATGTATTTTCTGAATATTTTCTGTATTTCGATATTATAAATTCATTATTTGTTAAAATCATTTTGGATTTTATATTAAAGTGTTTTTCTATCGATAAATATAGTTATTTCGAATAATTGTATATTTTAATCTACTTCTATGACTTATTGATCGACTATTTATAATTGAGCTCGATAAACAAATATATTATTATTATTGGATTATTTTAATAAAGTTGTTAAACCTGGATACTATTTTGTTATGTAATTTTATTATTTTTACGATTATGATTATTAATTTTTATTTCTTGATTATTTAATTAAAATTCATTTATCGAATTATTTTTATTTCATACTTGATCTGATTTTATTGGTGAATTCCGAATTTATTTTCAAGCTCAGTTTATATTCAATTCATTTGTATTATTTATTTATTTATTTGGATTTAAATTCTTGTTCATTTAATTTCTGTTCTTCTTGATTGGGCTCTTCTTGTTGAACCTATAGTCTTTTATTTAATTATGGGTATTTTTTTTATTGAACCCTATTAATTTTGATCTATCTCTTATTGAACCCTAAAACCCAATTTGATTTGTTCTTGACCCAAATCTATTTTTATTGGACCCTAAACCACTAACCCAATACCCTAATTGTACCATATAAATACAACCCTAATGCAAACCCTAAAAATTGCACATTATTGAAACTCTATCCGCTTATTCTCTCTCCTCTCTCCTCTTTCTCTCTCCCCAATTAGACCCAAAAATCCCCTGTTCACTGTTCATCTCCCTTCCCCACTCCTGTTCTTCTTCCCCGGCAGCCTCCGGCGACCTTCCCCCTCCTGTTGCGCCACCCCCTGACGCATGCAAGCCAAACCCCACCCGATCATCCCCTGCTCCTCCCCTTTCTCGTCCTCGACATTACCAACAGAACCCTGTACTGTAGCTTCACCTTCTCCGATCAACCTCCGGCACCCCCGTCCCCACTTCCCCCTCCGGCGCCGCACTCCTAGCGCGCGTCGCCACCAGCAGACCCCGTCTTCCTCTTCCCTAAACTCGACTTTAGCAGCGACCAAACCCTAACTCCCGTGCCCCCTTTTCCGATCGCCAGCACCCTGCGCATTGTCGCCATTGACGTCGACCTCTCTGCCAGTGCCGCCACCCTTGCCCCTTAGCTGTGCACTCTCTCTTTTGTTCTGTTGCTGCTTGTCTCTTTGTATTGCTGTATTGCTTTGGATCTCTTTTATTGCACGTATATTGCACGTGCTATTGGTGGGTTTGCTAGTTTGTGGGTTCGTTGCTTCAGAATTCTTATCCTGTTATTCTTGGTATTTGTTTTTACCGTCTAACAGGCAAATAACTTGTATTAAATTCCTTTGCATATACAAGTATAAAATACTGATTGTAGTGTAGTTAGGTTCCAGAGACAATTCGTGTGTGAAACCCCTTGTTGATATTGTCTCTATTGTGATGATTTGACCATAGTTGCCTCACGACATATATGACATGAATTAACCTAGGGTTGACCACTTTTGATGTATATGTTCATGCTATCTTGAGATATCTGTATTTGATGAGTTATTCGTGTTATACTTGTCGAATACTTGTAAAATACCCTATACCATGTTGCTTGGACATCTAGTACACCATATTCCATGTTATCATCCTATTGTTTCCCTATTGTTATTATCATTCATCTCATGTCTCTAGATTGCATATTGTATTGTTGTATTAATAAAATAATTAACAAGCTGGGGTTGAAGAAATTGATTTTTAGTAGTGGACAATATATGGACTGTACTCGGAGGAGGGGCCCGTGTTTCCCTATTTATCGGTCTATTGGTCTATCGGTCATATCGGTCATCGATTAATTGTAGATTATTGATTACAGTATCTCGATTGATTCGGTCATCGGTCATTATTGAATATCGTTGAAGAGTACATGAACTATAGAGCCCACCATCTAAGTCTAAATGAGATTGATTGTATGCATCTAACCTGTGGTACGCCACACATGGGACACAGTAGTACGTGCATTAGTTAGGATTAAAATGAATAATAGACTTAAGGATTAACAGAACATCGACATTGCATATTATTCATCATTGTTCCTATTGATATCGAATATTACATGACACTTGTTCACTCGACACTTATTACATGCTACTTACACTTATTTATCTTGCCATGCTAGTTGTATATTTTGTTATCATGCCTATTTCATGTTATTAGTTTACCCTTTTCCATGTACTTGTGCCTGCACTACAAGCGGCCCGTAACTTGCATTGACGGGCGTTTTGTTTTCTTTTCCTCTTCCTGCAATTTATTAACTTCCAGATTTTGAAAAACAGTTGCTTGCTTGGAGTTGGAGAACAAACAGTCTAAAGACTACTATTTTTAATTTGCTCTTTGCTTTAATAAACTTAATGTATTGAGACTTGTTATTATTTTTGGATTGGATTATTTTGTTTTGGGCTTATGTCCTGAATTTTGTTATTTGTTTTCAAACGTTGGATTATTATTATTGTATTTAGATATTTTTATTGCTTAATTCCAAGTATTATTGTTCATGAGATTATTATTATTGCCTGCGCATTTGTTGTGTATTGATTATATTGTTGAGTTAATCGGATAAACAGCTTATGGGTGACGTTAGTTATTCACTGGGCCAAGGTCACGTACACGTATTCCGTATTTTTAGGAAGCGGGGCGTGACAGAAAATCAGAGAATCCAGATGAAAACTACAGGAGTTGAGAGAAAAAAATCAATAGTTAATAAACATTGGACGATATAAGATTGAAAATATGCATCGCGAACATGAAGATAATAAAATTTTGCTGACCAATTGAAATCCATAACTGATTCAAATCATTGTGAATGGCTGCGAAGCAGAAAGAAGAAAATTCGGAAGACGAGCTCGTGAATCTCAACAACAAGGACCCGCAAATACAACTGGCTGTAATTAGAGTCTCTTTGGTGATTCAGATCTCACATTCTATTTAGAGGAGTTCGGTAGGTCGACCCAATTTTCGGGGGAAAACAATGATCACCCCAATTATTAGAAATATTTATACTTGTTCTGTAATTTTCAATGAATATTTATGCATTTCGATTTCTATTTAATATAATTAATTGATGTATATTATTATTATTAGGGCAAAAGCCAAAGTACCCCCCCAACGTTTGGCCTGAGTACAAAATGCCCATACAACGTTTGAAAAAATACAATAAACCCATTATTCCGTTAACTTAACCCTATCCGTTAAGTTATAATTATTAATTTACTTTTTTACCCTTACCCTTTCATATTCATTCTCTTTCTCCCTTTCTTCATTCATTTTTTCTTTCTTATTTTTTTCAGATGTTGCTTTCAGGTGTTAATTGAAAAATTCTATCTAAGTTTATGAAAGAAGTCGGTCACAAGTTTTAAAACTAAAAAAACATCAAATCTTGAAAATTTGAAAATGTATGATCTCAGAGCAAAGAGAAAAAAGATCATATTATGAAAGTTGTAGTTGTTACTTCATGAAATTCTAACAAACCAAACAGGCATATAGTTTCAGTTAGTGGAGTACCACTACTTCTGAAAGCATTCAAGTCTGGCATGTTCACTTGATGATCCTAGAACAAGGTGCTTATAGGATATGTTTATGCCGTAGAAGCATAATCATATGTAACAGCAGATTTCTACATTTCTCTAGTGGATCAGACTCCTGATCCATTCTAAACTTTGGTCGGTGAGAGTTTATAAGGATGGTCGATATATGACAAAGTGATAATGGAACCTTTGTCACACTGAACAGAGATTGAATATAAGCGTTTGCCATGTAACAGAGGAGGACTTCTAAACTAAAAGTACCGATCATGCTCTCTTTGTTTTACTAAGGTCAATTTGCATGAGTAAACTCGAATTATTTTTCAAGTGAAACTTTGAATTTATATATCTCTACCTCCACCCAGAAACAATGTTATGTCGAGTGTCTGTGTGTGTTTGAATTCAAAGTTCAAGGGAGCAGAAAGTTGATTAGAGGTATGTCTGAATTTGATATGTCAACCTACACGTTAAGATGATTAGGGGTATCTTAATTCCTACAGAACTCCTCTTCCATCCCCCCATATCTTGTACAGAGATTCCTTAAGCAAGTCCACGGTTGACATAAATGTGTAACGGATTTCGATTAACACCTGAAAGCAACATCTGAAAAAAATAAGAAAGAAAAAATGAATGAAGAAAGGGAGAAAGAGAATGAATATGAAAAGGTAAGGGTAAAAAAGTAAATTAATAATTATAACTTAACGGATAGGGTTAAGTTAACGGAATAATGGGTTTATTGTATTTTTTCAAACGTTGTATGGGCATTTTGTACTCAGGCCAAACGTTGGGGGGTACTTTGGCTTTTGCCCTTATTATTATTTTAAAACTTTAAACCAATTCGGAAGATATCCAATATTGGTATTATTTTGAAGATTTTCGTAAAAAATTAACAATGATATTATTTTTATTTGTAATACCTAACTTAAAAAGAAGTTTTAAAAGACAAAAAAGAAAACAAATAATTTACCGGGGGGGGGGGGGGAGGAATGGAAATGCATATTTGCTGTTCATTTCCGCAGTTGCCAAAATTTTAATGGCACTTTCCTTACAACAACACAGCCCTGCACTAATCAGTCTTGACTTGATGCAACTTGCAAGGGGAAGGAAGTAGTGTTCATCAATCAGGCAATGCAATCTTTGTCCTACTTGAAGAACTTGTAAGTATTAAAAAAAGAAAAAATATTCTGAATAATGTTTCTGTTCAAAAAAGGCTGGTAAGATAGGAGTCTTGTGTGGATCCAAGTGAGCGAGGACCTTGACTTGCTGCAATTTGCAAGGGGAAGGAAGCAGTTCTTCATCAGGTAATAATTTTTATACATATTTCTTATTACTACTATCTTTTCCAAGTCCAATGTTTAGGGTAGTTTGAAAACCGTGTATTTTCATATTTGCCCCTAACACGTATATTTCTAACAAATATGCTAATGTCGTATACCTCTGACGAATATGCTAATATTGTAGAGGTCCTTCTAAAATGTATATTTTCATATTTGCCCTAACAACATGAGTTTATTTCACCTAAAAGATGCCTCAAACTACGTGTTTTTATAATTTATAAGGTTAGTTGCAAATTTGGGTAGAAAACATGAGGAAGAAGATAAAGTTATAAAGATGTATTGTAAATTTGTCAATTTATTAGAAAAACTAAAGAAAAATTAAGAAGGGTTGTGTTTCAGTTAGTTTTACAGTCATTGAGCTTATAAAAAGTAAGAAGAAGAAGCTTAACTAGTAGAGAAAGGATATTTCAGTTATTTTACATAAAATCAATTAAACAAAATTGTATATTTTACACATTTTTTATATCTTTGAAGTAGTTTTAACTTAACAGACAACTAAGACATTGAACATACATTATTATGGACAAATGTGAAAATACACATTTGTAAGGAGTATAGGCGATATTTATATATTTGTTAGGGACATACATGTATTTAATAAAATTTATAAAAAGAAAAAAAAAATCTTGTTTCGTTCAAAAAAAGGCTGGTATGGTAGGAAAGAAAAGAAAAAAAACATCTTGTTTCGTTCAAAAAAAGGCTGGTATGGTAGGAGTTTTGTGTGGATCCTAGTGAGCGTGGATCTTGACTTGCCGCAATTTGCAAGGGGGTAGGAAGCAGTTCTTCTTCAGGTAATGATTTAAAAACATATTTCTTATTACTATCTTTTCTAAGTCCAATGTTTTGCGCAAGGCTCCTCAGAATCTTTACCATGTGAGTGAATTTTTTTTTTTTTTTTGGCTTTTCATGAGCCCTTTTTGTTACAGAGACAAATTTAAGAAGCACAAGGGGCCAAAATCAACATTTTCTCAACTCATTCTTTATTACTAAGATCATATGCCCATATATTATTGAATCAATCTCCAGCAACAACAGTTAAGAAACTGAGAGTCTGAGAGTGCGTGAGATGGATTCAAGGGAGACTGCAATCATGGAACTCGACAGCCTTCCTCCTCGTCCTATTCCGGATCCTACCGTTCATGCTGATGTCTCTACAATGAAGCCTGCAATGTACTTAGCCGCACAAAAAGGCGATGTGCATTTTCTTAAATCAAGAAAACAAGGAATATCTCTGGCCTCTTTCTTGACGCCACAAAACAACACTCTCTTGCACCTCGCAGTCATATTCACACAGCTGGAATTTGCAGCAGAAGTCCTCACGTATGATAAATTGTTGCTCTTCCGCCCCAATTCCAAGGGTGACACCCCGCTGCACATCGCTGCGAGGTCTGGCAACCTCCCAATAGTCAAACTCCTCATCAGTTACTACAGAGATGCAACGAGACCGTATGTTGACTTGGAGTCGGGACGAATGTGGGCACCCATACCTGAATGGAGGGCAGCTAACTGTGATGGCAATACAGCTCTGCATGAAGCACTTATATTCAATCATCCACGGGTGGCTCACTTGCTGCTGAAAGAGGACCCGGGGTTGGCAGACTGCGATAATAATTTGATGGAGAGTCCCCTGTATTTGGCGGCCAACTTGGGGTTTGACTGTGTGGCTGAGAGGATAATGTGCATTGAACAGGAGGAGGAGCACACTATTAGTCTCAACGGTCCCAATGGCCGAACTCCTCTACATGGTGTCGCTTCGTTTTGGGCAAGAAAGGAAGCCTGTGCTCGTGGGAGAGGTATAACTTAATTACTACCCTTTCTTTTCTCCCATTATCTAGTAATACTATAACGAATATTTGAGTGTACAATCACCATTTTAACCGTATGATATATATAGCAGTATATTTTTTTGGTTCAAGGAAAGCAAAAAATTTGTCCCGTCTTGTTAATATATACTTGGTAATCTGTTGGAAAATGTAGTGATTGCAAGATTACTCTGTGCAAATATGGAGCCGACTGCTATATGTCAGAGGGATGATTTTGGACGGACAGCGCTGCATTATGCTGCCTCGACTGGTGCAATTGATGTCACATTTGAATTGTTAAAGACTAACCATGCACTAGCATATATACCTGACAAAGATGGTCTCACTCCTTTGCTTATTGCAATTGCATCAAGGTATCAAAAAATAATCGATATGATACTTCAATTTTGCCCAGATTGTGCAGAGATACGTGACCTTAATGGTCAGAATGCCCTCCATTTAATTATGAGAGAAAACTTATTCCAGTTCAAGACTATGAAAAACCCTGTGCTTAAAGAGCTTCTTAACGAAAGGGACAATTATGGGAATACACCGCTTCATCTGGCAGTCAAAACTAGCTTCCTTTCCGGCATAAGACACTTACTCCCTAAAAAGGGCATCAACCTGAGAGCTCAGAACAACGAAGGCCACACAGCTCTCGATTTTGTAGAAGACTGGGATTCCATTGTTATGAAGGTATGGCTTAATTCCACTGAACCTCCATGAAATTGTATGCTACTTTCATTCTGCACCATTTAGACAATATGATTTCTGAACATATTACTGTTTCTATAATATATGTCCATTTTAATTAGAAACCACTATTCAAATTGCACATGGTTAAATTCAGTGAGTTAATATACTACGAGAGACTGACTTGAGAAAGTCATAATTCAGGTGAATTATCGTATACCAATAAAATAGAAACTTGAGTGCTAACAAAGCTTGAATAGTTCTACTTTGGATTAAAATTACCGAAACTTCTCAGACAAAGACTCTTCTATGCTTGACATAAACATTTTATCATATATATTTAATGATTATACAATACACACAAGTAATTTTCCTACTTATTCCATGTATTAGCATGTTGCAAGATTGCCGTTATTTACAGTAAAAAAGTAGTTGATACCTTTTTTTTGCAATTAAAATTGTTGTTGTTGTTGCATGCAACCAAACACAGTACCCCTAATTAACGAATTAGTTTCTTTCGCTGCAGAATTCTTTTAAGAGGAAACTTTTACGCCAGGGTGCGGATCGTGCTGGTAAACAGATTGGTTTGACTTCTTTTCAAAAGTTTGAACCTCCTGGTGGCAAGATAAAGCAAGTAGCTAACACTCTTCTCATTGTGAGTACACTTCTTATGACAATCTCTTTCACTGCGGCCTTCACGCTTCCTGGTGGGTACAGTCAGAATCCTCCTGATGATGGCCTTGCAGTCTTCGGAAAGAAAGTTGCCTTCAAAGTGTTTCTATTCTTCGATACAGTTGCATTCATCAGCTCAGTCGCATCAGCTTATTTTCTTACTAGGGGTTTCATTAAAAGAATCGTTGGATACGTCTATCTGAGAAATGCTACGGTCTATGCCTTGTGGTGCTTAATTGTTGCCTTCTTTGCGACAATGGTCGCCTTTTCAACTGGTCTTTATGTTGTGACGGGGAACAAGTGCAAATGGCTTGCCATTTTAATCTTAATACTGAGTTCTGGTATACCATTATGGTTGTTACTCAGAGGTTTGCGTGGTATACCATTATGGTTGTTACTCAGAGGTTTGCGTGTTCTTTTGTTGCCTTTTCGACGTGACGAAAATAAATCTGCAGACTAAATGTAATAATCTATCCTCTATGATGGTCATTGTTGTAGCCTCAGTTGATTTCGTGTTAAGGAGTTTATTTAGATTTAATGAACAACAAGAAGTTGGAGTAAGAGAAAGATCGCTGACAAGCAGAAGCGGCAATCAATTCATTGCAAATTGATCAGGTCGAAGTAACAGCACAAATTGATTGCAGGGCGGTCTGATTGGCCAGCTTTAATTCATTCCGGGGATAGTGATTGGCCAGGTTGTCTAGCAAGTAGCCTCCAAACATGACTAGCAGCTGTTGAAAGATGAATGCTAATGCTTAAGTAGAAATCTTGAGTTTAAAATTTCTTGAAAGAAAATGTTTGTGTTATTTTATAAACTGGAGGTGTCTCATAGAATGCACAATGTACGCATGTTTTTGTCCTTCTTACAGTAGAATACTCGTATTCATTGCACAGATTATTTGTGGCCCTGTTTGCTTTGCCAATTTTCTTGAGAAATTGAACAGCCTGGACCGGAGAGTTTTAGCCTCGCTTTGCCAATGTTAGTTTTGAGGCTGAGGGCATGTATTTCTGACAGTGTTCTCAGTTTACAGAGTACTATTGCATTATGCACTCTCTAAAGTACATATTTGGAAGTTCAGAAACAATGTGATTCCTGTTTTTCTCAATCCCTTTTACAAGCTTTGTAGCATGACCCAAAAGCAACTGAACACGCGAAAGCTCTGATTATAGTATAGAATGATTACAGAAAAAGAGAACTATCATGCTGGCCTCAAAGATCGAACCTATTAAGTGGTAGAATGCAAGCATGTACTGTCGAGTGCTTCATAAGTTTCAAGCAACAAATTCAAATTGCATGAATTGGCAATTAATCATTAGTTTAAGTGAGTTTTATTGAATGGCTTGCACACCTTAAACAGGTGATGCTAATGATTTTTATATAGAGTTTTTACAAATCAAATCAGATCAAATCAGATCTTTATTGGTTACAGATCCTATCCTTTAGGGATACAAACAATTGCTGTTGCAGACCTATTCTTCTGGAGATCGGTTGTTGACACGGTTGCATATTTGCAGATCTTTAGGGATTGTAACGGATTGGGTACAGTCGACTGTAGGGTACTACCAGTCGACTGTGCCGAGAGTTTTGTTGCAAATGGTTGCAGTCATATCCAGTCGACTGCTGATGAGATACAGTCGACTTACTGGTAGACTAGTCGACTGATGAAGGATTAGTCGACTTAGTCTTTACACTCCCCTGCAAGTTGAACGGCCAATGTTGGATGGACAACTTGTTTCTTAGCTCCTGAAACCTGTTACTGCTGAGACCTTTGGTGAAGATGTCGGCCAGCTGATCTTTGGTGGAGATAAATCGAACACTGAGTTGTTTGGAAGCAACACGTTCACGGACAAAATGGTAATCTATTTCAATATGCTTTGTGCGAGCATGGAAGATAGGATTTACCGTGAGATACATAGCCCTTAAGTTGTCACACCAGAGAGTTGGCGGCAAAAGTGTGGAGTAACCAAGCTCCTTTAGGAGAGATTGAATCCACATAACTTCTGCGGTAGCAATTGCGACGCCCCTGTATTCAGCTTCCGTGCTTGAACGGGAAACTGTCTTTTGCTTCCTTGCACTCCATGAGATGAGGTTGCCACCAAAGAAGATACAATAGCCGCTTGTAGACCTGCGATCATCAGGACATCCTGCCCAGTCCGAGTCCGAATATGCATGAATTATGGAGGTTGTTGGTGTAGACAACTGCAAGCCAAAGTTGATGGTGTGTTTGAGATAACGAAGAATTCGCTTGACAGCAGACCAATGGACATCTCGAGGGTTATGCATGAACTGACATACTTTGTTGACAGCGACTGCAATGTCAGGTCTAGTGAAAGATAGATACTGCAAAGATCCCGCAATACTCCTGTATTGGGTAGGATCATTGTGAGCCGACCCATCATGTTTAGAGAGTGGAGTATTGGCTGCCAGGGGTGTGGTGATAGGCTTGACACCATCGAACTTAGAGCTTAGTAATAGATCCAGAATATATTTGCGCTGAGATAGAAAAAGGCCATTGCGATTTGGAAGAACTTCGATGCCCAAAAAGTAACTTAATGGGCCCAGGTCCTTGATTGCAAATGTAGATTGGAGCTGGGATATGAGTGTATTGATATGATTCCCCGGTGTGCCTGTGATAATAATGTCATCAACATATATTAAAATAAATAGAGTAGAATCACCAGTTTGTCTTATAAGCAGAGATGAGTCGGCCTTGGAGCTGACAAAACCAAGAGAGCAAAGATACCCAGTGAGTCTCGAGTACCAAGCTCTAGGGGCTTGCTTGAGCCCATAGAGAGATTTCCGTAGGCGACAAACATGCTTTGGAAATCTGGAATCTACATACCCTGGTGGTTGTTTCATGTAAACTTCTACTGTGAGATGGCCATGAAGAAAGGCATTTTGAACATCTAATTGACGGAGTGCCCATTTGTTCATTAGTGCGATGGTAATGACAAGCCTAATTGTGCAGGGTTTAATCACAGGGCTGAAAGTTTCTCCATAATCAATACCTGCTTGTTGATGAAATCCTTTTGCGACAAGACGAGCTTTGTAGTGGTCAATTGTGCCATCGGATTTCCGTTTGATACGAAAGACCCATTTGCATCCCACAATGTTCTGATTGCTTTGAGCAGGGGTGAGGGTCCATGTGCCATTCTGTAGTAGGGCATTGATCTCATCATCCATAGCACTACGCCATTGGGAATGACTCTGTGCTTGTGTGAAGCAGGTTGGTTTCTCTAATTCTGCATCCTGCAAAGGGTGTTTAGTGGCATGCAAACATAATCTATTAACAGGTTTACGTATACCACCTTTTGCCCTAGTAATCATATGGTGTTGGGGAAAGGGTTCTTGTGTAAGAGGTGTAGCAGGAGGTACAGTCGACTGTAGGGTACTACCAGTCGACTGTACCGAGAGTGGTGGAGCAGTAGGTGCAGTCGACTGTATTGTGCTATCAGTCGACTGTACCGAGGGAGGTTGAGGGGTAGGTTGAAGTGGGTTAATGGTAGGTGGGATATTTGGTTTAGGGGGTGTTGCCGCTAAATTTGGTGTGGGGGCACACAGATAGAACTTGTGGATTCTTGGGGAAACTGAATAGAAAGACCTGTGTACCTGTTCCGTCGGACCTCGATCGTCGTTCCCGCCGTGCACCTGCAAAAAGTGCGAGACACCGGGGTTGTTCCCAGCGACGCACCCTCCGACGCTCAAGTCAGTAATCTGGCAGACTATGAAAGAGCGTAAAAACTGGTGAAAGATTGATTACCTCTTAATGGAGATGGGTGGGGGGTATTTATAGGCGTCTTAGGGAACGGATTAGGAACGTAATCCTCGTGATCTGATATGGAATATTCTCCCCGTAAACAGATTAGGAACGTAATCCGATAAGGTATATTTCATGTAATCAGATAAGGAATTTAATCCCTAAATCCCGGTGAAAGGATAGACATGAATCAGGGCCGTTGATTAATATGAATCAGAGACCCTAATTCTATCCCTTCTGGACCGGGTTTGCCGCGGGTTGAAACCCGCACCCGGTTGAGGTGGATCCGTTTGCGGGTAAGTGGATCTTCGCGGAAGACAACCATTACCCGCTTCAGACCCGTTGGTAGGTGAAACTACCGTTTTACCCCCGAGCTTCAAGATTCGTGCTCCATCTGGACGGTTCCGATTTAACCCCCTTTTTAGCCATATCACGAGCCCCCCACTCCTAAAGACTGTATTTGATCAGCCTTTGAGGAGTAGTTTAACTGTTTTCGCTGGCTATCAGGGTTCTATCGGGAACTAAACGGAGCACTGCTGAATCGCGAAGGAGGTGGTATGTTGATCTTTTCGGCAGACGGAACTCTTGAACCGTCATCGTGCTCTTCTTAATTAGCGGTTTTGGCCGTTTCCGCTTGTTGGGCGTTGGTGCGAAGGGAGCCGAAGTTCCGCTCGTGACGCACCCGGTGCCGCGGACATCTGGTGATTGACGCCGAACTCACTTGGTGCCGAACTCTCCCCCGTAAGAGGGTCGGGGACACGAGCGTTCGGTGGAAGGTGCCGAACTGACTAAGTGCCGAACTCTCCCCCGTAAGAGGGTCGGTGGCATAAGAGCTCGGAGGACGGTGCCGAGCTGACTAAGTGCCGAACTCTCCCCCGCAAGAGGGTCGGTGGCACAAGAGCTCGGAGAACAGTGCCGAGCTGAATCAGCGCCGAACACACGCCTATAAAACGATCCGTGACACGAGCGTTCGGCGAATGGCACCGAGCCGAAAACGTGCCGAACTCGCGCCTATAAAACGATCGGTGGCACGAGTGTGTTCGGCGAATGGCGCCGAGCTGAAAACGCGCCGAACTCACGCCTATAAAACGATCGGTGGCACGAGTGTGTTCGGCGAATGGCGCCGAGCTGAAAACGCGCCGAACTCACGCCTATAAAACGATCGGTGGCACGAGTGTGTTCGGCGACCTGCGGCGAGCTGAAAACGCGCCGAACTCACGCCTATAAAACGATCGGTGGCACGAGTGTGTTCGGCGACCTGCGGCGAGCTGAAAACGCGCCGAACTCACGCCTATAAAACGATCGGTGGCACGAGTGTGTTCGGCGACCTGCGGCGAGCTGAAAACGCGCCGAACTCACGCCTATAAAACGATCGGTGGCACGAGTGTGTTCGGCGACCTGCGGCGAGCTGAAAATGCGCCGAACTCACGCCTATAAAACGATCGGTGGCACGAGCGTGTTCGGCGAATGGCGCCGGGCTGAAAACGCGCCGAACTCACGCCTATAAAACGATCGGTGGCACGAGTGTGTTCGGCGAATGGCGCCGAGCTGAAAACGCGCCGAGCTCACGCCTATAAAACGATCGGTGGCACGAGTGTGTTCGGCGAATGGCGCCGAGCTGAAAACGCGCAGAACTCACGCCTATAAAACGATCGGTGGCACGAGTGTGTTCGGCGACCTGCGGCGAGCTGAAAACGCGCCGAACTCACGCCTATAAAACGATCGGTGGCACGAGCGTGTTCGGCGAATGGCGCCGGGCTGAAAACGCGCCGAACTCACGCCTATAAAACGATCGGTGGCACGAGTGTGTTCGGCGGCTTGCGCCGAAGTTTCGGACTTGTGTTTCTCTTTGGGTTGAGTTTTGGCGGTTCTGGCGGATGTGACCCTCGGAGCTTCTGACAGATGGGACATCGTCTGTGTTTTCTGACAGATGTGACGTCCATTAATGCTGCCCCCTGGGCTTCTGCCAGAAGTGATGGTCATTAATGCGCCGTCTGGATCAGCGCGAAGAACAAGGTGACGTTTGGGGTCTCTTTTTGTCGTTTTTGGAGGTGGGCCTGCGTTAGAGGCCCATTTACCTCGATTGAAGCGCTGGCTCCTCTATAAAAACCCTCACCCCCTCCTCATTTTTTACTTTCCAAGTTTTTGTTCGCGTCTGAGTCTGCTGTGAGAGAGCTTCAGGTGATCACCGACCGTTTTCCGGCGAAATTTCCGGCGAGTTCCCCTTTCAAGGTAACCTTTATATTTATCTTCTCAACATGTCTGTTTCCCACTCCTCTTCTTCGTCCGAGCCCTCCCTCGGAGCCGATGGAGCTCCAACTTCGAGCCGAGCTGCCAAGGGCCAGAAGGTGTTCGGCAAGGACTCCATTGTTCAGGATCCGAAGCGCATGGGGGCGTTCGGACAGCTTCCGGGACCGTTGACGGGGCTCCAAAGGGTTCGGAAAATCCCAGAGGATAAGGCGGAACGTATAGTGTACGGGAGGGCGAGGTCGTTCGAGGAGAACGCGGCGAGGGAGACCACGAAGGCCGACGAGACGGTGTCGATCCTCTCCGAGGAGGACCTGGATTCGATTCGGGACTGCTTCCAGATCCCGCGGGAGTACGAGCTTATGCTGCCGGGCCCCGGGGTTAGGGCCAACTCGCCGTTGCCAGTGACCATGTGTTGCTGGCCGGTCGATGCCTTTATCGCCGGGGCTCGGCTGCCTCTCCATCCGTTCGCGGTAACGGTTTTAAATTGGTTCGGGGTCAGCCCCATCCAACTTATGCCGAACGCATGGAGAGTCATAAACGGCTTTGTACTCCACTGCCAGGCGGAGGGGATTCAGCCGGAGTTGAATGTGCTTCGGACTATCTATCAGCTGCACCAAGGGAATAGGTCGGCCTACCGGTACTATCTGACTCCGAGACATGGGGGGAGGTTGGTCCTCTGTCCGGACTCTATCAAGTTTTGGCGCGAGAAGTACCTTCTGGTGCGCAGCGCGGGGGCCTGGCCTATTCCCGTTGGTTGGGTGGAAGGAGTCTCGAAGAAGGTGAAGGCGCCGCCGGCACTTCGACCCGAAGACGAAGATGCCGTACGGGTGCTTCTCGATCGGCCGAAGTATGACTGGAGGGAGTTGACGGAGGACGTCTTGTATGAGGGAGGGCTCGCACACGTTAACCCCAGTACGCTGCCTTTATTTATCGTCTTCGTTTCCATTTTGCTTTCTTTCCCTTGTTTCGTTCCGAGCTAACTAACTTAACTTTTGGTGCAGAGACAATGGATTACCAAGCAGTGCTCGCGTTGAGGACGAGCCTCGCCAACAAGGCTCCGAGGAAGAGGAAGAGGGTGGCGTCGAAGCAGCCGGCGCCCAAGGCCCCGAAGATTACAGAGGTGCCCGAAGAGGTGGAGATCTTGGATTCCCCCGTGGTGGAGGTCGGGGCCGCTTCGTCGTCGGCCAAGGTCGGCAAGCTACCTATCACCGAGGTCCTGACCATGGTGACGCCACCGTTGACAAGGGCGGCCGAGGAGCTTCTGACCGAGGCTCATAAGAGGATCCACGTCCCGGACTGGCAGGTTCGGAAGCACGACGGGTTCCTGGGCAACTCCTTGGCGAGCATGGAGGCCGTCAAGCACCTCGCCACGCCGAAGGATCGCGCGGCGATGGAGGCCGGACGAGAGGGAGACGACATCATCGAGATAGCGCGCTCGGCGGTGTCGGTAAGTGCTGAGCCAAGCTTCCTTCTCTTTACGCCGACCTTCTTAAGTTGGTAATTTTTGTAACTTTTTGAATTTTATCCGCAGATCGTTGTTCACTTCGGGCACCTCACCGAGAGGCTGTCGGCCCAGGAGAAGGAGATGAAGAAGGAGAACGACCAGGCCCGGAAGGAGAGGGACAAGATCCGGGGCGAGCTCGACAAGCTCGAGCTGAATTTTGAGGCGAAGTCGGCGAGGGCGACCTACCTCGAGGACCGGGTCAAGACGCTGGAGGACCAGCTTCGGCAGCAGAAGGAGGAGGCGGCGAAGCAGATGGCGGATGCGGCCGAGGCCCAAGCGGCGGCGGTGAAAAAGGTGGAGGAGGCGACTTTGGAGAAGGCGCAGAGCTACCTCGCCGTGAACATGGCCAAAGCTTTCGCCGACGCCCTCGCCCGAGTCACGGCGGCCTACCCCTCTGTTGACGTATCGGGTTGGCGGCTTTTCCCGGGGTACGTCGAAGGCTTTGACCCCGAATCGGAGGGGGAAGATGAAGAGGAGGAAAGAGGCGACAACGAGCCGTTGGTCGACCCGGCCGTTGGAGCTCAGGGGTCGGCGGTCACCCCCTTGGCAACGGTTGCACCTTCGGAGGCGTCCCCCTCGACCCCTTCTCGCCGCCCCGGGAAAGAGGTCGAGCACTGATCCCGTCTGTTTGTTTTTTGTTTCTTTTCGTGTAACGCCTAATAGCGGACTGGCCACCGCTACTTTTTGTAATGAATGAAAAACTTCAACTTTTTGGGCTCGGCGTCTTGCACTTGTTTGTTGTATGTTAAGTGTTCGAGAGTTTGTTCACTAGAACCCCCGAAGTCCAGGACTTGGGTCATGTCTGAACTTTTGTTGCTCGTCTGTATTTCTTTTCAGCTCGCCCTGGTAGACCAAGAGATCAAGCGCGCAGAGTCGGATGCCAAGGTTCGAGCCGAGGCCGGGCTCGGGACGACAAGGTTGAGTCTGGCGAGGTGTAGAGAGCGACTCTACGAGGTCGAGCTAGGACTGCGCCGAGCCGAAGCAGAGCGAGCTCAGCTTCAACTTATCTTAGGGCAGCGGGACAGCGATATCCGGCGTCTGGAGGGCAGGATTGCCGAGATGACTGCCTCGGGTGAGGGCGGTGCCTCGCCATCTGCCTTCACTAGTAGCCTTCGGACCAAGTGCTTTCGCCACACGCTGACAAAGGTAACGGCGGAGAGGGACGACCTGCTTTCTGAGATTCAGCATTTGCAATCCACGGAGACCAATCTTCGGACGGAGGGGGAGGAGTTGACAACTAAGGTGGCCGATCTCACGGCCGAACGAGATGAATTGGCGGCCGAAGTCGATGTTTTGAAGAGAGCCACCGTCGACAGGAGCATCGAAGTCACCCATCTTCGTCATCTCATCGCGAGCCAAGTTGGAGTTCCGACCTCGGCCATACCGGCGTCATTTGAGGCCGACGCGCAGGATGGTTCATTGAGGGGTCGGATTTCCGAGCTGGAGGCGGAGGTGGCTCGCCTGAGGCCGCGTTCGGGGCCGATTAATGTGAGGAGCACGTCATGCACCCGAGCGGAGAGCGAGCGGGGCATTACCTTTTACGAGATGGCGACCCGCGAGCGCCTCGGCCGTCCGAGCCCGGGGGACGCGCAGAGCTCGGTGGCCATTTCGTCGAGCGGCGCATCCGTCGGCGTGACGGCCAGAAGCAGTGCCGAGGACACGTCTCAAATTGCCGGCCTCGGATCGGGTTCCGGAGGCAAACGTCGCCGACCTCAAGTGTCCTTGAAGAGGAGCATCCCTGTACCTCGGAAGCGTTGAGGGGTCCGGGTTCGGCGTCTTGTAATATTCGCTTTTCAGCTTCTTGTAATCGTTTAGTGTCTTGTAATATTGATATAAGGGTTGTTTTTAATAAAGTTGGAATCGATTTAACTGTTGTCACATCATAGTTGCTCAATGTTTGCTCTGATTGTGGAGTCGTGGAACCGAGGTCTGAGACTTGGTGTTTTTGACTGGTATTAGCCTCCGAACTTAAGTGCGTAATACGGTCAGTGGTACGAACGTTCGGTGAACGATGCCGAGCTGAAACGTGCCGAACTCACGTCCGTAAAACGATCGGTGGCACGAGTGTGCGGCTAATCGTGCCGAGCTGAAAAGGTGCCGAACTCACGCCCGTAAAACGATCGGTGGCACGAGTGTGTTCGGCGAACTGCTGCGAGCTGAAAACGTGCCGAACTCACGCCCGTAAAACGATCGGTGGCACCGGTGTGTTCGGCGAACTACTGCGAGCTGAAAACGTGCCGAACTCACGCCCGTAAAACGATCGGTGGCACTGGTGTGTTCGGGGAGCTGCTGCGAGCGTGAAAACGTGCCGAACTCACGCCCGTAAAACGATCGGTGGCACGAGCGTTCGGCGAAGGGAACCGAGCCGAGATCGTACCGAACTCTCGCCCGAAGAACGTTCTCGGCAACAGAGTGTTGGAGTCCGAACCTTTGTAAGATTGAGGGCGTGGGAGCAATTCCGAACGGCGAACTACCCCTAGCTCGCCTAGGGGCGAACTTGTGGAGTAGAGTCGAACCAAGTGTTGGACTCCGTACCATTCAACGGCTGTGGAAGCAATTCCGAATGGCGAACTACCCCCGGACCTTCTGAAGACGAGCCGAGTAGGAAGAGTCGAGCCGAGTGCTGGACTCCGAACCATTGGGTGATTAGTTTAAGAGATGCAGGAGCAGTTTCGAATGGCGAGCTACTTCTAGCCCGCTTAGGAGCGGACTTGCGAAGCAGAATCGAGCCAAGTGTTGGACTCCGATCCATTCAACGGCTGCAGGAGCAATTTCGAACGGCGATCTGCCCCCGGCCCGTCTGAAGACGAGCCGAGTAGGAAGAGTCGAGCCGAGTGCTGGACTCCGAACCATTGTGTGATTAGTTTAAGAGATGCAGGAGAAGTTTCGAATGGCGAGCTACTTCTAGCCCGCTTAGGAGCGGACTTGCGAAGCAGAATCGAGCCAAGTGTTGGACTCCGATCCATTCAACGGCTGCAGGAGCAATTTCGAACGGCGATCTGCCCCCGGCCCGTCTGAAGACGAGCCGAGTAGGAAGAGTCGAGCCGAGTGCTGGACTCCGAACCATTGTGTGATTAGTTTAAGAGATGCAGGAGCAGTTTCGAATGGCGAGCTACTTCTAGCCCGCTTAGGAGCGGACTTGCGAAGCAGAATCGAGCCAAGTGTTGGACTCCGATCCATTCAACGGCTGCAGGAGCAATTTCGAACGGCGATCTGCCCCCGGCCCGTCTGAAGACGAGCCGAGTAGGAAGAGTCGAGCCGAGTGCTGGACTCCGAACCATTGTGTGGTAAGGGAATTAGAGGCGGAAGTACGCGACAACGTAAAAAACTTTATTTATTAATATCTAATGGTCGGCTGCTTCTAAAGTTGCTAGCCGTTATTACAATGAAAAAAGAACAAAGGAAAAATTACTAGGAGCAGGAGTGGTGGACCGACATCTCGAGTTACTTAGATAGGCGGGGTTGCCTTCTCTTGGTATTTCAAAAGATGGTCGGCGTTCCAAGTCCTGGGAATTTCTCTGCCCTCAAGGTCTTCTAGCTTGTATGCACCGGGGCGGATCACTTTGGATACTTTGTACGGTCCCTCCCAATTTGGGGCCAGTTTGCTCTTCTGCCCGGGGAATGAAATGGCCAGTTTTCGGAGGACCAGATCCCCTTCTTTCAGGTCGGTTGGGCGGACCCGTTTGTTGTAGGCGAGTTCGATTCTCCTTCGATAACTTTGCTGCCGTATGGCTGCCCTTTCCCGGATTTCGTCTATTAAGTCCAGGCTCGTTCTGAGCTCCCTGGCATTCTGTTCTTCTTCAAAGGCTACCAGGCGAGGAGAGGGTATCCCAACTTCTAGAGGGATGAGGGCCTCGGACCCGTAGGTGAGATTGAACGGACTCTCGCCTGTCGGGGTCCGCTTCGTGGTTCGGTAATTCCACAACACATTGGGCAGCTGATCGACCCACAATCCCTTGGAGCACTTGTCGAGTCTCTTCTTGATGCCGGAGAGGATCTGTCGGTTGGCATTCTCAGCTTGGCCATTTGACTGGGGATGAGAGACGGAGGAGAAGCGGTGCTGTATGGTTAGGTCTTCACATAAGGCTCGGAAGGCAGCCCCAGCGAACTGCGTACCGTTGTCTGTAACTACAACTCGGGGAACACCGAACCGGCAGATTACACTTTTCCAGAAGAATTGGACGACTCTATGTTCGGTAATTGTAGCCAAGGGCTCGGCCTCGACCCATTTCGAGAAATAGTCGACTGCCACGACTAGGAACTTCAACTGTCCGGGGGCCGGTGGAAATGGCCCAAGTAAATCCATCCCCCACATTGCAAAGGGGATCGGACTTGATAGGGAGGAGAGTGGTGCTTGTGGAAGGCGTCGGATGTCGGAATACTTCTGGCAGGAGGTGCATTGCCGAACGTGTCGTTCGGCGTCCCGTAGGAGAGTGGGCCAGTAATACCCGTAGTTTAACACTTTGCGTGCCAAGGCTCTGGAGCCGGAGTGGGCTCCGCCGATGCCCTCATGGAGCTCTTGCAGGGCGTAATCGGCTTGTCCGGGGGAGAGGCATCTTAGGTAGGGTCGACCATCCACCTGGGTGAAGGAGCGCTTATACAGAATGCCTTCGACCATTATGTAACGCTCGGCCCGGGTCCTTATCTTTCGGGCTTCCTTCGGATCCCTTGGGAGGAGTCCGTCTCTTAAAAACTCGACGAGGGGCTTCATCCAATTATCTTCGAGAGGGAGTGGCAGTGTTTCGACGGAGTTGAAAACCTCGTCCTCTATGCTGGGCTTGAGGAGGACTTCTATCAGAACGGTTTGTTCGAGGCCTTGCAGGGATGAGGAAGCTAATTTGGACAGGGCGTCGGCCTGGGCATTTTCCTCTCTGGGGATTCTTCGGATGAGGGCTTCCTCGAAGAGCGCCATGAGGCTCTTTACTTTAGCCAAATACTTTACCATCCTGTCATCGCGGGCTTCGTATTCGCCGAGGACCTGGTTGACGACCAACTGAGAGTCGCTGAAGATCTGCAGGCATCGTGCTCCCGCGTTTCGGGCCATCCCGAGGCCGGCTATGAGTGCTTCGTATTCGGCTTCGTTATTCGAAGCTTTAAAGTTTATCCGGAGGGAATATTGAAGGACAAAGTCGTCTGGGCCCGCAAGGATGACTCCAGCCCCGCTCCCCTCGTTGCAAGAGGATCCATCGACATATACCGACCAGATAGGCGGGCCCTTCGTTGTCTGCTCGGGGTCGGGAATAGTTGTTTCCACTATGAATTCGGCCAGCGCCTGTGCCTTGATGGCGGTTCGAGGCTGATAAGTAATATCATGTTGGCTCAGCTCGATCGACCACTTCATGAGGCGGCCGGAAGTCTCTGGCTTGTGAAGGATCTGTTTCAACGGCTGGTCGGTAAGAACGACCACCGAATGAGACTGGAAGTATGGCCGAAGCTTTCTTGCGGCCATTATCAGGGCGTAGGCTATTTTCTCAATTTTCGGGTACCGGAGCTCGGCGTCTCGGAGCACTTTGCTGACGTAGTAAATGGGCTTCTGAGTTCTTTCTTCTTCCCTGACTAAGACCGCACTTAGTGTCTGTTCCGAGGCTGCCAAGTAGAGGTAGAGGGGTTCGCCCGGTATGGGTTTGCTGAGAAGGGGCGGATTGACGAGGTAAGCCTTAAGCTGGTCGAAGGAATCTTGTTGTGGCTGCCCCCACTCGAACCCCTTAGTCCCCCTCAGGGCTTTGAAGAACGGGAGGCACTTCTCCCCAGACTTCGACAAAAAGCGCCCAATGGCGGCTAGTCGACCAGTCAGTTTCTGAACTTCTTTGACGTTTCTAGGCGGGGCCATGTCCAGTATGGCCCTGATCTTCTCCGGATTTGCCTCTATTCCTCGTTGGCTAACCATAAAGCCGAGGAACTTGCCTGATGAGACGCCGAACGCACACTTGTTCGGGTTGAGTCTCATATTGTGCTTTCTCAAAACATCGAACGCTTCTTGGAGGTCGGTCTCATGATCAACGCCTCGGATGCTTTTCACAAGCATGTCATCCACGTAGACTTCCATGTTCCGGCCAATCTGGGCCTGGAATACCTTGTTGACGAGACGTTGATATGTTGCCCCTGCGTTCTTTAGGCCGAACGGCATGACTCGGTAACAATAGAGTCCTTGGTCTGTTACAAAAGACGTCTTCGGAATATCCGGGGGGAACATCCTTATCTGATTGTAACCCGAGAAAGCGTCCATGAAGCTGAGGAGCTCATGTCCCGAGGTTGCGTCAATCAGAGTGTCAATGCTCGGCAGAGGGAAGGGATCTTTAGGGCAGGCCTTGTTGAGGTCGGTGAAATCAATGCAGATCCTCCATGTCCCGTTGGATTTCTTCACCATGACTACGTTTGACAACCACTCCGGATAATTCACCTCCTGTATGAATCGGGCTTTCAGCAATTTGTCTACCTCCTCCTTGATAGCGAGCTGGCGCTCGGGGGCGAACTTGCGCCTCTTCTGCTGGACCGGTTTGGACCCCGGATCAACGCTGAGGCGGTGGACCAAGAGTTCTTCGGAGATACCGGGCATGTCTGCCGCCGACCATGCGAAGAGGTCTTGGTTGGCTCGGATGCATTTCACAATATTCGAATATAGGGCGGACGGAAGGGCCTTGCTGACGTAGAACTTACGGGTCGGCTCCTGCTCCGAGAAGAGTACCTCCTCCAACTCGTCTACCGGTTCGGAGGTTGGCCGAGCAGCATCTTGAGGGATCTCGAGTGTTTCTAAGGAGAGGACGGGTCCGAGGGTGGAAGTCATATAACATTTGCGGGCTTGCTCCTGGTTGCCCCTCACTTCTCCCACTCCAGCCCGAGTGGGGAACTTCATTTTGAGATGATAGGCAGAAGGGACGGCTTCGAGAGCGGCCAGGCCGGGCCGACCCAAAATGACGTTATAGGCCGCTGGGACGTCTACGACCATGAAATCCATTGACTCCGTGCGGGTGGTAGGAGTTTTGCCTGCTGTGACATCGAGGGTTATCACCCCTTCGATCGTCACCGGCACTCCCGTGAACCCATGGAGCGTGTACCCGGCGGGCTTGAGTCTGTCTCGGGAGAGCTTCAGCCCCTTAAAAGCATCGAGGAATAGGATGTTTACGGAGGAACCGTTATCTACTAAGATCCTTTCGACTTTGAAATTGGCCATGTGAAGGTTGATGACGAGTGCGTCACAATGAGGGGTGCGGACGCCTTCGAGATCTTCATCAGAGAAGGTGACGGGCACTCCGAGGCCTTTGGGAGGAGGGGTGGCTCGGACTGAGTTGACTTCTCTTATAAAAGCTTTCCGAGAAGAATTCGAGGAGCCCCCCATTGGACCCCCATGGATAAGGTGGAGAACTCGTTCTTCCTCAAACTCTGGCGTTTCTTCTCGCTCTGGACGTTTGTTAGCCCCCCGAGGCTGGGGAGGAGGTTCGGCTCCATCCTTTCTTACAAACTTCGCCAGCTGCCCCCTCTGGATAAGGGCTTCGATCTCGTTTCTCAGGGCACGACAGTCGTTGGTATCATGTCCGTGGTCCCGGTGATAGCGGTACCATTTCTCTTTATCTCTTCTTTTGGCAGGGGTGTTCATCTTTGGAGCTGGAGGCAAGATCCCTTCTTTTTCGACTTCCATGAAAATGGCGGAGATGTTTGTGGTGAGGGGAGTAAACTTTTCAAATCTAGGGGGAGGCCGGCGCTGGCCGGCATTATCCTTCTGAAACTTTTTGGGTCCCTCTTCTTCCGCTCCCTTCCTCTTGGACCCGGAGGCGGTTGCTTCCCAGTTGGGCGGTTCCTCGGCCTCTTCAGCTCGGATGTACTTTTCAGTGCGGAGGAGGAGGTCAGAAAAGTCATGTGGCGGTTTCTTGGCGAGGGAGGAGCGGAGGTTGGAATTTAGGATATTGGATTGGAACGCCGCGGTAGCGACGGATTGGTCGAGGGATGCGATGGTTCTGGCCTCGGCTGTGAATCTCTTCACGTAGTCCCTCAATTTCTCCCCCTTCTGCTGACGGAGGTGCAATAGGGAGATGCTGGTCTTCTCGGCCCTTCGGCTGCTGACGAAATGGGTGATGAACAGGGTTTCGAACTGTTCGAAGGAGAATATCGACGCCGGGGCAAGACGAGAGTACCATTCTCGAGCTGGGCCTTTCAGAGTTGCAGGGAATGTTTTGCAGAGGAGGGCATCGGAAGCTTGATGGAGGAGCATCAAAGTCTTAAAGCTTTCGATGTGGTCAACTGGATCGGTCTCCCCAGTGTAGTTCTCGAACTGGGGAGGTTTGAAACCGAAGGGAACAGGAGCATCCACTATGGTCCGGGAGAACGGGGGTCGGCTAGGACGGAGGGTCCTCCCCCTGAGTTCTTCTTCTCGATTCATCTGTCCCAAGAGTTTTTCCACCTCGTTCAGGCGGCGGTTCATGGTGTCATCTCTCCGACGGTGATCTGCCGAGCCACGGGACTCGTCTTCGTATGAGAGGGAGCGAGGGCTGCGGCGATGGTGGCTTCTAGAACGTCGAGGACTCGGGGTGCGTCTGGAATTGGTAGGAGCGGGTCGAGGAGAAGGGGACCGTCGGCGAGGGCTTCGGACCGGAGGAGGGGATGGGGCCCTTTGCTCATTGGGGTTCTGACGGAGGTTGAGGGCCTGTTGTACCATTGCTTGGAGTTGTTGGAACTCGGCACGGGTGATGGGTGCCTCATTGTTCCTGTGCTGCTACCGACCCGCTGGAGAGTGCCTCCTTCGGTAGTGATCGGGGGAGTCCTTTCTCCCTCTTCGGACGGGGGACCTCCTGCGCTCTCGGTGTCGGGGGGATTGCTCTCGCTGGCGGGAGGCTTCCCCCTGAGCCCGCTTCTCATCCAGATGGCGACGAAGGTCGTCATCTTCCGGGCGTTTGGGAAGGGTATTGCGGCGACCAGAGACTCGGGGATGATGGGAGGCCATGGAGGCACTGGAGGCAGTGTGGTTGGGTATGTTCTCTTGGTGAAGAGGCTGTTTCTGGGGGTTAGGCCCCTTCGGATCAGGATGTGGAGGGTTCCGCTGGAGCGGCTCTTCCACGGTAGGAGGGAGTTGCCCTTGTTGCTGAGCGGGATCAGGAAGGACTTCTTGCTGGTCAGGGTTGGGCGCTCGGTTGGAGCCCCTAGATCTGACTTTGCGAGGCGGCATGGCTGGAGAAAACCTGTTCACCGGGAAGAGAAGAGGTCTCTATTCGTTAGTTTCCCACAGACGGCGCCAATCTGTTGCCGCTAAATTTGGTGTGGGGGCACACAGATAGAACTTGTGGATTCTTGGGGAAACTGAATAGAAAGACCTGTGTACCTGTTCCGTCGGACCTCGATCGTCGTTCCCGCCGTGCACCTGCAAAAAGTGCGAGACACCGGGGTTGTTCCCAGCGACGCACCCTCCGACGCTCAAGTCAGTAATCTGGCAGACTATGAAAGAGCGTAAAAACTGGTGAAAGATTGATTACCTCTTAATGGAGATGGGTGGGGGGTATTTATAGGCGTCTTAGGGAACGGATTAGGAACGTAATCCTCGTGATCTGATATGGAATATTCTCCCCGTAAACAGATTAGGAACGTAATCCGATAAGGTATATTTCATGTAATCAGATAAGGAATTTAATCCCTAAATCCCGGTGAAAGGATAGACATGAATCAGGGCCGTTGATTAATATGAATCAGAGACCCTAATTCTATCCCTTCTGGACCGGGTTTGCCGCGGGTTGAAACCCGCACCCGGTTGAGGTGGATCCGTTTGCGGGTAAGTGGATCTTCGCGGAAGACAACCATTACCCGCTTCAGACCCGTTGGTAGGTGAAACTACCGTTTTACCCCCGAGCTTCAAGATTCGTGCTCCATCTGGATGGTTCCGATTTAACCCCCTTTTTAGCCATATCAGGGGGTATGTGAGATGCTTGTAGAGTGGGTAAAATTGATGTGGTTTGTAAAGGTGCAGAGGATGCAGAAGTAGTACTTACATTGGTGGGGTTGCTTTGCACTGCCGAATAGGGAAAGATTGTTTCTTCAAAGTCGACGTGACGAGAGATGTATATCCTTTGGGATGGTCGATGATAGCATATGTATCCTTTTTGAGTGCTGGAATAGCCAACAACCATCTCACACAAGAGATCAAATAGGTTATAAAGAACCTTAACATAAACATTTCATCTTTTAATCACAATTCTCTTTATCCACTTTATGTTTATAATTCACGAAGTATTCAACTTCACAACTCATTCAATAACAATTTTCCACATCGAATTTCTTATAAACAACTTCTTAGTTTGACACACACAACCAACAATTCACTTTTCTTTGATTAAATAAACCATTTTCATATTCATCTATATTTCAATTATAAATCTCAATTTTATTCAAAAGATAGATTCATTAGTTTCATAAAAGAGTCCAATATATCTTTATAGTTAGGATCACCTAAAATCATCATCAATTACTTTGTCTAAATTCATTTACAAAACAGTAAATTCAAAATCAGAAAACTGCAGCTCATGCTACTAGTAAAAATCATAGAAAATTATATTCTTCATGAAACTTTGTGTTCTTTAGATTAAAATAAAGGTATAAAAGTCTACTACAATTTCTTAGTTATAAGTTTCTCCAAAATATTGTATCTATGACCGTGAATTCCTCGAAATCTATAGTAGGGTAGAAATATTGAAATACTGCCACTTGTTCAGTCTTGTAAAATTCATTATAAATTCATTTTTTTTTTGAAAATTTGATTTCTTAGACTTTACAGAAAGTTTAACTAGTCTACTTTAAGTTCTTAGTTTTGAATTTTCTCAAATTACTTCATTTAAGATGTTGAAATGATCAAAATCCAAAATGTATATAAATAGTAAACGACATCCAAATATTATGAAATTTTAAAGAGATGTTCCTGACATATACTAGATGTTCTCATAAAAATTTTAACTCTAGATTCCATCTAGTTTAATAGATATAATTTTCTGAAGTGCAACTAAAACTCAAAACAACAATTTTCATTGTATAAATTACAACTTTGTGCATAAAAATACTCAATTCTAATCATAGCATGCTATTTGTGCCTAACCACTTCAACATACTAATGAAATAGAATTTTGATTCAACAATTTAATTATATCATGATGAAATTTTCATTTAGCATACAATAATTTTTCATGTTAATCAACCATAACAATATGCATCACATAACGGAATTATAATTACAACAACTCATGCTACATCTACTATATTAATCATCTAAGCATGCATCCTAACACACAATTAGAAAGCGAGAAGAAAACACCCACCTTATTGATGCAAAAAAAATTATGAACTCCTAGTAGATTGCTCTCCTAGCCCCAATAAGACGTGCCCTTCTCCTCCTAGCAATTTGCAAACACCAAAAACTCCACTCTTTCTTTCTTTTCTCTCTTTCTTTTGCTTCTTTTAGTGTACATTGTTCATTAATGAGAGAGGTATTTTAGGGCTAAATGGGTGAATGAAGGGACACCCACAAACCAAAATAAATACCCATTATCCAAAATAAATACCCACTCACAATTTACTATCACAAACCCCTACCCCCTTCAAATTCTTGGCCGGCCAACCCTTCATGTGCATACACATGCACGTGCACTCTACGTGCACACACTTCTCATTTTTTTAATCAATTGCTATTAATTCAATTGTAGATGTTTGTTACATGACAAGTGTGTAGGGTTAAAAAATGTTCATTTTAGAATAATTTATCATGGGCTTCTCTTTTAAATTAATTTACTTAGTGGGATTTAAAATAGACTTTAGACCGATGGGTTTTAATAAAAAATAAATAAATAATACATTTGTGAAAAATAAAATGAAAAGAAAAATGTGCAAGATTTTAAGAAAATTTTAGAAATAACAATGCGCATAAAAATTTACGTGCGATACACATAAAAATAAATATTCAAAATATGAAATAGATTTGATTAACGGGAAAATGTTTATAAATACTCGTATACACGTGACCTTAATGGTCAGAATGCCCTCCATTTAATTATGAGAGAAAACTTATTCCAGTTCAAGCCTATGAAAAACCCTGTGCTTAAAGAGCTTCTTAACGAAAGGGACAATTATGGGAATATACCGCTTCATCTGGCAGTCAAAACTAGCTTCCTTTTCGGCATAAGACACTTACTCCCTAAAAAGGGCATCAACCTGAGAGCTCAGAACAACGAAGGCCACACAGCTCTAGATCTTGTAGAAGACTGGGATTCCATTGTTATGAAGGTATGGCTTAATTCCACTGAACCTCCATGAAATTGTATGCTACTTCATTCTGGACCATTTAGACAATATGATTTCTGAACATATTACTGTTTCTATAATATATGTCCATTTTAATTAGAAACCACTATTCAAATTGACATGGTTAAATTCAGTGAGTTAATATACTACAAGAGACTGACTTGAGAAAGTCATAATTCAGGTGAATTATTGTATACCGATAAAATAGAAACTTGAGTGCTAACAAAGCTTGAATAGTTTACTTTGGATTAAAATTACCGAAACTTCTCAGAAAAAGACTCTTCTATGCTTGACATAAACATTTTCTCATATATATTTAATGATTATACAATACACACAAGTAATTTTCCTACTTATTCCATGTATTAGCATGTTGCAAGATTGCCGTGATTTAGAATAAAAAAGTAGTTGATACCTTTTTTTTGCAATTAAAATTGTTGTTGTTGTTGCATGCAACCAAACACAGTACCCCTAATTAACGATTTAGTTTCTTTCGCTGCAGAATTCTTTTAAGATGAAACTTATACGCCAGGGTGCAGATCGTGCTGGTAAACTTATACGCCAGGTTCAAAAGTTTGAACCTCCTGTTGGCGAGATAAAGCAACTAGCTAACACTCTTCTCATTGTCAGTACACTTTTTATGACCATCTCTTTCACTGCGGCCTTCACGCTTCCTGGTGGGTACAGTCAGAATCCTCCTGATGATGGCCTTGCAGTCTTCGGAAAGAAAGTTGCCTTCAAAGTGTTTCTATTCTTGGATACAGTTGCATTCATCAGCTCAGCCGCATCTGCTTATGTTCTTACTAGGGGTTTGATTGGAATCATTGGATACGTCTATCTGCGTGTTGCTGCGGTCCTTGCCATGCGGTGCTTAATTGTTGCCCTCTTTGCGACAATGGTCGCCTTTTCAGCTGGTCTTTATGTTGTGATGGGGAACAAGGGCAAGTGGCTTGCCATTTTAATCTTAATACTGAGTCCTGGTATACCATTATGGTTGGTAGTCGGGGGTCGGTGCGTCTTGTTTATGTTGCCTTTTCGGCGTGACGAGGATAAGTCTGCAGACTAAATGTTATAATGTATCATCTATGATGGTCATTGTTGTAGCCTCAGTTGATTTCGTGTTAAGGAGTTTATTTGGATTTAATGAACAACAAGAAGTTGGTTTGCAAATCGAAATGCGAAGGAGGTCTTGGTATTCTTACTTTGAGGTAGACCTGGCAAACGAGCCGGGTCGGGTACCCATGGGTACGGGTTGCTTGACCCACGGGTCCAACGGGCCGGGTCGAAAAGTAACCGCAACTTTTTTTAAAGTTTTTTTCCAACCCGGACCCGGCCCGCGGGTACCCACAAGTACCCATGGGTACCCGCCAATATTTCATTGTTTATTTTGAGTTTGTTTTGGGGTTTTTAACAAAAATTTAAAATTTTATTTTAATTGAATAATTGATTAAAAACATTAGCAACATGCTATCATTTTTTTAAAAAATGTAAAATATAAAATTGAATAACTGAAACAACAACAAATGTAATCAGGAATCAAGAACGATAATTTAATAAGCTTGTTGTTTGTTGTTCTTTTATACTTCTTGTTCAAATAAATATATATATCAACATTCAAAATCCAACTAGCATTTCAATTTATCATTTCATCAACAAAGACAAAAGAGCAATAATTTGTCCAATCATGAAAAGAAAGAGCAATTATTTTTCAAAGTATACAGACATAATTGAGTCTAAACAAAATTTAAACATAATCAAAAATACAATTGCAAAAACAAAACAATGAAACCATATAACAAGTTTCTAAAATCTTGAAATTAATTACATTAAAAACAATGAAACCAAATAAAATTCAAACTCAACACACTCAAATAAATTACAACTCAAGTTGATGAGTATTTAATTTAATTTAATTTATTTAAATACATGGGTACCCACGGGTACTCGTGGGTATAACCGACCCGACCCGCGGGTTCACGGGCCGGGTAAAAAAGTAACCGCTCATTTTTTTTCAAAATTTTCCTTACCCATACCCGGCCCGAACGGGTACACCCGTGGGTACCCACGGGTCACGGGTCAAGATTGCCAGGTCTACTTTGAGGCACCAAAACCTAGCCCTCCTTGGGAAATGGATTTGGAAGGCCCTCAATCAACAGGAGTTAGCTTGGGCCAAAATTGTGTTGATAATCACCCTGGGAGGTGAATAGGGTGATTATGCAGAATAAAAAAAAATTAAAGTAAAGTGCAGAGTAAATAAAAGGAGATAAGAAGAGCAAATACAGATAGCACAAGTGAGGCAGTGATATAACGTGGTTCGACCCCCAGGTCTACGTCCACACCACCTACTTGTAGTAATTTTCCGCCACAAGCGTTCCACTATACTGAAACCCTTGTATAGTGATTGTCGGATTCAGGCCTCTCCACAAGCGTTCCACTATACTGAAACCCTTGTATAGTGATTGTCGGATTCAGGCCGAGAGACCTATTACACTCATAGGACTTCTAACATAAGTCCTGTCAGTCTCACCGAAGTGGAAGAAAAAGAAAAAGCTCAAGATCTTTAATGATTCTGACTGAAGAATATAAATAGTTATCACACACTCGGATTGATTGTTAAAAGATTAGTTCAGAAGATTTTTCTCAGAAGTAATAGGTGAAGAATACAAAATGGGTTTTGTCCAAATATATAGACTGAGAAATGTATCAATAAAAATAGAAACGATACATTCCAAAAATGTGAACAGCGCAAAGTTCGGTCGACTGCAATTTTGGTGTAATCGACCGTTCATCTCTCTGACGTAAAGTCGATAGATGAAGGGTCGACTACTTCTTACGTAACTTGAAGTGCAATCGACTGTGATGCGGTCGACCGTCATGAGGTGCGGTCGACCGTTATCGCGCTGTTCATAACTAATCCACTTTATATTCTTACCAAAAACTAATCAATCACCAATCAATTAAATACAGATAAAATTTCACAAAGATAGAATGCTAGCAACTGGTCTTAATAGCTTTCTTGGACACTAATCAATCATGTGTTTTTTTTATATATCTTCTTCTTTTGCTTGATTTTGCAATCTTTCTTTATTACTTTCCTTCTTTGAATATTCTTGAATCTCTCTTGGATCTCTTATTGTTATTATTTGATCCTGAAAATCTGGACAACTTAATCTAAACTTATTAGTATTTATAGACACATTTTGTGAACATCAAACTAAGAGTCACCATGTGTCTCACCGTTACAATAAAAGGCACAAAATTTGGGAACTGTTCCCTTCTATCTCGCATGCCGCTTCCCCATTTTGGAAGGGCATTTGGAAGACGGCGGATCTCTTTAAATGCGGGGTGCGTAAACATTGTGGTAATGGCTCGACGGTAAAATTTGGCCCAATCTCTGGATTGATAACAACAAGATTGCTTTTAATTTTCCTCAATTATATTCCATCGCCCTGAATCCCCTTGCAACTGTTGAAGATTACTTTACCATTGTCGGCAGCCGTCCTGAATGGCATATCCCTTTAAAAGGGATCTCCCTATTTTGCTCTTTTCTCAGTTTCATAAACTCCTTTCCTTATTGCATTCGTACATTTGGTCCCCTCGTGACGCCATTTTCTGGCATTGGACCAAATCAAGAGTCTACTCGGTTAAATCCTGCTATAATTTCCTTAATACATGAGGGGTAGTATCTCCCTATTACAAGCTTATTTGGAAGAGTGTCGCGCCTCTTAAGGTTTAGATTCTCTCCTGGCTTGCTATATAATAAACTGTGGACTGTTGAGGTTATGAACAAAAGGAATCTTGCTTTGGACCAAAAGTGGACACTCTGTCTTATTCATCATGAAGATAAGGTGCACTTATCTATTAACTGTCATTTTATCCTTCCCCTGTGGACTCTCTATAAGAAAGTATGGAATGTTTGCAGTATGCCGAGTTCTTTTTCTACGTGATAGAGTAGCTGGAGATCCAATCATGTTAATCATCCTTTTCTCGCCTCATGGGATTTATCCATGATGGTGTTAATATGGATTGTTTGGAAAAAGCGGAATGATATGATCTTCTCTAATTCATCGCGTTCTATTAAGTCTCTTATTGACGACTTCATTTTTTATACGAAATTTTGGGCATCTTTGCTGAAACCTTCAAAATTAGTTAAACTACAACTATACCGTCTTGATAATGCTGCTTGCTTCTTCGATGCTCATGGTTTTCCTCCTTCTCTAGTTTAATTCCGTTTTATTTTTTCCCTTGCTACTTGTGGTTCCCCTCCTCCTTTGTTTTCTATTTATTTTATTTATTTTCATGCTGCTAATAATTTTCCTTGTTCTCATTGCGCAAAACTGACTTTTGGAGCCTCATTACTTGTAACCCCTATTTTTTTGGATTTTATAGTATTTTGTTCTCTTTTGATTATTGTATCTGGATTCCTTTATTATATTATATTTTTGGCTTTTCTTGGTTTTTTTTATTTCCTCCTGATCGTTCTGTGCTCTTTTGGTTGTATTTTGTTATCTTTGGTTCATTGCGAGATTTCGCTCTTCCTATTTTGAGTTTGACTTGTTCCCTTTTATATTTATATCTTTGTTTTATACTTGTTCGTCTCTTTTTAGAGCCAAAATCTATACCCAAAACCCACTAAACCACATCCCAAAACCCAATTTTATAATCTCCTATAAATACCCTATTTAATTAAACCATAAATATCTATCTCTCTCTCTCCCCGACTTCTCTCTCTCTCTGTTTTTCCCCACCGAAACCACCAAACCCATTGCCAACCCATCACCTTGCCATCTCGTTGCCTCCGACCACCACTGTCATCACCATCCCCTCATCGTCATATTCCTCGTCACCTCGTCGCTCTCCGATCGTCTTCTCCATCCTTGTCTTCGCCATTGAACCCATCACCGAACCCCTGCATCCATCGCCGCTCCTCCCGTTCTCGCCCATTGCTGCCGTGACCCTTCGCTGTGCACTTTCCTCACCCTCCAGAGTCCCCTGGCAGCATCCTCGTCGCCGTTCAACTGTCCTTGTCGCCCTCTATTTTCGAGCGGGAAAACAGAGCTCGCGTCGCCGTCGCTCTTGCCTTTTCCATCGCTTCCCAATCGCAACATCGTCATCTTCGCAGTCGCCGCCGTCATGGTGTCGTGTCGTTCCCAGTGTCGCCGGAGCCCGCTCTTTCTCGAGAGAAAGAGGTAGGAGACGAAGCGTGATTGGTCGCTTTTGGTGTTCCGTGTTTTGGCACATAGGATCTGAGTTGTCATGTATTGTTTTGGTCAATCCGGTGTGGGTACTCTTACTGTTGGATCCGCTGTGTGTGCGTTAGTTGCTGTTTGCTGTTTTGGATTTCGCCGTTTGGTGTTTTGTACGTGTTTCGCTCATGATCTTATGGATCGTCGGCCGGGATTCTTAATCTGTTATTCTATATTATTTGGATTTGCAATTTAATAGGCAAGTCTCCTCTTGAACTAACATTTTGGTTTTGTTCAAGTTTATTTGATCTTTGCAAGTAGATCCCATCCTATTTTCTTATCATACTGTATTTGACAATTCTGTTAAGTCTGCTGAGGGTTTACACGAGCTATCCCGCTGTATTCTTAACATCGTGCCGTTCTCTTTGATCTAAAACCTAGTTCCTATTGTTTCAAGCATATGCACTTACATGTAATTAACTAGATCCATATTGTAAACTTGTTGATGAATTGTATGCGTGTTAGATTGATTTGATTGATGAATTAATACCATGCCTGTAAAATTGTGTCTTAAACATAGAAATATGCATGTTGAAACCTAGGATCACTTTGATTACCAATTTGCATGAAATATATGACTGTATGATTTATTTATTGCCCTTTTATGTTAAGTTAATTTCTGGACTGCTAGTTGTTTCATTTTGAATCAGATTTTCAACCATGCTACTGTCATAATTTGAATTAACTTTCTGAACATGAAATTTAGCCTCTGATGTCTAGTTTACTGCCTTTTTTGCAGATTTAAATTCCAATGTGTGGTTTGTTAGATATCATCATTTTAGTACAGCTGTGTCAGAATTTTCAGATTTACAAATTCATGTGTATCCTGCTGTTCTATAATTTAATTGAACATGCTAACGGTAAAAGAAAATTTTGAAATAAATCTAGTTGAGCCTAGACACATGTAGAAATCACCCAGAATTTTTATGGATTTATTGATGAGTTCTCTGACCTGAAACAAATAGTTGGACACAACTTACTGCATGCTGCCTGAACATAAAACCTGAATAGAATAGAGTTTTCACCCTAGTTCCTGTATCTTTTATATGCCTTAATTATATTTGCTGGAACCATATGAAAGTCTACTTTCTAGACCTTCTAACGGATTCAGATTTGCTGTTTTGTAGTGACCATAATCCATATTTTAGTACAGCAGGGTCTTACTGTCCTGATTGTGTGAATTGTGCTTATATGACGTGTTTGCTTCATGCTTTGTCTGTAGTGCATAGAATTAGTCACATTTAGTATTATAAAACATTGACACTCTCTTGCATACTCACATAGGATGAAAATAAACTAATAACAAGCCAGATTATTATGGGTAGACTTGGTAGTGAACGATCGGGAAATGTACTCGGTAAGGCCTTCGTGCTCACTTGAACACTCGATATGGAAGGAGGAGTATTGATTGCAATGATTGATTGTTGATTCTTGAATGTAAATTATTGTTATCAATGCCGAGTACACGATCCTTGAATTCAACATCAGTCTAAAACGTTCACTGTGTGTTTGCATCGAACCTGTAGTATGGGGATGCAGTAGTACTTGCCCAAGATAGGCTAATAAAATGACTAATAACCTGCATACTTGATCCTGTATTGAACTTGATTTGACATCACTCATTACATGCATGATTATTGTAAACCTTTGATACTATTTCCTGTGCTTTGCTTTGTTCTTTGACTTTGACCCTGTCCCTTTTTCTTGATATACATGTTTTTCTTTATCCTATGTTTTTCTCTACTTGCTGCCCATGACTTGCTCTAAGGGCACTCTTTTTCTTCTTTTTAGATCATATTTTTCAGGTACTGAAGGATGAAACCCTGAAGGTATTGGTGAGCAATGATTCTAGAGATGGAGTCCAAGATTGCGCTGCTTAATTTATTTATTGCTAGCTTATTTCTTTGAACATTATTACGACTTTGTATTTTGTTTTGGGCTCATGTTCCTGGAGTTTGTTTTTCCTAGATGTTGGATTTCTTGTGTTGGATATTATTATTGTTAGATTATTTCACTATTTATTGAGGCTATCTTTATTCATGTGATTATTTCTTCATGCGTGGTTGTGTTGTTGTTGCATATTGTTGAGTTAGTCTGGTACAGCTTATGGATGGTGTTTACATCATTCGCTGGACCTACATAACATCCTCGTATTCTGTATTTTGGGAAGCGAGGCATGACATTACTATCGTTTTCTACTTTTGTAAAGTAGCCTTTCTTTTGTCCAAAGGGGTTTCAGTGCAATACCAGCTTCCACCGAGATTCGGCTGTGTCTCGTCGCATCAAGTGGCTGTTTTTGGACGTGGTTGGCAGTGTTCCGGTTGCACTACCAACTTTTTTTTGACTCACCTTTTGTAAAGCTTTTATGATAGCTGCTCTTATTTCCCCGTTTGGTATTGGATGATTTCTATCTTTCCTTTTGCTCCCTATGTGCATGCTCTTTTATCTCTATATCCTCTATGTATCAGCCAGCTACTTTTTGTTTACTTTATGCCTTTTTGGCGACGTAATCAGTTGCTGTTGTCAAAGTTTATGGGTGCTGCTGCTGTTGTGTTTTTCTTGCTTTCTTTACTATTGCGACTGCTGCGCTCTGTCCCTACATGTTTATGGTTTGCCTGCTTCCCCCTAGCCTCTTTTGGTGGGGATTGAGGTATGTTTTTTTATGCTGCCTGCTGCCCTGTGGAGTATGTTATGTTTGTTGGCTTCTTTTTTTTTAAATTCTTTTTCTGAGTTCTTTGTAGGTCTTCATTTAGTCATTTTTTGGGCGTGGCAGCTGACCTCTATAATGAATATGTTCTTGTATTTGCGTCGTTCGGCTCCTGCTGCTGGTTTTTGTTGCGCGGTCTGCCTTGAGAGGCTGTAGCTACTATCTCAGTACACTTCAGCAATTTTGTTTTGTTTTGAGTCGTATTGTATTATTTTGTTTTCTTTCTCTCAGTTTGTCTCTTGTAAACTGTAGCATATTTTCCTCCTTTCAGTTTGTCTCTTGTAAACTGGACTATTGTATTCCTTTTGCGTTTTCAATATACATTCATGGCTGGAGTCTTCCGACTCCATCCTTTATTATAAAAAAAGAAGAAGTTGGAGTAAGATAAAGACCGCAGACAAGCAGAAGCGGCAATCAATTCATTGCAAATTGATCAGGTCGAAGTAACAACACAAATTGATTGCAGGGCTGTCTGATTGGCCAGCTTTAATTCATTCCAGGGATGTGATTGGCCATGTTGTCTAGCAAGTAGCCTCCAAACATGAATAGCAGTTGTTGAAAGATGAATGCTAATGCTTAAGTAGAAATCTTGAGTTTAAAATTTCTTGAAAGAAAATGTTTGTGTTATTTTATAAACTGGAGGTGTATCATAGTATGCACAATCTAAGCATGTTTTTGTCCTTCTTACAGTAGAATACCCGTAATCATTGCACAGATTATATGTGGCCCTGTTTTCTTTGCCAATTTTCTTGAGAAATTGAACAGCCTGGACCGGAGAGTTAGCCTCGCTTTCCTAATGTTAGTTTTGAGGCTGAGGGCATGTATTTCTGATAGTGTTCTCAGTTTACAGAGTACTATTGCATTATGCACTCTCTAAAGTACATATTTGGAAGTTCAGAAACAATGTGATTCCTGTTTTTCTCAATCTCTTTTACAAGCTTTGTAGCATGACCCAAAAGCAACTGAACACATGAAAGCTCTGATTATCAGTATAGAATGATTACAGAAAAAGAGAACTATATGCTGGCCTCAAAGATCGAACATCTTAAGTTGTAGAATGCAAGCATGTACTGTCGAGTGCTTCATAAGTTTCAAGCAACAAATTCAAATTGCACGAATTGGCAATTAATCATTAGTTTATGAAATGAAAGATACTGCTTCAAGAAAGTAAGGAGAGCGACAAAATCTTTACATAAATCTGTACTGCTTCTATAGATATTCCGGAAAAATACTCACACAACACTTTATTACAGAGAAATTCAGATAAACAAACAAAGGGAACGCAAAATGTATGAGCGATCCATGTCTACCATGAAGAATATAACAATTATAAATACTTTTTTCACCGTCCAGAATTTCGCAACACGTTTATTACTTCACCCTAGGGCTTGTCAATATCAACTTTACGTTTAAGTGGCAATATAGTCAAGATGTTATGACCAAGAAATCTTAACAACAAAGGTATACCGCAGCTGGCAGCTGCAATGGAAATGGAAAGCCATTCGGACTTCTTTTTCGTGACTACATAGAGACCAGTTGAGAAGGCAACCATTGTAGCAACATGTGCACCCGTTAAGAAATTCTTATTGCCATCGTAGTAGCTTAAAACCGACGCAATATTATAAAATAGCTATTCTCTCTATGCCGTAATATAACGAAATCTCTTACTTTAGCTTACACAAACTTGAATGCATAACAAAGTGTAAAAGTGATTGGCCTAAACATGTCAGTGTATGATATGCCTTAGATGCCTAATGCACATTTACATTATGATGTACTAATGTATACTTGTTCGGAATCTATGCATCCCATTCTATGCCGCTATTACACGAGAATATCGTCGATAAACACCACGACGAAAGAATCAATAAACGGCCTCAGAACTCTGTTCATCAAGTCCATGAAGATTGCAGGTGCATTCGTCACTCCGAATGGCATAACTAAGAATTCGTAATGCCCATGCCGAGTTCTAAATGCAGTCTTATGCACATCTTCAGCTTTCACTCGAACTTGGTGGTAGCCTGATCGAAGATCTATTTTGGAGAATACAGCTGCTCCTTGTAGACGATCGAATAAGTCATCAATTCGAGGAATCGGATACTTATTCTGAACAGTGACCTTATTCAGCTCCCGGTAATCGATACACATTCTCATCGATCCATCCTTCTTCTTTACCAAAAGCACTGGTGCTCCCCAAGGTGACGCACTAGGTTGAATAAAGCCTTTTCCCAACAGTTCCTCAATCTGCCGTTTCACCTCATCCTGTTCCACTGGAGCCATCCTATAAGGTGCCTTAGAAATGGGTGCACTTCCCGGTTGAACAGTGATGCTGAACTCTACATCACGATGCGGGGGTAACCCAGGAAAATCTTCCAAGAACACAGTCGGATAGTCCCGAACCACAGGAAGCCCTTGCACTTCCACAGGAGTCTCTTCCTTGCGGATAGTAGCCACCAGCTTAGAACATTTCTGCTTCCCTTGGAACATGACTTCAGGTCCACCTGGAGCCTTCACTGTCACCGTCTTGGTCTTACACTCGATGCTTGCACTGTACACCGACATCCAATCAATGCCAATGATAACATCGACTCCCAAGATAGTCAGCTCGATCAGATCAATGCCAAAGATTCTATCCCCAATTACAATCTCGCAATCAGCATAATACCGATCAGTGGTTAAAGTTTCCCCTGACGGAGTAGCTACTGATAAGATCTTGCCTGGGAAAATCTTCGGTTCCACTCCCAACACTTTAGCAAACTTTGGAGACACAAAAGTATGAGAGGATCCAGTATCAAACAATACGACAGCTTTCATTCCATTAAGATAGAGTTCGCCTGTTACATAATATACATCATTACATAACAGCCTCACTAAACAAAGGGAAAAGAAATGACAAAGACTCTAAACACCAGCCCAAGTACCAGAGATGACCTGATCTGCCTCCTCAGCATCAGCTTCTGTCAAGGCAAATACTCGCCCTGATTGGTACGGCCTCTTCCCAGCCTGCTGCGTTGGTGCGCCGCTATTACTGCGCTGAAGTTTGGGACAATGAGATCGGTAGTGTCCCGCTTCCCCACAGTTAAAGCAAGTCACCGCAGAAGGTCTCGCCACATTGTTTTCAGGTCCTCCAGCTACACTAACAGCGTTCGCCCCTGTCGGTTTGAACCTCTGTGCAGATGGTTGCCCCCTGAAACTCCCCGAATGTGCAGGCCTCTTACCAGACTGCCAGTTGTTCCTCCTGTTCTGAACAACTTGGAACTGCTCCATGTCCGCCTCCGTCGCTGCCGCCCTCTTGACCAGCTTATCGAACCTCCTGATACCAAGGGGTATCATACGAGATCTCAAGCTAGGCCTCAGACCATGCTCGAACTTGCGAGCTTTCTTGGCCTCATCCATCACCAGTTCTGGAGCATACCTGGAGAGCTGAGTGAACTTGGTCTCGTATGCTCTCACCGACATGCTGCCTTGCTGAAGCGACAGGAACTCCATCGCCTTCTTCTCCTGGACGTCGGAGGGGAAATAATGGCTGCGGAACTCTTCCAGAAATTCCTCCCAACCAAACAACAGACCTCCCATGGTCCTCTTCATGGATTGCCACCAAACCGCTGCATCCTTCTCCAGCTGCAAAGTCGCCAACTTGACCTTGCTACCCTCCGGTGTCACCAACACCTCGAAGATTGTCTCCACTTGCCGTATCCAGTTGTCAGCCGCATCTGGGTCTGACTTTCCCTCGAATACAGGTGGTTTCATTCTCTTGAACGATTCCACCAGCTTTATCGCCTCGGGCACTGGATTTGCCGGCCCCCTAGCTTGGTTCTGAGCCACTGCATTCAGCGTCTGGTAGACCCTAGCAAGCTCAGTCTCCAGATCCAAACCTTCCCCATTCCTTGCTCCTCTTCTCGACATATTCTGATGCAAAAGATCCGTCAAATTCGAAGTATAAGACAAGAATTTAAACCAACTTCCATTTCATTGAATTCCAAAAGTTTATACATTCGAATTTAAAAACATTTTTGACATCAGAACGGAAAAGAAACAGAAGCTACAACACTCTAACTCCTCAATAAAGAGTTTAATCCCTCGCTATGAATTACTATTACAATGACTAATGTATGTTTTAGATATTCTGTGAGTATCTAGTACCACCCCGATAATTCTTGAGTATCGCACTCCCACTTCAAGTGATTTTGGACACACTGCCTCACACCCAGTAATTCTGAAGGCGAATACCCACACGGCGAGCTATGACCCCGATAATTCTTGAGAGTCGTTCTTCCACCGCAAGTGATTTTTAGCCATCACGCCTCACACCCCAATAGTTCGGGAGACAAAACCTACACCCCGCTACCATCGGTTCCTCATCACACAAATACCCCATGAGCGTCGCCTCGATCCTGGTAATTCTGAAGGAATATCTTCCAACGCGAGCCGCAAACCCGATAATTCTGAAGATGACCTCCCACCGTGTAATACCCTGATTTTTCAATTAATGAGAAATTATTTATTTTGCACGTGTTGTGCACGTGCAATATATTTTGTTTGGATTATTTTATCATAATGTGTATAATTACTTAATATATTTTTCTCAAATTATTTGTACAAAAAGCCTTCTTTAAAAGCCTTATTTGATTTAATTAAAAAGCCTTTTTCTTAAAAAAGCCCAAAAGCATTTTTATTTTAATTATTTTTATAAAATTATTTTGGCCCAAAAAGAAAGCCCATGAATTGATTTATTTTAATTAAACTTGTCATGTAGAAGACTTTTTTAAACAAAATTATTTTTTATACAATTTTAGAATGTACAAATTTGGCCTAGTTGCATGCACGTGCACTACACGTACACGTGCAATGCACACTCACTTTGGATGGCCGGTAGCATTCTTTTTGGAGGGAAATTTTAATTTTGGGTGTGGAGAACATGGTGGTAGTTTCAAGGAAGTGGGTAGTTCTTGTAACTTCTACTTTGATCTAAACCCTTCATCCAACAACCACCAAGACAATCTTGGCCCTCCATTCCCCTCATTTTTTAGTATAAATACCCCCCTTCTCATGGTTAATTCTTCATATGCAAAGTATAATCTCTAAGTTATAGTATTATCATTGTGTGAGTTATAAAAGATAAGAGATTGTGTGGGTGTTGTTACTTGGAGTGGCCGGCATCACCAAGGAAGCATTCGGTTTGGAGCTTGAGGAAGCATTCGGCATTGGTTGGAGGCTTGGAGCTTGAGCGCTTTTTGGCTAGGAGGTGGTGCTTTCATCTACAAGGACATAGTTGCGTTTGTTTGTGTTTTCTCTCCAATTGAGGTGGGTAAAACATTTTGTATTTCTAAAGTAGATCCATGCTAATTTTTACACCCTTAAAGATGCATGAAAAATATTATGAAGAGCCCACTTAAATTGAGTAGTTAGCATGTGAATTGATTGAAATGTATTGATTAACTTATATGGCTCTAGTGTTAAGATTAAATTGTGTGTAGATTGCCCCATGTTTATTAGTGTGAAGTTGTGATAGTGATTAAATTAAATTAAGAGTGTTGTTATTATGATTAGAGGCATAATGTACACTTGTTAATTGTGATAGATGGACCTTCATGTTGATATGAATGTGGACTATGGGAATCATATGTGATGGTTGAATTAAGAACTAATATCAGTAAATTTTCTCCATGAAATTATTTAATAAAAAGACTAGTAGATTGATTATATGGCAATGTCGAAAGTACAATAATGTATTTTTAATAAATAATTTTGGGTCTTGTATGTGAAAAATACATTTCATTAGCACCAAAAAATTATATTATTTTACTGGTATGAACTTATATGATTGAGGATCTAATCTGGAAGTTTTTAGAAAATTTTATCAAAGCAATAAGCAACTATGGCTATTTGAATGTCGAATTATTTTCAAAACAGTACGAATATAACATATAAGAAATTTTATTTGGGTTAGTGACAACCCGAGCCAGTGGCTCAGGTGGTTTGGACCCCGGTTGGCTTCTCTGTGTCGCACGGTTCGAATCCCAGGCCGAACACTTCTTTTTTTAAATTACCCTAAAAACTATAAACAGCGAACTCAGGGTATAAATATACCCCAGTCGCTCTTATGACGTGATCAGCGATCGGCCTAGTGGTCGGGCTCTGTGCTGTCTTGGTGCGGCGCCTGGTTCGATTCTTACCTTCGGCATATTGGAAAAAATATTTTTTTTGGGTGTTTTTGAAGTCCAAAAATTATGAAATAAATATGGTAATTCTCATAAAAATACAAGGAATTTTATAAGAGTGATTTGGGTATTTTTAGAATGAAATACAATATGGTTTGTGAATAAAAGGCATAAATGGAGCTTTGGTTATGAGATATACACTTGTGGATTTATAACTTATAAAGATAGGCTATTATAAAGTGATTGGCAAAAGTGCTTGTGGTGTGACATGATTTTATTTATTTTCATTATGAGTATTGTGCAAGATATGAAGTATGAAGTTTGAAATGTGATATTATGAAGTTGTATAAATTCATGTATGGTTATGAAATTAAAACCATGATTTATGAAAGAGGAAAAGAAATTGTTGGCTATAAGTATGAATTGTTTTCATTATGAACTCGTGAATTAAAAGTATTCATTGTGGACTTATGAATAAAGTGTAATCATGAAAACTCGACATGGAAATTGTCAGGAGTTAAAGATTGTGAAATGAAATTTGAAATAGAGTAGCTAAGTCTCCCCGGCATTGAGAAAAATGAATTGAATTGAAATTAGACCAAGGTTGGTCATGATGAAACAAATGAATAAGTCCGGTTGATGGAGAGGCTAACTCTAGTGATTATTTTGTTCATGATTTTTAAATAAAACTAAGGACTAGGACATAGTGGAGATGTGATGAAAGTAGAAGAAAAACATGAGTATGAGGGCCAACGGATAGCGGTGTGAGAGCGATTCACAGGTTGCCTGCTTGATGCGTCAAGACAGTGCGTGGGCGCTACTCCGGAATTATCGTCCCGGTGGCGACGCTCGTGGGATGTTCGAGTGGCTATGGGTGGTGCCATTGTTCCATGGCGGAGGCTGAATTGTCCATAGGTTGCCTGCTCGATGCGTCGTGACAGTGCGAGGGATTCCCCTCCAGGCTGCCTGGACATGGGCTCATAGATCATAGGACATCTAAGACACTACCGTAGTTACAGTAGTAGACTAAGACATAACGGGGGATTGAACCCTATCAAGATGAAGAACGAATAAGGGCTTGCCCTCGGACCTATGTAGTATGGGATGCATAGAATCCGAACAAGTGTGCATTAGTGTCATGTAACATTAATAAATGCATTAAGGATTAAGTGCACAATCACAACACGACATCAATAGGGTAGTCCCTTTAGTTTGAATTGTGACAAGTTTGTGTTTGCTAAATATGAAATGTTAAGTTATACTATTTCCGGCAAAGCGAGGACGGCCGTGTATAATGTTCGTCGGTTGAATAAACTGACGTACCCACAGTCTTATATGCAGGTAAATATCATGTTAAAGATTAAAGAGGATGGATGCTTAAAGATTACATTATGCTGTTGTATTTATATCAAATTGTTGTATTTTACTTCCGCTGTGCAAAAGAAAGATGTAATTATGATGTAAACTCTGATGTATGATGAAAAGTTTTTATTTCCCTGTAAAAGTGTACTAAAGAAAGTGAAAAGATCCTGCAGAACATCTCGAATTCAGTGTATTTGGGATTCGGGGCGTTACAGAGTGGTATCAGAGCCACGCTTTCTACACTTTCACACTTGTACAAATTTATAGGGAACGACACCTTAGAAGTGGACATTAGAGTGTGTGTTTGAATCTAGAGATTTAAATGTAAGTGACTTACATTTGTGTTGCTCTAAGATTTATGCTTTCTCCTCTCTATTTCTAAGATGGCTGATCACTTCGACCCTGCTGGAGGCGACGACTGGCACATCATTGAGGAAGAGTACCATCCTGGACAAGCTGATTCCGAGGACGAGTACTACCCTGGACAAGCTGATTCTGATGATGAGGAGTACCCTGAATCCCGAGAGATCACCCCACCTCCGGATTCATCTGATGATTCTTCTTCCGACGAAGAGGAAGTACCAGTTCCAAGTGGTCTTGTGACTTCTCTTCAGAGGCAAGTGGAAACTCTGAAGGAGAGAGTTGGATTGTTGGAGGCTCAGCTGGAGAAGCGGAAGGCCGACTATTCTGTTCTTAACCATCGGATTTGGGAACTTGAGAAGAAAAAGAACCTAACTGATGTGATGAAGGATGAGGTTGATGAACTGCGGGAAGAACTTCGAGCAGCGAAGAGGACCCGTAGGAGTTAGAGTGTTGTAGCTTCTGTTTCTTTTCCGTTCTGATGTCAAAAATGTTTTTAAATTCGAATGTATAAACTTTTGGAATTCAATGAAATGGAAGTTGGTTTAAATTCTTGTCTTATACTTCGAATTTGATGGATCTTTTGCATCAGAATATGTCGAGAAGAGGAGCAAGGAATGGGGAAGGTTTGGATCTGGAGACTGAGCTTGCTAGGGTCTACCAGACGCTGAATGCAGTGGCTCAGAACCAAGCTAGGGGGCCGGCAAATCCAGTGCCCGAGGCGATAAAGCTGGTGGAATCGTTCAAGAGAATGAAACCACCTGTATTCGAGGGAAAGTCAGACCCAGGTGCGGCTGACAACTGGATACGGCAAGTGGAGACAATCTTCGAGGTGTTGGAGACACCGGAGGGTAGCAAGGTCAAGTTGGCGACTTTGCAGCTGGAGAAGGATGCAGCGGTTTGGTGGCAATCCATGAAGAGGACCATGGGAGGTCTGTTGTTTGGTTGGGAGGAATTTCTGGAAGAGTTCCGCAGCCATTATTTCCCCTCCGACGTCCAGGAGAAGAAGGCGATGGAGTTCCTGTCGCTTCAGCAAGGCAGCATGTCGGTGAGAGCATACGAGACCAAGTTCACTCAGCTCTCCAGGTATGCTCCAGAACTGGTGATGGATGAGGCCAAGAAAGCTCGCAAGTTCGAGCATGGTCTGAGGCCTAGCTTGAGATCTCGTATGATACCCCTTGGTATCAGGAGGTTCGATAAGCTGGTCAAGAGGGCGGCAGCGACGGAGGCGGACATGGAGCAGTTCCAAGTTGTTCAGAACAGGAGGAACAACTGGCAGTCTGGTAAGAGGCCTGCACATTCGGGGAGTTTCAGGGGGCAACCATCTGCACAGAGGTTCAAACCGACAGGGGCGAACGCTGTTAGTGTAGCTGGAGGACCTGGAAACAATGTGGCGAGACCTTCTGCGGTGACTTGCTTTAACTGTGGGGAAGCGGGACACTACCGATCTCATTGTCCCAAACTTCAACGCAGTAATAGCGGCGCACCAACGCAGCAGGCTGGGAAGAGGCCGTACCAATCAGGGCGAGTATTTGCCTTGACAGAAGCTGATGCTGAGGAGGCAAATCAGGTCATCTCTGGTACTTGGGCTGGTGTTTAGAGTCTTTGTCATTTCTTTTCCCTTTGTTTAGTGAGGCTGTTATGTAATGATGTATATTATGTAACAGGCGAACTCTATCTTAATGGAATGAAAGCTGTCGTATTGTTTGATACTGGATCCTCTCATACTTTTGTGTCTCCAAAGTTTGCTAAAGTGTTGGGAGTGGAACCGAAGATTTTCCCCGGCAAGATCTTATCAGTAGCTACTCCGTCAGGGGAAACTTTAACCACTGATCGGTATTATGCTGATTGCGAGATTGTAATTGGGGATAGAATCTTTGGCATTGATCTGATCGAGCTGACTATCTTGGGAGTCGATGTTATCATTGGCATTGATTGGATGTCGGTGTACAGTGCAAGCATCGAGTGTAAGACCAAGACGGTGACAGTGAAGGCTCCAGGTGGACCTGAAGTCATGTTCCAAGGGAAGCAGAAATGTTCTAAGCTGGTGGCTACTATCCGCAAGGAAGAGACTCCTGTGGAAGTGCAAGGGCTTCCTGTGGTTCGGGACTATCCGACTGTGTTCTTGGAAGATTTTCCTGGGTTACCCCCGCATCGTGATGTAGAGTTCAGCATCACTGTTCAACCGGGAAGTGCACCCATTTCTAAGGCACCTTATAGGATGGCTCCAGTGGAACAGGATGAGGTGAAACGGCAGATTGAGGAACTGTTGGGAAAGGGCTTTATTCAACCTAGTGCGTCACCTTGGGGAGCACCAGTGCTTTTGGTAAAGAAGAAGGATGGATCGATGAGAATGTGTATCGATTACCGGGAGCTGAATAAGGTCACTGTTCAGAATAAGTATCCGATTCCTCGAATTGATGACTTATTCGATCGTCTACAAGGAGCAGCTGTATTCTCCAAAATAGATCTTCGATCAGGCTACCACCAAGTTCGAGTGAAAGCTGAAGATGTGCATAAGACTGCATTTAGAACTCGGCATGGGCATTACGAATTCTTAGTTATGCCATTCGGAGTGACGAATGCACCTGCAATCTTCATGGACTTGATGAACAGAGTTCTGAGGCCGTTTATTGATTCTTTCGTCGTGGTGTTTATCGACGATATTCTCGTGTACTCCAAGTCAGAGGAGGAGCACACTGAGCATCTGGCAGCAGTTTTGCAGAAGTTGGAAGAGCAGCAGTTGTATGCCAAGTTATCCAAGTGTGATTTCTGGAAATCTGAAGTGGCATTCCTAGGTCACATCCTTTCTAAGGAGGGAGTGGCAACTGATCCTCAGAAGATAGAGGCAGTGAGAGATTGGGCCAGGCCTACTACAGTGAAGGAAGTCAGAAGTTTCCTTGGGATGACTGGATACTATCGGAGATTCATTCAAGGTTATGCTCAGATAGCTGTACCGCTTACAGGGCTAACCAAGAAGAATGTGAGCTTCAAGTGGACCGAGCAATGTGAGGCGAGTTTTCAGGAGTTGAAAGATAGACTGACTACTGCACCTATTTTGGCTTTGCCTAGAGCAGGAGTTGAGTATGACGTCTATAGCGATGCTTCACATCGGGGGCTTGGGTGTGTCTTAATGCAAGAGGGAAGAGTAATCGCTTATGGGTCTAGGCAACTACGACCGCATGAGAAAAATTATCCGACTCATGATCTAGAGTTGGATGCGATTATTTTTGCTTTGAAGCAATGGAGGCACTACGTATACGGTGAGAAGTTGAATATGTACACGGACCATAAGAGCTTGAAGTATATATATCAGCAGAGGGATCTCAATTTGAGGCAGCGGAGATGGTTGGAAGTGCTCGAGGATATGCGACCTGAGATCAAGTATCATCCTGGAAAGGCTAATGTTGTGGCGGATGCACTTAGTCGCAAGAGCAGTTTGGCCAGTTTGATTACAACTCAGAGGCATCTGATTGAGGAGTTGGACCGAGCTGGTATTGAGGTTGTCTTGCAAGGATTGGGAGCATCTTTGGCTCAGTTGAGGCTTCAGCCTACCTTGAATGCAAGGATCATTGCAAGTCAGGAAGTTGATGCTGATATTCTGGAGATGAAGGAGCAGGTCAGTGCTGGCAGGTTGCCCGGTTTTCAGACCAGGGATGGAGTGCTGTGGTTCGGAGATAGACTGTGCGTTCCAAATCAGGCGGACCTGAAAGAGAGTATTCTTCAGGAGGCGCATGCTACTCTTTTGTCGGTACATCCTGGGAGTACTAAGATGTACAAGGACATCAAGCAGCATTTCTGGTGGTCAGGTTTGAAGCAGGATGTGGCTGAATTTATCGCGAAGTGTGAGGTTTGTCAGCAAGTCAAAGCCGAAAATCAGAGACCCGGAGGTCTATTACAGCCGTTACCTATTCCGGAATGAAAGTAGGATAACATCAGTATGGATTTCATTACGGGATTGCCTAAGAGTTCTAAAGGCAATGATGCTATTTGGGTTATAGTCGATCGACTTACCAAGTCCGCTCACTTTTTGGCGATGAAACTCACTGCTTCGATGGACAAGTTGGCTGAGATGTATGTTGGTGAGATTGTCCGACTTCATGGCGTTCCTTCGACTATTGTGTCTGATCGAGATGCGCGGTTTACTTCGCATTTCTGGAGGAGTCTTCAGGCAGCTTTGGGTACCAAGACAGATTTCAGCACTGCTTTTCATCCGCAGACCGATGGGCAGACCGAGAGAGTCAATCGTATTCTTGAGGATATGCTGCGGTGTTGTATACTAGACTTTGGGGGCAGTTGGGAAAGGCATTTACCTTTGGTGGAGTTTGCCTACAACAACAGTTTTCAGGCTAGCATCGGGATGGTGCCGTACGAAGCTCTGTATGGCAGGAAGTGCAGGACTCCTGTGTGTTGGTATGAAGTAGGGGAGCGTCAGTTGTTTGGTCCTGAGCTTGTGCAGCTGACTTCTGAGAAGATTGATCTGATCAGGAAAAGGTTGGTGGAAGCTCAGAGCAGGCAGAAAAGCTATGCAGACAACCGGAGAAGGGACCTTGAGTTTGAGGTTGGTGACTTCGTCTTTCTGAAGGTATCACCCAGCAAAGGTGTGGTTCGATTTGGCAAAGGTGGGAAGTTAGCCCCGAGGTTTATAGGCCCGTATAAGATATTGAAAAGGATCGGCAAAACTGCTTACCGGCTTGAATTACCGGAAGAGTTGTCTCAGGTGCACAATGTCTTTCATGTGTCTATGCTGAGAGGTTACATTCCAGACCCGAGTCATCATTTGCCTGAAGTGCCGGAAGGCTTGCAGTTAGACCTGAATTACATCGAGTCTCCTGTTGAGATTGTTGACCGTAGGGAGAAAGTCTTGAGGAATAAGACGATACCGATGGTCAAGGTAGTCTGGAGAAACCACTTGGTTGAAGAGGCTACTTGGGAATCTGAGGAGAGGATGTTGAAGGACTATCCTGAGCTTTTTGCTTGATTGTATTTTCGTATCTTTTGTTCTTGTTGTGTGTGTTGTATTTTTTTTTGTTTTCCTCGCTCTTGATTGTAGTTCCGGGGACGGAACTATTCTAAGGAGGGAGTGCTGTAATACCCTGATTTTTCAATTAATGAGAAATTATTTATTTTGCACGTGTTGTGCACGTGCAATATATTTTGTTTGGATTATTTTATCATAATGTGTATAATTACTTAATATATTTTTCTCAAATTATTTGTACAAAAAGCCTTCTTTAAAAGCCTTATTTGATTTAATTAAAAAGCCTTTTTCTTAAAAAAGCCCAAAAGCATTTTTATTTTAATTATTTTTATAAAATTATTTTGGCCCAAAAAGAAAGCCCATGAATTGATTTATTTTAATTAAACTTGTCATGTAGAAGACTTTTTTAAACAAAATTATTTTTTATACAATTTTAGAATGTACAAATTTGGCCTAGTTGCATGCACGTGCACTACACGTACACGTGCAATGCACACTCACTTTGGATGGCCGGGTAGCATTCTTTTGGAGGGAATTTTAATTTTGGGTGTGGAGAACATGGTGGTAGTTTCAAGGAAGTGGGTAGTTCTTGTAACTTCTACTTTGATCTAAACCCTTCATCCAACAACCACCAAGACAATCTTGGCCCTCCATTCCCCTCATTTTTTAGTATAAATACCCCCCTTCTCATGGTTAATTCTTCATATGCAAAGTATAATCTCTAAGTTATAGTATTATCATTGTGTGAGTTATAAAAGATAAGAGATTGTGTGGGTGTTGTTACTTGGAGTGGCCGGCATCACCAAGGAAGCATTCGGTTTGGAGCTTGAGGAAGCATTCGGCATTGGTTGGAGGCTTGGAGCTTGAGCGCTTTTTGGCTAGGAGGTGGTGCTTTCATCTACAAGGACGTAGTTGCGTTTGTTTGTGTTTTCTCTCCAATTGAGGTGGGTAAAACATTTTGTATTTCTAAAGTAGATCCATGCTAATTTTACACCCTTAAAGATGCATGAAAAATATTATGAAGAGCCCACTTAAATTGAGTAGTTAGCATGTGAATTGATTGAAATGTATTGATTAACTTATATGGCTCTAGTGTTAAGATTAAATTGTGTGTAGATTGCCCCATGTTTATTAGTGTGAAGTTGTGATAGTGATTAAATTAAATTAAGAGTGTTGTTATTATGATTAGAGGCATAATGTACACTTGTTAATTGTGATAGATGGACCTTCATGTTGATATGAATGTGGACTATGGGAATCATATGTGATGGTTGAATTAAGAACTAATATCAGTAAATTTTCTCCATGAAATTATTTAATAAAAAGACTAGTAGATTGATTATATGGCAATGTCGAAAGTACAATAATGTATTTTTAATAAATAATTTTGGGTCTTGTATGTGAAAAATACATTTCATTAGCACCAAAAAATTATATTATTTTACTGGTATGAACTTATATGATTGAGGATCTAATCTGGAAGTTTTTAGAAAATTTTATCAAAGCAATAAGCAACTATGGCTATTTGAATGTCGAATTATTTTCAAAACAGTACGAATATAACATATAAGAAATTTTATTTGGGTTAGTGACAACCCGAGCCAGTGGCTCAGGTGGTTTGGACCCCGGTTGGCTTCTCTGTGTCGCACGGTTCGAATCCCAGGCCGAACACTTCTTTTTTTAAATTACCCTAAAAACTATAAGCAGCGAACTCAGGGTATAAATATACCCCAGTCGCTCTTATGACGTGATCAGCGATCGGCCTAGTGGTCGGGCTCTGTGCTGTCTTGGTGCGGCGCCTGGTTCGATTCTTACCTTCGGCATATTGGAAAAAATATTTTTTTTGGGTGTTTTTGAAGTCCAAAAATTATGAAATAAATATGGTAATTCTCATAAAAATACAAGGAATTTTATAAGAGTGATTTGGGTATTTTTAGAATGAAATACAATATGGTTTGTGAATAAAAGGCATAAATGGAGCTTTGGTTATGAGATATACACTTGTGGATTTATAACTTATAAAGATAGGCTATTATAAAGTGATTGGCAAAAGTGCTTGTGGTGTGACATGATTTTATTTATTTTCATTATGAGTATTGTGCAAGATATGAAGTATGAAGTTTGAAATGTGATATTATGAAGTTGTATAAATTCATGTATGGTTATGAAATTAAAACCATGATTTATGAAAGAGGAAAAGAAATTGTTGGCTATAAGTATGAATTGTTTTCATTATGAACTCGTGAATTAAAAGTATTCATTGTGGACTTATGAATAAAGTGTAATCATGAAAACTCGACATGGAAATTGTCAGGAGTTAAAGATTGTGAAATGAAATTTGAAATAGAGTAGCTAAGTCTCCCCGGCATTGAGAAAAATGAATTGAATTGAAATTAGACCAAGGTTGGTCATGATGAAACAAATGAATAAGTCCGGTTGATGGAGAGGCTAACTCTAGTGATTATTTTGTTCATGATTTTTAAATAAAACTAAGGACTAGGACATAGTGGAGATGTGATGAAAGTAGAAGAAAAACATGAGTATGAGGGCCAACGGATAGCGGTGTGAGAGCGATTCACAGGTTGCCTGCTTGATGCGTCAAGACAGTGCGTGGGCGCTATTCCGGAATTATCGTCCCGGTGGCGACGCTCGTGGGATGTTCGAGTGGCTATGGGTGGTGCCATTGTTCCATGGCGGAGGCTGAATTGTCCATAGGTTGCCTGCTCGATGCGTCGTGACAGTGCGAGGGATTCCCCTCCAGGCTGCCTGGACATGGGCTCATAGATCATAGGAAATCTAAGACACTACCGTAGTTACAGTAGTAGACTAAGACATAACGGGGGATTGAACCCTATCAAGATGAAGAACGAATAAGGGCTTGCCCTCGGACCTATGTAGTATGGGATGCATAGAATCCGAACAAGTGTGCATTAGTGTCATGTAACATTAATAAATGCATTAAGGATTAAGTGCACAATCACAACACGACATCAATAGGGTAGTCCCTTTAGTTTGAATTGTGACAAGTTTGTGTTTGCTAAATATGAAATGTTAAGTTATACTATTTCCGGCAAAGCGAGGACGGCCGTGTATAATGTTCGTTGGTTGAATAAATTGACGTACCCACAGTCTTATATGCAGGTAAATATCATGTTAAAGATTAAAGAGGATGGATGCTTAAAGATTACATTATGCTGTTGTATTTATATCAAATTGTTGTATTTTACTTCCGCTGTGCAAAAGAAAGATGTAATTATGATGTAAACTCTGATGTATGATGAAAAGTTTTTATTTCCCTGTAAAAGTGTACTAAAGAAAGTGAAAAGATCCTGTAGAACATCTCGAATTCAGTGTATTTGGGATTCGGGGCGTTACACACCGCGCTATCAAGGCCCTCATACTCATGTTTTCCCAGACTTCATCACATCTCCCCTTAGTGCCTGTCCTTAAGTTTTTAGTTAAAAGAATCATCACAACCTAGAGATAGCTTACCCTACCAGACTTAAATCAACACGAGAGAAAGTCAGCCCAAACTGGCTACTTCTCAAGAGATACTTAATCCACACTGGTTAGTTTATCAAATTTCTTTATTTACAATGCTGGTTACTAGGGTCTCGCCTAGCCTCTAGATTCCAACAACCATCTCACACAAGAGATCAAATAGGTTATAAAGAACCTCAACATAAACATTTCATCTTTTATTCACAATTCTCTTTATCCACTTTATGTTTATAATTCACGAAGTATTCAACTTCACAACTCATTCAATAACAATTTTCTAGATCGAATTTCTTATAAACAACTTCTTAGTTAGACACACACAACCAACAATTCACTTTTCTTTGATTAAATAAACCATTTTCATATTCATCTATATTTCAATTATAAATCTCAATTCTATTTAAAAGATAGATTCATTAGTTTCATAAAAGAGTCCAATATATATTTGTAGTTAGGATCTCCTAAAATCATCATCAATTACTTTGTCTAAATTCATTTACAAAACAGTAAATTCAAAATCAGAAAACTGCAGCTCATGCTACTTGTAAAAATCATAGAAAATTATATTTTTTATGAAACTTTGTGTTCTTTAGATCAAAATAAAGGTATACAAGTCTATTACAATTTCTTAGTTATAAGTTTCTCCAAAATATTATATCTATAACCCTAAATTCTTCGAAATCTACAGAAGGGTCGAAATATTGAAATACTGCCACTTGTTCAGTCTTGTAAAATTCATTATAAATTCATTTCTTTGTGAAAATTTGATTTCTTAGACTTTACAGAAATGTTAACGAGTATACTTTAAGTTCTTAGTTTTGACTTTTCTCAAATTACTTCATTTAAGATGTTGAAATGATCAAAATCCAAAATGTGTACAAATTTCCAGCAACTATTCAACTGCCAACCGTCATAAGTTTGGATTTTATTAAAATAGTAAACAACATCCAAATATTATGAAATTTTAAAGAGATGTTCCTAACATATACGAGGTGTTCCTATAAAAGTTTTAACTCTAGATTACATCGACTTTAATAGATATGATTTTTTGAAGTACAACTAAAACTCAAAACAACAATTTTCTTTGTATAAATTACAACTTTGTGCATAAAAATACTCAATTCTAATCATAGCATGCTATTTGTGCCTAACCACTTCAACATACTAATGAAATAGAATTTTAATTCAACAATTTAATTATATCATGAAGAAATTTCATTTAGCATGCAACAATTTTTTATGTTAATCAACCATAGCAACACATAACGGAATTATAATTACAACAACTCATGCTACATCTACTATATAAATCATCTAAGCATGCATTCCAACACACAATTAGAAAGCAAGAAGAAAACACCTACCTTACTGATGCAAAAGAAATTAAGAACTCCTAGTAAATTGCTCCTAGCCCCCAACAAGATGTGCCCTTCTCCTCCTAGCAATTTGCCAACACAAAAAACACCACTCTTTCTTTCTTTTCTCTCTTTCTTTTGTTTCTTTTATTGTACATTGTTTATGAATGAGAGAGGTATTTATAGGTCTAAATGGGTGAATGAGGGACACACCCACTACCCAAAATAAATACCCATTATCCAAAATAAATACCCACTCATAATTTACTACCACAAACCCCTACCCCTTCAAATTCTTGGCCGACCAACCCTTCATGTGCACACACGTGCCCGTGCACTCTACGTGCACACACTTTTCATTCTTTTAATCAATTGTTATTAATTCAATTGTAGATGTTTGTTACATGACAAGTGTATAGTGTTAAAAAGTGTTCATTTTCGAATAATTTATCATGGACTTATCTTTTAAATTAATTTACTTAGTGGGCTTCCAAATAGACTTTAGGCCTATGGGTTTTAATAAAAAAATAAATAAATAATACATTTGTGACAAATAAAATGAGAAGAAAAATGTGCAAGATTTTAAGAAAATTTTAGAAATAAAAATGCACATAAAAATTTATGTGCGATGCACATAAAAATAAATATTCGAAATATGAAATAGATTTGATTAACGGAGAAATATTTATAAATACTCGGAATATAACATACGAAAATATTTATTTTGATAATGTTACGAATATTCCGCGTAACGGTGAAATTTACGTAATCGACACGTATATTGAAAACACGTGCAATCCACGTAAAAACACAACGGTTAAAATTAATATTTGAGTTGGCTAAAAATATGATAAAATGAATTTTGAGATAACGAAAAACATGTAAATAATCGGAATATAAAATACGTATGACATTTATATAAAATTTTCATAACACACATTAAGCAAAATACACGTGCGTAACACACGTGAAGCAAAATTTTCGTAACTCAATTTTGCAAGGTGTTACATGGATTACATAATATGAATCTATACCTGTGTGATTTAAAATCTTCTAGAATCGTTATTCTTCTTTTGCAAACAACTCTGTTTTGTACCTTCTTCTTCTAGTTAAATCTACATTCACATGTTTTTCTCCAATTGGTATGCCCCTCAAAGACACACAACAGTACGCATTGACATGGAGGCGCCGCCCTCCGCATGAACTCCACCTACCCCGAAGCACTCTCAATCTCTCGATGATATTCGAACGTTGCAGTCTCGCTTGAATGATTCTAGTGACGAAAAACTAGATAGTGCTTTAGGAATAATGACCTTCAAACCACTTGGCCATGTTTTCCTGTTCCCCAAAGCTTGTAGAGGGGCTCAACACCTCTCCTTACCTTCATCACCTTACGACGACTTCCCTAAACTAATAGAAATCCACCTGGATCTGTGTACTTGCAGTCCAGTGCTTCAAGAGTTCTCCTGGATGTCAGGCTCTGTTTCAACAAATTAATATACATGCCCTCCCACTACAAATGCGGACGACTTTAGCGGCATTTTTTAAAATGCGATATATGGTATATGCCGACATTTTTCAAATTCCGTAATAGATTAACTTCCATTAGAGGGAAAATTATCTATAGCATCGTTTGGGGAGCCGCCGCTATAGGTATATGGTCTATGCCGGTGTTTTCCAAACGCTGTAATAGACAAACTTCCATTAGAGGGAAAATGATCTATAGCAGCGTTTACGAAATGCCGTGATAAGCCTATTTTCACTTCATTCTTAAGGGAAAAAATTAGCTATAGCAGCATTTACAAAACACCGTAGTAGGTGGTTTTCAATTTAGGCTCGTAAGAAATGCCGGGATAGATATATTCAGCTTTTTGGCATATTATTTAAAAATTTCAAATAAAAAACCCAAAAATTAATCACATATCGTAAATTTCTGTAATCACATCAAATTTAGCACATTAAATCTTGAAATCCGTAACAACATCATAACAAAAAACCAAAATTCACATATCACAATAGCTCATTAGAATACAAAATAATCTAACAGTTTTTGAAATTTTCTTTTGATGGGTTGGATTTAGGTGAAACTGAACTTGATGATCCCTCCATTTAGTCTAATTTTTTTTTCTTCAATATTTGCTTCAAGGTCCTCCTATGAACAATAAGAACATCACTCAGCTTGCAAAGCTTGTTGCAAGAAATCTATCGCATAATATTATCCCTAAAACTGGGAGCTATTTTTGGGAATTACAAGCGGCGGTGTATGCTATTTTTGGGAATTTCTATATCAACTGGAGTCAAGTTATCTTTAGTCGTCTCCACAAAGCTCACACCTCTTTCTTACCTTATGGGGCTATTCTCATTCATATCTTTAGCCACTTTAAGGTAGATTTATATTTGGAGTCTAGTGTTGTGACTCGTTTTGAAACTTTTGATCGAGCCAGTCTTGCCCGTATAAAATTGCTTCATACTCCTCCTCATTCACCTAACCGTACTGCTCTGCGTATTCCTTTGGCCACTTCCGTTCCATCTCATCCTTCTGCATCTAGTTCGTCTTCCGGTAGTCGTTCTCGTCCTACAGCTAGCTTTTCTCATCTTCAAAGTCTCTATTCGTCTATTAAATTATGGACCGTCAGGATCTTATTATGGGTCGACAGGATTCTATAGAGGCTAGTCTTTCCAACCTTACTGAGTTGTTTGTTCGGCAATTTCCTCAACCTGCTCCTGTCCCCGACAGTGACGAAGACGAAGATTGATGTATTTTGTATATTTTTGTTGTTTTTTTTGTATTGTAAGACTCTATCCTTGATTTTGGATTATGACTTTCTATTTTTTATGTTAATGTATGATTTTCTGCTCTCTCTTTGGATTGCCCTTTATGTTTTTTTGTTGATGCCAAAGGGGGAGAATTTCATGTGTTGCTTTATGATGCTTGGTTATGTACATATTCTATCTTATTATTGTGTGAATGTTCTACCTTATTTAGGGGGAGCAAATTTAACTGTATATTTGTTTCATATCTATATGTGTGTTATGAATGTTGTTTAAACTTAGTATTCTATATTGTTTAGTTATTGTGTTGTCATCATCAAAAAGGGGAAGAATGTAGATTCTTGATTTTGATGACTACAATACGATACACATACGTTCTATTCAACATGTCTCTTGCAGTGAGTTTCCAAGGCTTTCAAGGTTCGAGATCAAGCTCCAAGACATGTGTCATTCAAAGCTTCAAAGATTTTCAAGAACAAAAGAGTGTCTTCTAAATTGATGTACAAAATTGTGATGGCTTTGATGCACACACACACACACATCCCCTAGGATTAAAATAAAGCTTATTAAAAATCAAAAGTGTCAAATTCAAGTTTGTATGAGTTCAGCTGTCAAGTACCAGTCGACTTACTTTAATAAGCAGTCGATCGTTCAAGTACGAAACAGTCTGAACTTACTCAAGCGTTGAACAGTCGACTCCTTTGGCAACCCAGTCGACTGTTCGAGTAGCTTTGATATTTTTTTTAGTATTTAAATTTGATTTTTGAATTCAAATATTTTCTGCCGTTTGATGGTAGTTGGTTAACTGTTTTCCAATGACTCTGGAGTGTTTAATCTATAAATAAAGTCTAGAGTTCACTTGGAAAAGGTTACCCTATTGCATAAAACAAGTTTTTGCTTTTAATTCAAGTGTTTGTGAAAAAGAACCCAAAGTTTTCAAAGAACTCTCACTCTCTTAGACTTGGTTCTCTATTCTAAGTCTTATATAACAACAATTAAGTTCAAGACAGTGATTAGAAGTTGACCTATAGCCTCATTTCAAAAATCACATTCAAAAATCAAGGCTCTAGGTGTTGTAATTTTCAGTTTCTTTGTTGTTCACTCTCGGGTTATGAGAGTGGTCCTCTCGGTTGGAGAGAAGGATTCTTGGTGTAGAGTCAGTATTCACTCTAGGTTGTAGAGTGGGGTTTTTCTCTCTCTAATGGTGAGAGAGGTCTAAGGGTTTGGCATAGTTGTTGCCAAAGGTCGTAGGGTATTCTTGTAAATCTTTTCAAGAATAGTAGAAAATCTCAAGTGAGTTGCTTCGGGACTGTACGTAGGTCGGGAGGACCTAACCAGGATATATCGATGTGTTTGCATTGCTGATTCTCTCTGGTTTGATCTTTCTAACTTGTAAATTTAATTTTGCTGCATTTTATTTCTTTCTGTGTCTGATCAGTCGACTAGAAGCTCTATTAAGTCCACTTAAATACTCGTTGTTCTTCAAATTGATCAAGTCTCTTATTTTTGTCGAGTCAGTCGACTAGTGTCTTTGTCCCAGTCGACTTAACTCTAGTGTTATCTACCTTGCATATAGGATCCAACACTCAGGAGGCGCCGGAGGTCGAGGGTCAACGGGAGAGGAGGAGGACAAGGGGGGATTTGTCGGAGTTGGCACAGGAGAGAGGAGGTTGGGGTTTTGGGGATTTGGCTAATGGGTTGAGAGAGAGGAGAGAGGAGAGAGAATAAATGGCTTTTAGAATTTTAATTGTGCAATTTTTAGTGTTTGCAATAGAGTTGTAATTATAGGGTACAATTATGATATTGGGTTAGTGGTTTATGATCCAATAATAGTGGGTTTGGATCATGAACAATTGAAATCGGGTTTTAGGGTTCAACAAGAGATGAGTTTGAAAGCAATAGGGTTCACAATCCAATTAAATAAAATCCACAAAAATAGGTAGTTCAACAAGAAGAAAAGGAAAGCTCATGAATCAAAAATTGAAATCCAATTAGATAAATAAATAGTACAACGAAAAAAATATAAGTTGGCCCGAAAATATTTTAGGGTTCGCCAAGAACAATAGATCAAAATAATTTGATAGATGTATTTTAATAAATAATTAAGTAATAACAATTAATAGTTTTAATCATAATAAAATAAAATTATATAAGAAATTAATATTTGGGTTTAAAAATTTATTAAAATAATTCAATAATAATAATATATTTATTTTCGAACTCAAATATAAATAGTCCGTCAATAAGATATAGAAAATTCGATCAAAATACTCCGTTATTCGAAATGAATAAATTTTTTGATTAGAAATACTTTTGATACAAGATCTGAAATGAATTTATCACAAAATAACATTATAAAATAAAATTATAGGAAACACACGAAAAATACTAATTGTCGGGAATGTGGGTTACACATAATCAAGCCCCCATGTATTGCAACCTCTCCGTCAAAATGAACCCCATTGCATGGGCTCCTTTTCCTTATGTATTACGGCCTCTTTGTCTAAACAGACACTATTGCACGAGTTACCTTCTTTTACCCACTTGCTCGCTATGGCCTACATGGGACAAATTGGGCACCTTGTACAAGTTGGCCCCATTTGCTACGGCCTCTCCGTAACAGAACTGACATTTCGCAATGAACTTACTCGCTACAGCCAATGCAGCACAGATAGGATACCTTGCACAAGTGAGTCTCATTTACTACAGGCCTTTCCAGAACAAAACAGACACTTCGCAATGAACTTTATCTTTACTAAAAAAACTATCATTATGTGCTCAATCAGTTAACCTGCAATCACCTAATACAACCGACGAAGGGAACGCCCGCCTTATGATCCACCCATGGACGTATGGAATGCCAAAAAAAATTTCCTGCGACCTGTTACAGGCACACTTCTCTCTGCTTTCCACATGAAAGGTGATCACTCCTAAAATCTTGGATGTCTTCTTTGTCCTAGGACATGCAACTTTCGCCTTTCTCACTCTGCTCGCTCAGGAGGGACATATCTATTGACACCCATATTTTGGGGTCAAAAGTGCCACAGCGATGGCAGATTCCCAGATTCTGGTTTGCTCTGACTACTGGGACCGTTTTGCACCCCCTGGGCCAAATCCCCAGGTCATTTTGCATTTTATATCTCATCTGCAATTTCATTTGCATGTTATATTTAGCTAGGTTCACAACTCCTTCCCATTATAAAGAGATCCTTGAATGACGAGATTTTGGTTATAACCTTTTCCGTGGGGATTCCTAATCGAAAGACCAAAATTATTAACGAACTCAATGGCCTAAATCACCCCAACTAACTGATTTCACCAATCCCTCATGATTCAACTGCTAAAAGTGCAATTGCTCTTCTTTTTGAAGTCCTTGTCTAAATACGAAGCCAACAAGATAATTTTCACCCCATTCAGACACTCGTACCTCCAAGTCAATCTCAAATGTCCAATCGTCCACCCAAAAGTCAACCCATTAACCCGATCGTTAATATTCGCGATCTCCATATGTAAGATCCCACAAAATAGTATATAACTATTTTTTACATTATTCCGTGAACAATTCAGAGTCGAATGTATTAGTGGATTCTTCTCAATTTTAATTGAATAAATATTGAGACATTATTTAATATATTTTGAACCCGACAATGGTAAAATTGTTAAGCAGGAGTTTGAATAATTTCTCAATTGAATTGTACGTTGTCTAAACTATAATCAAGACAGAACATATAATGTTTCTGTAATAATAAACTATTTTACATACATACAAACATTTTATTTTGAGTATAGCTATGCTTGTCTTGATGTGTATAAATATATTATGTATGCATTTGTTTTGAGATGTGTACGTGTGTATGTATATATGTATAATTATCCACACAAATAAAATCCTAAGACCACTAATTAAAACCCTAAACCATTAGTGAAACTATGGGCATGTTTTGGGTGTGCTTCCCCCCCCCCCCCCCTCCCCCTCTCTCTCTCTCTCATTGACCGGCCTCCATTTCCCCTCTCCTTATTTAAACCCCAAAATGCTCATTTTACATCTCCTTCTTTACTTCTAACCTTACAATCTTCATGCTTAAAAAATCCCCCCCATTTTCTTCTAAATTCCTATACTCCCAAAATATTTATTTCATCAAGCTTGGGCTAAGAGGAGGGCAAGGATCTTGGAGGAGAATATTTGAAGAGGAGAAGAAAGCTTAGGTGGAGAGCTAGGAGAAGGAGCCAACAGGGAAGAAGATTGAAGAAGGGAATCAACAAGATTCAATTGTGGGTGTCTTTCTAAACTCTATGCTTGTGGTTTTTTTTGTTTTTTTTTAGGTATGTATGATGAAAATTGTTGATTTGAGGCTATCTAAATGGAATGAATGAGTTTTTTATGTTCAAACTTATGTTCTTGAGCTAAGAATGCTAATTGTTGGGAAAAGATATGATCTTGTGAAGAATTAACATGAGATGATTAGAAAATTCATAACTTTGTGCTATGATGGACTTTAAACTTAAATTTTTTATGGTATCATCCTAAATATGTCCCCATGAACTTCACCAAATTTAGTAAGTTTTGGATATGGTTTGATATTTTAATAAATTTGAATATGTTGCTGGTGTGGGATAAAATTTCTGCTGTGTGTGAATTTAACATGCTTGACTTACAAAACTCATATCTCCTTTTATATCATGAATTAGAGTTGAAATTTTTATGCATGATTCTTATATGTGTCTGCAGAAATTTCACCAATTTTGGTATTTTTTTTATAGATAATTTGATATTTAACAAAAATCATGTTTCTATACTCCGATAAAATTGTTTAAGCTCTATTTTCATTATGAGTACTAGTTACCTTAGAAAGAATAAATCCATGATTAAAGGGAATTTGAACTGGAAATATTTACAGTGGTATCCTAACTCAGTGTGGAAAATTTCCACCAAGTTTTATAATTTTTGAATTAGCATTGTTATCTCAAAAAAATACAACTTGCTGCTATTGTTGAGAAACACTACTGTTGTTGTCTGAAACTTTACATCCAATTTAAATTATCATATCATTTTGTACACTTAGGATTCTTGGATAAATTTTTGATATATGGTGACTCTATGTGCCTGGGATAGTCCTACCAAATTTTATAGACTTTTGAGATCATTTGTTATTTTTAAAGAGTTTTATTGCGCGACTGGTTGATACTTCTATAAGTTTTGGAAGTTTTTGCATGCTCCTCGGTTTTGGCTATTTTTCTTCATCTAAATGATCTATTTTGAAGAAATCCCCAACTAAGAAGTTAAATTAGACTTAATTATATTTCTAAAGAATCAAAGAACTTGAAATTTCATTGTGTATGTGATTTATGATGATTTTTCCAAGTTGCATCAGCTGAAGGTTGAATAGCTAATCTCACTGTTTCGGTTGAATGTATGTTTCCATCATAATATGGCCTTAGAATGAACTTAGAATGATGTTTATCTAAACTTTTGAATCATGTTTCATCATTTTTTAAGTTTGACTTGTTAGTGTCTATTAAATTGAAGTGGGATTGGCTATACATTAGTTTGTTATTTGCCTAGGGTAATGGTGATCACCCTAGGATTGTCAATCCATTTAAACCTTGATAGTCAGTGCCCTTGTCACCTCGAGATGCTGTGGATGAAGACGAAGACATTCTTCGTATGCTGGCAGGTCGCTATCCATGGAGGGATTGATCGCAGAACAGAGACGGGGTCGAGATCCAAGCAAGAGGGTGATTGGCGATTGACAGAGGTCGAATCACAAATATCGTTAGGTCAAGTTTGGGCCAAATTGGGCCAAATCTTGAGCCTAGTCTGGGGGCCATATTGGTTTCCCCCTAGGGCCTTGTGAAAGTGGATACAGAACTAGCTAATAATATCCTGTAAATTAGTAACAGATTTATGTATTGTTAAGATAGACACTAGTCGGGTGGTTGTACTCGCCTATCAAGGAGACATGTGCGGTGCCTTCTCACTTGTTGGGAGCATGGGTTGTGTGATCTTGTCTATTAATTTTTGGAGTTTAGTGATGGGAACGAGACGCGGACATAAGTTGCAAGTCCTATCGGAACTTAGGAGATGGGCCCTTAAGCTTCTGTCTATATTCTGAGTTATCAGTACGAATGGGGAGCAAGAGTTTAACTCTGTGGCCGTTGGTGGAGTAGGGGTGGCCTACGATTCACCGTATGTACTTTGGTAGAGGAAGGAATGGTGAAGGACCATAATTCGGGCAGAGCTGCGGTGGAAGTTGAATGTAACCAGCCTGACCGGGAATGAAGGAAGACCATTATCCTTTCAAAGTGGAGAAGGACCATGATTTGAACTAACATAGTGACCACTGCCGTTCAAAGTGGATAAGGACCACTATCCGATCGCAGTAGCTGGGATAGACTGCACCAATTGCAGACTTTACCATTCACTAGATAATTTCAGAAACAGGAAAGAGTACAAGAGTAGGTTGCATCGTGAGGGATCGAACCCTACAATAAGAAGAAAGCGAACTCTTTGGAAAATATGTTTCCATTGAAGTTGTATTTGGAAAAGTAGTATGGGATGCATACGTTTCCAAAAAGATTGCATTAGATTAAGTGCATTGCGTGCAATTGGATTTGTGCATTAGAATCTAGGGCATGGTATACAGTAACACTTGTGATTTAACTACATATTTTTCTTTGTGCATCAAATTTTTGGTGTTTTGGAGAGTCACTGGTTTTATCAGCTTTGCATCATTTGCATTCAAATGATGTGCCCACATTCTGATTAGTTGTAGGACTACTGGGTCATGGAAGTAAGAGACTCGAGCTGCGTGGAGCTTCCAAGCGGAGATTATAAATTTTGTACATGTAATTTTTATTGATGTAATCTATGGTGTAAATTACTGATGTGAATTCATGATGTATTTATCTAATGAACAAATTGTACTTGTAATAACAATTGTGGTAATATAAGTTTTTAATTTCCAATGATTTTATGTGTTTGGACTCATTTGAAGGAAAAATTCTAGCTTGTGTCTCGAGTTCCGAGTATCGGGGCTCGGGGCGCTACATCATAACCAAAACACTCCGTTTTCCATAACATCCCTAACGCCATCAAAAATCCTCCGATCAAACATGCCAAAAGCTCATAGTGTTTTGGAAAGCCCAATTGCATGACCTAGTAGGACCCAGAAACACCTTTATCACAAGCATGCTCAAAACATGACATATTATATATGAAACTAATCGTTCATCTCCATGAATCCAATGGTACTCTTGAATTCTCATTCCCATGATCCAACAGTGTGTTATTCCCAAAACACTAATTGAGTCGAAAAACGTCGAAATCAGATCCAATGTCAGTCGTTTTTATATGTAGAGACAACTAAACCCACTTTCGGCTATGGCAGACTGTACAACAGTGCCAAAGTAGTTAGAAAAGCATAGTCGCCATCTGATCAAAGTTGCACCAACTTTGGCTTAGAGCTGGCGCCCGCCTGCACAGCCTGGCACTGTCTAGGCTTTAAGCCAGCTCACCCACTCCGTAGCTTTGGCACCTTCCAGGCAGCTTCCCACTCTAGTTTGGGTATTTTCTGGTTCATTTCCATCCACGTATTTGCCTCAAAATATGCACTTCCATCATACAAAAATCATTTATAAATACCCCCCTAACTTCCACCATTTCAAAGGGGTCAAAAATGAGGGAAAATCTAAGGTTCGGGTTAGGATTTTTGGAGGAAAAAAAAATGGATTTTCTCTTAGATTTATCCACTAAAAGTTACTCTTATCATCTTTTTCTCTAGGTTGTTCGGCTCTTAAAATGGAAAATAGCTAGAACTCATCTAATCAATAGGTGTTGTTCTATCTTTTCCTTCATTTTAAATAGATTAGTCACTCATCTTCCATCATATTTCTCTTTTTATTTTCTTTTATTTTGGGAGCTAGAAGCTTTAGGAGCAAGGAAAGCCCACTTCAAAGGGGAGTTTCTCAAACTCTTTCTTATTCTCTCTCTTTTATTTATTTTATTTTAGCATATATTGCATGAAAGATAGTTCTTTATCCATAAAGATCCCACCTTTCCTTCATTTCCACTCTCTACTTTGCATAATAAATTAGTCTTAATTGGTTTTTTTGTTATTTTGTAGTATAGGAATTGCTAGTTTTTATTAGGGTTAGTCTCTACTTTCTCTAGTTTGTATTCTAGCAATGTTAGTTTAGATCTTGCATATTTCCTTGCTCTTTTTAGTTCATACTTGCTCTCTACATTTCTAGAGAAACAAGTTTACATTAAAAATTGCTTCTTTTCATCTTAGATTGCATATTTAGCCTATTTGCACTTGCATTCACATCTTCTGCAAAAAGATTGTATATTTTGTATGTTTGCATGATTAGCTTTGCACTATTAGTATAAACATTTGATAGTGCATGCATACATGCTTGGGAAGTCAGCGGTGATGAAGTATGGTGTAGTAGGTGGGAGTGAAGAATTTCCCACATCGGAGGATTTAAGTGAGATAAGAGTGTTTATATAATATTAGCCAATGATAAAAGGTTACCAATTAGTTATAGCACCTTTTGTGAGGCAGTGTCTATGGTGGAGCGCGGATTAGGTTTTGTTTTTGCGTATGGCTAAGCGGGTCTCGGAGCATTACAGATAGTATTAGAGCCGACTTTCGACACCGACTGTGGGTAGGCATGGGTCAGATGTACGCCTGAGATGGAACTAGGACAGTATGCTTATATAAAAACCATGGGCAGTACGATAGCAGAAACAGGGTACTCCACTTCACAGCAGCTAGAAAGGCAATCATTTGCTAGATTGCATGTTCCGAGCTTAGCGAGGATGCTAAGATCTTAAGATGAGGTGTATATAATACCCTGTGTGTGTGTGTGTGTGTATATATATATATATATATATATATATATATACACGTGCGTGGGCCTTGAGTATATATATGAATTATATAATATATATTGGCCTTGAGTATAAAGTGGTGGCTAGTTGTGTTGGTTTGAAGTGGGGCCTGGGGTTACAATATTGTAGTGCATGCATACATGCATGGGAAGTCATCAAGTGAGGTGATCAGGTGATGAAGTATGGTGTACTAGGTGGGAGTGAAGAAAGATCCCACATCGGAGGATTTAAGTGAGATAAGAGTGTTTATATAATATTAGCCAATGATCAAAGGTTACCAATTAGTTATAGCACCTTTTGTGAGGTAGTGCCTGTGGTGGGCCGTGGATTAGGTTTTTTGTTTTTGCGCATGCGAGCAGGGCTCGGAGAGTTACATTTTTATAATTGACATAATCTCCCTTATTTTACCTACATCTTTTCACTTTAGGTTGTTAGTTGAGGATTATACTTCTAGTTTATTCCTTACTACAATGCTAACACCTTTAGTCTACTGCTACATTTTTACTCGATTTTCATGTTTTACACACATATTTTCACTCCATAGAGGGTAGAGAGGAGAGGCTTATCTCTACCCTCCCCTCGTTGGACCATCGACGTGGTCAGATTCCCTACCATTTCATCTTATATTCTACTTGGGATAGATACTACACTACTGTTGATTAGACATGTTTCTTTCTTTGTTTTGTAGGGATTACGTACACATCCTGCGGGTTGATTAAAGCTCTAGTTGGTTAGCAGATTGGCGTGTTAGCTTACATAGTTTCCATGAGAGTTTATACCGTGGAAAAGCCTACATCATCTCCCCATTAGGCACTTGGTGTTGGGTGGCGATCACGATCACTTAGTGTTACTTGCAGTGGTGTGGGCCGATGGTACAATAGTCTATCATACACACTTCATAGCTCCAAGTCCAGGCTAGCATATAGAAAGATCGTCAGGACCTCTACGTCAACATCATTCCTCATCCATAGGATATTTTTAGGAGCTCACACTAACTTGATTTCAAGGAGATGCCCAACCTTTAGCCAATCAATGAAATATTGCCTCCAATCTTCAATAGAGTTGTTGGTAAGTACTTCTGCTGAGATATTAGTTTATCTGGTTCGCCAAGACAAACTAGCGTTATGCGCCCAGGGGACTAATGCATGAGAAAGGTCTCCATTTGGGGAAGATAGGTTTTCACCTGCCGGGACTTCGGGGTTTGGTTGCTTGCCATAGATGGTGATCTCCAACCGGTAGGAGGCTTGCTGTGAAGTAATCGCCATGTAGTGGAGGCTGTTCTCCTACTGGTGGGATGCTTAGAGTATGTTTAGGACTGCAACACCCCGAATTCCAAATAAGACCGAATTCGAAGTTCCACGGGATCTTTACACTTCTCTTCGTACAATTTTACAAGGAACTAAAAACTTTTATTACATCAGAGTTGCATTTAAACAGCGGAAGCAAAATTTACAACAATTACATGAATGAAATAAAACAACACTTGAATAATTCTTTAAGCATCAATTCCTCCTTAGTCTTTTTCATTCACTTTATCCTTCATATAAAGTGTGGGTACGTCAGTTCATTCAACAGACGCAAGGATATAATACATCAATTTTTCTTACTTAGAAAGCACATATTTGTCACAAAACAAAGCTACGGGGACTATCCTATTGATGTCGTGTGTGAATGTGCACTCAATCCTTAATGCAATTATTTATATTACATGACACTAATGTGCACTTGTTCGGATTCTATGCATCCCATACTACATAGGTCCGAGAGCAAACCCTTAACCGTTCATCATCTTATAGGGTTCAATCCCTTGCCATGAATTAAACTACTACGGTAACTACAGTAAATATTCTAGATATTCTATGAGTTACGAGCCCATATCCTGACAGCCTGGAGGGAAATCCCACGGCATGACAAGATGCATCGTGTAAAACCTATGGACAATTCAACCTCCTTCATGGGACATGACACCACCCGTAGTCACCAAACACTCCACAAGCATTGCCTGCGGTACGAACTCCTGGAGATGTATCCATGTCATGACACGACACATCTTGCAGACAGCCTGTGAATACTCTCACATCGCTGCTCCGAGGCCCTTATACTCGTATTTTTCTCTTACTTTCATCACATCTTCACTATGTATCTAATCCTTAGTTGTTTGAATCATGAATAAAATCAATACCCTAGAGTTAGCACTCCCTCTATACCAGTCTTAACCAACAATTCAACAATATGACCCAAACTTAGTCTTTTCATTTCAATATCTTATCTCAAAAGAATTTATTCAATACTTGTATAAGGCTTAGCTATACTCTAGCCTTTAATCTCATTTCATGTTCATAGAATTGAGTATTCACACTCATAAAATCTTTTTCATAATTCAATATAATCTTCTATTTCACTTTCATATACTAATTCATGCATAAACAATAAATACATTTTCAACTTGTCACATTCATCTTTTATTCTTTCACATAATTTCTTTTATTCTCGTAGTATCAATCTTAAGTTCAAAATCACACATACAAATTTTCCATTACACAATTCTCATTTCAACGCTTTATTACAAATATTTTACACAAAATATTCATTTTTCTTTATCTAATCAATAATTTAATTTAATAATTTTTATTAATTTCTTTCTTGAAATAGTCTCAACTTCTCACTTATAATAAGCCAAAAGTTATAGGAAATTACTCATGAAGTCTAGACATTATTAGAATTTTTCTAGTATTTTCCCCAATTTTTAATTCACTCTAAGAGCTCTTAAAATATTAAAACCCCAAAAAATTATATTTCTAATCAAAACCCCAGGATCAGGTTTCGAACCCCAAACCCTAGACCACACGGCACTATAGTGACCGCACTGTGGCACCACCAAAGACCACAGAGTCCAAGGCGCCAAGGTGATATCAGATGGGTTAAATTCAATATAAGTCAATTCTGTGCTATTCGGTATTTTTAAAAAAAGAAAATAAAAAGGGCTCTGCCCAGTTTCGAACTCACAACCAAAGACTAACCCAGCACTACAGTAAGCGCTCTAATATGCACCACAAGACCAGTAGGTCCAAGTGACTCACCCATCTTAAAAATGGGTTGGGTTGCTTATGATTCAGTTATCTGTTTATTTCTAACTTTTCATAATTCAAAACTTTTTTTTAGTTCTTTTCTTCTCTTTTTGTATCAAAATTTCCAGATTACAAACAATAGAGATTTACAATAAAACAATATTTTAATAATAATTAATTGACTTGAAAAACATGAATTCTTAGTTCTATTTTATGTTCTATGTCCATAATTTCGACATTAAGAACGTTCACAAATCTTAAATAATTTATAATCAAAATTTTCACAAAAGACTACTTTTTCTTTTTATTTTACTTGTTGTTATTCTACAATATTTTTAGAACACAAATTTCCCCTTTCCACATTATTATCACATTAATTTAGACAATAAGGTTTCAATGGTGCATTTAATCAACTAGTCTCATAAGCACAATTTTCTTAAATTTAACATGGCTCAAACATATATTTCATGACAACATGATAAACTCTAGCATGGTAATCACAATTTTTATCAACTAGCCATCAATCTACCAAGCATTCACTTTATCTACAATTTACCTCTATTTAAACAAACATGTGGCCAATCTACTTAGTTTTTCTTAGCAAATTTTATCAATCCAAACCCTAGCATGATGTCTAAAGTAGAAGCACGAGAAATCACCCAAAATAAGTATAAAGCTCCTAGAAATCTCCTAAAACACACGAATGGATCCTTCTCCTCCTAGATTGTGCCACCAAAAGTCTCCTCCTCCTTGTGCTAGATGGAACCCGATCCCTCTCTTTGCTCCTTGGTGTAGGTCGGCCTCTCTTGGAAGAACACACACACACACACACACACACACACACACACACACAAAATCCCTTAATCTTTTACTCACCAAAAACTCTCAATCTTTTTTACTCACTCTTGTTCTTTTCTTTCTTTCTTTATCAAATTTTCTAGTGCACTACATGAGAAGAATGAGGGGGGTATTTATACTTTTTTGAAAGCAAAAATAGATGGCTAGGATTGATCTAGATGGTTAAAGATTAAGGCCTAAGATGTATTAGGGAGTTGTAGCAACCACCCATGTACACATAACCACCCCAATCCACTACACCACTTCCCCCATCTCTCTTGCTCCCATCCGGCCAACACTCCCCATGCCCCAAGGCACGTGCTAGTGCAATGCACGTGTCTTCCATAGTACCCCTAGTTACTAGTTGTTCATGATTAGTTAATTAATTGTCTACCAAATTAGTCTACACTACATGTTATGACAATTAAAAGATAAATTAATTAGTGGGCTCAAAATTAGTGGGCTTTAGAGCCATAGGCTATTAATAAAAATAATTAATTAATTAGGGTGGGCTAGATTAGACAATTAGGCCTAGACTTTTTAAGAATAAAAGAAAAAGGATTTAAAAATACTTGTTCATGCTATGGAAAGAAATAATTTTCTAAGGAAAAATGCACAAGAATTTGTACGTGCAACACACGTAAAATCAACAAACTCTTATTTTAATTATAAATGAAAATTCAGGATGTTACAAGGAGACTGGTCATGCATACCTTCGTTAGGTTGGACTGCTTTCTCCATCTTTGAGGGGAGGAATGTTGGGGTGAGCACATGGTTGCTATTGACTCTTATCTGTAGCCTATCTTCATTAGGGTTAGTGAGTTCTTTTACAATTTGAGCAAGGGCACCTGCTTGTCCGTTCTCCACTCGATTGATTCCCTCCAGCCAGATATTGGGGATCTCCCTCATGAGCTAGAGAACTTTCTCATGGCATAGGACACGTTCAAGCTTTAGCACTTTGAATTCTCCAACAACTTGGTTGATGATAAACTATTAGTCATCGTGGACAACTAGGTCATAGATTCTCATGTTCACAGTTATTTCAAGACCTGCAATTAGTGCTTCATACGCGGCTCGCCTATTTTAGGGAGAAGGAATATCGAAGATTCCAACTCTTTGGTCCTACGAGTGGTCCTACGAGTGGGGATTTAGTTGAAGATTTTCTCTGAGGATACACCGTCGAAGTACAAGGTCCAAGGGACTTTTGTTGTTGTAACACCCCGAATTCCAAAACATACTAAATTCGAGTTCCACAGGATCTTTACACTTCACTTCGTAGAATTTTACAAGGAAAATAAAAACTTTTGTTACATCAGATTTACATTTACTGTAACACTTATACATCGGAAGCAATTTTACAACAATGAATGAAATACAACAACAATTGAATAATCTTTAAGCATCAATTCCTCCTTAATCTTTTTCATGTACTTTATCCTGCATAGAAAACTGTGGGCACGTCAGTTCATTTAACTAACAAAATATTATACACGGCCATTCTCTCTATGCCGAAACAGTATAAAGATTCTCAATACTTAACAAACCACAAACTTGTTCACAGACAGAGCTAAGGAAACTATCCTATTGATGTCGTGTTGTGAATGTGCACTTAGTCCTAAATGCAATTATTTATGTTATATGACACTAATGCGCACTTGTTCAGAGTCTATGCAGCCCATACTACATAGGTCCGAGGGCAAGCCCTTAACCGTTCTTCATCTTGTAGGGTTCAATCCCTCACCATGACTTAATCTACTACTGTAACAATGGTAAGTATCCTAAATGTCCTATGAGTTACGAGCTCATGCCTAAGCACCCTGGAGAGAATCCCAACGCACTGTCACATGACTCACCATGCAAGCATCATGTGGTGATTTACCTCCTACCATAGACATGACACCACCCGCAATCACCAAACACCCCATGAGCTTCACCACCGGGACGGTACTCGGGAGCAGTATCCATGCCCTACTCATAACGCATCATGAGGCATCCTGAGAATACTCTCACGCCGCCAATCCAATGGCCCTCATACTCATATTTTTCTCTTACTTTCATCACATCTTCACTATGTAACTAGTCCTTAATTTAATTGAATCATGAAAAAAATCAATCCCTTAGGGTTAGCACTTCCACTATATCGGTTTTATTCATTCATTTCACATGACCCAAATCTTGGTCTTTTTATTTTCAAATATCATCTCAACATTTCTTTCATTGCCGATACGAGGCTTAGCTACACCCTAGTTCTTAATTTCAACTCATAATCACAACATCGAGTTTTTCATACTCATAAAGTCTTTTTCATGATTAACAATAATCTTCATTTCATATTCATAGCATTTGTATATTCATATTCTTTCATAATTCATCAAGTCATTCAATTTCAATTTCATGTACAATATCATGCATAAACAAATAAATTCAACTGGTCATATTCATAATTCATTCTTTCCACATAATTTCCTTATTCTCATTTTATCAATACTAAATCTAACATTCATACTTTCATTATCAAAACTCTTTTCAAATCATCTTTTAATCAATACATTTTTCTTTTTTTGAGGACAATTTAAATTGACAATTTATAGTAAATTCTTTCATGTAAAAATAGTCTCAACTTCTCATTTATACTAGACCAAGGGTTATAGAAAATTTATCTCATGAAATCAGGATATCATTTGAACTTCAGGACAGTCGACTGTCAAAACATTGCCAATCGGCTGTTCTGCGAGAATTTAAAAATCGAAGACAAATAATCAGGGCAGTCGACTGTTACAATATAGTCGGTCGACTGTTCTGCAAAGAATTAAAACTCGAAAACAAATAGTCAGGGCAGTCGACTGTTACAATACAGTCGGTCGACTGTTCTGCAACTAGAATCCGAAATTTATTACCTGACAGTCGACTATCGACTCTAATTCAGTGACTATCGATTGCACCAGGTTGTAATTTAGGGTAAATCATGGATACTTTTTTTTTACATTGAAAATAAGATCACAATTTTCACATTATTTATAATCAAGGTTTTCGCGAAATAATATTTTGAGAACACAAGTATTCATCTTTCTACATTGATGATGCTTAAATCTAGACAATCAAATTTTTCATGATGCATTTAATCACAGTTTGTCTCATAAACATAAATTTCTCCGTAAAGCATAATTCACAAACACATAGCAAAACAACATGAAAGACTATAGCACTTTAGTTCACAATTTATCAACTAGCAATCATTTTATCAATCATTCTCTAAATTTTCATTTGATCTCTAATTAATCAAACATGAGTCCAATTTCACTTAGTTGTTTCTTAGTAATTTTATCAAATCATTCCTAGCATGGTATCTAGATTTAGAAGCATGAGAAACACCCACCTATTTGGAGAAAATGAAATGAAAGCTCCTAGAAATTCCTGGAATGCAAGAAAGTGGCCTCCTCTCCTAGATTGTGTTGCCAATTGTCTCCTCCATGATGCTTCATTGGAACCCGAGCCCACCTTTGCTCCTCTGATGCTGGCCGACCTCTACTTGAGGGAACACACACACACAAGCACACTCTAATCTTTTACTCACTAACACTTCTCAATCTTTTCTCACTTTAATCTTTTCTCTCTTAATAATTTTTTTTAGTGTACTAATGAGAAGAAAACTAGGGGTATTTATACACTTTTAGGATGAGAAAAGATGGATAGGATTTAATCAAGGGGTTAGAGATCAAGGATCAAGATGAAATTGGAAGTTGTAGTAACTTCCATGATCTCATAACCACCCCTTAACTCAACTCCACTCTCCCTCTCTTCTCTAGCAACAATCTGGCGTACCCCTAGGGTGTGTAATGCACACACTAGTGCATGCACATGCCCCAACTAGTGTCCCCTATTAAAAGTTGTACATTATTAATTTATTTATTGTCTACTAGTTGTGTCTACATCACATGTTATGACAGTTAAAAGGATAATTAATTTGTGGGCTTTCAAAATAGTGGGCTTTTAGACTCATGGGTCAAAATAAAATATTTAATTAATTAGGTTGGGCTTAAATTAGAAAAACAAGCTTAGGATTTTTAAAAATAGGCTTCTAGAAAATAAGGAGAAAGAGAGAAAACAATTATTTGTTCATATTATAAAAGATAATTTTATAAGAAAACATTTATAAAAAATTTTGTACGTGCACAACACGTAAAATCAATAATTTCTCATTTAATAGAAATTCAGGGTATTACAACACTCCCCCCTTAGAATAGTTCCGTCCCTGGAACTATAATTAAAGGATGAGAAACAAAACACAATAAGAAGAAATAAAGAAAAATACAAATCTAACAAAGAGCTGAGGATGATCATGTAACCTCTCAGCATAGACACATGAAAGACGTTGTGCACCTGAGACGACTCTTCCGGTAACTCAAGCTGGTAAGCAGTTTTCCCGATCCTTTTCAATATCTTATACGAGCCTATGAACCTCGGGACTAACTTTCCACCCTTGCCAAATCGGATCACGCCTTTACTGGGCGATACCTTCAGAAAGACAAAGTCACATTCCTCAAACTCAAGGTCCTTTCTTCGGTTGTCTGCATAGCTTTTCTGCATACTCTGAGCTTCCACCAACCTCTTCCTAATCAGATCAATCTTTCAAAGGTTTGCTGCACAATCTCAGGCCCAAACATTTGCCATTCTGAAACTTCGAACCAACAAACAGGTGTTCTGCACTTCCTGCCATACAAAGCTTCGTACGGCGCCATCCCAATACTAGTCTGAAAAAAGTTATTGTAGGCAAACTCCACCAAAGCTAGATGTCTTTCCCAACTGCCTCCAAAGTCTAGAACACAACACCGAAGCATATCCACAAGAATATGGTGGACTCTCTCGGTCTGCCCATCGATCTGAGGATGAAAAGCAGTGCTAAAATCCGTCTTGGTACCCAAAGCTGTTTGAAGACTCCTCCAGAAATGCAAAGTAAACCGCGTATCTCGATCAGACACAATAGTTAACGAAACAGCATGAAGCCTAACGATCTCCCGACATACATCTCAGCTAACTTGTCCATCAAAACAGTGAGTTTCATTGCCAAGGAGTGAGCGGACTTGGTTAGTCGATCGACTATGACCCAAATCGCATCATTGACCTTTGAACTCTTGGGAAAGCCCATAATGAAATCCATACTATTGTTATCCCACTTCCATTCCAGAATAGGTAATGGTTTCAATAGACCTCCGGGTTTCTAATTCTCAGCTTTGACTTGTCGACAAATCTCACACCTCGCCACAAATTCAGCCATATCCTGCTTCAAACCTGACCACCAGAAATGCGGTTTAATGTCCTTGTACATCTTAGTACTCCAAGGGTGTACCGTCAAAAGAGTAGAATGCACCTCCTGAAGAATACTCTCTTTCACGTCCGACTGATCCGGAACACACAGCCTCTCTCCAAACCACAACACTTCATCCCTGATTTGAAATTCGAGCAACCTGCCTGCAACAACCTGCTCCTTCATCTTCTGAATATCGGCATCTTCCTTCTGACTTGCAATAATCCTTTCATTCATTGTAGGCTAAAGCCTCAACTGAGCTAAGGATGCTCCCAAGCCTTGTAAAACAACTTCAATACCAGCCCGATCTAACTCCTCTGCAAGATGCCTCTGAGTTGTAATCAAACTGGCCAAATTGCTCTTGCGGCTAAGTGCATCAGCAACAACATTAGCCTTCCCAAGTTGATACTTGATCTTAGGATGCATGTCCTCAAGCACCTCCAACCATCTCTGCTGCCTCAGATTCAGATCCTTCTGCTGATAGATGTATTTCAAGCTTGTGTGGTCCGTGTACATGTTCAATTTCTCACCATACACATAGTGTCTCCATTTCTTTAAGACAAAGATAATTGCCGCCAACTCTAGATCATGAGTCGGATAATCTTCTCATGCGGTTGTAGTTGCCTAGACCCATAAGCGATTACTTTTCCTTCTTGCATTAAGACACAACTAAGCCCACGATGTGAAGCATCGCTGTAAACATCGTACTCAACACCTGCTCTAGGCAACGCCAAAATAGGTGCAGTAGTCAGCTTCTCTTTCAACTCCTGAAAGCTTGCCTCGCACTGCTCGGTCCACTTGAAGTTTACATTTTTCTTGGTCAAGCCAGTGAGTAGCACGACTAACTGAGCATAACCTGAATGAATCTCCTGTAGTATCAGCTCAATCCAAAGAAACTCCTGATTCCCTTTAATATAGTAGACCTTGCCTAATCTCACACTGCCTCTATCTTCTGAGGATCAGTTGCCACTCCCTCCTTAGAAAGAATGTGACCTAGGAATGCCACTTCAGATTTCCAAAAATTGCACTTGGATAACTTGGCATACAACTCCTGCTCTTCCACCTTCTTCAAAACTGCTGCTAGATGCTCTGTGTGCTCCTCCCCCGACTTGGAGTACACAAGAATATTTTAGATAAACACCACGACGAAAGAATCAATGAACGGCCTCAGAACTCTGTTCATCATGTCCATAAAGATTGCAGGTGCATTCGTCACTCCAAATGGCATAACTAAGAATTCGTAATGCCCATGTCGAGTTCTAAATGCAGTCTTAAGCACATCTTCAGCTTTCACTCGAACCTGATGATATCCTGATCGAAGATCTATTTTGGAGAAAACAGCAGCTCCTTGTAGACGATCGAACAAGTCATCAATTCGATGAATAGGATACTTGTTCTGAACAGTGACCTTATTCAGCTCTCGGTAATCGATACGCATCCTCATCGATCCATCCTTCTTCTTTACCAAAAGCACCGGCGCTCCTCAGGGTGACGCACTCGGTTGAATAAAGCCATTCTCCAATAGTTTCTCAATCTGCCATACACCTCATCCTGCTCCACCAAAGCCATCATATACGGTGTCTTTGAAAGGGTGTACTCCATGCCTGAATAGTGATGCTGAACTCCACATCACGATGCGGGGGTAACCCAGGCAAATCTTTCAAGAATACAGTCGGATAATCTCGAACCACCGGAATTTGCTGCACCACTATAGGAATCCCTTTCTTCTGGCTGATAGTGACCACCAAATTTGAACATCTCCTCTTTCCTTGGAAAGTGACTTCAGGTCCACCTGTAGCCTTCACTGTTACTACCTTGGTCTTACACTCGATGCTCACACTATACACCGACATCCAATCAATGCCATTGATAACATCGGCTCCCAAGACATTCAGTTTGATCAGATCAATCCTAAAAATTCTATCTCCAATCACGATCTTGCAGTCCGCATAGTACCGATCAGTGGTTAGAGTCTCCCATGACGGAGTAACTACTGCTAAAATCTTGCCTAGAAATATCTTCGGTTCCACTCCCAGAACTTTAGCGAATTTAGGAGATACAAAAGTATGAGAGAATCCAGTATCGAACAACACAACAGCTTTCTTTCCATTCAAATAAAGTTTTCTTGTTACATAACACGCACTCGTTACATAACAGTTTACTAAATAAGCGGGAAAAGAGACAACAGAAAAGCACTCCTAAACACCTTCACTCGTACCAGTGATGACGTGATCCACTTCATCAGTGTCAGCTTTAGTCAAGGCAAATACTCGCCCCTACTGGTATGGCTTCTTCCCAGTTTGCTGAGTTGGTCCATTACGGGCGACATCCTGCAGCTTGGGGCAATAAGACTTGTAATGGCATGTCTCTCCACAGTTGAAACAAGTCACAGGAGGTCTCACCGAAGGATTCCTAAGTCTTCCCGCCACATGAACAGCATTTGCACCCGTAGGTTTGAACCTTTGAGCTAGCGGCTGTCCCCTGACATTTCCAGCAACTGCAGGCCTCTTCCCCACATTCCAGTTGTTCCTTCGATTCTGAACAGCATGGAACTGCTCCATGTCCGCCTCAGTGGTTGCAGCTCGCTTGACCAACTTGTCAAACCTTCTAATACCGAGAGGTATCATCCTGGATTTCAGACTTGGCCTCAAACCATGCTCAAACTTTCGAGCCTTCTTTGCCTCATCCATCACCAGTTCGGGTGCATAACTAGAGAGCTGAGTGAACCTTGTCTCATACTCCCTAACCGACATGACACCTTGTTGCAGTGCCAGAAACTCTATGGCCTTCATCTCCTGGATATCTGATCGAAAATAATGACTGCGGAATTCCTCCAAAAATTCCTTCCAGCCAAGAACAACATCTCCCATCGTCCGCTTCATCGACTGCCACCATACAGCCGCATCCTTCTCGAACTGCAGCGCAGCCAACTTCACCTTGCTGGCCTCCGGAGTCTCCAAGACTTTGAAGATAGTCTCTACCTGTCAGATCTAGTTGCCAGCCGTGTCAGGGTCTGACTTTCCCTAAAATACGGGTGGTTTCATGAGCTTGAATGATTCCATGAGTTTGATTGCTTCGGGTACTGGATTCACAGGCATCCTCCCTTGGTTATGATTCATGGCAACGGCATTGAGTGTCTGATAGACCCTCGGAAGTTCTGTTTCCAAGTCCAGACCTCCTCCGTTTCGAGCTCTTCTTCTAGCCATATTCTGATGCAAAAGATCCATTAAATTCGAAGTATAAAACATGAATTTTAAATCAACTTTTCATTTCATTGAATTCCAAATTTTATACATTCGAATTTAAAAAATTTCTGACATCAAATGAAAGCAGTAAGAAGATACAACAGTCTAGTTCCTACGGCTCCTCTTGGCTTCTCGAAGCTCTTTCCGTAGTTCTGCCACTTCTTCCTTCAGTCCATTGTACATATTTTTCCTCTTTTCGAGTTCCTAAACAAGATGACTAAGAGTTGCAATGCTCTCCTTGAACTTCACACACTGTGCCTGCACCGCTCTCTCCCTTTAAGTCTCTACCTGTCTTTGAAGAGACACAATGAGATTACTCGAACTGATTCTTCCTCGTCAGAGGAATCATTAGATGAATCCGGAGGTAGAGTGATTTCTCGGAACTCAGGCCATTCCTTTTCAAATTCTTCAGGATCCTCTTCGTCTGAATTAGCTTCCCATGGTAGTAATCCTCCTCAACTATGTGCCAATCGTCACCTCCAGCTGGGTCGAAGTGGTATGACATCTTAAAGAAAGGAGAAGAAGAAGCATAAATCATAGAGCAATACAAATGTAAGTGACTAACATTTAAATCTGTAGACTCAACACACACTCTAATTTCCACTTCTAGGGTGTCGTTCCTTATAAATTTACACTGCTTGGAAGCGTGGCTCTGATACCACTCTGTAACACCCCGAATTCCAAATCATACTGAATTCGAGTTCCATAGGATCTTTACACTTTACTTCGTATAATTTTACAAGGAAAATAAAAAACTTTTGTTACATCAGAGTTACATTTACATTAACACTTACACAGCCGAAGCAATTTTACAACAATGAATTAAATACAACAACAGCTGAATAATCTTTAAGCATCAATTCCTCCTTAGTCATTTTCAAGAACTTTATCCTGCATAGAAAACTGTGGGCACGTCAGTTCATTTAACTGACAAAATATTATACACGGCCATCCTCTCTATGCCGAAATAGTATAACGATTCTCAGTACTTAACAAACCACAAACTTGTTCACAGACAGAGCTAAGGGGACTATCCTATTGATGTCGTGTTGTGAATGTGCACTTAGTCCTAAATGCAATTATTTATGTTATATGACTCTAATGCACACTTGTTCAGAGTCTATGCAGCCCATACTACATAGGTCCGAGGGCAATCCCTTAACCGTTCTTCATCTTGTAGGGTTCAATCCCTCGCCATGACTTAATCTACTACTGTAACTATGCTAAGTATCCTAGATATCCTATGAGTTAAGAGCTCATGCCTAGGCACCCTGGAGAGAATCTCAACGCACTGTCACATGACTCATCATGCAGGCATCCTGTAGTAATTCATCTCCTACCATAGACATGACACCACCCGCAATCACCAAACACCCATGAGCATCGCCACCGGGACGTTACTCTGGACCAGCATCCACGCCCTACTCATGACGCATCATGGGGCATCCTGTGAATGCTCTCACACCGCCAATCCAATGGCCCTCGTACTCATATTTTTTTTTTACTTTCATCACATCTTTACTATATAACTAGTCCTTAATTTAATTGAATCATGAACAAAATCAATCCCTTAGAGTTAGCACTCCCACTATACCGGTCTTATCCATTTATTTCACATGACCCAAATCTTGGTCTTTTTATTTTCATATATCATCTCAACATTTCTTTCATTATCGGTATGAGGCTTAGCTACACCCTAGTTCTTAATTTCAACTCATAATCACAACATCAAGTTTTTCATACTCATAAAGTCTTTTTCATGATTAACAATAATCTTCATTTCATGTTCATAGCATTTGTATATTCATATTCTTTCATAATTCATCAAGTCATTCAATTTCAATTTCATGTACAATATCATGCATAAACAAATAAATTCAACTTGTAATATTCATAATTCATTCTTTCCACATAATTCCCTTATTCTCTTTTTATCAATACTAAATCTAACATTCATACTTTCATTATCAAAACTCTTTTCAAATCATATTTTAATCAATACATTTTTTTTATCCAAGGACAATTTAAATTGACAATTTATAGTAAATTCTTTCTTGTAAAAATAGTCTCAACTTCTCATTTACACTAGGCCAAGGGTTATAGAAAAATTATCTCATGAAATCTGGATATCATTTGAACTTCAAGGCAGTCGACTGTCAAAACATAGCCAGTCGGCTGTTCTGCGATAATTTAAAACTCGAAGACAAATAATCAGGACAGTCGACTGTTCTGCAAAGATTTAAAACTCGAAAACGAATAGTCAGGGCAGTCGACTGTTACAATACAGTCGGTCGACTGTTCTGCAACGATTTAAAACTGGAAAACGAATAGTCAGGGCATTTGACTATTACAATATAGTCGGTCGACTGTTCTGCAATTAGAATTCGAAATTTATTACCTGACAGTCGACTGTCAACTCTAATTCGGTTGACTGTCGATTGCACCAGGTTGCAATTTAGGGTAGATCATGGATACTTTTTTTTGACATTGAAAATAAGATGACAATTTTCACATTTTTTATAATCAAGGTTTCCGCAAAATAATATTTTTAGAACACGAGTATTCATCTTTCTACATTGATGATGCTTAAATCTAGACATTCAAATTTTTCATGATGCATTTAATCACAGTTTGTCTCATAAACATAAATTTCTCCATAGAGCATAATTCACAAATACATAGCATGACAACATGAAAATTTCAAGCACTTTAGTTCACAATTTATCAACTAGTAATCATTTTATCAATCATTCTCTAAAATTATCATTTCATCTCTAATTAAGCAAACATGAGTCCAATTTCACTTAGTTGTTCCTTAGTAATTTTATCAAATCATTCCTAGCATGGTATCTAGATTTAGAAGCATGAGAAACACCCACCTATTTGGAGAAAATGAAATGAAAGCTCCTAGAATCTCCTGGAATACAAGAAAGTGGCGTTCTCCTCTTAGATTGTGTTGCCAAACGTCTCCTCCTTGATACTTGATTGGAAATCGAGCCCACCTTTGCTCCTTTGATGCTGGCCGACCACTACTTGAGGGAACACACACACACAAGCACACTCTAATCTTTTACTCACTGACACTTCTCAGTCTTTTCTCACTTTAATCTTTTCTCTCTTAATAATTTTGTTTAGTGTACCAATGAAAAGAAAACTAGGGGTATTTATACACTTTTAGGATGAGAATAGATGGATATGATTTAATTAAGGACTTAGAGATCAAGGATCAAAATGGAATCGGAAGTTGTAGTAACTTCCATGATCTCATAACTACCCCTCAACTCAACTCCACTCTCCCTCTCTTCTCTAGCCACAATCCGGCCTACCCCTATGGTGTGCAATGCACACACTAGTGCATGCACGTGCCCCAACTAGTATTCCCTATTAAAAGTTGTACATTATTAATTTATTTATTATCAACTAGTTGTGTCTACATCAAAAGTTATGGTAATTAAAAGGATAATTAATTTGTGGACTTTCAAAATAGTGGGCTTTTAGAATCATGGATCAAAATAAAATATTTAATTAATTAGGTTGGGCTTAAATTAGAAAAAACAAGCTTTGGTTTTTTTAAAATAGGCTTTTAGAAAATAAAGAGAAAGAGAGAAAATAACTATTTGTTCATATTATAAAAGATAATTTTATAAGAAAATATTTATATAAAAATTTGTACGTGCACAACACGTAAAATCAATAATTTCTCATTTAATAAAAATTCAAGGTATTACAGTTGTAGAGAAAATATGTTCGTCAGGTAAGTCCAAAATGAGGGAAAATCTGCCAAGGTTAGATGAGCTTCCATGAAGTTGGCCATGACTTGGCCTTTGATAGTTTTCTAAGGTACGTAAATATGGTCTTACTCATTGATGAACACCATCCACCGAGCTAACCGACCGGTTGGTCTACTTTTTTGATGATGTATTTGAGTGTGTTGATACGATAGATTAGAGAGACGGTGTGAGCCTACAAAATAAGGACGTAACTTTTTCACTGTGAATACATGTGCGAGACAATACTTCTTGACTGGCGCATATCAATGTTTTGCTTCCACTAGCAGGAGACTTAGGTAATAAAAAGTATTTTCATTCCATCTTTGTCGAGCGACCCCTCCAGAGAGACTATGTACAAGATGAGCGACTTAACCAATATTGGTGCATCCAGTACATGAGGTTGCAGGAGGTACTTCTTGATTTCTTCGAAGGCTTGTTTACACCCATCGTCCAAGATGATGGGTGTCCCTTTCTAAAGTAGTTTTGAGAATGACTTGCATTAACCTGATAGGTTGGATATGAACCGTCTGATGTAGGTGAGACTACCTTGGAATGAGAGGAGTACTTTGAGAGTGGTTGGATGCAAAATCTCCATGATGGCTTTAATTTTAGAGGGGTCTACCTCAATCCTTCTATGACAGACCACGAATTAGAGGAATTCCTGACGATACACCAAGCACACACTTTAGAGAATTCATTTTGATATTGTACTGGAGAAGCCAAGTGAAGATAGTTCTGAGATCATTTGGGTTCCGAGATAGTGATTAAGTCATCCATGGATAGGGATTCTTTGGGTTCTGAGATGAGCTTGTCCGTTTCGAATGTGAAGAAGTTATTTTGGTCATCCAGGGATATGGAGACCGCATTGCACATAGCATAATTGTTAACTAGGTGTAGGGATATAAAATGGGCTACGCCTCCTTAAGGGTTGGAAGTAGTCTCTTGATTGGAACTACAGGCTCCCAGCTCGAGGGTTTTTCAATGAGTGTGTTTGAAGATGCCTTGGTGGCTGGAGAGGCAGCTCGCCTTCTTCGACCGGAGAATCCTTGACTACTAGATTGGTCACCGTTCGAGGGATTCCTTTCGGAGGCTTCATAGTTACTAGAGCTGTGGAGCTCTCTGACATGAACGATGACTGCTTTTTCCTAGCCCGCACCATTTTAATATCTGCCTGGGCTCGAACTGGGGACTTATTTGTTGTTGAGACTGTCGAGTCCTCTACAGTGGTCGGCCATTTCTATTTCTAAGTTTGTGCCATCAAAGTGCTCACCCGAGTTCTCATTGGTGAGAGCTTTGTATCCTTTTCCTTGATAGGAGATAGTGGCAAAGTATATGCTTCTGCTATATCCAGTAGTTGCTTTGACTTTTGGATTATGACCATAGTCTGATGGCTAAGATGGGAGACTGTCTTCCGCACCTCTTCGATTTGGCTGAGATGGGAGATTGGCTTAAATGGAAAAGATCGAGGCTTCGTCTATAAGAGCATTGTAGGAGATAGATATTTCTCCGTCCTTAAGTTTCTTCTCTATGTAATCCTTGAAAATGTTGCAATCTTCACTAGTATGTCCAAGTCGTATGTGGTCAGGGGTAGTAGTCTGGCTTGTTGACCTTGTTTACTTGGTCGGGTCTCTTTGGCGCTGTCAACTGAAAACCTTTCTTTAGTACATCTTCAAATATTTTGTGGATTTTATCCTTCTAAAGGAGTAAACCTTATTGAGACATTCCTTGAGAGTGGGGACCTTGGCCCCATTTTTTGGACGTAGAAGGTCCATCGTCTCCATTGTACGCTGGCTTCAAGTTTGAGCTCTACCCTTGCGCACTTTCGGCTTGGGTTCTCGGCTTGGCCAGTTTAATCGTACGGACTCGTCTTCTTAGTGCCAATGTTGTTGTTGTTGCTTGCTATCTTCCCTTTGTAAAACTTGGGAGACTCATCCGCCTGGGCATATTCGAGACCCTAAGCTATTTCAATGAGCTCTTGGAATGTCTTGATCTTAGGCGATCATAGGAAGGGTGTCATCCAATTGTTGATATTACCGAGCTGGAGGCCGACTGCTTGCTCTTGAGATAGGGATTGGTCGCACCTAATGTTGTGGTTTCACCTTCTGGTGATGTAGTTCGTGTCACTCTCACCCGACAACAACTTCCAGGAGATGTTAGTGATTGAATTCCTTCGATGATATTGGAGAACCTTTGATGAAACAAGGCTTCAAGTTGGGCAAAGGTGTATGTGGAGTTTTCTAGAAGGTTAAAAAAACCATTTGAAAGCAACCCATGTTAGGTTATAGAAAAATGCTGGAGAATGAGGGCATCAGTGCTTCTAGTATTCCTGCACATGGCTTTGAATTGGGCTGTGGTGCTGATTTGTGTTGCTTATGCCGTCGAACTGCTTGAACTAGGGCATGATGTACCCCAGTGGATATGAGACGAGGTCGTAGGCTGCGGGATAGGGTCATCCTTTGTGCAAAAATATATTTTCCAGCCTTGAGTTTATCTGCTACAAGGGCCTCGATGGTTTTTTTTTATATTTCTATCCTGATATTGGGGCTATCGTGCATACTATTGCCAGAGTGAGGTTTTCTCAGAATCTGAGCTTGAGAGATGCGTGGTGCAGATAGTGGTTGTGCATGTATAGGAACCCTGGCCACCAAACTGGCACTCATTCCTTCAAATTTGCTATAAAGCTCAACCAATTCTTTATCTCGTTGATCAAGTATTCGTCCGAGATCGTTTCAATATGAAGGTCACGGTGGTTTTTATGGAAAACCACTTCTTCTTCGTCTATAGTTTTGACCCAAGGAGATTTCGGGATTGCTTGTTGCTTTCCTCTGTTAGTCACTGTCGATGTGGCGCAGGGAATGCAGCATTGGGTGGAACTTCAGGTTTGCCTCCAGTAGGCTATGGTTGCTCCCTGCTGTGTGGCCTGATGAGTTCTTTCATCCTCTCTATTAGTTTTGCTTGAAGATTTGGTAGCGTCCACCATATAGATGGTATGTGTCACCGGGGATTCCCCGAAACCTTTGTGGCATGTTTAGCTCTAGATTGCAGAATTTTCTTCCTCTGGAGAAAGCAAATTCAAGTGCCCCCTAACATGGAAATTTCTTCTCCCTCTTTACTTCCTTGAAGATCTTGTAGATTCAGGAGGACAAGGTAGTCTCTAAGGCCATCCTATTAATGTTGTCCACGTGTGAGATACAGGGCAACTGGTTAGCACCTCGTATCAGTTGATGATCGCCACCGTGGTAGAACGGTCTCCTTGGTTTCACCTGAGTTGGGATTCTTGAAGAACGATTGTGCCTGTTAGCTCAGTAATGACCGTGCTTCTGCTTGAGTTTGGTTATCTGAATGGCAACCTTTAGGCTCTGTTTGGTTCAAAGGAGGAGACGGGAGGGGAGGGATTTTAATGGAGGGGAGGGGAGGGAAGGGAAAGGGAGGGGAGGGATTTAATGAAGACTCTGTTTGGTTCAAAGGAGGGGAGGGGAGGGAAAATAATTATCTTCTTGTTTGGTTCACAAGGGGAGGGAATGGATTTTATAATAAAATTACTTATATACCCTTCACAAGGTGATCGATAATTACTTCATTTGTAACCAAAAAACCTCATTTGTAACAAAACAAACTCGTGTATCGCACGTGGAACTTCAACTCTCCCATTATAGTCATAAAAGGGCGAACCATTATCTTTATTCTTTTCTCCAACACAAATGAACCATGACTGCCCTTCTAACCTCTACCACATTCTATCCCTTTGATTAATTACACCCACAGCTCCCAAACCTTTTCCAAAGCATATTCAATATCCACATCAACCAATAATCCTAAATCTTTCAACCTATCTAAAACATCACCACATGCAACATACACCACTCATCTACACATCTAATACCATATATGCACTAGTTCTCTCCAACCACTCTTGGCTGATATGTATCCGGTTAAGAAGGGACCGATAGCTGCCCCTACTGATCCTGTGCCATCTATAATTGCAGTCACTGTCGCCAATGCATGGGAGTTTCCGTTCAATGAACTGTGGGTCCCAAGGTTAGCTGATACTGTGGTTGTTATGAGAGCGTATGGGCCATTGACTAACATTCCGGTGATGAACATGAGGGCAGTGTTCCAAGACAGGGAGATGCTCCCATAAGCACGGTAGAGGTAGAGAGAGGGGATGGCGAGGTACATGAAGCTTCCGGCTGCAACTGTACGTGCATTGAGGCGGTCGGAGATGTGGCCAGCCAAGAAGCGAAATATGCTAGTGAAATTGATGGGGAAGATGCCCAGAGAATCGTTCGTGATTTCGACGTTATCAAAGACGGAAATTATCAAAGAGAACTAACTAAAAGGGCAATTTAGTCCATTCACATTAATAAATTAGACATAATTTCACTCCCCTCCAAATTCCCCAATATTGGAGGGGAGCCAAAATTGGCTCAGGAGGGGTGTTGCACCCCCCCATTTCCCTCCCCTCCCCTCCTTAAAAAATGAACCAAACATGAAAAGTTTTAAAAAACCCCTCCCTTCCCCTCCCCTCCATTCCTCTCCAACCAAACACTCCCTTAGTTCTTGTTGCTGCTCGATTGGAATGCTGCAATTGTAACAGAGCCTGTAAAAAGCTAAAATCTTCACAGTGGTCGAGCTGAAGATGTAGGTGTATCCACAAATGAAGCTAGGTCATCTGGTACCGGTTGAGCTTGACCCATGAGCGGTCGCTCAAAGTTGATTGTTCTGTGATATTCAGGAGTGAGAATCCCATATTAAATGGAGGCCCTACCATGGCATGCCTTAAACGGAATGTTCATGTCTTGGTTGTTGAATTAGTATTCATATTGCATGTATACGAAATGGCTTGTATGAGGTGACTTGTTCGATATACCTTTTATTATCAGTTACCACCACTGTGGAAGGAGAAGCAAGATGCTATAGGTCCCACCAGGCGTGGCAGAAATCTGTTGGTCCAAAAATGTTCACTAGAGGTTTTGGCAAACTGTTTGGCCCAATACACTTCCCCTTACATCAGAGGTTGCAAGGTTTTTTTAGGCGAGGTTCGATGCTTTCAATGACCTCGGACTAAGCCATTGTTAATTACATTTCAGGATTCCATCCAGAACACCTTTGATAGTGGTGTGCCGATCAGGAAGAAAATGTATTACATCTTAATATATGATTCAACAAAAGAGGGGGTTTATAAACTTATGTCTTGGCGAGCTTATATGGAGCTACCTGTAATACCCCGTATTTCCGCGAATAGTCGACTGGTATATCTAGCAGTCGACTGCTACTATATAACGTGTACACTATGTACACGGGATTTAAGGAGATTTGAGAAGGATTTGAGAAATATAGTTCCACATGGGAAGTATACAAAAATAGTTTGAGTATAAATATAATTAGCCAATGATCAAGAGTCACCTAATTGGTTAACCACCTTATGAGAGGTAGCCTGTGGTGGGTAGTTGTACTACATAGTATCTAATTTGTCTTCTAAAAATATTAAAATCGTCTGAGTATTAGGGCAGGGCGTTACAAATGGTATCAGAGCCGACTTTCGACACCGAGTGTAGAAGAGGGCCTATAATCTGCAAATTTTTGGGGGGTACACGGTAGGGTATATTTGTATGTACCGGGTGTATCTGCACATTTCGTGGGGTACACGGCAGGGAGATGATTCTTCGGATAGGCAGGGTGCATTTGTATGTACCGGGTGTATCTGCACATTTTGTGGGATCAAGGACGACGCTACATCGACTAGAAAGGCGGATCCTACACTAGATGTGTGCCCCGTACTCAGCGAGGACGCTGATTTCTAAGGTGGGGTGTATGTAATACCCCGTATTTCTGCAAACAGTCGACTAGTATATCTAGCATTCGACTGCTACTATATAACGTGTACACTACGTACACGGTGAGGAGATTTGAGAAGGATTTGAGAAATATAGTCCCACATGAGAAGTATACAAAAATAGTTTGAGTATAAATATAATTAGCCAATGATCAAGAGTTACCTAATTGGTTAACCACCTTTTGAGAGGCAGCCTGTGGTGGGCAGTTGTACTACATAGTATCTAATTTGTCTTCTAAAGATATTAAAATCGTCTGAGTATTGGGGCGGGGCGTTACACTACATGCATGTGAGAGTCCAAATAAGGTATGCACTGATGGTGAGCACTCTGATTTTAGATGTCGGATATGACAAGGACGTGTGTGTTTGTGTGTGCCGATTACATCTAGAACACCTTCAATAGTAACGTGCCGATCAGGGAGAAAAACTATTACATCTTAATATATGACTCAACAAAAGAGGGGGGTTATAAACTTATGTCTGGGCAAGCTTATATGGAGCTACCTGCATGTGAGAGTCCAAATAAGGTACGCACGGATGGCGAGCACTCTAATTTTAGATGTTAGATATGACAAGGACACACACACACAAATACATATATATATATATATATATATATATATATATATATATATATATATATATATATATATATATATATATATGGATAATGCTCCACTGAAAATGCATGTGTTATGAAAAATCGTGAAAACTATAATGCATTATAACCACATCCTAGGTGGTTTTCACGTTTTTATCGCTACAGTAGCGTTTTTAATGGAGCATTGCTATATATATATATATATATATATATATATATATATATATATATATCTTGAGAGAGAGTTGTCAATCATCGGGAAGAGCTTGAGATTGCTTGAGACCAAAGTTTATACTTAGCTTGCATGTATCTTCCTATTTATGTTTTTGTGCCAATAAGGGGTATTTATAGCGAGAGTAGAGTTGGAGACCACGTTTTGGCATGGGACACGTGGTCCTACCACTTAAGCCACGTTGTCCTTCATAGGAGGACCGATGGGAGGTTGTTCCTTGACTAGTTGCTGTCAGGGTGTATGGGAGGTTGACTGGTCGATCTTGACTGTTTGGTGAGACTATGAGTAGAGCGCTTGATTGATGTGTTCTGGCGACCTCTTGGAGTTGGTTGCATTAGCGAGAATATCATATTGTACCTTGCGATCTGAACCTAAATCAACTGGGGAGAAAAATAGTCCATTATTGCATCAAATCATGGAGAATATTCTCCTGAGATGTCTGTGGTATGCACCGGGTATGGAGTCTCTGGGTGCTGCACATACTGAGTCCAAATAGCACATGGTATCCGGGTGCTGCACATACTGAATCCATATAGCACATTGTATCCGGGTGCTGCACAAACTGAATCCATATAGCACATGGTGAGAACGGGATGTGATGATCTCCCAGCCGGTAACAATGGTCAGATTCTTTTAGGATCATTTTTTAGCGTTCAACAGTATCTTGAATTCTTCTTCTGATAATTCTTGGAGACGCCATTGCTTCATGAGGCAATTGCTAAGGGCTTGCACGATCGTAGCATGGTTAGACAGTATTTTATCTGGATTGGCAACATCAATAATAGAGGAGATTCATCTTCTATTTTGTCTTTGTTCAACCGTTTTATGAAAAAATGTCGTATTACCATCTCCCAGTTTGAGCCATTGGCTTCGCAAAACATTTCTCCAGTACGTCTCACTATCCTTTAGATTATTCTTGAATCCTACCTTTAGATTGGGTAAGGTAGTCCATTCGTTTGGCCCCGTGTCTAGATTCTTCATCTTTTTTTGAAAGAATACCAATTTCCTTTAACAGTCAATCACAATTACGATTAAAGTTGCCGCCTATTTAAGGTGACCAATGTTTTCTTATATGGATTGCCTTATTTGTACGTTTTATTATTCTTTTCGTTGGGTTTAGATGCTAAACCTCCGATTTGTTCCATGGACTTTGATTACCTCCATTAGTACTTTTTATATTGCATTTATGTGTGTCTCAATATTCATTTATGATATTGTATAGATTTTTGGGTAAAAGTCCTGCAACCCTCAATGTTTGCTCCGAAAATTATGAAAACCCTTAATCGGAAATGACCCCCACATGACATCATCTTCTTCTTTTTTAAAATATAATTTTTTGATATAGGAAATAACCCAAATACCCGTACAATGTATTAAACAGGGAAAAATTTAATATTTTCACCCTTACACTATAACTTTTTGATATATTAAATGACCAAAATACCCCTAAACTATATGGTGGTGATGAGTGTTTGGTTGGGGGAGAAAGAGAAGAGGATGAGTTTTATTATTATTATTATTATTATTATTATTTTTACTCTAATTATAAATACAATATATATATATATATATATATATATATATATATATATATATATATATATATAAACTGTGTGTGTGTGTGTGTGTGTGTGTGTGTGAAATCTTCACCCCTACACTTTTTATGATATATGAAAGACCAAAATACCTCTATATAAAAAGAAAAGAAAATGAAAGAAAGAGAGAGAACGTGATGAGGTGGGTTTGGCGGGGGGGGGGGGGGTGTTTGTTGGGTATTTAACAAAATAAAACAATCGGGTGTTTCTTAATTTTCAGAGTAAATATTGGGGGGTTTAATGACTTTTAATCCTTTTTTTTTCAATTCAGGAAACACAAGCGATGAAGAAAGAAGAATAATTTCATCTTTTCTAACATCTTTAGAAAAAAGGGGGAAATTATTACAATATTGTATTCAGATATGTGAAACAATAAAAGACCATTTATCTTTTAAAAAATAAATAAATAACGGTGCCACTATATTAAATTTCAAATGACGAAGGTTAAAAAGAATTACCTAATATGAAGCGTTCATTTTTACTAGGCCAAAAACAAGTCAAATCTTCCATTAGCTATGGATTGAGATACGGATGTGCACAATGGTATAAAAGGATTCCGCAAATAGATAAAGCCCACCCGCTGTCACCACTACTGTTTACTATCGTAGCGGATGTACTGAGAGTGATGCTGGAGAATTGCCAGGAAAAAGGTTGGATTACACCAGTAGCTTGCTCCGCGTCTTCTAAAGGATGTACGATCCTGCAGTACGCAGATGATACCCTACTATTTGGTAATGGATCTTGACGAGATACTGCATGCTTTAAAGGGTCACTATACTGTTTTGAGGCCTGGTTAGGCCTTAGGATTAACTTTAACAAAAGTGCGCTGACTCCAATCTCACTTTCCGAGGATGAAGCTGTTGGATCCTGTAGGCAAGACAACAAACACTAGAGGGGGGGTGAATAGTGTTTGATAAAAACTACGGAAATTTTTCTCGGTGCAGTCGACTTGGTTATGAACTAGTCGACTGATATAACCAAAATAAAGCAAAAACAATAACTCGGTGCAGTCGACTGATGGATAAGATAGACGACTGAAGACACAATGAAACTACAACTAAAACGACACTGACCAGTCGACTGATAGTGCAAGGAGTCGACTGTCCAGACACTTTTTGCAAAACTTAAGTAAACAAGAATAAATGCAAAATCAAGACAACCAATCACAGAGTACACAAGATATATCCTGGTTCAGTCCTCCCGACCTACATCCAGTCCCCAAGCAACCCACTTGAGATTTCCACTATTCTTGACAAAGATTACAAGAATACCCTACGGCGTTACGACAACAACCTTGTCTAACCCGTAGTCCTTTCTCTCAACCAGAGAAAGCAGACCCACTCTACTACCAAGAGTGAAACAAAACCGACTCGACAACCTAGAGTCACAAACACTCTCCAACCGAGAGCAAAAGAACAATAGAAACTTTACAGTCAACCTATAGCCTTGTTGGTGTATGTGTTGATGCACGTGGCCAAAAAAAAACAAGGTTGACTTCTATACTCAGTCCAGAGCGAATTCATTGCTATACTGGATTGAATGTAGAGAACCAAAGAGTATGAACTTGAAAGCTTTTCTTCTCAAAAATATCACTTAGAATTTTTCACAAAGAATGCTCGGATTTCAAAGAGAGTTCTGTAGATCTGTTCAGTGAGATCTGAACTCTACTTAAAGAGTTTGATCTCCTGGACGTTGGGAGACAGTTACTCCAACTGTCAACCAATGGATCTAAGCTTTTGATTTTGAAAAATTCGATTTTGAAAAACAGAAAACGGTCAAAAGCTCTCGAACAGTCGACTGGGTTGCCATATGAGTCGACTGATCAGAGTTTGAATAAATTTAAACAGTTTTGTACAGTCAGTCGACTGGCAGAGGCTTAAGTCGACTGGTACTCAAAAGTTAAATTACTTCAAACTGTTTTGACTCTTTTAGGGGGGGGGGGTTTAAAAGACACACATTATGAGATTTGAGTGTGTGTGTGTGTGACAAGGCTTTACATCAGAATAAGACTCAACAAAAAGTAAGATACAATATTTTTATAAGACACTACAATTTTGACACAATTGAGCTAAAGGTCTTGAGTCTTGAGTCTTGTCTTGAGTGAAGTCTTGAATCTTGTCTGAGTGAAGTCTTTATCTGTATCCTTTGAGCTTGTTCATTTGTTCAGCTAAAATAGTCTTTTGTATGTACAATCTGCAATGTTAGCTGTATAATATAGACACATGTTGCACTGTGTTGTGATCATCAAAATCAAGAATCAACATTCTCCCCCTTTTTGATGATGACAACACAATAGCTGATAATAACAGATAATATACAAGCATAGTAAAGACATGCTCCCCCTATTAAAAACACAGAATGCATTGTTATAAAAAATGTAACATGTATCAGTCAACTTATTGAAATGGCAGGCGACTGATCAGGAAACCATACATAGAAAAATCACAAGCAGAAAATATAAGTATAGATGCAGCAGCAGCAGTTGACTTATATGCCTTTGGGCAGTCGACTGACCAGAGAATTTTCCAATACCGAGAAATAGAACAAAGTTAACAAGAGGATATCATGAAATATATCAAACACAGATAATAAAGCAATCATAACACAGATATCTCTCCCCCTTTGTTATCATCAAAAAGCACAAAATAACAATCTTTTTCATAGAAAATAAACTAAGATAAAGTCGCATACATAAATAAGTGCATGAAAAAGGAAAATTACATAATAGAAAAATAAAATAAAAAATCTTCAATCTTCTTCATCGGAGTCTTCATCGTCACCTTGAGAAGGAGGATGAAATTGAGAGTTGAAGAGATCGGTGAGGTTGTCAAGCTTAGTATCAATGTGGTCTAGTTTGGAATCAAGATTATGAAGTTGGGTATCCACAGTGGCTGAATGCTTCATAAGATAGGAGACACAGTCATATAGAGTACGAGGATCATCATAGTTGGCTTGAAGAATAGGTGGATCAGTAGAGGTAGAAGGTCTAGAGGGTCTAGAAGTAGAACCTAAAGGAGCTTGAGACATTGGAGGAGACCTAGGGGGTGATCTAGAAGGAGGATCAAGAAGTTTCATTCGTGCCAAACTAGCACGATCGAAACACTCATAACGAGTAACAACATTGGTCTCGGAATCGAGATCAATACCAAAAGCTATAAAGACTCTAGTAAGAAGACCTCCAAAAGGTAGAAAGTGAGTGTGGTCTTGATTAAATTTAGAAAAGATGACACGACCCCAATTGACAGCAATTTTACCAAAAATCGCATACACAGCTTTTTGTAATTCTAGAGAATACTGGTCATAACTACCCTTTTTGGGAAGGATGTTATAGGCTAGTATTCTAGCTACAAGCTTAGCAATTGGTTTAATATTTTTGCTAGTCATAGGAGGGCCATGATTGGGTAAAAAGATTTTAGATAAAATAGAGGCATCATCTAAAACAATATCATCAAGAGATAATCCTCCGTCATCAATACCAAGTATTTGATTGATTCTAGTCGGTGTGAGTGTCATTTTGGCATTCTTCACAGACGAACGGATTACTACATCCCCATCGTGTTTTTGTACAACTCTCATAATTGTGTAAAACAAATAGATGAGTTGGGGATAATAGTTGGGTTGATTAGATAAAGAGAGAAAATCATAAAGACTACTATTTTGGAACAAGGGAATAAGATTAAAACGATCAAGGTCATTAAAGTTAACAAATCTTCCAGGGAAGATTGTAATGGTACAAATAAGGTACCATTGTTCAATGAGATCGGGACTTAAGAGAAATTAAGTGTAGTCTTGAGATGAAGAACTACCTTCATGAGATCTCTTGGATCTTTTAGGTGCCATGAAAAGAGAGAGAGGTGAAATGATTGTACCAAAGAGAGGGATGAAAGATCAAATCAGGGGCAAGCACTAGCAGCAATGTGAGAGTCGACTTCCTTCTTCTTCACAAATTAGGGTTTGGGATTTTGGGTGAAAAATTGGAGATCGGTAAAGGTGAGAAAGAGGGGCTGGTAAAGGGTTTTAACTGAGAATAGATGGCTGAGATCAAAGAGGGAAGAAATCGACGGTAGAGATAAGAGATCACGGGTGAAAAGAGAAGTGAATTTTATCTCAAAAGACGCGATGAATAGTCGCTGAAGACGATTGAGCTCGCGACAGTCGACTGGTAGGGTATGCCAGTCGACTGAGTCGAGAAGAAGATATATTTTGTATATCTGCTGATCAGTCGACTGTCATTAGGACCAGGCGACTGGTCAGAGAACTAAAAGTAGATAAGTTTAAAGTATAGTACAGTCGACTTACTCAAGAACACAGTCGACTTAACAGAAACAATTTTCAACAAATATCAATAAAATCACAAATTCCAAGTTCTCTCCTTAATTTAATGAAAGTATCTTCTTTAAGGGGCTTGGTAAATATATCTGCTACTTGTTTATCAGTAGAGATAAAGTCTAAAGATATATCTCCTTTTAAAACATGATCACGTAGAAAATGATGTCGAATATCAATATGTTTCGTACGTGAATATTGAATCGGATTTTTAGATAAATTAATTGCACTGGTATTATCACACATAATTGAGGGTTTCTCAAATGAAATACCATAATCTAATAAAGTTTGTTTCATCCATAAGATTTGTGCACATGCCAAACTTGCAGCGATATACTCAGCTTCTGTGGTTGATAGGGATACGGAATTTTGCTTTTTACTGCACCAAGAGACTAGGGAATGTCCCAAAAAGTGACATGTACCACTAGTACTCTTGCGATCAGTTTTGCTTCCAGCAAAATCAGCATCGCTATATGACAAAAGTTGAAAATTATCGGTGCGTGGATAAAATAAACCATATTCAGATGTGCCTTTAATATATCTTAAAATTCGTTTCACTACTTTTAAATGAGACTCTTTAGGACTAGATTGATATCTAGCACATAAACATACGCTGAACATAATATCTGGTCTACTTGCAGTAATATATAAGAGTGAACCAATCATACCTCGATAGAGTTTTTGATCAACACTCTTACCTAATAAATCTTTGTCAAGAGTAGTAGTAGTAGCCATAGGTGTAGATTTACTACTAGTACTATCCATGTTAAAACGTTTGAGTAGTTCCTTTGCATATTTGCCTTGATTGATAAATATGCCATTTGAGGACTGTTTAATTTGAAGTCCAAGGAAATAATTGAGTTCACCCATGTGACTCATCTCAAATTCATTTTTCATGGTATTAGCAAATTCTTGATATAGATTATTATTAGTAGAACCAAAAATTATATCATCAACATATATTTGTATGATTAAGATATCATTCTTAACTCTTTTGATAAACAAAGTAGTGTCTACTTTACCTATTTCAAATCCTGTTTCTAAAAGAAAAGTTTTCAAACGATCATACCAAGCACGAGGTACTTGTTTAAGACCGTATAAAGCCTTTTTCAATTTATAAACATGATCTGGAAATTGTTCATGTTCAAAACCTGGGGGTTGTTTAACATAAACATTTTCCTTAATAAACTCATTAAGAAAGGCACTTTTAACATCCATTTGATAAAGTATAAAATTCATGAAACAAGCAAAAGATAATAAAATACGAATAGATTCTAGTCTAGCAACAGGAGCATATGTTTCATCAAAATCTATACATTCTTCTTGATTATATCCTTGAGCAACTAATCTAGCCTTGTTCCTTACAACTTGTCCTGATTCATCTAACTTAATTTTAAATACCCATTTGGTACCAATAATAGTCTGATCAGGAGGTCTAGGAACTAAATCCCATACATCATTCCTTATAAACTGGTTTAGTTCATCTTGCATGGCATTCATCCAATATTCATTCTCACAAGCTTCTTGTATATTTTTCGGTTCAAAATCCGACAAGAATGCTGTATGAGAGATCATATTAATATGTGAGCGTGTCTGAATACCATGGGAGATGTCACTAATTATTAAGTCATGAGGATGATCTTTAACTTCAACAAATGACTTTGGTAAAGTTGAAGATATCACAATTGGATCAGTCGGCTGGACAGGTTCTTCAGTCGACTGCTTCACTTCAGTCGACTGGTAGTCCTTATCAGTCGACTTATCAGTCAGATTAGTTTGTTCTAAGGATTTAATCACATTATCTAAAGGTGATAAATCAGTTTCATCATCTTTATTTAAGGTTGATGAAGGTAAAGATTCATCGAATGTAACATGCATTGATTCTTCAATAGTCATTGTAGACTTATTGAAAATTCTATATGCTTTACTCCTATTTGAGTATCCTAAAAAGATACCCTCATTAGATCTAGGATCAAATTTGTCTAAATTATCTTTTGTGTTTAGAATAAAACACTTACAACCAAATGTCTTAAAGTAAGTGACTTTAGGAATTTTGTTAAAAAACAACTCATAACAAGTCTTCTTTAGCTTAGGTCTTAGAAGAATTCTATTTAAAACATAACAAGCTGTAGCAACAGCTTCAGCCCAAAAGTGCTTTGGTAAATTGCTTTCAACAAGCATAGTACGTGCGCATTCTTGCAAAGTCCTGTTTTTCCTTTCAACCACTCCATTTTGTGGTGAAGCTCTAGGAAATGCAAATGAATGTGTTATACCATTCTTGTTGCAATATTCTGTAAATGTTTCATTTTCAAATTCTCCACCATGATCACTTCTAATAGTGACTATAGTTAGAGATCTTTGATTTTGAATACGTTTACAAAAATGTGCAAATTCATCAAATGCATCATTTTTATGTTTTAAAAAGAATGTCCAAGTGAATCTTGAAAAATTATCTACTAAAACAAACACATATCTACTTTTATTTAAAGAAGCAACTCTAGTAGGGCCAAATAAATCCATATGAATTAATTCGAGCGGCCTACTAGTAGAAATTACTTCTTTTGTTTTAAAAGTGGATTTGATTTGTTTTTCTAGTTGACATGCATCACATAACTTATCTTTTTTAAAGGATAGTTTTGGCAGTCCTTTAACTAGGTTATATTTAGATAATTTTGAGAGATTTTTCATGTTCACATGTCCAAATCTTCTATGCCATAGCCAAGATTCATTGTTAGAGACTATTAAACAAAAGTCATCTGAAAAATCAATTGCATTTAAACACAATTCATAAATATTATTTTTACGAAAACCTTGAAAAACAACATTTTGCATAGTAGAATCATAAATCAAGCATGCATCTTTTTCAAAAACTATTTTATATCCTTTGTCACATAATTGACTAATGCTTAAAAGATTATGCTTTAAACCACTAACTAATATTACATTTTCTATGGTTGGGTTAGAAGTTTTACCGACCATGCCAATGCCTATGACTTTGCCTTTGTTGTTATCTCCAAAGGTGACGGTTCCTCCATTTATGCTTTGAATGGTGGATAGTAGGTTGGCATGTCCTGTCATGTGTTTTGAACATCCGCTGTCTAATATCCAGCGTTCTTTCTTGGGTACCTATAAAAAGTTTAAGGTAAATATGGTACCCTTTTTATTGGGTCCAAAACACATTAGTTTGGGAGAAACCAAACCCATGAAGAGTTTGATCTTCCTCCATAAGCAGGAATATAATAAGTAGAATTACACACATTTAACATATATGAGTTAATATAAGCAATTCTATCATTCTGATTTAGACTGACTGGAATCCATACTAACTTGTTCTGTCCAGTCGACTTAACAGTGTCCTTCAGTCGACTGTTAGTGTACATCAGTCGACTGGCTGATACACTAGGTCGACTTATAAAAGGTTTTGATCTCGTTGAATAAGATCCAATTCCTCTGGACAGACGACTGGTTGTATGGTTCAGTCGACTTAACCGAACGGTAGTCTTGCTTTTATCACTAAAATTAACAACCTTAGGCTTTTCAAAGAAATCATACAACTTGTGTGTAACACTAGAAATAGATGCTGATTTATTTTTACTAGTGTTTACAGCAGGAGATTCTTTTACAGAAGATTTTTTAAAACCAAGTCCATATTTTTGACTAGATTTTACTTGATGATGAAGCATATCATTTAAATTCTCTTTGCCTTTGTTAAACTTAGATACGTTCTTTGAAATCTCTTCATAATTCTTTTTGAGAGTTTCAAGATCAGTATCTAAACTTGCAATGCGAGAATTTAAGGATTTTACTTCCTTATCAAGGTTAAGATTTTCTTGATTAAGTGTTTGATTCACTTTCTCAAGATTCTTAACTCTAATCTTTTCTTTCTTTAACTCTTGGAATATTTCATTAAAAGCATCAAGGAGATCTTCGGAATCATAATCATTACTTACATGTTCTTGTGCAGCCATGAAACATACATTTGCCACTTCGTTATTTTCATCCGTTTCTTCTTCGGAAGATGAATCACTATCATCCCATGTAGCTTGATAGGCCTTCTTGTTCTTGGCAAATTTGTTCTTTGAATATTTGTCCTTCTTGAAGTTGATGATTTTCCCTTATTCTTTGCATTTTCTAAGGGACAATCCTTCTTCATGTGACCTATTTTATTACACCTGAAACATGTAGGAGGATCATTAGAATCTCTAACTTTAGAATTAAACTTACCCTTCTTTAAGAACTTCTTGAATCTTCGAGTGAACATTGCTATCTCTTCTTCATCTTCTTCCTCATCTTCTGAGTCTGTCATGGCTTTAAAAGCCAATGATTTCTTCTTTGCTTGGTGTGATTCTGTATCCTTCTTTCGATCTTCAAGTTGGACCTCATATGCCATGAGATTGCCAACAAGATTCTCGAGAGAAAGTTGTGACAAGTCATTTGCTTCCTCTATTGCTGTGGTCTTCTTCTCCCATTCTGGAGTGAGTGCACGTAAGACTTTTCTAACCATCTCTGCTTGAGTATAAGTCTTTCCAAGCGCCACAAGAAAGTTTGTGATGTCTGTGAATCTGGTAATCATTTCGGACACAGTCTCATTGTCCTTCATTCTGAACATCTCAAACCTGTGGACAAGAACAGAAATTTTAGACTCTTTTACTTTATTCGTTCCTTCATGTGTTACCTCGAGTGTATGCCAAATTTGATGTGCGGTTGTAGCATTGGATACACGGTTGAATTCTTCCTTTGTGAGTGCACAAAATAAGGCATTCATTGCTTTGGCATTGTTCATAGTCTGATTCTTTTGATCATCATTCCATTGTGCATATGGAATGGTAGAGGCAGTGTATTCCGTCTCTGTCATTTGCCATATCTCGTAGTTGATTGATTGGAGGTAGATTCTCATTCGGCACTTCCAATAATTGTAGTTCGTTCCATCAAATAGCGGTGGCCGTTGTGTAGATTGGCCTTCATGGTACTGATTTGTATTTGAAGTAGTTGCCATAGCCTGTAACCTTGCTCTGATACCAAGTGTTGGATCCTGTAGGCGAGACAACAAATACTAGAGGGGGGGTGAATAGTGTTTAATAAAAACTGCGGAAATTTTTCTCGGTGCAGTCGACTTGGTTATGAACCAATCGACTGATATAACCAAAATAAAGCAAAAACAATAACTCTGTGCAGTCAACTGATGGATAAGATAGACGACTGAAGACACAATGAAACTACAACTAAAACGACACTGACCAGTCGACTGATAGTGCAAGGAGTCGACTGTCCAGACACTTTTTGCAAAACTTAAGTAAACAAGAATAAATGCAAAATCAAGACAACCAATCACAGAGTACACAAGATATATCCTGGTTCGGTCCTCCCGACCTACATCCAGTCTCCAAGCAACCCACTTGAGATTTCCACTATTCTTGAAAAAGATTACAAGAATACCCTACGGCGTTACGACAACAACCTTGTCTAACCCGTAGTCCTTTCTCTCAACCAGAGAAAGCAGACCCACTCTACTACCAAGAGTGAAACAAAATCGACGCTACAAACTAGAGTCACAAACACTCTCCAACCGAGAGCAAAAGAACAATAGAAACTTTACAGTCAACCTATAGCCTTGTTGGTGTATGTGTTGATGCACGTGGCCAAAAAAAAAAACAAGGTTGACTTCTATACTCAGTCCAGAGCGAATTCGTTGCTATACTGGACTGAATGTAGAGAACCAAAGAGTATGAACTTGAAAGTTTTTCTTCTCAAAAATATCACTTAGAATTTTTCACAAAGAATGCTCGGATTTCAAAGAGAGTTCTGTAGATCTGTTCAGTGAGATCTGAACTCTACTTAAAGAGTTTGATCACCTGGACGTTGGGAGACAGTTACTCCAACTGTCAACCAACGGATCTAAGCTTTTGATTTTGAAAAATTCGATTTTGAAAAACAGAAAACGGTCAAAAGCTCTCGAACAGTCGACTGGGTTGCCATATGAGTCGACTGATCAGAGTTTGAATAAATTTAAACAGTTTTGTACTGTCAGACGACTGGCAGAGGCTTAAGTCGACTGGTACTCAAAAGTTAAATTACTTCAAACTGTTTTTGACTCTTTTTTTGGGGGGGGGGGGTTTAAAAGACACACATTATGAGATTTGAGTGTGTGTGTGTGTGTGACAAGGCTTTACATCAGACTAAGACTCAACAAAAAGTAAGATACAATATTTTTACAAGACACTACAATTTTGACACAATTGAGCTAAAGGTCTTGAGTCTTGAGTCTTGTCTTGAGTGAAGTCTTGAATCTTGTCTGAGTGAAGTCTTTATCTGTATCCTTTGAGCTTGTTCATTTGTTCAGCTAAAATAGTCTTTTGTATGTACAACCTGCAATGTTAGCTGTATAATATAGACACATGTTGCACTGTGTTGTGATCATCAAAATCAAGAATCAACAGAAGCTGGGAAACACGCCACCCTCTTCAACTGTTCCACGAGCGGCTTCCCTATCAAATACCTGGGGCTACCACTTAGACCAGGAAAATTATCTAAAGCAGACTGGTTACCTATCATTGACAGGGTGGAGGATAAACTGGCAGGCTGGAAAGGTCAGTCACTGTCTCTCGGGGGCAGAGTGGTGCTCATCAATTCGGTATTGTCGAACCTTCCAATCTACTACATGTCCTTCTTCGAGCTTCCAAGGTGGGTAATCCAGAGGATTGACCGAATTCGAAAACGATTCCTTTGGAAGGGGGCAAATTCGAATAAAGGAGGGTACCACCTCATCAAATGGAACATTGCTTGCATGAAGAAGATCCACGGAGGGCTAGGCATCATCGACCTCAGAGATATGAACCTTGCCCTGCTAGGGAAGTGGTGGTGGAAGGTGTTCCCCAACAGCGGAGAAGGGTGGCAGGATTTCATTCAGCCTTACCTCAGGGGAAAAGGCACTAGATCGCTTGGCTTCCGTGTTGAAACTAAGGCCTCGCGATTCTGGAAAGGAATCTCCAAGGCTAGCGGCCCTTTCAACTCGGTAGTCACGTCGTCTATCGGCAATGGCCGGTCCACCAGATTTTGGTGGGACAGATGGTGCGGGGCACAAACCCTGAAGGAGGCGTTCCCGGATCTGTACGAGAGGTCGAGTCGCCCGAATTTGACCGTTGCTGAAGGATGGAAAAGGGGAGGCTGGAAGCCGGCGTTGCGAGGAACGCTCGCCCCAAGCCTACAGCAGCAAGTCATTGACATGCAAGCACACATCGCCCGGGCCGGCATAAGGTGCACACAAGGCCCTGACCAGAAGCGATGGGGACTCGAGTGCAATGGTGCTTTCTCGGTGAGATCTCTGTATCATCGGATCCACTTTCGCGGTTGCAGTCCTAGCTGGGCTCAGGTGTTGTGGAAGGCGAAAACTCCCCTTAAAATTAGAGTGTTCTTATGGCTAGTGCTCAATAATGCTATCCTCACGAGGCAAAATATTGCCAAAAGACAACCACAGGTGGCGACTAACTGTGGTTTCTGCGATGTTCATGTGGAAGATCTTAACCACCTTTTCATCCACTGCCCCAGAAGTAAGGCGACTATGGTGGAGGTTCTCCGAGCCTTAGGGACTAGTGACTACCCCGGGGTTTACGAAGATTTGTGAATTGGGCCCAAATTTGCATCGAGTCGCCATGATATGAAAGGATGCGTGGTACATCGCAATTGCAGCAACAACTTGGGTGCTATGGCTTGATAGAAATAATTTTTATTTTCGTGCTTCATGTAATAGTATCTCTGGTAACCTGTCTCATATCATGCATCTTATATCTTTTTGGGCTACAGCTGCGGCCACAGGGGCAAGAGGAAGGATAGCCAAGGTCTTCCAGGTAGAGGAGTTCGATGATGAGGAGATAGAGATCAGACCGACACTGGACTGGGGGACTGGCTTCACCAGTCACGACAGTGGTTCTGCTACCTGGTGTTTTTGTCTCCGCCCATGGTACTTTCGGGTGGATTGATGTTTGTGTAGTTGGACCCATCCCCCAGGGCTTGTTGGGGGTGTATGTTTGTTTTCTGTCAGTTTCTTTCTGCTTTGTATTTTTTTGTACTGTTGTATCCTCCCGGTATGCCGGGGTTGTTTTATTAACTGCTTATTAATGAAATAGGGTGGCCATATTCCACCTTTTCCTAAAAAAAAATAGATAAAGCCCATCGAGTAAGACTCAAAACTTGGTTCCTATCATACCATGTTAATACCCTGTCACAGTATTAAACTTTCAAAAATGTAGAAAAAATTTACACTTGTATTTGAACACTTTTTTATTTTTTTTTCCTTTTTTTTCTTTTATGTTTATTTGCGTGACATGATATGGTATAATTCTTCTGTATGATGTTTGCAGATGAATCAGATATTGCTATGTTGTTCTAATTGAATGTGACTTAAGCTAGGGAAATGTTAAATTTTAATTTTTAAAACATGTATCCATGTGGAAAAAGACAGTATATTTGGTGGAATGGCTTGAATTGAAAACTAATAATGTTGTTTACTGCATTGTCCGAGTGGGTGAAGAACTCGTACTTGTGTTGTGTTATAACTTATAAGTGAGTTTCAGACTTTTCTTCCTAACCCATTTTGCAACTATCAGCCACTAGTATTTAACACGTGCGATGCACATTTTAATCAATATATAGTTTTTAAACTAATATAATATAGCACTTGTTAATAAATACATACTTTTTAAAGTAATATAAAAAATATAATGAGAGAGTTTGAGTTATACGTGTAATGCACGTAACTTGGTAGATTTAAATAAAGTGTATAGTCGGAGAGTTGAAGTTGCACGTGCAATGCACGTAAAGTGGTAGATTTATAAATGACACTAAGGCCTTCTTCCATTATAACATTAGAGATTAGAGATAGAGATAATAAGCCCTCTTGGATGTGAATCGTACCACTAACCAAATAGGCCCTAAAATTGTAATTACACACATAATATCAAAATTTTAAAAATCAAACATGCCTTAAATATTTTATTCGAAGTATATTTGTACCAATACAAGATGATAATCATCATTCTTAAATTCTTCACTTGAATTTATTTAAACAAATTTAGAAAATAGGCTAGAAGGAGCTACAACTTGAATACATAATCGTGTTGCCTTCCTAATCATCGTTTCTTCGCATATCTGTGAGTTTAGCCCATAACCCCTACCACACTAAATTTCATTCTTATCGTTTAGCTCAAACATGGAAATAAAAAATAAGATCACTTAGGCCACAAGTGTGTTTGACACATCAATAAAAAACTGATATTTGACATCCCCATTAATGAGTCTATCCATAGTTGTATTAATACAGTTCACGCGAATCAACTGTATATCTGCCCGTTATGTTATGTTATGTTATGGTACAAAGGCTATCATCTCTTCTGTCTCTTCCATCCCACCTATCGCACTCCCTGCTCTCATCTTCCTTCCTACGAACACAACGATCCAACCTTATTGAGTGCTTAAAATAATTTTTGAAAAAAAAATATATTGGTGATAGTTAAATTACCAAGAAGTACAGGAAACTATTGGGTTGGTTTATATTTTTTCATAGGGTATCCGAAGTGAAGAGAAGACGGTGTTACAAGAGAGGAATCAAAGCGAAAAGTAGACAGAAAAAGATAAGCAACCGAAGTGGCCAAAGAGCTGGGGACAGTCGACTGTCACCCCCTCGGATTTGGGCAGTCGACCGCACTCGGGATACATTTGCTCCGTTAGTGTTCGGATTGCGGATCTGCGTGATTCATTTGGAACTGAGTTCTTCTCCAACTTAGATCGTATGGCTCTCCTTGAATGGTTATCTTGTCAGGAAACATTGGATGGTTAATGTATCAAGTGTATCAAACTAGGGTTTCTCTAGTTCTCTATATAATCATTGTAATGTCTCCAAAGAACGATATGATTTTATTGAGTGCTGGATAGAAGAAGAGAGTACTTCATCTGAGAGGTCAATGATTTCTCCATTGTAAACAAGTATTTCCAGTTATGCTTGAGAGAGGATAATAGTGAGAGCTATAACTCTTGTATCTTCTCCAGTTGAATAATATCTCGGTTTTCTCTCCCGAATTAGGGCTTGCCCTAACCGGGATAAATATTGTGTGCTTTGTGGGACTGGCGTGATCTATTATTTTCTTGGAGGTTTTTATTGATCGTATTGAAAACTCAACAAGATCCTCCTAGGGCGCATATATCCCTAACAAGTGGTATCAGAGCATCATGTTCGTAGGTTTGTTCGAGTTCCTTGGAGAAGATGGCAGATCAGAAAGAAGAAGATGAGGAGAGATGGTGAACGCTAGTTTGATAAAATCCCAATAACTACGTGATTTGAATTTAGTCACAGTAAAGTGGAGTTAGGAGCAATTAGCGATAATCGATCCAATGACCAATCAAACAAATTGATCAAACCATGCATACAAAGCACACAATATTATCTCAGTTTGGGAGAACCTTAACCCGGGGATGAAATAATGAGATATTATTCAACTAGAGAATATAAAAGAGTTACCAATACTCTCACTAAGAACATATCTATCTCTCAAGCCTCACTAGAAGATAATCTGCTGTTTACAATGAAAACTCTCAATGAAGTACTACTTCTTTCAATGGAGCATATTTCATAAGTAGAGATCTAGAGAAACCATAAGTTGTAGTCTTGATACAATAACCATCCGATACATCCTGAAGATAAGGCTACACGATAAGAAATGTACGATCTAACTTGGAGAAAAAGTTGGGCTCAAAAGACTCACCGAGAATCAGCCCACATACAAATGCTGCCGCTAGTTGCAGCCGACTGCTAAAAGTGGCAGTCGAATGCAATTTAAATTCTCATGTGAGATAGCTACAGCAGTCGACTTCACTTAGTTGCAGTCGACTGTCACTGCACTGCTGCCTCTCATTGCTACTGTGCTGCTTGGTGTTGCTGCTCTTTCCTCTTCTACGAACGACGCTTCGACCTCTTCTCTCCTCATTATCTTCTCTTCACATCGAACCATAGTATGCATACTCTTGCTTCCAACACTGTGTGAATAATCGTCTCTAGACACTTTCAGTCTCCTTTTGTAAATGAACCTAGTTCACTGGCTTCTTCTACTAGCTGAATCTATCTCTACCTTTATCTCTTCAATAATATGCCCCCTCAAGGGCATACCCCAATAGGCGTTGACACGGATCTACCGCCCTCTGCACGAACTGCACCTATCCCGAGGCCCTCTCCACCTCCCGACGATATTCGAACGTTGCGGTCTCACTTCGATGGTTCTATTTGTGGCACACTAAATGACACTTTAGGAACATTTGGATTAGAAACACTTGCGCAAGATTTCATTTTCCCACAAAGCTTGTAGAGTTTTTGTTGACCTGACCCAACACCCCTCTTTTCCCTCATCACCTTACGATGACATTTTAAAACTGATAGAACTCCACCTCGAGATGTGTACCTATAGCCCCGTGCTTCTACAGTTCCGAATTATATCAGATTATGTTTCAATAAAGGAATATGCATGACATCCTTTAATGCCATTTTCATCCGATATATTCAACTCAACTATTTTCTCACCCACTACATCACAAATCTCACCAATCATTGTTCTCACACAATGCCATGTTGTAGACTTGTAAATAGAAAAAAAAATTCCTCTCAAAGAAAATGTGTGAAGAACTTTCTGGAAAAAAAACCCACCTAAAATCCACATCTAAGGAATTTATACAAGACAATCAAAATTTTCACCCGATTCAGTGGCACTGACTAAGTTGGCTCTCTTCTAATTCAACAATTTCGGACAACCCTTCTTGTAATGCCAAATCCTCGTGCAATGGTGGCAAAGGACCATATCCTTATGTGTACTTTCTGTTTCAGTTGAAGTTTCAACCACCACCAAGCAACTCGTGGAAGTAGACCCTTATTTATGAGTCACCTTCCTAAGTTCATCATTCTTCAAGCTCTTGATTACATTGGCCACCGAAAGACTCTCCCTAGCAAATTTTTTGTGTAGCATAGTGGTTATCAAATGTATGTACAAATCTGGCAGTGGATATATCAAGAAGCCTTATCATCTACTCTTAGTTCATCTGCGTTTATCGCTCTCAATTCGAATAACACATTTTTTAACTCCATAATATGATCTTGACGTGTGGTACCTTCCTCATTGGGAAACGAAATAGCTTTCTCTTCCAGTACATCTGATCCAGTAACTTCGATCCCGAGTAGTCAATTTTGAGTCTCGTCACGCTTTTCTCTTCAAGGAAGTTACATTTGACCTCGTCTTCTAATGACAGCCGGATTAAACTCAAGGCTTTCCTTTATCTCCATCCACGACATGATGCAAGCCCTTTTGAACTAATACGTCATACATTTCACCTACCTGAGATTAAAGTTGATCTTTCCGTCGAATTGCTAGATCTCACAGAACTCTAATTTTTTATCTTCACAATGGAACTCGTAAACCTAAACTCTCATGCCAGTTGTTATAGCATCCACAATGGTTTTTTGCAAATATGAGAAATTGGCAAAATGAGAAATGGCAAATTTGAGATTTGGCTCCTACGGTTGTTTGCTAAAATATGGCAAACTTCAAAAAAATTATGAACGGACGAGAAATGTTGTCCAGTCTCACTTCCATTTCTAAATTTAATGTTTCATGTATGATTAGATTAGCTAAATTAGTAAATTAGTGAATAATTTAGTTATTAAATTACTAAATAAGTAATTAATTAAACATAATTAGTGATTAATTAATAAATAGTGAGAATTAAGATTGGAACACACCCTGATTTCATGGACGGGACATGTTGTCCCGTCTAAACAAACTTTTGCTTCAGATGGGAAAACTTGTTTCGCCTGAGACCATTTTACTTTCAGACGGTACAAAATGCATGTACCATCTGATCGATAAAAAAAAATTTCCAAAAACCCCGTGGCGAAAAAAGTTTCGTCCGATCCTATTTTTTTAAAAACTTATATATGGGACGGAATAAAATGCTCCGTCCCCTATATTTTGAGAATCCACAAAAAGTTTCTCAAATATGAGAAGTTACTGTCGCAACTTTGCTAAAATATGGCAAAATTGCCAAGCGATGTGGCTATCATTTTGCCAAAAAATGACAAAAATGGCAAAATGAGAAACCATTGTGGATGCTCGTAGAAATTTGGGTGCAACTGAGTGGGATTAGTAGTGAAAAGCGATAATTGATCCAATGAAAAGTTAAATAAGTGGATCCAACAAAGCACACAAAGCACACAATATTGTCCTGGTTTGGGCGAACCCTATTCCTGGGGAGAAATAACGAGATATTATTCAACTATAGATGATACAAGAGTTATAAACAGTCTCACCAAGAACCTATGTATCTCTCAAACCTCACTAGAAGATAATCTGTTGTTTATAATGAAAACTCTCAATGAAGTACTACCTCTCTCAATGGAGACTATTATAATATATAGTGATATAGAGAAACCCTTAGAACATACAAGAGTTATAAACACTCTCACCAAGAACCTATGTATCTCTCAAGCATCACTAGAAGATAATGTTGTTTATAATGAAAACTCTAAATGAAGTACTACCTCTCTTAATGGAGACAATTATAATATATAGTGGTATAGAGAAACCCTAGGTTGTAGTCGTGATATAGTAACCGTTCGATATATCCCTAAAAAAAAGCAGCACAATAAGAACCGCACGATCAAACTTGAAAAAGAAGTTGGGCTCAAAAGACTCACCCAGAATCGGTCCATATATAGCTTTTGCCGCTAGTTGCGGTCGACTGCCCAAAGTGGCAGACGGCTGCAATGCAAACCCTTAAGTCAAAGAGCTGCAACATCGGACTGCATGCACTGCTGCTACCTCTCATCTCACTGCTGATGTTGATACCTATCGATGTTAATGTGCAGCCTGCTACTGCTGCTCTTTCTTCTTCTACCAATGATGCTTTAGACCTCTTATCGTTTCATCGTCTTCTCTTCACACCACATAAACCCCACACCACATTTGTGATTAATTAGGTAATACTTAAGATAGATTTTAGTCACATAAATATTGTACCACAACTGTATTTCCTCGTTTCCTTATATTTTCACAACCTTTTGAAATTTGAAATTTAAAATTCAATATTTGAAAAGAGGCTCTTATGAAAACTTATGGCATGCACGTGTTAGTTTAAATGTGATTTCACTACTTATGCTCTCTTATTTAAAAATTAAGGAAGGGGAGAGGGGGTAAACCCATTTTCTTAATACATATAAATAATACATAGTTATAATTATAATTATAATCCCAACAATTTCTTGTCTGTGTCAAAAGAAATCACTACAATATTTATAAGCTACAACGGCATACATACCCCGATGTTTTCCTAGTCGAGTCGGGGTAGGGTAGGACCAAGAATGGGATTAGACTTTCTACTGATATAATATAGCATTTTACAACAAACGCCGAGGTAGGGTGATCTATAGCGACATTTTTTGAAGGAACACCGAGGTAGAAAATGAGATAATATTCCCAAAATTTCTGTACCCTACAGCGGTGTTTTTATTAAAAAAACGCCGGGGTAGGGAATGAGATAAAATTCCTAAATTTTCCAAACCCTAACATTTCTCTCTCTCTCTCTCTCTCTCTCTCTCTCTCTCTCTCTAAATTTCCCCAAATCGCATTTTTTCGCGCGCGCTCCCATCGACCGCTATTTGCGCCTCCTTCCTTTTGTCGCCGTTCCAGTCATATCCTCTGCCTTCAGAGCGGCTCCCGTCGTCGTCCCTGCCACTTTTTCTTGGTCACTCTCTCTCCCCTAAAAACTCTCGATCCTTGCTCTTCCCAAGGTCGTCATCGCCGTAGGCCCCGCCATCACCATCTCCATAGCCCCCACCATCGCCCCCCTGAGTCCTCCCCCATCCCCCCCACTGTCGAAAACTTCCGGCATTGAGTGGTATAATACTTTATTCTTCTCGTTGGTTTGAATTGTTTATCATGTGCAAAATATAAATATTATTGTGCTAAGTATGTTCTTTTACTAATAATTAGCCATGAACCAAATAAATAAAGCGTCTTCTTGTTCTTCTTGTTCTCATATTGACCTCATGGCACCCTCGTTATTCGCCCTATTCCTCTCAACAGCAAATATCCTTCACCATCATCATCTCCTTGAATGGAAAAACAAATTCAAGGAAGACTATATTTGAACTGATATTAGACTCGAACACAAGGTGTTTGATCAATTGCAACAAAGGTGCTTGACATAATTCCCACAAAGGTGGTTAAGAGTTGTGTGAATAGAGTAGATTGTATTGAGATTTAATTGTTTTTTTTACAAATTTTGTGGATATTTATTTATTTTTGAGTTAATTGTTTTACAGTTTATTTGTTTTAGGACCTTAATTATACATTGTAGAGTTCCATGAATATAGTCACATTTTTTTAGGTGATATGTTAAAATTGTTTAATGTTCTTAAGTGATGTATGATCTTGAGGTGTTATGTTTAATTGGAGTTACATATTTTTATTAAAACTGGATTGGACATTTCATAAACAATAAACTTAGTGAAATAGTCACTTGGATGATAGTCATTAACATCAAATTTATGAAATTCAAATTTGAAATTGATTGCTATTATTTAATTAGGTTAGGGTTCATTTTAGGGTTATAACAATTGATTTTAGGGTTATATGAATAGAGTTTTTTTTTTGTTGAGACTTATTTATTTTAGAGTTAATTTTGTTGATAGGCTTGTAATACACATGAAATTTATCATATTGGTTGACATGTGTAATACACATGAAAATCAACTAGGGAAGGTTTTAAAAAAGGTGAAATTAATTAGAAAAATACCTTTTCAATCTAATAATATTTAATATATCAAATTTAAATTTCAGATTGGGTGTTATTGTTCAAATGGATAGAAGTTGGATTAGTAAACCACGATTATCCAAGGAGTATCGGGATAATGTTAAAGAATTTATTATCTTCGCCAAATGAAATTCCCGTGATCCCAACTTAATTCTTTGTCCATGCCTCCAGTGTACAAATTATAATTTGAGGATATATGACGTAGTACAGACACATTTGTTTGTCAATGGTTTTCTTCAAGGGTACACACGGTGGTTTTGTCATGGAGAGGGTCATACGTTAGCTCTGGTTTGTCCAATTATATTAGAAAATGAAGAGGAGCCCTTAGTGAACGATGACTTAACTATTCCCAATGAGATGCATGCTTTGGTGCAGGATGCCTTAGGGATTCATAATGTTTCATTCCACACCAACAATCCAACAACCCAAGTTCATAATGAGTCAACAGAAACATCACACATTGGTGGTGGGGTGGAAGAGAAAATGCCCGGCCCCGGCCCTGAAATTAATAAATAGCACGAATCCTTCACTACATTGCTGGAAGATGCTAGTACTCCTTTGAATCGTGATTGTACCAAATTCTCTAAGTTCTCATTCATTGTCAGACTATTTCTGATCAAATATTTAAACGGGTGGTCTGCCAAGTCCTTCACTATGCTACTTGAATTGTTGAATGAAGTATTTCTAGAAATTTGTATTCCAAACTCCTCCTATACAATCAAAAAATTCCTAAAGTTTTTTGATCTAGGGTATGAGAAGATTGGAGCATGTCCAAATGATTGTATGCTTTTCAAGAGAGGTAAGGAGAGTCTCGAGAATTGCAAAGTCTACGGTTCCTCGAAATGGGCAAAAAAACCAAATCAAGATGATCAAACAGGTGGGCCTGTTAAGGGAAGTAGGGAAGTGGGCGGGTATTTACATTACTAATCAATATTTAATGTCATCGTGGTTTTATACCTGCTCTAAGTTATATTGTTGTAATCATTGTGGAATGTACAGAAAAGGGCGAAGATCGGTGTTGTTAGTCGTCACAACAGCTTTGTTGATTCTTGGTTTTAACTCTTCAGTAAAATACTCTTCTTATCTGATGCAATAGTCGACTGTATATCTATTTTCAGTCGACTTAACAGTACAAAAAGTTCAAGTTTTTAATTAATTTTTAAACAACACTATTCAACCCCCCCCCCCTCTAGTGTTATTTGCCTTACCTACAGGATCCTACATTTGGTATCAAAGCCTGGTTGAGTGCAATGGCATCTACTTCAAATGCATGTCAATACCATGAAGGCCAGTCCACTCAAAGGCCACCCCTATTCGATGGAACAAACTATAACTATTGGAAGTGTAGAATGAAGACCTTCAGTCCATCAACTATGAGATTTGGAACATCACTGAGACAGAATTCACCGCTCCTACAATTTTCTATGCACAATGGAACGATGACATGAAGAGCAACACAATGAACAATGCAAAGGCGATGAATGCTTTATTCTATGCACTTACCAAAGATGACTTCAATCATGTTTCAAATGTAACAACGGCTCATCAAATTTGGCACACAGTCGAGGTAACTCATGAAGGTACTAATAAGGTTTAAAAATCTAAGATATTTGTTCTTGTTCACAGGTTCGAGTTGTTCTGTATGAAGGAGAACGAGAATGTGTCGGACATGATAACACGATTCACGGACATTACAGACTCTCTTGTGGCCCTTAGAAAGACGTACTCGCAAGCAGAAATGGTGAGGAAAGTTCTTCGTGCCCTAACCCCCGAATGGGAGAAGAATACCACTGCAATAGAATAAGTCAACAATTTAACACAACTCTCTCTTGAGAATCTTGTGGAAAATCTTATGGCATACAAAGAACAACTTGAAGAATGTAAGAAGGATCTAGAACCTCAACAAGCAAAGAAGAAGACACTCGCTTTCAAGGCCATGTTGGATTCCGAAGATGAAGAAGAAGATGAAGAAGAAATAGCCATGTTCACTAGAAAGTTCAAGAAATGTTTACGAAAAGGTAAATTTAATTCCAAGTTTAAAGATACTAATAAACTTTCCACTTGTTTCAAGTGTAACAGGACAGGTCATATGAAGAAGGATTGCCCATTAGAAAATGCAAAATCAAAAGGGAAGGCTCCCAACATCAAGAAGGACAAGTACACAAAGAACAAGTATATGAAGAACAAGAAGGCATATCAAGCAACTTGGGATGATAGAGACTTTCATCGGAAGAAGAGAATGAGGAGTCAAACGAAGTAGCGAACGTATGTTTCATGACTACACAAAACGATGTAAGTGAAAACTTTGATTCAAATGACTTATTTGATGCTTTCAATGAAGTTTTTCAAGAACTTAAGAAGGAGAAAATTAGAGTTAAAATTTAGAGAAAGTCAATCAAACACTTTCTCAAAAAAATCTTGGCTTAAATGTTGAAGTCAAATCTTTAAATTCACGACTTTCAAGTTTGGATGTAGATCTTGTATGTTTTAAGAAAAATTATGGAGATATCCAAGAATGTATCTAAATTTAACAAAGGAAAGGAGAATTTAAATGAAGTTATCCAAAATCAAGTTCAATCTAATAAAAGATTTGGACTTGGTTTTCAAAAGACTCTTGAAAAACATCATTCTTCTAAGGACACTAGTAGTAATAAGACTGATTCTATTTTCAGTGTGAAGAACAAATTATATGAATTTTTTGAGAAACCAAAAACTATTGTTTTTCATTAAAATTGTAATTCTGTAGTTCAGACCAGTCGACTGAAACCTAATGTTATTCGTCTGTCTACAGGTTTGGAGTCTTATTCAAAGAGACGAAAACCTCAGATAAGTCGACCTATTTCACCTCCCAGTCGACTGACTTCTCATAATAGTCGTCTGAAAGGTACATTAAAGTGGACTGGACAGACTAAAAACATTTGGGTTCTAGTCAACCTGAGTCTAAACGATAGAATTACTTATATAAATTCTTATGTTCTTAATGTATGTAATTTTGTAAATTATATTCCTGCTTTTGGTGGTAAATCAAACTCACTTTGGGTTGAAGCTGTTTCTATACCATGTTATGTTTTAAATAGAATATTGATTAGGCTTAAGCTTAAGAAAACTTGTTATGAACTATTCTATAAAAGAATTCCTAAAGTATCATATTTTAAAGTATTTGGATGTAAGTGTTTCATATTAAACACTGAAGATAATTTAGATAAATTTGATGCTAGATCTAATGAAGATATCTTCATTGGATACTCAAATAGGAGTAAGGCATATTGAATTTTCAATAAGTCAACTTTGACTATTGAAGAATCTATGCATATTTCATTTGATGAATCCTTGCATTCATCTACTGTTATTAAAGATGATGAAATTGAATCATCACCTCTAAATAATGATATTAAATCACTAGAGCAAACTACCTTAGACAAGTCGACTGATAAGGATCTCAAGTTGACTGATGTGAATCAGTCGGCTGATGGACTTGTTAAGTCGACTGATCCTGTTGTGATGACTCAAACTTTACCACAGTGTTTGTTGAAGTTAGAGATCATCCTCATGACTTAATAATTGGTGACATTTCACGTGGTATTCAAACAAGATCTCATGTTAACATGATTTCTCATACGGCTTTCTTGTCAGATTTTGAACCGAAGAATATACAAGAAGCTTGTGAGAATGAATTTTGGATGAATGTCATGCAAGATGAACTTAACCAATTTATAAGAAATGATGTATGGGATCTAGTTCCATGACCTCCTGATCATACTATAATTGGTACCAAATGGGTATTTAAGAATAAGTTAGATGAATCAGAACAAGTTGTTAGGAACAAGGCTAGATTAGTTACTCAAAAATATAATCAAGAAGAAGGAATCGATTTTGATGAAACATATGCTCCTGTTGCTAGACTAGAATTAGTTTCAATCTCATTATCTTTTGTGTGTTTTATGAATTTTAAACTTTTCCAATGGGATGTTAAAAGTGCTTTCTTGAATGGATTTATTAAGGAAGATGTTTATGTTAAGCAACCACCCGGTTTCGAACATGAACAATTCCCAACCCACGTTTTTAAATTGAAAAAGGCTTTATATGGTCTTAAACAAGAATCTCGTGCTTAGTATATGATCGGTTAAAAACTTTTCTCTTAGAAACTAGTTTTGAAATAGGTAAAGTAGATACTACCTTATTTATTAGGAAAATAGAGACAGATATTCTAATCATACAAATATATAGATGACATAATTTTTGGATCTGCTAACAGTAATCTCTGTCAAGAGTTTGCTAATACCATGAAAAATGAGTTTGAGATGAGTCACATGTGTGAACTCAATTATTTCCTTGGACTACAAATAAAGCAGTCAAAAAATGGCATATTTATTAATCAAGGAAAATATGCTAAGGAATTACTCAAACGGTTTGGCATGGATAGCACTAGTAGTAAGACCACACCTATGGCTACTACTACTACACTTGACAAAGATGATTTAGGTAAGAGTGTCGATCAAAAACTCTATCGAGGTATGATTGGCTCACTCTTATATATAACTGCAAGTAGATCAGATATTATGTTTAGTGTATGTTTGTGTGCTAGATATTAGTCGAATCCCAAAGAATCTCACTGTGAAACGTATTTTAAGATACATTAAAGGCACATCTGAATATGGTTTGTTTTATCCACGCACAGATAATTTTCAACTGTTGTTGTAAGTGACGCTGATTTTGCTTGTCACGTCCCGCTTTCCAAAAGACAATACGGAATACGGATATGCGACAAAAGCCCAGCGAATAATTTTCATCATCCATAAGCTGTTTCAAGAATCTTTACAACATCTCAAAAAATAATCAGAGTCGGAAGCAAAAGTATCAACCAACATGCACATATGAACCAAAATTTCCAACATGAGTACTTGAAACCAAATACATTAATCTTAAATAGTCATGATCTGAATAAGTCAAAATCCTGGGTCACATTTCCCAAATACAAGAATAAATCCAAGTACAATATTGTTCAAACTACTACAAAAATCATAATAACAAGATCCAGCACTAATACTTCATGTCACCAATATCATCTGGAACCTGTTCTCCAAAATCTGCAATTTAACAATTGCAAGGAAGAAGAAAAAAGAAAATAAGTACCCGTCAATTGCAAGTTAACGGGCCGTTTGTAATGCAGGATACAAGTACATGGGGAAAACTAACTAGCAACATGGTATAAGCATAATATCAAAATATAACAACTAGCATGGCAAATGAACAAGTATAAGAGGCATGTATCAAGTGTCAAGTGCACAAGTATCATGTAAACAAGTATCAAGTATCAAGAGTCAAGTGTCATGAAATCAAGTAACAATTGTCAAGTAGTCAAGTACAAGTATCAAGTATCATGTATCAAGTCTTGTAGTGATTACAATCTAGGTAGCACTTCTTGCATCCCACACCGCATGGTTGCTACAAAAAACAGTTTTGCTTTAGATTTCATAGTGGACCATAGAGGGCAGTGTACTCAGGGACAAGTCAAGTAATCGAGCTCCAAGCTCCAAGTATCATTTATCATGTAATCACATATCACATGTCAAGTTGTGCAAGTGGCAAGTAACGTGTCTTGCGTACAATTGTGAATTAATCACGTGTCAAGTGTCATGTCTCAAGTCATCACGTAGGATCAGTGGATCCCCTTCCAAGTACACGTTTCTGAATCATCTACTATTAGATCTTTCCCTTAAACCCCGGCTTGGTTATTTATTATTAATGTCAAACAAGCATGTAGGTGTACATAATACATCAAGAATAATATGGTATGATCATGTAACAAGTTTAAGTTACAAGATAAATATGTACGGGTACAAGATAACTCATAAAAGAATAAAATAACCGTGCCTCTATTTCAGGACAACAAGATATTACTGTAGTAAAACAGTGATTCCAGTGTTACAAACATGCAAATTTGAATGAAAAGTCTAGAAAACAGACTCCAACCAAATCTAGAGAATACAAATAAGTCATATACTAATTCACAAAGTCATAACTCAAAACTGATTTGAATCCAGAAAATAGGTTCAGCCAGAAATCAGGAAATCGAATTCAAGAGCTGGAAAGTAGCATGAAAACACCTCAAATAAATTCAGGATAAATCTGGGGTATTCCCCTATATGTCCAGTATCTAAACATAAAGTTTCATAATTTTCCAGTAAAATTAAATTAGTCATTAAAAATCATAAAACATCAATAAACGATAGTTTGGCAAATCTGGGTTTCTCAACACTGCTGTACGAAAACTATAATATCTCACAACCAGTAAAACGAAATCCAAATCTGCCAAAGGGAGATGAAAATAGATAGAATAAGTTAACTTTCATATTTCACAAATATTTTCCATAAAGTAAAAGGAATCAGGGTGAAAATATGATTCTTTAAAGAACAGCAAGCAAAATACAACAAGTATAGTTTTATAAACGAGCATGAAACGGCATATAAACTCATCAATAAATTCCACCAAAATTCTAGGTAACCTTAAGTAGATATAGGAAAACTAACCAAAGTTTCAGATCAAAATAATATGTGTAGCACAAGTATCAAAATAATTTATTCATCAAAATCATCAAGAAATGAAATCTGGAAACGAATTACACCTCTGTAGTAAAACAGTCATATCTCACACATATGAAAACAAAATCAACCAAGGTTAGAGGGGTTGGAAAGCAGACGAATTTCTCTACAAATCATGTTTTATACTGAAATTAAGATACTGACCTTAATATGGTCTAAATTACTGATCAAGACAGATTATCGGCAAAATCTAGAATTTCCTCAAAAACTAAAATCAACATAGATCCAACGAAACTTGATCCAAACACAACCAAACATGAAATCGAGTCTACCAAGTGTCCAAACATCATGAAATAGGATATACAACATGTCCACAACAAGTATCTCGCATGGATCTCACAAGCACACGAGCTCTCATAATTGTTTCACATATACATCATATCAAGAACGGGCAAAACGTAGGTTGTTTCATGTCAAATTTTGTGTCGTGAGTCAACTATGGTCACTATAGAGACAATACTCATCAAAAATACATCACACACGAGTTGTCTCTAGAACCCAACTACACTACAAGCGGTATTTATGACTTGTATCATACAAAGGAATTTGAGTACAAGTTACTTGCCTGAAAGACGACAACGAGAACGGAGCAAGAACAAGAATAAAGGGAACAGATCCCTGGGCACAAACACAAACACAACGAACGGATCACGAACCAATCACAAACACACGAACTCCAACGAACGGATTACGACGACGATCAAGATCAAGATGATCAAACAACGATCGGGTAGATCAGCACAGATGAGATCCAAATCAAGATCAACAAGATCGGATGGTCCAGATCAAGGTGATGACGAAGTTGATGATGATCATGATCGAACGGCCAAGATCACCCCAATGGTGACGATCAGGATGATGATGATCAAAGTAGATCCGATGGACGGCCAGAAGCAAAACCAAGGGGACATGATCATGATGATCAAGATGAGATGATGATGTAACAGATCCAACGGTCGAGATCAAGGGATCAAGATCACGGGGATCGACGACTCACAACCAACATGATCAAAACTCACTCCAAGCCAATAGGGTGCACTGGCTAGCGCGAGGCGGTGGTCAATGGCGAGGCTGGCCACTGGCACTGGCTAACGTCAGAGTGGGGAGGCAGTGCTGGCTGCTGTCTGGCTAAGTAGTGAACCAGGGGAGGATGGTAGTCGGCACTGTCGTCGCGGCTGGGCGATGGAGTGGCAAGACTGGAAAGGCAGCGACTGAAGCGTCGGGGCTCTGTGTTGCGGTTGTTGTTGCTACAGGTCTTCAAGGGGAGAAGAGACGGCACTGGCTGGCGGCCGCAGAGGGAGCAGCACAGCGCACACAGGGAGGCTGCGCTGCGGGGCTGACGAGAGGAGGCAGGGGTTGTCGCATCATAGCACTAAGGTCAGTAGAGGGTGATGAGAGGCGGGGGCACAGCTGGTTGCTGCTAACGATGTAGGAGGGTGGTGCGACGAGGGAGCCAGGGAGGGGGTGAAGGTACAACAGGAGGGAGGGATGGGTTGTCGGGAGAGAGAGGGGAGCACAGGCGGATGGGGTTGCGAATGGGAAGGTGGTCGGGAGTGGGGGAAGAAGACAGGGAGGTGCAAGAGGGCGCACGGCGAAGGGGAGACGAGGCGGCGGAAGGGAGGAGACGAACATGCGAGGCGGGTTATATATATATATATATATATGCGTGTGGGGGGGGGATGTTAGGGTTTAGGGCTGATAGGTGGGTAGGGGGAAACCGGGTTTTGGGTTTGGGTGAGTAAACAGGTTAGGGGATTTGGGGTAGAGTAATTAGGTAATAGATAATGGGTATGGGGTTTATATATTGGAATAAATGGCTAGTTTACTGGGTTATTGGGTTGAAGGGGTTTGGGTGAATTAATGGGTCTGGGTAGTTAGGTGGGTATTTGGGTTGGGTTTGAAATGGATATGGGGTTTGGTAATTGGGTTTAATAGAAATCCAATAGGGTAATTAAAATAACCAATAAAATATACAACTTAGGATTTTATAAAAATACTATTAATAATAATAAAAACAATAACAATAATAATAATAATAGTATTAAAAATAACAATAATAATAATAATACTGATAAAAATAATAATAATAATAATAAAAATGATAAAAATAATAATAGTAATAATAGAAACCCAGGTAATAATAACAACAATAAGATTTGTATTATAATATAAAGAAAATAGTTACAAATACAATTATTGATCGAAAATAGATTTTGATAGGAGATCCAACAATATATTTTGACAAAATAATTTGAAAACCGAAAAAATAATTTGCAAAAATTTTAAATACATAAAATACACAAAAAATACATTTTTGGGAAAACATGGATTACATTGCTGGTAGTAAACTGATCGTAAAAGTACTAGTGGAACTTGTCACTTTTTGGGACATTCACTAGTATCTTAGTGTAGTAAAAAGCAAAATTCGGTATCCCTATCTACTACAGAAGCTGAATATATTGCTGCAAGTTTGGCTTGTGCCCAAATTTTGTGGATGAAACAAACTTTATTAGATTATGGTATTTCATTTTCAAAACCTGATATAATGTGTGATAATACAAATGCTATTAATCTATCAAAAAATATGGTTCAACACTCACGTACAAAACATATTGATATTGGACATCATTTTCTACGTGATCATGTTTTAAAGGAGATATAACTTTGGATTTTATTTCTACTGATAAACAAATAGCAGATATATTTACCAAACCACTTAAGGAAGACATTTTTATCAACTTTAGAAGAGAACTAGGAATTTGATGTTTTCATGACATTTCTTGAAAATTTATTTTGTTTAAGTCGACTTAAACGTTTTTTTCAGTCGACTTATAAAGTATTTTCGTTGTCCATATTTTGGCTGGAATTTGTGTTCTGGACAATCGACTGTTTCAGTAACCAGTCGACTGACAGAAGTTTTACTTGATGTTTCGTTTGGTTTAATTTTCTTTCGACTAAGTCGACTGATATCAAAAGCAGTCGACTATCGCGACATTAGTTTGGTTTTTCTGATTCCAAATCGTCACTTGACTGAGGCATCTCTCTTTCTTACTTTTACCCATTGATGGATCTTTTATGTTTTATGTTTGTTATTTTTCTATCTTCTATTTGTAATTTGCAATGATGTATTTGATTTCTTATGTATAATTGTGTTATGGTTATGCAATGTTGATTTTGTTCTTTATGATGTATCCTTCCTCCTTATTTTTTTGTTGATGACAAAGGGGAGAAAAATATGGTTTTGTGGTTTATATGGTTTTGTGGTTTTTTGTGCATGTTTTATATATATTGTTATTTTTTTCACAATTGTGTGCATATTGTACATTATTTAGGGGGAGCTTATTTCACATTTATATATCTTTAAATTATGTGTGACATCTTGCTATGTATATTGTTATTATTATAAGTTATTGTGTTGTCATCATCAAAAAGGGAGAGAATGTTGATTCTTGGTTTTGATTAGTACAACACAATACAAAGTTGTTCTACCACATATCTCTTGCAGATTATATGAAAGTCAATACCATGGTTAAATACGCAAAGGCAACACAATCTGATGAAGCTTTCAAGAGTAATTGATCAAGCTTCAAGACATCAAGACAAAGGCTCAAGCTCAAGACAAAGCTCAAGTTCAAGACAAGATTCAAAGCGCTTCAAATATTTAAACAAAGTATCCTGTAATATTGTATTTTTAATTCTTTGAGTCTTATAAACTTGTAATAGCTTTGTCACACACACACTCACACATATTTTAAATAATCTGAGTGTTTTACAAAATTAAAATGTCAAAAAAAGCTTGAATAAGTTCAGCTGTATGAGTACCAGTCGACCGCTCCTTGGAACCAGTCGACTGTCATAGTACGAAACTGCCTAAACTCAAACAAGCTCTGGCCAGTCGACTCATTATGGCAACCCAGTGGACTGTTCAAGCCGTTTCGACAGTTTTCTGAATTTAAAACTTGTTTTTCAAATTCAAATCTTTTATATCCATTTTATTAGAGCATCCACAGTGGTTTCTTATAATTGGCAAATTGCCATTTTATAAGAAACGATCGTCTGCAATGGTTTCTCATTTTGCCAATTTTTAGCAAATGTGCTATATTCGTTTCTCATATATGAGAAACAGAATAACCATTCTCAAATTATAAAGGACGGAATATCATATCCCGTCTGAGATCAGACAAGAGATCATATCCCGTCTGAGAGGTTTTTTTTTATTTAAAAAAACTCCTCAGGGAGGTTTTCTTTTTTGTGAGACGGTATATCATATACCGTCCCACTCAATTTTTGGAAAAATGCGAACAATATAGCAAACAACCACTGTAGCGATCGATCCTATTTGCTATTACTGTTGCAGCCATTTTTGGCAAAATGAGAAACACCACTGTGGATGCTCTTACGGTTTATGGAACTTTTTTACAACGCTCCTTGATTCTTACTCTATAAATAGAGTATAGGAATCATTTGGAAAATGTTCCAAGCATTCTTTAACTTTCAAGTCTTTTGTTTTCAATAAGAACAAGTGTTTCAAAAGCATACAAACTCTCTAGGACTTGGTTCTCTGAATTTCAGTCTAATATAATATTGATTTTGTTTTAGACTGAAATTAGAAGTACACCTAATAGCCACTATACAAAAGCACTATTACATACAAGGCTATAGGTTGTTATAAACTCAATTTTTGTTGTTGTTATCACTCTCGGGTTGTGAGAGTGGTCCTCTCGGTTGGAGAGCAGGACTCTTGGTTTTAGAGGCGGTTTCACTCTAGGGTGTAGAGTGGGTTTGCTCTTTCTAGTGGTGAGAGAGGTCTACGGATTTTAAATTGTTGCTGTCAAAGGCTGTAGAGTATTCTTGTACTTTTTCAAGAATAGCGAAAAATCTCAAGTGGGTTGCTTGGGGACTGGATGTAGGTCGGGAGGACCGAACCAGGATAGATTGTTGTGTTTGGTTGTGATTGACTCTCTGTGGTTGTATTCTCTCAACTTGCAATTTCAATTTCTCTGAGTTTTATTTCAAAAACTTGTCTGGTAAGTTAACTGGTTTTCCGCTATAAGTCGACTGATCAGACTTGTAACTCTTCAGTAAAATACTATTCTTATCTAACGCAACAGTCGACTGTATATCTATTTTCAGTCGACTTAACAGTACGAAAAGTTCAAGTTTTTAACTAATTTTTAAACAACACTATTCACCCCCCCTAGTGTTATTAGTCTTGCCTACAGGATCCAACAAGCTTATGTTCCACACCGCTGGTACACACAACTTTTCTTTCGTTCGGGAAGAAATTGTAAGCACAATCGAATTGATCAGTTTTGGCTTACAGTTTTATGTTTATAATGAAGTGATCTTACTAATATATAGGAAGAAGAAATAAGTCCTACGACCTTTGGTGATATAGATTTTTTCGACGCCACCCATAGGTCCAAAGATGGGACGTTTGCTACCTCTGCGGCAGACCAGATTGTGATAATTTTTATATGATATTGAGTGAATCTTTGATTTTGACAAAAGCATGTCCAAATTGAATAAATGTCTCGTATTTTGTTAATTCCCGTCCTTTTACAGACTAACGCTAGAAAGAAGTATGAAGAAATCTCTTCCACTTCTTCCTCCGACTCTGCGGCAGCTTGCACCAACCCATTAGCACGGCAGCGCCTTGCCATGATTGAAGTGAGGGGAAAAGAGTGGCATGGTCGTGTATGTGGTAGGGGGCTAGGACCAACCCCCACTCGGTTATTCAGTCATCCTGCATCTACTTCTAGTGGGACTCAGAACGAGTAGATGACACAGTTGAAGGCACATGTGACACTCCTGCAAGAGCAAATGTCACAATTAATCAGACAGCAGTCTCAAGTCCTAGCACCGATAAGTTTTATAGTTGGTAGAGAGGCTATTTATAGTTTTCTTTGGATAGTCATTATCCGAGGTTCTAAAAAATTAACCTAAGAAGCAACTCAATAATTAACCAATTAAGTGAGGGAGAAACCCATTATATACTTAATTCTATTGAGACCTACCTAAACATTTAATACAAGACATTAAGAAGAACATGATATTTTTTATCACAAACAGGAGGTGTTTTCACATGTCAATATATTTCTTGCATCTCTATCAACTATATGGAGGATGAATAATTCATTCTCATCTACAAAATATCACAGACAAAAAATGAACATGATATTTTTTATTCTATGCTCATCTTCAGCCTGTTAATTACCTTTGCTTTTGAATGATATAAGAGAACTTTGTGATGATTATTTACCAACTTATAATGACTCTTTCACTCTAGAATTATGTTTATCTTCTGATCTAATAAATAAAGATTGCATTGTCTTCTTAAGTTGTCAGCAATCATGATGTTCTAAATTAACCTTTGGGGAATTGTCATATATAACTTTACCTGACCATTTGCAATTGCCATATATAACTTCTTTCATCAAGGCATTTATTAGAAGGAAACTGGAAATGAGTTGGAAATATATGTTTCTGAATGAAACCATGTTTCTGAGTTGCATATTCTATATGCTCTATACTTATCTGCATTCAAGACAACATTAATCAAGTAATAGTACGTCTTCCCTAATATTGATCCTAATATGGAAATTTGGATAAGACTCTGCTGCTATTGAATGCCAAGGAACTGTAGTAATTAAATTCGAAAAAAGAACTATAGCAGTCAAGTTTTTTTTTTGGATAAAGAAGATGACTGGGTCATCGCTTCATTAATGATAATTAACGAAACATAGAAATAGAGGTACATAGCAAGCCCAAAGGCTATATAAAATCAAGGTCTCCCAAAATAAAGGCTATAACCTCGACAGCCTACCAGTTGGTACAAAATAAATACAACAGACATCTCAAGCATAAAGAAAACTCCCAGCTGCCAGCTCGTCCTTGCGAAATGCCCAACCTGAGGGGCAATTACTCATCCTCCTCCTCCAGGCGTAACCTCTTCCTAGATCCGTCAAGCCTTGTCCATTCATGAATTTTTTGCATCAAAACTGTATATCGTTGGTTTAAACTATGAAAACATAAATCGTTCCGATCTAGCCGTAGAATCCATATCGATGAGGCAACAACTTTATTCCATTGTTTTCAATCCTCCTTTCTAATCCTGTTTATTCTAAAATTACCCCAGACCTCCGAACTCGATCCTGGACAGTCTAAAACTCCAAATCTAGAACCAATCCTTTCCCAAACCATTCTAGCTCTAGGACAATTAAAAAGATGTGATTCGTGTCTTCATCCTGTTTTTGACATCTAGCGCAAACTACGCTCGCCGTAATTCCATGTTTCATCATGTTAACCTTTGATAAGATCGCGTCGTTGTTGTAACACCCCCCAAAATTGGAAATGACAATTTTGCCCTTGTGTGTTACACATGTGTATTTTGTATCGTCACTGGTAATATTTATAACGTGTTTTCATTACGTATTGTGATTTCTAACTAATCAAGAATTCTCCGTATATTTTATCCTATTTAAATCAACTAAAATATTAAATTTCAATAACTGCATTTTACGTGCTTTTTATGTATTTTTGATGCACATATTGATTACGTATTTTCACCGCTACGTGTAATGTTTTCTATGTATTTAAATTATTTATTGTAGGTATTCAAATATATTTTTATAAACGGAAATTCATTTTCCCTTATCTTGATTAAAATACTATTATACGTATAATGCACGTGTTTTCTACGTACGAAGCGATTATGTCGTGGAATATATGTAACGCCCCGATTTCCACGTAACTGGGAAATCGTGACACATGCCAAGATCTTTCCTTCAATTAGTCACGATACACAGAAAAAATTGGAAAATTTAAAAAAATTTCTTCAACACAGAGATACTATGCAGTAATTACAAATATCAGTTTGTAATACCAAACTGTAACGCCTGTCCCTTTTCTTTTCTTTTTGACTCCAAAATCAATTCTTCCAATTTCTATATCACATTAAACATAAACTAAAATAGTTATGTTTCAAAGAAAATTTGGGCAGAGTCTCCCTTGTAATTTCTGCCCTAAAACACAAAAAACTTACGGAATTCTGCTATAAATTCCGTAGCTCACATCACAGGCAATAATATCACAGGCTCCCCAGGCCAAAATGAGCAGAATCACACAGGCAATATATATATATGCTCTGGGGGCTAAACTTATAACGGTATATCAATTATCAATTAAAAACCATAAATTCCTTTGAAAACGTAGTAGGTTTTTAGAAAATAACTTGTAAAATCATACCACAGCGCCTGGTACTCCACAACGAGATGGGTACGGTTCAAAACCATATCATGCCACTCCACACTATACTCATCATCATCATCCACATACTTATACATCAAAAATACAATTTAAAGCATAAATCTTTACTATTTATAATTAAACCTTAAACAACAATTTGCAAAATGAAGCTCCACTCCACAGGAACCTGTACCTACACCTCACCTCTGCACTGTTGAGGACCTGTAACAGTAGGGACCTAGGGTATTCCAGAGACTCCCTAACCCCCAAACACTAAGGGGTTAGCCATTTCTGGTGTGAGTATAATTTATTAAATAGGTAAATAAATTAAACTTACAAGTAAAAATATAACGAACTCACAATTACCAAGATAAACAAATCTTACTTGACATCTGAATATGTAAACATCATAAATGGGGTTTCACATCAAATACTCTCTGAGCCATCACCTGTATGTATATCCATACCCGCTCATACATACTTATATTTAGTAACCATTTGAATAACCACTCTCATAATACAAATATGAATCTTATTGTATTATATCACGTATCACATCCTAGACATATGCATTCATTCTCATACTACCATATTCATTCATGTCCAACCTAACATCTAACTGCACATTACCATTTTCTTGCATTTCATCACAATATACTCCATATCCCAAACATAGTTTGGCAATAACATATCACACCCCAAAGCCGATAGCTTGGGTAGTGATCACCGCACTCCAAGCCGAACTTGGCTAATATCACATCACATCCCAAGCTCATAGCTTGGTTATTAATTTACTTCAACTATCACACTCGCAATTTATCTTGAATGGAAAAGAAATATGTACATATAATTGATGTGCCAGTGTATGTTATGACTTAACTCTAATGCAAGATTACCAATACAATGATGCTCTTATTCTAATGCAAACAAGTCTCCGGAACAGTATGCATCCCATACTACATACGCCCCATCTCAAGCCGTTTCTCCATAAATAGGGATTTGAACCCACGTTATGAATTCTACTATTTGTACTCATCCTGTTCCTGACATAATACTACATGACTGGTGACTATTGCCTGGCGTACCGGACCCCACACCAAAAGCCAACATGAACTACAAGATACTCGTTAACCTTCTTCCGTGCTCTCAACTCGTCATGAGAAGGCATAGAATCTGCCGGGATCATAGGGTCTATTTCCCTAGGAACCCTCTCGTTCTTATCATGTCACATTCAGGAATTAACAATCAAGATACGGAACCCGTGCTCCCAACTCGTCATGAAAAGCACTGCTCGTATCCCTTTGACAGGGGAATACATCCTGATAACACCACCTAGTGTCAGCCTATAGGAGAGGTTGGATTATAGGGTATCACCCCTGATGCCAACTCTCACCCTTTGGCAATTTATAGATAAAAATGGTTAAGTAACTATTACTACCCTAACGATGTCACTAACCCTTAACCAATAAGCGGGACATGCCACTGTGCCTTCAACTCGACATGAAAAGCACGTATGTGTCCCTCTTCTATCTAAACAAGCGAGACATACACTGTGCTTCCAACTCGACATGAAAAGCACCGTACATGTCCCTCTTCTATCTAAACAAGCGAGACATGCCACTGTGCTTCCAACTCGACATGGAAAGCACCATACGTGTCCCTCTTCTATCTAAATAAGCGATACATGCCACTGTGCTTTCAACTCGACATGAAAAGCACGTATGTGTCCCTCTTCTATCTAAACAAGCGAGACATACGTTGTGCTTCCAACTCGACATGAAAAGCACTGTACGTATCTCTCTTCTATCTAAACAAGCGAGACATACGCTGTACTTCCAACTTGACATGAAAAGCACTGTACGTGTCCCTCTTCTATAGAGTGACAATTTGTCCACACAATTAACCCAGTCTTAAACTAGGCTTCACATGATCTCCTCGGATCCACTCATAGCCTACTTATTTAAGACAATACCTGCATACGAGCCCAAAGAGCTTCGATGGGAACAACGGCTACATACGGGCCAGTCGAGCCCGTATGAGCAAAACCACATACAAAAACAACCTTACAGGTAATCAAACCTACGTGCTTACTAGTAAACTTGATCTTCTATAATTAGAAGCAAGAGAAGAATCTAATATAATCAACTTAATCATGGGTTTCTCGCTATAATCAACCTACAACAACTCAAGCATTCTATCTTTCTAAAATCAACTTAAGCATGGTATCCTTCTAAAATCAACTCATCATGGCATACCTACTATAATCAACTCAAACATGAGTTTCTCACTATAGTCAACCTACAACAACTCAAGCATGGTATCTTTCTAAAATCAACTCGAGCAGGGTAGGTTTTACTGGAATGTCACATAGGCATGAATGGGTTCTTCACACAACTCAAGCATGATGTTCTACTACAACTTAACCATGGGTTTCTTTCTACAACAATTCAGCATGGATTCTTACTATATCACAAGCATGTGTTCTTTCTCTATAACAATCCAAATCCATAGGATGGGTTCTTTTTACTCACCACCACTAACAACTAAAATGGGTTTTTTTCGCATACACAAATAATATAGCCATAGGAATGGGTTCTTTCTCAACCTACAACAACTCATACCCAAGAGATGGGTTCTTTAGCATTCACAATTTACTCAACCCTCAAAATGGGTTCTTTTCTTCACCTACACAAGTAGTAACCCTAAAGATGGTTCTTTCTACACATACATAAACAATTAAAGAGAGCAAGCAACTAAATTAGAAGTAGAGAATCCCCACATACATAACTAATCCCTTTATCCATAATTTATACCAATACACGTTATCCCCATACACCTCATCCATAATCCATATCAATACTTTAGTTTATTCAAACTTCTTCAAAACATCAAAATACGTATATAAAACCATACACACCATATTTGATATCATCATCTAAATATAACTCATCCTATACACATATACGTTATTCAACCATCTCTTAAAACATCAAATACATAATAAATCATACTCACCATATTCCTTAATACACAAAATACGTAATTAAATTTATGCCTACATATTTTTCAAACCACAAAAATATATAAATAAATTAGTACTCAATATTTCTACAATCAAAAAAATACATAAATAAATCGATACTCACATATTCCTCAACTGCAAAAATACATAAATAAATTAACTCACATAATTTTGCGAAGATCCAAAGCGCCATGCCACCTCGCATCCAAGGTCGCAATATATCCTATCATCAATTTCAAAGCAATTAAACTCAAATCATCCAAACCAATCATAGAAACTAATAACACTATTCCAAATGTCACACAAGCGTTTATTAAACGCTTGGGATACACACGTGCGATGCACGTGATAATCTAATGCCTATGGTATTTTCATCTCCAAATAATTACTAAAAATGCCCCCAAAATATTCTAATAGTCCAACTACAATTTTTATTACTATACGAGAATTAATTCATATCTATATAATTCTCTTTTACAAACCCAAAATCCTATTTTACAAACAACTTGCAATCTCTCTAAAAATCCGCTAATTTCTCACATTTACCACTTCCAACATCTCTAAATCTCTCTACCACAATAATCCTACTCAATAAAAATTTTCCCAACTTAATTTTATACAATAAAATAGTTAGGGTTTACCTTCCCGAAATCTCTTCGAAAATCTGACGCTACTACGACGTAGAGAATCCCTCCCTTAGTCTACCCCTCAATTTAATTTGGAATCGATGAAGAAATGAGATGGATTTGAGGTGGGGGAAAGCATCGATCGATGGGTTCCGTTTTTTTGGTGTCGGGATGGAACGGGAAGGGAAGAAGATGGAGAAGGAAGAAGATGGAGGAGGCATGGGTATCGTTTCCTTCGGCTGGGCGCGAACAAGAGGAGGAGGGGAGGAGAAGAGGAGGTCGGGGTTATCTGGGGTCGGGATCGGGAAATGAAAGGAACGGGGAGAAGAACAAGGGAAGGAGAAGGGGTCGGGTTTTCTTTGGTTGGGAGTGAATGGGAGGAGGAAGAAGTAGGGGGAGGAGAAGGAGTAGGGACCGGGGGGGTGTTTTCTGGGTCGGGGTGGAACCAGACGGGAAGAAGAAGAAAGAAGGAGAAGGAAGGAGAAGGAGAGAAGGTGGGGGTCCTTTTTGTAAAAATGTAATAATAAATAAGTAGATAGATGAATATTGTAAATGGATATTTCGTATAAGCCCCCTAGTCTTAATACATTTCAAATAAAGCCCAATTCTCTACTTTAATAATCCAAACAATACAAAATACCTTAAAACCACTACGTAATAATCCGAAAAAATAATTTAATTTCGAAAATAATTAATGAAATAAAGTAGACAATAACTGATATTTCTCAATTAAAAATAATTGTTATCAGAAAATACATACTCGAGTGCAATTCTCAATTGTGCACAGATTTCGATGCAAAATAGCCATATGCTATTTTTCGGATCGTTACAATATATATAAAATTAATAAATACATTTTCTTATATTGTATTTTTTATTATCCTTAATATTTTTCCGTTGATAAAAGTCGAATTTCGTATTTCGGTATTTTTACGTGTGACGCACGTTCTTTCGGCAAACGTATTGTGGGCGTATTCGTTTTCAAAAATAAAATCTGAAATGTATGTCTATTTTATTTGTGCATGAAAAATTATAATTTTTAAATTAAACTAATTTTATATGCATCTTATATACTATATACATGTGTTTTAATCTAGATAAAAATATTTAATTGAAGGAAGTGTGTGCAAGCGCATCATATGTGCTAATATTTTTTCATCTTTATTTTTCTTACTCTCATTTACTATTTTCGCATGAAAGACTTTTATTTAGCCTTTTATTTAACCCGTGGACCTAAGAATGGATTCTAGCCTACTAGACTAATTAATTAATTAATTAAAAAAAAAGCCCACAAGACAAGCTCATTAATAAAATCTAATTTTAAGTTGTGTATGAACTCACACATGACATGTAACAACTTTTAATACACATTTTAGAACTATAAGAATTGTATTAAATTTGGGGTGTGTGTGTGTGTGCACTAGTGCACAACATGTGCACGTGTTTCTAAGAGAGTGGGGGGCCGGTTTTGCATATGAAGGGTTAGGGGTTAGGGTTTTGAAGAGGTGGAGTAGTAAAGAGTTGGGGATTATGGGAGTTAGGGTAGTGAAGAGTTGGAGAATTAAGTGAGAAATTATTAGGTGGAGAAATTTGCAATTTAAACCCTCACTTTTTCCTATAAATTCCCTAGTTATTTTCTTCTCATTTCACAATTAAAATAAACAAAAATAGAGAGAGAAAAAAAGAAAGAGAGAAAGAGAGTGTTCTTGTGCATTGGAGAGCTCTTGCTAGGAGGAGAAGGACAAGGAGTGCTTGTTGGAGCTAGAAGTTGTTTCTTCATCTTGGTTGTTTATTCTTCATAAGAGGTGGGTGGTCTTTATACTTTCTAATTCATGAGCATGCTAGAATATGACATTAGTAATGTAGATCAAATTGACGTGATCTTATGCTTTCTAAATGTAGAAAATGCATGCTAAAATTGATAAATGAGTAGTATAGATTGAATTTGATGTGATGTATCTAGACATAACCCATGCTAATGTAGTATGTCATGAATGAAAGTAAATTTTGTTATGATTAAGTAACTAATTGCCATCATGATAATTAGAAAGAAAAATATTTAACAAAAGAATTAATGCCATGAATCATACTAGTATGTTTGTTAATTTGTTCATATCGAAATATATAATTTGTATGTTGAGACTTCCCTTGTAGTTAAAATAAATTGTAGCGAAGTCTGTTTGGGTACAAATAACATCTTATAAGGTGGTTAAAATGAAGATATTGCTATTTTTGATTAAATTGGAAGAATGCAAATTCATGATCATTAATGAAAGAAAAATATTTTGAAATTAGATACAAGGTCTAAAATATCAATTAAAAATTCGTAACTTACTGTTTTTAGAAAACTAGAATTATGATCAATTAGAAAGATTAGATCAAATGAAAAATCGGGTTTGTGAAAATAGTTGAATAACAGTATGGTTGAACAAAAGCCTGTTAGTATAGCTTCATATTAGAAATTGCACTTGGACTTACTGGTTTGTCGGTGTACCATAAGTCATTACTATGCTTGTAAGAGATCTTGGGTTCAAAACTTATTGGACACATTTTATTTTTGTTTCATTAAATAAAATCCAAACTTGAAGATGGATATTTGGGAATTTCGTTTCAGTTTTATGACGCCAAGTCCATATGGACTTATTGGCTAGCGGGTTTGGGCTTTGGGCATTTTACTGTGCTAGCGGGGGAGTTGGGTTCGAAACCTGATATCTTCAACATTTTTTTGGGGTTTTGTTTAATAATAAGGAGTATTTTATACCATTAAAAAATTTGGGAAAAATTCTAGAATTCCTATATAATAAATTAGAAATTATAGAAAAATGGTTTTAGAATTTTTTATGTATATTTGGGACATTAAAAATCGAATTTGAGGTAGAAAAATAAAATTTTGATTTCGAAATTTATTATTTGAGAATAGGACTTTCATTTTGTGAAGAAGAGTAAAATATTATTGTGTGAAGTGATTTCTCTTGAAAAGATTATACTCTTATTTGGTTTAAGAAATATTTTGATGTGAGTTGAGACATTTTATGAGCTTAAAGTCGCTAATAAGATTTCATGTGATGAATTTATGTTCTTGAGAAGAATTATTGCTTCTAAAGATTATGAATGAATAAATGGATCATGAATAGTGTCAAGATAGGACATTGATCACTTTGTGAATAAGTTGAAGATATGAAGACATTAAGTTAATCCATGATTATTGAAGGGTATGAGTACCCATGGTTTTTTGCACATGAAAAGTTGTGATTTAGAATTAGTGAGACCTCGGGTACCGGCACTATTGAATTAAAAGATTTGAGATATATTTTTGAGATATGGCCATAGAGCTATCTCGTATTTGTGATTAAGTATAGTAGGGGGTAAAGATAACTCTAGGTATGATAATTTATTTGTGTTGAACTTAAGAACTAGGCACTAAGAGAAGATGTAGTAAACCTAGGCAAACGTAAGTGGGGCACTCTATATAGTCGGGCGATGTACTTCGGGACTATAGACCCAGTCGGGCGGTGTACTCCGGGACTGAGGTTGCTTCGATGGAGATGAGTTTTTATTTTAAATCCGGGACTATGCGTAGTCGGGCAGATAGTTTGTCGTACTCCAGTGTATATACGTATGCCGGGGCTAGAGGGGCACTTGCGGGGTATTCGCACTACGAGGAGTCTGTATAAGAGTCGGACGGTGTACTCCGGGAATGGGATCCGTACTCATGGAATATCTAAACCTTGTTCTTATTACTGGGTTGGGTAGTTTTCATGGCGAGGGATTGAACCATTTAATGTGGAGTACGTAGGTGCTTGCCCTCAGACCTATGTAGTATGGGATGCATAGAATCCGAACAAGTATGCATTAGTGTCATGTTAATATAAAATATCTGCATTAGGCATTAAGGCATTGCATACACTTACATGTTTAGTGTAGTCACATCTAACACTTTTTTGCATTCAAGTTTGTGGTTTGTTAAAGTATTAAGATCGTTATATTTCTGGCATAGAGAGGATGGCCGAGTATAACATTTTCATCAGTTGTAAGTAACTGACGTGCCCACAGCTTATTATGCAGGAATTAGGTTTTTCGTGAAGAAGTAAAGTTGACATGATGCTATTGATTAATTACATGTTAAAGATGTTGCAAGTTGTATATTTTTTTCATTGTTTTACTTCATTTTATCTTCCGCTGTGTAATAATTGTAAAGGACTCTGATGTATGATGAAAAGTTTAAATTTCCTTGTAAAATTGTATGAAGTAAAGTGTAAAGATCCTGTGGAATCTCGAATTCGGTCTTATTTAAAATTCGGGGCGTTACAGTTGTCCACCAACCATAGAAAAACTTTCACTTTAGTAGAGACGCCGATGCCCCATATGACGTCTGCAACCTCCCTTATTCTCCCCCCATCATTCAGCCTTTTATATAATGAGGAAACCGTGAATGTGGAGTTTGACTCCAGAATCCACACTCCCATCTTCAGCTTCTTGGTGAACCTTCCTTCTATACGAATGAAATTGTTAAGAATATGAAGTTGAATGATTGAATCTTGATCCAGGCTATCTTTGACTTCCAATCTCAACCTGTTGTTGCGCTATATGTCACTAACCAATGTATCGCGGCTCAGTACTGCATTTGTTGCTGCCGGAAAAAGCCCCATCAGACTGTTGTTTCCATACCATTTATCCTTCCATAATCTTGTATTCTTACCATTCCCTCCCGAAGAGATGGTATTACTATGGAAAATATCTGAATTTTTTTCCAAACTGTCCCACTTTTTGAAAGTTTTTCCCAAACTGCCCTATTTTTTAAAAAAATTCCTAAACTGCCTTACTCGCTTTCTGAAAAAGCGAGTGTGGTTAAAACCTCATCGCTTTTTCAGAAAGCGAGTGTGAGGCTTTTCATTTTTGAAATTCTAGACTCGCTTTCTGAAAAAGCGACCTGTTTTTAACCAAACTCGCTTTTTCAAAAAACGAGTGTATCATTTTGAAAAATACTTTCGAAAGTGGGTCAGTTTGGTAAATACTTTTAGAAAGTGGGTCATTTTCATAACAAGTTCTATTTATTACTGAGAAAGTTGGTTTCTATACTTTCTCGATTCTACTGGTATTTGACTTTTATCTGTTAGTATTTTTTCCAATCATTATTACCTTCATGCTCATTTTAGAGTGCTTTTAAGAATGAAAGAGAAAAGATCTAACCTTCACTTCATTTCAGATAACAGCACTTGAGGCAGAGGGTATGCTAGATGAAATGCTCAGGTATTTGAACAGAGCAGAAAACATGTTATTGGATATAGATTCTTACCAAAAATATGAACTTTACAACATCGTGTTGCATGCACTTGTCAAGGCTAAGGAAGTGGTAAGTGGGTTTTTTCTTCTTTGAAGTCTATTGATTCTGTTTAGTATACGCATATATATATCATCCAAAGTTTACCTCAATCTTTAAATAACACCCACAGTTTTTATAATACCCAATAACATCCGAAGTTTTTAAAATATGACAAAAAACATCTTCCGTTAAAATTTTAGCAGAAATAATGTGAAATTACATAAATATCCCTAGTCATTTAGTTGCATAAATACCCCTAGCAGGAATAATGTTAAAATCTTATAGTTGCATTTTTTTATCACAGTGTCAAGAAGACATAATAAAGCCATTTAGATTTGTTGTCTTTCAAATTAAATGCATGCATTTGCAGATCGAATCCATGGAGAAGAGGAACATCAAGCGAGGAACATCAAGCCTTACAATGATACTCTTTCAACTCTTTCAATTGGTTTTAGCAAAGATTTGGAACTTGATATAGCTAAGAATTTTTTGGGAAAACTTTGTGGTGGGTTAATACCATTCTTGCTACAAGTGATATTCTGGTAACTCTTGTTCTTCCTAAATGACTTGGCCAAAACTTTCCATGCTAAATGTTTCTGTTAAATTCTTATTCTCTTAGTTCTGCAATTTCTTATTGCGGGTTGTCTATTTTTTGTCTTTTCTCTAATGGTTACAATGACCTCAATAAGGCAGCATCTCAGAACTAGATCAGCAAAGATTTATTGAAAAATATGGATATTTTTTGCAATAAGGAACTTGCACTGGATTAGAGATAACCAAGCCATGACAATGAGGCCAATACAATACATGTTTCACAAAAGTAAAGATGTTACTTCTGCTATTTTGTTTGTAGTAATTCCCCTATTGTTCGCTTTATTCGAAAAAAGTATGCTACACGATCTTTCCCCATGTTTATTAGAACAATTACCGAAATGACCCACTTTCTGAAAGTATCTACCAAACTGACCCACTTTCAAAAGTATTTACCAAAATGACACACTCGTTTTTTGAAAAAGCGATTTTGGTTAAAAACATGTCGCTTTTTCAGAAAGCGAGTCTAAAATTTCGAAAATCAAAAGCCTCACACTCGCTTTCTGAAAAAGCGATGAGGTTTTAACCACACTCGCTTTTTCAGAAAGCGAGTGAGGCAGTTTGGGAAAAACTTTCAAAAAGTGGGACAGTTTGGGAAAAAGTTCAAAATATCTCCCGTTTTAGATACCCCTTTCCAGAAGAAGGAATTCCTGCTATATGCGCTTTTTTCCCCGTATCTGAATTTCTTCTTTGCCCGATAATTAATAAATGACTTATACCACCAATTATTCCGCCTATTAGCTAACTTCCACCACCATTTACTAAGCAAGGCTTTGTTCATATCTCTGAGATTGACGATACCCAGCCCCCTGAACTCTTTCCATTTGCAGACTTTCCCCCAGCTTATTAGATGTATCCCTTTTCCACCCCCGTTTGCCCCCTTCCCGAGAAATCTCCTTCTACTTTTGTCAATTTTGTTGATTACCCAACCCGGTAATTCGTATATAGACATTAGGTATACCAGAATGCTGTTGATAACTGAATTCAATAAGGTGATCCTCCCCCCTAAAGTTAGCATCCTCCCTTTCCACCCGGCTAATCTTTTCTCGATCTTTTCGATTAATGGTTTCCAGTCGTCCCTAGATAATTTCCTTGGTCTAATAGGGATCCCCAGGTAGGTAAGGGGGAAATCCCCCTCATTGCATCCCAGCATTTGTTGGATAGAAGTAGTGGGGGTAAAGCAGTTATCACTTAGAGGGATGATGCAGCTTTTGTTGCAGTTTACCTTCATTCTGGACCAAGCTTCGAAGCATCTCAGTACCGTGCCTATTTCTATGATGTCATCTTTTGATGCTGAACCGAACAGCAATGTATCGTCCGTGTATTGCAGGATGGAAATTACTTCATTGATTCCCTTCACTTTGATGCCTTGAATGGCGTTCTCCTTTCTACCGTTTGCCATCATCTCTGCTAGCCCGTCTGCAACGATGGCAAATAAAAGCGATGACAATGGATCTCCTTGTCTAAGCCCCATTTTGCATTTTATTTCTTTACCCTGCACTCTATTGACGATAAGAAATGATTTCCCTCCTCTGACACACTGTTTAATCCATCTCCTCCACCTTTCCCCGAATCTTTTTAACAATAAAACCTCGTCCATGCAATCCCATTCCACGGTATCGTAAGCTTTTTGAAAATCTACTTTGAATAGGAAGCCGTCTGTTTTATCTTTGTTATCTCTGAAAACAACTCCGTGAGCTGAAGCTACACTGTCCATAATGTCTCTTCATAAATCCGATCTGCGATTCTCCAACAATATCGTTTAGTTGTGGACCTAGCCTGTTAGCCAAGATTTTTGAGATGATTTTAAACGACCCGTTAAGGAGGCTGATGGGCCTCAAATCTCCAACCTCCTTTATCTCCTTTTTCTTTGGAATTAGAACAACATTCGCACAATTGAGCCTTCCCAAATCGGCATTGCCGTTAAAGAATTCTTGCACAATCCGCATAAAATATGCTTTAATAACTTTCCATTACATTGTATAGAAGAAGAGCAGAAATCCGTCCGGTCCCGGCGCCTTGTCCTGCCCTAAGCTCTT